>OV815289.1:21470208-22081579 GCA_929108145.2 Limnephilus rhombicus | reverse complement strand
TAAAATATCTGAATGTTTTCATTAAATAGATATAAGGGTTTTTTCACACTGATGTCGGGCTAAATACCCACTGGTTAACACTGTACAATTTTTTCTGAAGTTAATAAAAATGCTAGAAAGAAGTGGTTTACACGAGAGGGAGCGGAAAAGAGAGTGATGTTGCGGATACAATTCAAAATTATCATTTAATCCTTATATAAGAGGACACGAAGCTGCAAAGAAATGCACCAACGTTCAAGGGGTAGTTCTGCCTAGCGCGAACCTATGTTACACACGGTCGCGCGGCAGCATATATATGGAGCGCCAAACTCCGTTCAAAGCAGTCTTATCCGAACTTCAATCGTCGCGCAACATCCTACTCTGACCGCCTCTATCTTCTTGTACCACTTCTTACTACCTGAAAACTGCAATCGCCTTTGACTTTCGACCTTGCACTTCCTTGGACTGCTGAATAGACTAGAAGCCCAGCACCCATATTTTACAGTCAATATAGAGGACATTGGTCCGATATAGTACCTGTGACCTTTAAATAACAAAAGTGTCATTCTAAGCTTGCGA
Organism: Limnephilus rhombicus; assembly: GCA_929108145.2. NCBI lineage: Eukaryota > Metazoa > Arthropoda > Insecta > Trichoptera > Limnephilidae > Limnephilus > Limnephilus rhombicus. The sequence continues at coordinate 22,081,021 of OV815289.1, read as the reverse complement.
CCCACGGTTAAAATTTTACGTGTACAATTTACATTTTACGTGTTGCTGCCAGCAACTTCAGTTTCCTACGCTACTGAGCGAGTGGACAGTTTTGTGTGTCATGATGACAATCTCACTCGCCGATTTATCCGCTTTTAAACTTAGTAGAAAGTAGATTGTAAGCTCGCCCTGTGTCATCGAGGCTTAACGTATAGTGAATTTCTCAGATAGTGAAGAAGAAAAAACAAAGGCTACCGTCTAACTGTGCCAGTGTCATTTCATTCCTATTTACAAAATTAATCATTTTATATAGATAATAGTTTTAAAATAGTATTGTAAATTAGTGTAATATAGTTTTTACTTGTATATTTGTTTTCACTGTAAGTATTTGTGTTATGTAATTGATTCTTCGGAGCAGTTAAGGTAAGATTTTTTTTTGATTTGTGTGCTGTAGATTTATTCGAAAATGGATAAAGAAAAACCACCTGATCAAATTACAAAAAAAATGATCGCGGTTAATATTCCGGAGTCTTCGGACTTCGTAACGATTACGTCAAAAAAAAGAAAAATTGCTAAACCAGCAGATAATAGAAATGCAACTGATTTTGAACAGATACATCGAAAAACACCCTCCACGCAAAACGACTCCCTTTCAAATAATTCTGTTTTACAGGATGCAATTCCGTCCACTTCTTCCTCGATTTCAAATCTAAGTCCAGCAAGCCCTTCCACCACACCCGCCCCACTAGTAAACAATACTCCTTTACAAATGTCACGTCTGTATAATAATCTTGATAGACCACCTTACATTACACACGTGACTAAAATTTCAAAGGATGAAAAACAATCAAATTTATACGATGTGGACTTTGGACATTTTATGTTTAAAAATAAAATCCACCCTGTCTGGAATGGAGTAAAATCGGTTGAGCGTAACCGTCTTTCTGTTGAATTCAAGACAGCGGCTGAGGCCAATAGCTTTGTAAAATCTGATGTTGCAAAAAAAAAAACTCGTACAACGTTTTCATACCTTCATATCAGGTTACAAGGTTAGATGTGACAAAAGGGATCCCACTGCACTGGTCAATAGAGGACATCCTGGAAAACATTACTGTTCCTCAAGGTTTCGGAAAAGTTTTAAAAGCGCGTCGTCTAAATTACAGGTTTAATACGGGAAACCCTGTAGAATGGAGACCCTCCCAATCCGTTGTCCTAACATTTGACAGCAAAGACCTTCCACAAAATGTTACTATGTTTAACGTCTCTCTACCAGTAGAGCTCTATGTGTTCCCAACTGTGCAGTGATACAAGTGCTGCAGATTTTGACACACGAAGAACCTCTGCAGATCAGAACCCCGTTGCTTCAAGTGCAGTTCGTCCCATAGTGGCGATTCCTGTGATAAAACAGAGGAAAATTGTAAATGTTTAAACTGCTCCGGTACCCACATGTCCATCAGCAAAACTTGCCCTGAACTGTCAAGGCAGCGCAATATTAAACACACAATGGCCGAGAAGAGCATCTCTTATGCGGAAGCATCAAGAATGTTTAACAAATCCATTCCATCTTATTCTGAAGTAACTTCCAAAAATTATAAAAAAATCCACCCTTTCTCAACCTTCTTCTTTTTCATTTAGAAAAAACTGTTGAAAGAGTCGTGAAACCTAGAGTTCTAACAAAAAAAAAATAATGCTAATCACGAATCCCTTCTGTGGTTCCCTAATGGACAACTTCCTTTCAGTTCAAATTTCAATTCTTACCTTAAGTCATCTACTAAAGAACAAAATTATAAAATAGACCTTAACTCTACACTAATCACCTCGTTTTTACATATTTTACAAACTTTAAATAAAAACAACATTCAAATACCGTCCCACTTTGCTAAACAAATTACTTATATTATCAACTCAACTAGAAATGGCTCCTCTGATGAGGATTCTTCAGTGGAATTGTCATAGTCTTAGAAATAAGACTGAAGAATTTTTAAACACATTACACTGAAACTTAATTGCAGTGGCTGCCATCTCGGAGACGTGGCTGGAACCGGATTCTGATTTCAGTCAGGGGATACTCCGCTCTTTTCATTAAAAAATCATCACCCTTCTCCCCTGTAGATGTAAAACCAATTGGTTGTCCTTTTCAAGTGACGGCCGCAAAGGTTTTTGACACTACAATAATTTCTTTGTATATATCACCATCTAATAAACCTTCTAAATCAATCCTGAAAGCTATGTTTTTCAAGGTCACTACCCCTTCTCTTGTTCTGGGAGATTTCAATGCCCATCACGGATTATGGGGAGCTCACAATTGTGACAGAATGGGCAGAGATATTGTTGATCTACTAGATGAACTAGACTTTTGTATTATCAATGATGGTTCTCTTACTCGTTTTCAGGTGCCTGGTCAGCGACCCAGCATGGTTGATCTTACTATTTGCAATTCCAACATAGCCGTATCCCTGTTATGGAAGGTTTTGGATAACCCTAATGGAAGAGATCATTACCACATCCTCATTGAATCCTCAAATATTTATCATTCCAAAAAAAAATGTCAAGTGCAGTAGTCGAAAACCAAGGTTCTTAACTGCCAGAGCCAACTGGAATGGCTATTCAAATCATACAAAGTTCCCTGTGCAAAATCTGCCCTCTCCAACTACAGAAAATTTTGCGGAAAGTTACGATTTATTTGTGTCTGCAGTCATTACGGCCGCAGAAAAATTTATCCCCATTAAAACGACACGTAACAAAGGGAAACCGCCCCCAGCTCCTTGGTGGGATATTGAATGCTCAGACGCAGTAGATATGAGGAAAAAATATGCGAAAATTTATTCAACAAATATGAATATGGAGAACTTCCTTCAGTATAAACAAATTGAAGCTAAGACCAAACGTCTTCTAAAAAACAAAAAACGTCAAGGCTGGAAAAATTTTTGCACATCATTATCTCCCGAAGTTCCTCTTTCAGTTGTTTGGAATTCAATTCGCAGGTTTAAGGGTTCTCACGTCCCAACGGTGACTCGACCACTTACTTCAGAGTGGCTGAAGGAATTTGCCGATAAACTAGCTCCTCAAACTGCAAGCAATTTTAATGAAACAGAATTCACGTACTCATTTAAAACATGGGGTTGGATGGAAACCCACTTCAATTTAACGGAACTTAGGGAGGTCTTAAACGATCTCACAGACTCATCCGCTGGTGTAGATGGAATTCCTTATAGCTTTATTAAAAACTGCGACGTTACCACACTAAACTATTTTCTTTCAATTATAAATCTGATATTTGACTCCGGCAAAATTCCATCATCCTGGAAAACTCAAATAATTGTTCCCATTCTGAAACCCTAGAAAGACCCTAACTCTGGACTTTCTTACAGACCTATACCTCTGTCATCTTCCTTAGTTAAAATAGCTGAACATATGATTAAAAGACGTCTAGACTGGTATGCAGAAAATGAGAAAATTCTTCCCAGCTCTCAGTTTGGATTTCGAAAAAGAAAAAGTACGATCGAAAGTGTGTCCACCCTGACTGATATCCAGTTGGCCCTGGCCGACAATGAATTCCTTATCGGTGTTTGCCTTGATGTGTGCGGAGCTTTTGACAATGTTTTATTAGATGTTCTATTTAATAAATTATTAAAAATTGGCATCCCTCGTAAGCTTTCCAGTTTTATAATTAACCTCCTTCTTACCAAGAAAATTCAAATTCAGGTGCTGCATTCTCCTCCACTGGAAAGAATAGTAAACAAGGGTTTGCCTCAGGGCTTCGTCCTTAGTCCTATCCTTTTTAATATTTATACCTTTGACCTGCATCGGAGTATGCATCCATCTTGTAAAATACTCCAGTATGCGGATGATCTTTTTATATATATTTCAGGACGAATTATTTCTATTCTGTAGGATGTGATTAACATTTGCATGAAAAACCTTGACACCTGGTTAAAAAATCACGGCTTAGAAATTTCTTCATCCAAAAGCAATGGTATCGTTTTTTCCAGAAAACGTGTTACTCCGCGTGTAACAGTCCAAATAAATAATTCAATTCTCCCTATGCAGGTACAAATAAGATTCCTTGGGGTAATTTTAGATTCTAAGTTAACATGGAACCCGTATGTTAATTTAATCATTAACAAATGTCAAGCTGGCCTCAACACTTTACGTGCCGTTTCACGGGTCTGGTGGGGAAGTCATCCATTCACCCAAAAACTTTTTTATAACGCATATGTTAGGGGTCATTTGGATTACGTGTCATTCCTGATTGAACCCACTTCAAAAAAGAACCTCACAAGGTTGGACCGTATTCAATTTCAATGTTTAAGATTGATTATCGGAGCAATGCGTTCTTCCCCAATTAACGCTTTACAAATGGAGGCTCCTCTTCATTTCAGATCTTGGCTGACAAGTTTATATTTAAATGTTTAAGACTCTCTAATCACCCACTGAAAGACTGAATTACTGCACTCACTGCTCAAGTGAAATCACTTCCATATTGGAGGAACAAATCAATCCCTCTTCTTGTTAAAAGCCTCCATACGTACTGTGCGTATAAACCCCTCTTAAATCCATCATACAGACTTCCTTTATATGCCAACTCCTTTCGTATTCATTTGTGTAAACCAAATATTCTTTTTTCTCTCTCGGCATAATTAACAATCACGAAGCTCCAAGAAAACTTATCCAAATTTTAAATTCGAAATATTCTAACTGGAAAATTATTTACACAGATGGTTCCAAGTCTCCCTTATCAAACCATGTGGGAGCGGCATTCCACTGCCCATCGGATCAAGTCGATAGAAAAATTAAACTTCCAAAAGAGGCTTCCGTTTTCACTGCTGAATGTATAGCCATTTTTGAATCCCTCAAATACATTGACGATGTGCACATTGGAAACTTCTTAATTCTCTCCGATTCCCTGAGTGCACTTCAAAAATTAAACTCTTCCCCTTTCCTTTACCCAGAAGACGATTTCTGTGTTGGAATTCGCACTTTAATTCATAAATTAACCGACTCTGGCAAAGAAATCGTCTTGGCTTGGATCCCTGGAAATAAAAAGGTCGATTCATTGGCGAAAGATGCTATTTTTTCGGGGGATATTTTATGAACATTTTTAAACACCGATGACATTTTCATAAAATTGAAGGAAAACATGATTTCCACATGGCAGAATCATTGGGAAGAATCTAGTCAATCAAAAGGATATAGCCTTTTCACAATTCAGCCAACGATTCCTTCAAAACCGTGGTTTTCCAGACTTTCTTTTAACAAATTCTCGACATCCTCCATTTGCCGCATGCGGATAGGGCATTGCTGCCACAATGTTCACTTGACAAAAATTCATATTAAGAATTCTGCGATGTGTGAATGTCGTCTTGGTAAAGAGGATCTCAATCATATTTTTTTCAGTTTTCCTATAAATAATTCATACAAAAATTTCATCCCTCACCTAATCAGTTCGGGTGTATTGCCTCCCTACAACATTGCATGCCTGTTATCTTCTGTGAACAAACGCTTGTATAAAGTCTTGGCTAATTTCCTGAATATTAACAGCATCAATTTGTAACTGTAAGTTAAGTTTCATGTATTTATTTTTTTTTTTTTTTTTTACGCACAATAAATTGTGACAGCATATCTTTTAATTTCCTTGTTATGTTTAATTAAAATCATCTCTTATTGAAATTATTTTGCGTATTATTATTATTATTATTTGTATAGTATTATTATATAATGTAGATAGGTTCTTGTTATTAAAACTAAGTTAGTTAATATTAACCAAAAATTACACTCACAAAAGCATTCACTTGACACTGGCCAGAACACTCTTTTGGGGTGAAGAGCCATTAAAAAAAAAAAAAAGATAGTGAAGATTGTAAACTTGCTCAATGTAATCGCGGCTTGTAAAATAAATCTTAAAGGCCAGGAAAGGAAATTTTAATAATTGTCTATGACTTCATTGTTGTGTCACATAAATATTATGTGACTAGTGCAGTTCTTGCCCATTTGGTTATTTTGTCTATGGTGTTTTTTTGGAGACTGGTAATTTTTTGGGGAAGAGAGATTGTCGTTTTTGTTTATGGTCACTTCCTCCCGGTCAGCATGGACTACCTGCGTCGGAAATAAGTCACTCACTATTGTGGTGTTTTAATCACTTAAAATCATGTGAATTCAAGTTTATTTTATCTTAAAAAAGGCGCGGGGTGTTTTTCGTAACATGAGTAGTTCATTTACGTTATTATTTTAGTGGATGACTTGTGAATCCCACTTTTTACCGGTGATGGCGGTTGGCCATTTGTAGAAATGTTTTTGGAGTGAAATTATAAGTTATTGTTCCGGTTTTGTGGCTAGTATAATATGCCTTTATGACCCCGCGTCGCGATGTCACGGATTACTGAATGATCTTCCGAAATTCTTAAGACTTGGAGACTGGTTGGTCCACGTGCCTTCGGATGGAGATTGTTGAGACAGCCTGAGGCTGGAGCCACTCCTTGGTGATGTAGCGGCATTCCTCCCAAATAGAAGGAAGACCTAGGCTCCCCGGATTCCGCGCCGTTCCCGGTTGATGAGACTGGAAGTCTCGTCCCAGAACCGTTTCTCGCTACGAAGCAAGTTTGCGGTCGTCATCCGGTGTTATTTCCGTTAGTTAGATTAGCGTAACCAGGAGTCCATCTCGTGTGTTTATGTTTTTGTATTCTTTTGTTACATTGGTATAAATTTAAGGCTAACCTTTCATTGGAATGAAATTTTCACTCTCTAATGTTGTTTTTTTGTTGCCTACAATATAATTTTGTGAATTTCATTTTCTTTTATTTTCTGATTTCCCACCTGCTTGACAGAAAACTACATTTCCCATTATCCTGAGCTCTGGTCTCTGCTCTGCCGTATAAAATTACACTACTCTCATATTATATAAGTACATGTACTCGTTTCAGTGGCGCTCAACGTGTAAAATCAATTATTTTCGGTGCCCGAAACGTACTTTTTTGTCTTGTGGGGTGGATTTACAGAATTTTTGCTGATAATATTAGAGATGAATCGGTGTGTGTGTGCATATATTTGGTTATATATCTATCTTGTTGATATAGAACTTGATTTACTTATTGCTTCTTCATCCCGTCAAATGACATTAACCGGTCTGCAGAGACACTGTGTGGCGTATTATTGTTATTAATTATTGTTATTACCGTCAAATGACATTAACCGTTTTGCAAAGTTACTTCGTGTCACTTAATTGCTATTAAAAAACTAATTCTGAAAATACCCTTCATTATGTTATCATTATGTTGCATATTATCCCGTCTGCTTGTTTTGGATTAAATACAACCCAAAACTTCGCGTTATACTTTCATAAGACCAAAAACGTCCCGAGCGACTTTACATTTTAAAAGCTATATATCGCTCTTCCTCTCATGCAAACATATGTATTTTTCTTTTAACCAGAAAGCGAACAAAATAATACTTCTTATTGTCTTTGAAATATGAAAGCTATCTTGCATAGATATTTTACAATCTCGATCCAAAGTGACGGTTTCAGAATTTACGCGCGAAATTGAGGCTTCCGGATTGTAGTGTGCGAATATATTGAACCAAGCAGACGGGTTATTGTTTGTTTACCTTTTCGTAAGGCATCTGATTACTTCGACACCAATTTTAAGTGTTGCCATTAAAATAATGTTATGAAATTAATTCATAATGTCTCTAGAGGTGATATCCGAAATGTTGTTGGGAACATTTTTTCTGTTTACTGGCAATTTCATTTTTACTGTCAGCTGTCTATTATCTATGTTATGGTTTATCAGAGCCGAGCTTTCAATGGGCCGTTTTCGCACGATTTTGGCCGCTAGGTTCGCTATAGTCCTACCGGTCCAACTATTTTATTTAACTGTCAAATCCCATACATTTTTTAGGCCGTTTGGCGCAATTAAGTGTTTTTAAATATTATAATAATGACGTCAACCTGTTGTAGTGTTCCAATGTGTAGAAATAGGGGTGGGCACGAGTTTCCCAAAGATTGAAAGACTTGAAAGCGAAATGGATTCATTCAATCGGCGTTCCAAATGGGCACCGACTCCTGATTCTGTAGTCTGTCAAGCTCATTTCAGGGACACCGATTATGTATTCAATAATATTAACCATAACAGTAAGTACATGACTCATTCAATTAATATCTTACTATAATTGGATCCCCAATATAATATAAAGAGTACTTGTATAGCATAATGAACACGTAAAGAAACATTTGACATAAAATGCACAAAATTTTATGCACAATGTTTTGCCTTCTTTCGCAGTTGACATTATTTGACAAACGTACCTTTAAATACAAGTGTAGTCAATCACAACTATCATTAATAATTATGGTAGACATTATATCTTATTTCCTTTTTTTAAATTAAACATTTCAATTATTGCAATCATTTTATTACACGGTTATCAAACTGTCTGGCACGAGATTTCTGGGCAGCCGATTCTTCATTGTTGGCAATCTAATTTGCTTTGCATTTCTCGTCCCATGTCTGTATATCTCGTGATTGTAATTTAATTTTCAGTAGAAGTGTTTTAAGAAAAAAATCAAATTATTATTTCTTAAGTAGACCATTTTGTATTTGAAAGTTTGAGCCTAATTTTATTTTCATATGTACTGTACTGGCAAAAGCTACTGAAAGGTGTAGTTCCTTAGAAGTAGGTAGTTTATAATTTAGAACAGACAGGAAAGGCGTCTGATACCTAAGTATGTGAAAAAATATATATAAATTCTACAAAACCAGAACCACAAGATGCAGCGGTGTTGCCTGTGAATCTAGAAGACGTGGCAGTGGAAGTCATATTGCCTTTTGATACTCCCTGTGACAGGTAAAAAGGAAAAGTTAACTGTTTATATTAAAATAAACTTTTGTTCCACCGCAGGGGAAGCTTATGGCGCAGACTACGCCAGTTGAAGAATACCATCATCACTGCCATGGTTGCCTGGATGGAGATGGAGTCCCCGCTGATGCCCTTCTGGAAATGGGAGCCTGTCAAATATCCCCCATGAACGGATATTTGCATATTTTTTTGGATTTATTATTATGTACTATATTTTTCATTTATTTTCTCTTCCATTCTGTGAATGAATGCATTGTTATTTTGTCAATGTTTGAACTATTTCAAAATATGGAATGTATTGCATTGCACAACATTCTGAAATAAATGATCATTATTATGATACATTTAAAGATTTTCACGGCCAAAAGTATTTTCGTTATTTGTTTTTGGGGTATTATGCCGTGTTGTGCTACCTCCTTCTTTAGCCAACGCTGTCCGAAAAGTTGGCTAAAGAAGGAGGTAGCACAACACGGCATAATACCCCAAAAACAAATAACTAAAATTATTATATCTCTTTTATTCAAATAAAGAGTGAGTATCGCTCCAGTTCTGTCATGGTTTTCTGCGGCCTTGTACGACATCTACTACCATGGTTAAAAAAGATTGTTGTTTAAATGTACTAAATAACACAAAATAATTTAACAAATATATAAATAAATAAAAAAACTTTCTTTTATTTCTCGAGGTCAATATGAAAAGAACAAGATTACAGACATAATACAAATGTGTCATAAAACATTTACAAACATTATACACATAGAAGAACATATCAGTACAACAAATAATTAACATTATGCTTAAATTATTTATTGTTTTGGCATTTTTTAATTTTTTTTTTACATCCTAATATTATATAGTTGTGGTAGCATCAGTCAACGCGTGAGCAACTTTGTGAACAGTCAACCTGTTAAAATAAAGAAAATAAGATTAGCAAATTAAATATGCAACTAGTGTACTCCCAACCTCCATACTATACAATATTAATTAACATTTATTTTTAGAATTTACTTGATAAAAAATTGATTTTTCCTATGCTAATATTTTATTTGTAAACATTCAATATAAATATAATCTATTTCACAGATGAGGGATATCAAAGTACAAAGGTGATAACAGGTAATATAAGTAAACCTATTAAAACTTCTATTCAGCCGTGGTTTCCGGGAAATTTGGGTCCTTTTTGATGATGAAGATAGAGTCGTTCAGCCAGTAGAAGGACTGGTTGAAATCCCCCTCACAGAGGTAGGACACGCGTGACCACTGCATGACCTGGAGCCCCACGGTAGTAGCGCAGTAGCTGGTGAAGGATTCCACGTGCTCCTCGAATGTGTGGCCTCGGATGGGCAGACGCTCCTTCGTCATGTGGTCAGATTCGTCTGTAAATTATAATTGAATAGTACAAGGAATCCGAGAGAAGACGATCAGTGCAATGCCCTAGACATAGTTGGGAGAAATTAAAGATTGTGCTTTAAGTGTTAAGCGATTAGATTTTTGCCTCGAGCTTTATGCTTTGAGATTTAAGCTTTGCTTTTACCTATGTCAAAAATAATGAAAAATTAATAGTAACAAAACAGCAGCTTTTGAGTCTGGAGGAAATTGGTAACTGTCTGGTTATTCAGATCTAGGCAATACATGTAGCAGATAATGTTAATAAATTGATGAGATCCCTTTGGTATCAGTTCACCAGCAAGAAATTCGCCAGGCAAGAGCGGAACATCCATCCACAGTAGACAGCAGCATTCGACTTGTTCTCATGCAATATTTCCCTATATACTAGGAATATTTCCCTCTCCTCCCTTATTTAATAGTGGTCTTTTCAAGAACTTATTAAAAATTCATTCTTAGGCCCTTCCTTAAACCGCCGGTGAAAAACCACCATTTAGAAGCGATACATTGCTTGAAATGGCAATAGTTGTGTTAGGTGACCAGGTGTGAATAGCCAGGCATTTCCCAGCCTCCACATTTCCCATATTCTTTCCTCCCCCATTCAGTTCAGCCTCACAACATACCCTGATTGGGGGTGCCATAGTACCACGTACTTAAAATTAATCACATTTAAAAGACCGGTTAAATCCCTGGTTAAAGTATTAGAGGTATAATAAAATAAATATCTTTCATTCAACGTATGGTTTGAAGGGCAGAACCGGCGCTACGATAAGGAGTTCATCGTCGTTGAGAGCCTGCTTAGCGTCGAGGCCGTTGAGCAGCATGGTCTGTGGCTCAGAGCAGCATCTTACTTTTTGTGCATTTTACTTACAAATCGAGCAAACTTTGTCTGGCTAAACTTGTCGGAAAACAAATTGCAAATAGCTATCGAAATGACAGATCAATCATTGAAAGTCGTCAGTGCATAAATATACCAATTCCTAGATCGATATCTTCGGGCCTTTTCTATGGGACAAATGTCGACACCAACTTCACCACGGAAAAACAATCCCGATCCTGGTAGAAGGGAGTTCAAGGCCAATTGTCATAGACAATGGTACAAGGCCTGCCATAGACAATATACTCGCCCTACTTTATTAGCCGAATAAATTATAAAAAAAAAATTGAAAAGCAGAAAAATGAAAAAAAAAAACTTTCCTCCAGGACAAGGTTCCATGTGCCAAAGATGGTTCCGAGGAAATGAGATTTACATAGTTTTTTTACAGCTCATTTTCTCAGGAGGAAGCTTTGTCAGATGGAAACCTGTTATCCTGAGATGAAAAATCAATACATTAGAAAAATGAAAAACTCACAGGTGCATGTTTTAAATATTTTTTTTTATTTTTAAAAAGACAATTAATAAACAATACATAAAAATGCAGAGTAGGAGGTTCCACCCATAGATTGAGCATGAGTCAGAAATTAACGCTAACTGGGCCATAATGTATTCATTCATTGTACTTGTCATATAATTAACAGTATTATATAATTGTTATTATTAGTATCCAACGGAATATCCATTAATACATTATTTGGCTTAATACGCTAACTCTGTAATCTTTTCTATAAAATGTAAAATAAATACAAATACATAAAAAATAATAGCACAAATTACAAGCACAAAAACAGTACACAAATTTTTTTTTAAAAACACAAAAACAAAGAGCTTTATACAAAAATATGTAAACATTGGAGGTTGCCAACCACTTTCCCACAGCGTTCTAAGGAAACAGATGGTTTCCTCCTTCAATGTACACGTCAGGACTCTATTTTTTTTGTAAAGACTCTACCTTTTATTAAAATGACTCTAGACCTCCAATGTCCAGGCATACATTGTTAGCAGGCAGTATGCGAGTGCGTACATGTTGTTAATTATTTATTTCACTGTATCACGTCTCATCTCCGCCACTTGATGTATCTGAAATAAAAGTTTATCAATATAAAGGAAGAAGAGTTCCTTCTGAGAGAAGGCAGTCCCGCCGAGGATGTGCGGAGCCATCAATCCAGTCGCAAGCAAGACTCGGCGTCAGCATCCCAAGCCGGCTTCCCGGTAGGCCCTCGAAGAGAATGTTGGGATTAAGGGGGAAAAAACCTGAAGACCCTAGGGAAAAAAGTGAGCATCGGGTCACCAGAGGCAGGGTGTAAGGGCAGCGGTCCGCTACGGTCAGTCTTCGGGCCTGCTCATGGCAACGGGGGAGGCGCGGGAGGGTTATGCAGCTGCTGCCTTGGGAGTCATCTCCTCAGTTGATGCACGGTCAAAATATGTAAGCACAAAAAATTTATACAAAAATATGTAAATACTAAACATATTTTAATTAAAGAAGGTGTTGAAAGATATTCAAGAAAGTACTAAGCGCCCCCATAAAGACACAGAATTTGACAAACAATATATTACTCCAATAGGTTGAGTTGAGATATGTATGTATATAAATGTTAGTATAAATAAATGTAAATAAGGAAAAAAAAATACTAAGATGACCATTTTTTTCTATACTTAGAATATTTTGCGTACCTCAACATTGCCTTTTTCCTCATGGAATCAGGTCCATTTTAAGGTCTGGTATCTTTTCTAGATATTTTTTTATTAATATCTCCGCACCAAACATTAATATTAAAGGGCACGGCGAATTCACAATAGATTCGGTCAAATTTTTTTTATGCTCTTGACAATTAATCCAATCAAAACATACATATTTGAAAATTGTATTTTTTATAATGGGCACAAGATGTATATTTTCGCAATAATGATTTAGTACATTCTCAATGACACAACGAATATTCAAAGCGTTTAGTGCAAAATTTTTTGTTGGATAATTAAGGCTGAGCCTTTCCGTGATGCGGTATTCACGGCTCAGAATAAAGGCATTTAAGGAATCATACAGATCACCAATGCAAGATGATTTGCATTCTTTACAATTTCTAATATATTTCAACACCTTTTTTAACAAAAATCCAGCGACATAGGCGTCAATACTCATTTTTTGTATGGAAAATGAATCTAAAATTTCACCAAATTCGGCATCTTTGTCCGCTATAGTTAAAAAAGACGTTAAATTTAGATTTAAAGTTGAAGATTGGGTGTAAATAAAATCTGCTATGTTAGACAGAAGGACGGCTGAATTGTCAGCTTCGCAATTCATACCCGGTGAACGTGCGGACCAAAAATTACAAATCATTAATGATTTATAGGCTGCTGAAAATAAGGTAGCGGATGGATTTCGGACCCCACGACTTCGTATCGAACCGAAAAAGTTTTCTAATGGATCTTGGTTTAGATATCTACATTTTAAATATTTGAAACCTATATTTTCGAGAAATTTCCACAACTCCATTATGCCGTGGATGGAAAAAATCCAGTTATTTAATACTGGAGCTTAAGTCCTAATATTTGCCCCTGTCGTCTGATGGACGTATTGCGCAATATTTGCAACGACTCATTCCACAATATTGAAAGTGGGGGGAGTCATTTGATAAAGCCACACGATATTTTTTGCTCCCTTTGGGGTGAAATAAAGTTCCATTGACACTATCGAATAGTGTATCAAAGAATTGCAAAACTCGTGAAGTGTCCAATGGATTTTTAGTAAATGCCTCTGGACGTATATGGTTTAATGCTTCTAGGGCAGCTGACACCCTGTCACTAAAAATTTGCGAGGCAAGTTACAACTACTTTATTTAATAACTTAACTTTATTTTTCCCTTTCAAGAAATATAAAACAAATATACATACCTTCGTTAACTCCTGGTATCCCTTTGGTAGGAATAACCTCACTGCTGGTCCCTAGGTAGAAGTTTTGTTCTGAAAGAAATATATTTAACACATTAACCAAAGTTTGGAAACAAAAAGTAGAATACTTTTTCCCTTTCAACAAATATCCAGGAGCTTTGTAATAAACTTTTTGGATTCTTAAAACAAAATATTATCCAAATAGCGAACGTCTGGGGCATGCCATATGTACCTAACTAACTAACCATCACGCTGTTTTCCGCAGGGGTAGACAGAGAGGACGGACCGCCAAACAACTCGGTCTTAGTACACACTCTTTGCCTCACTCACATTCATTCATCGTCTCATACATACTCTTCTATTATTCTTACTTTTGACATGGCCCGTCTCAAGTATCTGATTCACTGGTCAGGTAGGTACCGTAGATGCCTAAGGCATTGGAAATGGTGCAAGTTCATTTACTCAGACCGTCCTTTATTCAGTGTGCCTAAGTATACAAAATGTACATACCTTCGTTAACTCCTGGGACTCCTTCGGCAGGAACAATCTCACTGCTGTTGCCTTCGTAGACATGTTGATCTGAAATAAATATATGTATGAATTAGTTAAAATTTTGGAACAAAAACTACTTTATTTTTTCCCTGGCAGGAACAACCACACCGATGGCCCTTGGGAAATCATTATGCACTGAAATCAATATAATTAACCAAAGTTTGTGAACAAACCATTAGCGATTATACGTTTTGCAATAATTTCCACAACTTTGTCCTCAGCAAACATGAATTAAATCTGAATAAATATAAAAAAGAATAATGATGCAATTTAGATTACATACCTTTATGATGTTTGACGTAATCGTGGTTCCTTATTAATGTTCCTTCCTTTGGCTTCATAATACTTGTCGTGAGATTTTGTCGAGTTGGGGTCTACAATGAAAAATAAATACAGTTTTAGGCAAAAAAAAAAACAACAAAATGAAACATAAAAACAAATGCAATAACGGATGAGAGATTATCACCTGCATTTTCGTCGTCATTACGACCACTCACGAAACTGACTTTCTTTAATTATGTAGTTGGGATATCTATGTCGAATCGAATATCTGTCCACACAGCCTTTAACGCAGCACGGCTTTTTAAAACTTCCTCGAAGTGCTTTTACTGCTTTTGCAAGAACCATTTTAAAATCAAAATATTTACGTATAATTGGTATAACGCGACTGACAAATGCAATAAACCAAACCGGACATGCTGGTTCAATGGCGTATTTGTCATTTCCGTTTACCTACTATCTACAATTCAGTTCATCTATGGACCCGATATTTTTTGGAGTTACAAGGTTAATACAGAGATATACGCCCCTGCGTCAGTGCGTCAGTCCATAGATTCGGTCCACAGATTAGATGACAGGAGGACCGCTAAACACCGTGCTGCCATCTCGTGGGTATTTTGGAATTACTCAGAAAACGGCCCATGGGCCGTTTTCGCACGATTTTGGCCGCTAGGTTCGCTAATAGTCCTACCGGTCCAACTATTTTATTTAACTGTCAGATCCCATACATTTTTTAGGCCGTTTGACGCATTTTAGTGTTTTTAAATATTATAATAATGCCGTCAACCCGTTGTAGTGTTCCAATGTGTAGAATAGGGTTGGGCACGAGTTTCCCAAAGATTGAAAGACTTGAAAGCGCAATGGATTCATTCAATTAGGTTCATTTCAAATGGGCACCGACTCCTGATTCTGTTGTCTGTAAAGCTCATTTCAGGGACACAGATTATGTATTCAATAATATCAACCATAACAGTAAGTACATGACTCATTCAATTAATATCTTACTATAATTGAATCCCCAATATAATACAGCTACTACTTGTATAGTATAATGAACACGTAAAGAAACATTTGACATAGAATGCACAATATTTTATACACAATGTTTTGCCTTCTTTCGCAGTTGACATTATTTGACCAACGTACCTTTAAACACAAGTGTAGTCAACCACAACTAACAAATAATTATGGTAGACATAATATCTTATTTCCTTTTTTAATATTAAGTAAACATTTTCAATTATTGCAATAATTTTATTACACGGTTATCAAACTTTCTGGCACGAGATTTTTATAGGCGGGTGATTCTTCGGTAATTATCGGTTCGGACTGGCCACGCTTATTACGAATAATTTTTAGAAAAAAACTTTAGATTCGCTTTAATTACTATAAAAGGAAACTTTTTGGCTTTGGGGCGGCGGAAAATAATGCATTTTAATTTTCAATTGCATAAAACCAAAAATCACTTCGCGAACCGACTCAGCGAAAATCCGCGGCCGTAGCTGTCACTGTTATGGACTGTAGCCGACTTCATGGGATACCTACATGAAATACCGCGAATCACAAACCATGTTACACAAACCTAGCGTAGCCGCTGAACTAATTGAAAACTGGGATGTTTTTCTTGCCTTGACGCGAGTAGGCGTTATAAAGGGGCACATTCTTTTGTATCACAAACCATGTTACACAAACAAGCCCGCTAGACAAATTTCATAATTACGCGCCTTATCCCATGAAGTCGGCTACAGTCGTATGAGCTCTTGCTAATTTATCAAGGATACCGACATAACAGTGACATTTACGGCCGCGGAATTTCGCTGGGTCGGTTCGCGAAGTGAATTTTGGTTTTATGCAATTGAAAATTAAAATGCATTATTTTGCCAAAAAGTTTCCTTTAATAGTAATTAAGGCAAATCTAAAGTTTTTTTCTAAAAATTATTCGTAATAAGCGTGGCCAGTCCGAACCGATATTTACCGATTCTTCTTTGTTGGCAATCTAATTTGCTTTGCATTTCTCGTCCCATGTATGTATATCTCGTGATTGTAATTTAATTTTCAGTAGGAGTGTTTTAAGAAAAAAATCTAAGTATTAACGTAGACCGTTTTGTATTTTATATCATGTAAGTATGGAAGTTTGAGCCTAATTTTATTTTCAGATGTACTGTACAGGGGTAAAGAATTAAGAAACTGACAGGAAAGGCGTCTGATACGTGAAAAAATATATTTGAATTCTACAAAACCAAAACGAAGGGAAAGCTTATGGCGCAGACTAAGCCAGTCGAAGAATACCATCATCACTGCCATGGTTGCCTGGACGGAGTCCCCGCTGATGCCCTTCTGGAAATGGGAGCCTGTCAAATATCCCCCATGAATGGATATTTGCATATTTTTTTGGATTTATTATTATATACTATATTTTTCATTTATTTTCTGTTCCATTCTGTGTATGAATGCATTGTTATTTTGTCAATGTTTGAACTATTTAAAAATATGGAATGTATTGCATTGCACAACATTCTGAAATAAACGATCATTATTATGATACGTTTTAAGATTTTCACGGCCAAAAGTATTTTCGTTATTTGTTTTTGGGGTGTTATGCCGTGTTGCGCTACCTCCTTCTTTAGCCAACTTTTCGGACAGCGTTGGCTAAAGAAGGAGGTAGCGCAACACGGCATAACACCCCAAAAACAAATAACTAAAAGATCATTATTATATTTCTTTTATTAAAATAAAGACTGAGTGTCGCTCCAGTTTTGTCATGGTTTTCTGCGGCCTTGCACGACATCTACTGCCATGGTTAAAAAAGATTGTTGTTTAATTGTACAAAATAACACAAAATAATTTAACAAATATATAAATAAATAAAAAAAACTTTCTTTTATTTCTCGACGTCAATATGAAAAGAACAAGATTACAGACATAATATAAATGTGTCGTAAAACATTTATAAACATTATACACATAGAAGAACATATCAGTACAACAAATAATTAACATTATGCATAAATTATTTATTGTTTTGGCATTTTTAAATTTTTATTTTATATCCTAATATTAAAGTATAGTTGTAGCGTCGGTCAACGCGTGAGCAACTTTGTGAACAGTCAACCTGTTAAAATAAAGAAAATAAGATTATCAAATTAAATATGCAACTAGTGTAGAAATCTCCCAACCTCCATACTATATAATATTAATTAACATTTATTTTTAGAATTTACTTGATAAAAAATTGATTTTTCCTATGCTAATATTTTATTTGTAAGCATTCAATAGAAATATAAATATAATCTATTTCACAGATGAGGGATATCAAAATACAAAGGTGATAAGAGGTAATATAAGTAAACCTATTAAAACTCCTATTCAGCCGTGGTTTCGGGGAAATTTGGGTCCTTTTTGATGATGGAAGGTAGAGTCGTTCAGCCAGTAGGACTGGTTGAAGTCCCCCTCGCAGAGGTAGGACACGCGTGACCACTGCATGACCTGGAGCCCCACGGTAGTAGCGCAGTAGCTGGTGAAGGATTCCACGTGCTCCTCGAATGTGTGGCCTCGGATGGGCAGACGCTCCTTCGTCATGTGGTCAGATTCGTCTGAAAATTATAATTGAATAGTACAAGGAATCCGAGAGAAGACGACCAGTGCAATGCCCTAGACATAGTTAGGAGAAATTAAAGATTGTGCTTTAAGCTTTGAGTGTTAAGCGATTAGATTTTTGCCTCGAGCTTTATGCTTTGAGATTTAAGCTTTGCTTTTACCTATGTCAAAAATAATGAAAAATTAAGAGTAACAAAACAGCAGCTTTTGAGTCTGGAGGAAATTGGTAACTGTCTGGTTATTCAGATCTAGGCAATACACGTAGCAGATAATGTTAATAAATTGATGAGATCCCTTTGGTATCGGTTCACCATCAAGAAATTCGCCGGACAAGAGCGGAACATCCATCCACAGTAGATGACAGCAGCATTCGACTTGTTCTCATGCAATATTTCCCTACATACTAGGAATATTTCCCTCTCCTCCCTTATTTAATAGTTGTCTTTTCAAGATCTTTATTAAAATTCCATTCTTTTAAGGCCCTTCCTTAAACAGCCGGTGAAAAACCACCATTTAGAAGCGATACATTGCTTGAAATGGCAATAGTTGTGTTAGGTGACCAGGTGTGAATAGCCAAGCATTTCCCAGCCTCCACATTTCCCATATTCTTTCCTCCCCTATTCAGTTCAGCTTCACAACATACCCTGATTGGGGGTGCCATAGAACCACTTACTTAAAATTAATCACATTTAAAAGACCGGTTAAATCCCTGGTTAAAGTATTAGAGGTATAATAAAATCCATATCTTACATTCAACGTATGGTTTGAAGGGCAGAACCAGCGCTACGATAAGGAGTCCATCGTCGTTGAGAGCCTGCTTAGTGTTGAGCAGCATCTTACTTTTTGTGCATTTTAATTACAAATCGAGCAAACTTGGTTTGGCTAAACTTGTCGGAAAACAAATTGCAAATAGCTATCGAAATGACAGATCGTTGAAAGACGTCAGTGTGTCAGTCCATAGATTTGGTTCACTGATTAGATGACAGGAGGACCGCTAAACACCGTGCTGCCATCTCGTGGGTATTTTGGAATTACTCAGAAAACGGCCCATTGTTGTTGACATTCGTCGGTTATGTCTATTGATTACTTATGAGGCGCGGAAGTTCATTAAATACATTATTTTTGTTTTGCAAACATCAGACGACTTGTGACAGACATTTATTATAAGTAATTGTTTATTGTAAGCTTGCGGTAACTGAGATATTGGGAGGATATCGTAGCGGTACTATTCTTGTTCGCATTTGTGTCCGTTTATACCTTCATTCTTTGATATAAAGGGAGTTCGTTAAACGTATGTTATAAAAAATAATAATTTCTTTAAATATTAACTGCATTCCAAGGTAATTTTAAATAAATTATACATTGCATCGTCGTTATTAAAAATCAATGACTAATTAATAATAATATTTGGCTGATTTATAAAGCGCCGTTTTCATGAAAAGATTGGTAATTTACGAATTATTATTTATAACAATTTGGTTATTGTTATAAACTTTACGTTTAATTTAATATAATTATTTGAGAATAATAATTTAATTATAGATTAAATTTTTTAATTATAAATTTAATAATTAAATTATTTTAATTTCAATAATATAAATTTTATTTGTTCTTCAGTTTTAAAATTATTTTTTTTTTGAGAAAAATTTTTTTTTTTTCGAAAATTTTTTTTTTTACCATTACAACTAAAATGGCGATTTCCGATATTAATGGGGTGACTAAGGAAGAAATGATAAAATTGGATCGTAACATCGTTCCGGAAGCTACATTATCTAGTATGCGCGAACAGGCTCGCTCTTTTAATAAAAGTTTGAAAAATGGTGGTGGTTCCAATATTAATATAGGTGATGTCGTTTGGAGAAGGAATTTTGTTCAATCCAGTGGTCCAGATTACTTTTCCCATGGCACCTAGATTCGTTCGTAATGTTATAAAAAATAGAGTCTCGGATTAAGTGTATACCTTTGCAGATATGCAAGGTAAAATTGTAGGTAAATTTCACCTCAAAGATATTGTTCGGATAGATTACTTTTGTTTTTTTTCCTTTAGAAGGCCAATGTTGTAGAGTGTAGGCCTACCAACCCTTCACATTATTACATTTGTTTCTTTTGTGATTGTTCTGGTCTCATGCTTTGGAGTTTGGTACCTCCAAATCTTGTGCTCAGTACGGACACTTAATTCTAGTTCATTGACGATAAACCGTTTATTTACCCTCGGTAAACTGGAATGTGATCCTTGTGGTCACTGGCGCCCAAATTTTGTTAGTTAAGTCTTTCTTTCCTTCGTTACTATGCTTTTCTGTTAATAATAACATAGACTACTTTCGAGCTTTTTGTATTATTAAACGTATGAATATTTTAGTAATAATATACTTATTCACATACGTACACACACACTGATTTCATACTTTGTTCCGTCTGTATAACGGATTAAGTTGTAATGCTATTATTTTTAAGTTTATGCCCTTCTT
The DNA here is from genome assembly GCA_929108145.2 of Limnephilus rhombicus. Taxonomy (NCBI): domain Eukaryota; kingdom Metazoa; phylum Arthropoda; class Insecta; order Trichoptera; family Limnephilidae; genus Limnephilus; species Limnephilus rhombicus. The sequence continues at coordinate 22,060,141 of OV815289.1, read as the reverse complement.
TCTTGAGTACACTGGAGGCCCCTTTATTGCCCATAGTCCATGGAACCTCCAGGGAACTTGAAAAGGAATATCTTGGAATTTTGTGTTTCAGAGACTTGAGCTACTTTCTGATGCACATAAGTTCTGTTAGTTCTATTATTGATAGTTTGTATTTCATAAGTTTAAGTATGGTATAGCTTTCCTTAAAGTTCTTTATATAAATCTTAGTTCATAAGAAAGTTGTTTCTGTCTCTAACAAAGGAAGTACTGCTTTGGTATGCTTAACTAATAATTAATTCCTTTGGAATTATCGCTTTGCCTCTAATACAGGAAAGTGTGTTCTGTATAGTTTTAAGTCTAAATAATATAAACATTAGTGTCTTACTGTTAATATCATTATTAAACTATAAATTAAGTGTTACTAGTGTCATTCATTCAAATTTTGAATTGATCACCCCTCGAATAGTGTCAACTCACTGAAAGCCATAGTTGATCATACTTTTGTTTGTACAAGAAATGCTGACATTTGTCCACACGTGGAGTGTTTTTCTTAAGGAATGCCAGCTTGGGTATTGCCTTCGTCTCATTTTTTTTTACAAACAATGTCACTCTGTTGAGTGTTTGCTGCAGGTTGTTTTATGGATTTTTGTATATCCTAAGCTGAGAGCTTAACTTTCTGTTTTGCTGTTGAGTACCAATTGACTTTTGTCATGATCTGATAGATAGGTATTGTGTTATGTAAATCCTAATCTGACCACCTTGATTGGCAGGTATTTATTGTTTTATAAAACCTAATCTGATTTATTTTTTGAAAAATGGATAATTTAAATATTATTCTAGTTTTACGACCTTTTTACAAATAGGTATTTCTTCGGAATTGTAAATCCTGGTTCAATAATGACAGATAGATAATCCAATGTAAAATCCCTACTCTGTCCACGTCTAATAGACAGTTTGTAAACTAATTCAATATTACTTATAACACAGAAAAGTATTTTCTTGTGTCCTAGTTTTGCCAACATTGAACTCCATTGTTCTGAATTGAAAAATGTATATCTATAAAGATATTTTCATAATTTAGGCTTCTTTAATTTTAAGTATTGTTTAATTTTAACTTTTGTCATAAGAATGTTAAACCGGATGGACATAGTTAGATATGTTACTCTTTTTGCTATTCAAATATATCGTAAATTCAGTGTAAGTAAGGGTTGTTTAACCACCCTAAAGTGAAGCCAAATTGGCCTTTATTTCCTGTACAAGGAAAAGTGATCAATTTTTTTTTTCTTTTTTTTAATTATTTTTTTTTAATTGAAATAATAGATAAAACATAATATAATCAACAAACAAGTCCTGCTAAGCCTATTGAATCGGCTTGTCATCAGGTGCTTATATTTTAGTTACATATTTATACATTTTTAAAATTTAAAATTCACGTCTTATTTACAGATTTACAGATTCAACATTTGTTCATACATATCGAAATCAATATAAATCTTTTTTTTCCGATAGCCAATTTTTCACCATATATTTAACCTTATTCATAGAACTTCATTGCTTTAAAGTGTCAGGTAATAAATTAAATACCTTCGGTATGATGTATTCAAACGTTCTTTGTCCGTACTTATTGTTAAATTTCGGAACTATTAATCTAGTGATGTATTTATGTTCTAATTTCTCTTTATGCTGCGGGGTAAATATATGCTGAATTATAATTTTGTGCCAAAATATTGCCTTAACAGGTAAAATTTTGGCACTCTGAAACAGCAACGGTTTATTTTGTCTCTGTTTGAAAATATTAGGGACGACCAATCATTTTACAATTGCGTTTTGTACAACTTGCACTTGTTTCAGATTGGTTATAGTAGTATTTCCCCATATTGTTAATCCATATCTTATAATAGATTCTGCTAGTGACATATTAATTATTTTAAGTGTTTCAATCGATAGGAAAAAAATTTATGTTTACATTCTGCCAGCAATCAATCTGAGTCTTTTACAGGTTTTTTTTAATATGTTTGTCCCATTTAAAAAAAAAACAATCTACTGTAACACCAAGATACACGTATTCCGAAATTAATTCTAAGCTTTCACATTTACAATTAGTTGGAATATTTTTATGGATGCAATTAAAATTATAAGAATTAAATTGAAATTTGGCATTAGGTGATCTTATATGCATTACTTTGTTTTTTTAGCATTTATTAATAGTCCTGCATCATGTGACCATTTACAGAGTTGATTAAAGTCAATTTGCATGAGTTCAATTGCAATTTTTAGATCTTTATGTGATATGACTAATGCCGTATCATCTGCGAATACAAAATATTTCACTAAAGAGAAAAGTTTTTTCATTATGGTTACATAAATTATATATAGTGTAGGTCCTAATATGGAACCTTGTGGAACTCTACTATTATTTCTACAATTTATTTGGTTGTGTTTTTTAAAATAAATGATGTTGAGTATTTTATAATTATAAATCTTGTTAAATTGACACGAAAACTTCAGGTCTCCTTTTTTTAAAGTAAATTCAAAACTTTGTTTAATTTAGTAGATGATTGTTCACTCCTTGTTTTCGTGCCCTTCTTTTCTTATTTGTCCTTTATTATTAAGAAATTTATTTTTAAGAGATTTAGTTTTAAGAAATTTAGTTCTAAGAAGTTATTTTAATTACTAATTAATGTTTTTGTTATCATTTTTCTAGATACCTGGTGGACTCATAGTTTAGTTAGTTAATGGACTTAGTTTTTCATGTTTGAGGGCAAACATTTTCGTGGGAAGGGGGGAATTGTCACATAAATATTATGTGACTAGTGCAGTTCTTGCCTATTTGGTTATTTTGTCTATGGTGTTTTTTTTGAGACTGGTAATTTTTTGGGGAAGAGAGATTGTTGTTTTTGTTTATGCTCACTTCCTCCCGGTCAGCATGGACTAGCTGCGTCAGAAATTAGTCACTCACCATTTGGTGTTTTAATCACTTAAAATCATGAGAATCCAAATTTATTTTATCTTAAAAAAGGCGCGGGGTGTTTTTCGTAACATGAGTAGTTCATTTACGTTATTATTTTAGTGGATGACTTGTGAATCCCACTTTTCACCGGTGATGGCGGTTGGCCATTTGTAGAAATGTTTTTGGAGTGAAATTATAAGTTATTGTTCCGATTTTGTGGCTAGTATAATATGCCTTTATGACCCCGCGTCGCGATGTCACGGATTACTGAATGATCTTCCGAAATTCTTAAGACTTGGAGACTGGTTGGTCCACGTGCCTTCGGATAGAGATTGTTGAGACAGCCTGAGGCTGGAGCCGCTCCTTAGAGATGTAGCGGCATTCCTCCCAAATAGAAGGAAGACCTAGGCTCCCCGGATTCCGCGCCGTTCCCGGTTGATGAGACTGGAAGTCTCGTCCCAGAACCGTTTCTCGCTACGAAGCAAGTTTGCGGTCGTCATCCGGTGTTATTTCCGTTAGTTAGATTAGCTTAACCAGGAGTCCATCTGGTATGTTTATGTTTTTGTATTCTTTTGTTACATTGGTATAAATTTCAGGCTAACCTTTCATTGGTATGAAATTTGCACTCTCATGTGTTGTTTTTTTGTTGCCTACAATATAGTTTTGTAAAATTCATTTTCTTTTATTTTCTGATTTCCCACCTGCTTGACAGAAAACTATATTTCCCATTATCCTGAGTTCTGGTCTCTGCTCTGCCGTATAAAATTACACTTTTTTTTTTTTTTTTACATGAGCTCCACACAGGAGGCCCTGAGGAAAATAATTTCCCTCAGGGCCTATGTCATCTTTGGGGATGCTGTGTGGAGGGTTTTTTTTTAGGAAAGGAAGGAGAGGAGAGTTCTGGGAAGGAAAAGGGTTTAAGGGGTGGGTAGGATGGGGGTTCAGTATGTCCTGCTCATCCGCCTCCAAGACCTAGACAAACCTCACCCCATGAACCCGGGCAACCCTGCTAAATCACCAAACGTAGCGAACCACTTGGGGTGACCTATGGCAGAGGTGTTGGTTATCCAATAAAGGTTCCCGGGGCGGCGGTACCCATTTCCGCCTTCCACACTACTCTCATATTATAAACGTACGTGTACTCGTTTCAGTTGTCTATGTACAACCTTAATATTTTGTTGACACGTGCTTTCTTCAGCGTCAGTCATTTCATCCTGTTTCCAATTTCTAATACTACATGATATCCCTTACTCTGTTTAATCCGCGCAGTTAAATTTATCATCCCATACTTGTGATAGTTATTGGTAAGTACTAATGCTGATATTAATCACACTATTCATTTTTTAGCGGCTGACAGTCAAACTGATCGATATCTGTTCTTTCTGAGTCTAACGCGACCAAGCTTACCCTATCGGCGCTAATCAGTACACCTACTTATGTAAGGGAATTCATTTCACGTTTTGTTCGATGAACATTTAAACCGACAATTAGAAGTCTTTTGAATTAGTGTTTCTGTTGAAAAATTATATTGCTACTTTGACTTGAGCAGTACTAGAGTAAGACGGTAACCTTCCCCATACTAAGCATCCAAAAATTCGGATCGCAAACCCCCGCTCATATTTGTACAAATCGTAAAATATTATGTGTTCTAAGTGACGTCGTGTCAACCATCTGGCTTGATGCGGAATGTGACCGGAGCTGTAATAGCCACTGAAGCCATAGCTAGCCTGCGCTTTCTAAACAGTGGGATATATTTTTAAATAAAAATAATTTTTAAGCAGTTGCAGTTTTGACTGTTCTTTATATTTTATTTAAACTTAAAAGTATTTCGATAAATTTAAAAAGAAAGTATTGTTAGCATAACAACGATAATTTCTTTTCAAAGATAGGTAACTTTTGCAAATATTCTTTAAAAAAATTATTTCACATTCAGAGATTTCAGCTTGCCTATATACTTGTGAACTTGTGAACTTGTCAAATGAAAATGTATAAATATATTTATGAGACTCAGAAATTACATTTCTAGACCAGAAACATTGTATTATAATTGTAAACATTGTATAATAATATGCACATTGTTATGTTCAATAAAACAACACGCAAAAGTCTATTATACTATCTGCATTCTGAAGGAAGCCGAAATCGGCACACAACTATTTGGAGCGGTAAAGTGCTCCCATGAAAAAACGACCAATAAAAACGTAGATTAAAATGTATTAAAATTAAAACAAAATAATAATGATATACACTTGTGAAGCGTAATTTTCAATTCATGTAATCTTTAAAAAGCTTGTCCCCTTTTAATATGCAATGTTGCACTCGGGTATTAAAAAGGAATAGACTTTTAAAGAATTGTTAAGGCTAATATAATTTGAAATAAATTATGTCAGGGCGTCATTGGTTCTCTGCAATATTAAACATTTATAATTTATTTAGTTTTATTGTCGGCGTTGGGGCTTTGTTACATTTTTTCATCATTCCTTCGATTATTTCCTTCTGAGGGGTGGTAAGCATTGCATTTGGTTTACTGAATCATATGGGTTATGTTACATTTTTATATAATACTATTGTTTTTATACTTATTTTTAGCAGTTGATTAGTATGGCTTTTCCTAATACACTCCGGATTATTTTCAAAGTGTATTTTATAGGTGTTTTGTCTTTTTCAGTGCACTAATATTGTTTTTTTGTTAAAATATTTTATTATTCAAACTATAAAAGATACATAAGACCTAGACAAACCTCACCCAATGAACCCGGCACCCCACCAAACGTAGAGAACCTTACTACTTGGGTGACCTACGGCAGGGGTGTTGGTTATCCAATTAATGGTTCCCGGGCTGCAGTACCCATACCCGCCTGCCAAATTTTTTACCCATCCCAAATTTTAAGTAATACGGATAAGAAAGCTTCAAAGGAGCGTACCTACAGGTAATATTTTTATGTACAAAAAACATTATCATAAATAATAGAATCGGAAACCTAACAAACATTTAACATCCTCAGCATAAATATACCAAACCACCCACATCCTCAGAAACTAAACACGTGTTTTCTGAAAAAGGTCGAAACTGACCGAGACTGTTGAAAGATAATTGCAGCGTAGGTATAGTAGGGTTTTTTACATAACAATTTTTCCCTACCGACAAAACACATGACCTCTAAGTCTATAATAGCCAGGTACTATTTTTTAAATACCCACATGAGGTAAAAATTGCATGGCGCATATGACGCCGTTCTATTTGTATAAAGAACATTAATTTTGAATTCAGTAAATTTAAACGATTCATCTCCTCAAGATACACAAGAATCTAGAAAATGAAAAAAAAAAAAGGTCGAAACTGACCGAGACTGTTGAAAGATAATTGCAGCGTAGGTATAACTGGCAGAATGTACAAACAGTATAACTGTCTCGCTCCTTCACATATGTATTACGGGCTGTCCCGGGTGGCCATTCGGGTAAGTTAGACTGAAAAAAAAACGTGACTCGAGAACGTAAAGTAAGGACATAAATAATGGTATCAAAATGCTAGCGGGCACCGCGATTTGCACTAATATTTATCAAAAACATTTTTTTCTATTTTATGTGCTTTGAATATTGAAAAACAAAAAATGGCAAAAAAATGTTGGTATTTTCTCAAGAATTACAAAAAAAAAAGAATGAAATTGTATAACTAATTACCGAGATGTTAAAATGTCATCGGACAGAAAAATGACATTCACATTTTTTACTCTAAATAAGCTCGGGAATCGCTGGTTTAAATCTCTCGGGTACGTGCTGTTCCGGTAACCGACGAGTTCATCGAAAGCATTTTCATTGAAAACGAGTTCATCGAAAATCAATTCATAGAAAGAAAATTCATCTAAAACGAGTTCATCGAAAATAAATTCATCGAAAGCAGATTCATCGAAAACGAGTTCATCGAAAATCAATTCATCGAAAGCAAATTCATCGAAAACGAGTTCATCGAAAATCAATTCATCGAAAGCAAACTCATCGAAAACGAGTTCATCGAAAATCAATTCATCGAATGATCAATTCATCGAAAAACATTTTTTTGTAGTTATTCAGCTGTCAAAATTAAATACCCAAAAAGGTCTGTTTAACTGAGTTAAATGTGTTTAGCAACTGTCAGTTTCGTAGTGACAATATAAAATTTACATGTTATCTCGTCGATTTCCGATTGTCTGATACTGCAAAAAGGGGATATCTAAGGAACGGTGACCAGACAACTCACAATGAAACCAACTCATAAACAACTCAGAAAGGTCATTAAGAGTGATGATAAAAAATATTTAAAAAATGGTTAAAACGGTTAAGTTAGGTTAGGTTAGGTTAGGTTAGTTTAGGTTGACCAATGCTTTTTTAACTTCTCGGTCCGCTCGGCATTTCTCTCAAATATCAACAAAATATATTTTTTCGATTAATTGGCGATTCGATGAATTGATTTTCGATGAATTCGTTTTCGATGAACTCGTCGTAAACCGCTGTTCCATCCTGTATAATTTTTGAAAAAAAAAACTTTTTTGCAGGCAAACATAAAAAGTTTAAAAATGTTCCACCTTACGTATTTTTCTAACTAAAATTACCTATAACGAAAAAAAATAAAAACACACACATATTTTATTAGGCAAATTTATTATGAACATTATCGTCCACTAATATTTTTGTCGTTTCATGTAAAAATAATTAATTAAAAAATTCCCACAGTTAAGAAAATATTAATCCTTATGTTGGGAATAACAGACAAAAATAATAACACTGATGAAAAAAAATAATTTTTTCCTTCTTCTGAGAATTACTGTCAAAAATAATAACAAAAACTAACTAACTAACCATCACGCCGTTTCCCCGCAGGGGTAGGCAACTCGGTCTCGGCACACACTCCTTGCCTCGTTCACATTCATACATCGTCTCATAGGGAGCGGGAGCGACAATTTAAATTTTCAATACCAAAATTTAAATACCTACTTAGAAATAAAATGATTAAATTTCTAGAATACACATTAGAAAGATTATTTTATCTTGATCTTAGAACAAATTTTGTTTTTGCAAAGTGATAAAAAATAACCAATTTACAATATATGGGAATAATATCAAAATTAAAATATTTAGAAATAAAATTATTAATTTCTAATACACACATTGAAAAGATTATTTTCTCCAGAATTTAGAACCATTTTTGGTTTTTGCCAAGTGATAAAAAATAACCAATATAGAGGTGTTTTTAAAATATAAATTGTCGCTACCGCGACTGAACCGGTATACGTTTTGGAAATACGCGTACACAAGTCGCTGCTAACAGTGCTAACGACCGTGCGGTACGCTCTTCGAGGAGAAATGAATTAAATGACCCGTCGTAACATGTCCATTCAGGGGGCGTTCCTTCTGCGGCTGGCCCCAACAGAATTCGCAGACGGTAAATAATAATACAGCTGGCTGTTCGACCCAATTTTAAGGAGTGGGGGGTCCCGGCAGAGGGGAAATAATAATTCGGCTGGTGACTTTTGCCAATTCGCAGGCGGTTGTGCCTCCTCACCACACTAAATGCAGTCATGTCTACATATAGTGACTTTATTTAGTGTCGTGAGGAGAGCGCTTAATACATGTCGATGGTCCAGTTGATTTGTCCGACGTCTCGAACAATCTATGTAAAAGTATGCCCTCTATCTGGTACAATACTCAAATTATTCATTAACATCACCAAATCAATTATGATGAATAAAAATCTGAAGTGTGAAAAACAAAAAAAAATTGTGTTTTTGGGTTACTAGTAGGAAATTTCAAAATGTCATACCAATGTTACGGACCGTTATGCTCCCGGTGTTATTTTATAGCATAGTTAGTATGTAAAACACAGACATGTGTAAAAACTATTTGATTTATGGTGAGCATCTGAATACTGCTTTTCTCATTATCAGAAAGCTTTGTATTTGGAGATGTCTGACTAATCAACTGGACGACCGATGTCCACCAGTACGTCACTTTGGTTGGTCAGGGTTCTAACTTCAGCCTTCCTTGTTCTGAGATATGGTATCAAAGTTTGTAAAGACAATGTTTCATTATATATTTACCAATGTTTGATTTTGAGGTTTAATCTTATGTCAAGTATTTTGGTAGGTAACTATTTAAATAGAAAATATTTATATAGGACGTTAACCTACCATTTAGAACATACCTAAACGTTCAGATATAGCTTTAGCATAATAATTCATTGCATAAGGTTCTGAAAACATTTCCCTAATGCCATTCCAAGACAGGGCCACATTCTTAATAAATATTTCCTTTAAAAATCTGTTAAACTACATACCTATTTACAATTTTGGAAGCGGGTACGAGTACCACCGCACCGCGAACCATCTATCGGATTACCTCTTCCATAGGGTCACACCAAGTATGAATGTGAATGAAGCAAGGTATGCCTACCCCTGTGGGTAAATTCCATGATGTAGGTTAAGTTAAGTTAGGTTATGTTGGGTTATTGAGCTATTGTTAGGTTGGGTTGAGAAAGGTTAGATAAGATTATGTTAGATTAGGTTTGGTAAGCAAGGAGTATGCCAAGACAGAGTTTTGAGGAGGTCTATTCTCTCTGCCTACCCCTGCAGTTAAATGGCATGATGCTTAATAAGTTAGTTAGTTCAAATCTTGTCATTAAACATAGATAAAGTCATTTAGGGAAGAAATAAATATTATTTAAAAAATTATGATAAATTGATCACCTGTTAACCGAGAAAAATGAATATATCTTGTTGTTATAAATTGGTAATTAGGCAGAAAGACTTCAAGGAAAACATGGCTGCAAGTAGGAAATCTTCTCGTTTATTCACGGCACATTTTACAATAAATTTGTTCCCGACCCGAACAAAAACACTTATTTTGGCCACTTTGACCACTTGCTAGATTATGCCTGCTGTTTACAGGAGATCCACGTTATTAACCTCTCAAAAAATCTATTTTGCATACTATGTGTGACATTGAAAGCTGTTAAAATATGAAAATTTTGTTGTTATTCACGATGTTTACTAAAAGCGTCATAAATCACGTTTTGGGAAACGTAGCCTCATTCTAAAAACTGTTTTGGAAAGATTATGAAATGCACTATCACATTATATTATTATAAACAAATATTTGCCCTTCTAAATATATATTTTTTTTATGAAAAAACAAAAATATTAAAAAATCGCTTACCATTATTCATAGCCTTGAAAATGAACTTTTTTCTGCAGTAACGTAAAAAAATAACAGTTTATTTATTGTAGAAAGATATTTTAAAACTTTTTGTCACCTCAAAATATTATCCGTCCAAACTAAAATATTTAAAAAAAAATCTTTTATGTAACACAAAGTAATGCAATTTTCGAACTTTCACAAAACACAGACCAAACCAAATTATTTTATTTCAATTATTATAAAACGTAATTACAACGGCAATCGATTTCAACAGATGCATTATGCTCGTATATGCAATTATTATTAGTTATAATATAAATTAATGTATTTTTTCACATAAATTCATGATAACATTGTTAACCTACAAATATGACGATACATTTATGACGTCGTAAATTCACACTAAAACTAACCATTTGGTTGTTGTATTTACACTAAAACGTTAGTACACAGGACGAATTATATACAATTGTTGAAATATGCTGAAAATTTTTAAAAATAGACTTTGTAATTGTGAACCGAAAACCGATAAATTGCGCGCCAAAGTCCGAACAAGTGACAGCGAAACTGCCGCAACGGCTTTTTTTGCAACTGGTCTGAAGTTCGCCAGGATAGGGATGGGGCCACTTTTTTAGTTGAGAAACAGTTCGAAAGAAATATTTTATTTCAAATTTATAGTAAGTTATTGAATATAGGTAGACAAAAATAAAAACACATGACATATACAGGTATATATTTTTTTATTATAAAATGACAACAATTGTAAACAAAAAAGTAAAATAATATTTTATTCATATTATATTTTGGAAATCATACATTACGGAATTCATTTAACATTTTTTTCCAGTACAACTATTTTAAATGTATCATATTTTCACATTTAAATTAGAAGTGAAACTTGTGGAACTCAATCGACATTTTTTTCCAGTACGAATATTTTAAATGTAACAATGTTTTAAAAAACACGTTACGCCACGCCACGTTAGAAGTGAAACTTGTGGAATTCATTCAACATTTTTTTCCAGTACGAATATTTTAAATGTAACAATGTTTTAAAAAACACGTCACGCCACGCCACGTTAGAAGTGAAACTGGTGGAATTCATTCAACATTTTTTTCCAGTACGAATATTTTAAATGTAACAATGTTTTAAAAAACACGTTACGCCACGCCACGTTAGAAGTGAAACTTGTGGAATTCATTCAACATTTTTTTCCAGTATGAATATTTTAAATGTAACAATGTTTTTTTCCATTTACACATAAAAACACAAAAAAAAAATAATAACAAAAAACCAGAACAAAAAAAATCCCATGACGTCCTGTGCGGAGCTCCAGAGAGTATGACAGGTATAATTTTTATCGTGCCATTCGGAAAGAAAATAAACAGTTATTATTGTAGAAGATCAAATAGATGCGGTGGGGGTCTGATTCAGATCACCTAAGCCATTATAGATGGTACCCAAAGTCATAATACTTCATTTTATTTGCATTTTCTGATACATGGGTTTAGTCCAAATGCAGCCGACCAAAGGCATGTTAAAAAAACCAATGATTGTTGAAGACATGTTGCATTACAGAAAATACTTGTCCATTAAACGCGCCCCAGCTTTCTATGAAAAGAAGAAACGTTTCGATACTTGCCAATAAGAACCTACCGAATGACAGAAGACAAAAACTTTAACTCAGCCAAAACAAAAAAATTGAAGACCTCGTAAAAGGTGAAATAATCAATCGGTTTCCACAAAACACAAAAACTAGACAACTAGAGTCAGAAATACACAAATAAGCGGTAGTGTCTTTGCGATAGATAAATTGCAATCATTATTATTTACACAAACAAGATAAACAATAAGCAGGCACATTAATCGCAAAAGAAGTAGTGAAGTTAATTAGACGACATTGAAAGAGAAAACACCGTAGACGGGCAAATTGATTTTACCTCCAGTCGCCCAACACTCAAGTGAAACATGAGGGATGAACTGTGATGACTATACCGCATTTCAAAGTGCAGAACGAGAATTGAATCTTTCACAAGATAGAGGAGATCTATAAAAACCCATAATCGAAACAACAAAAATATGTGAGAACCGTGACAAGGGAAAACGCTGGAACTCTACTCCACTCAAAGTGAATATTCATTCAGCATGTGATCGACAGTTTGTGTGAAAAATTTGTAAGATTTCGTTATGCATACCGCGGTTGCCACTTTGAAATATATCATACTACAATTGTAGTTTGATATATTTTAAAGCACGGATCCACGCACAACGGAACTTTACAAGTTTCGCAACCAAAAACTGTTGATTTTCTAATCTTGTTCCTCTTACAAATAACGCAATTTTGAGTACGTCGCTTTGTAAGAGGAACAGGATTATTTGTATCCCCAGCCTGCGGCGAGTCATTGTAGGCGGGGTAGTGGGCGTTAGGGATTGGGGGGAAAGGATGGTTGTATGGCCCTACAAATGACTGCCTCGGTTTCGGAGGCACTGACAACGCGAGGTGATGTTCGGTCAACTCTTGTACAAGAGTTAACCGAAAATTCATGTGTAGTACCTCCGAACTCTGTGACTGGGAATACAAAATTTTCGCGTTAAGAATACTCACATTGAGCAAACATTTGAACATACTGCCGGGCGGGGAATGAGAAAAAACAACAAGTTTTTTTGAAATTAAAAAATCAAACTACAAATTCCTAAATTTACAACAATATACTAGAATTTTACCAGATGTGTACCTATCTAAATTTAAAGGGTCCGGGAACCTAACCAACAATTAACTTTAACCTAAAAATTTACAAATTTCTAAAAAATCATAAAAAAAATTTCATAAAATATAACAAAATCACAACATTAATAATAATTTTGTAAAATTGACAATTCAGTAATGTCTCATTGTCTCTATGGAGATTTTTCACTTCAATTATCTTTTTTAACTAACACCAATTCACAAATAGCAATAAATTGTAAGTTCGCTGTGAACTGACTATCAGTTTATCACTGGCATGGCACTGCCAAAAACAGAGAGAACACTTCACTGGGTAGACTACTCGGCCATCTTGTCCAGGGTGGTCATCATATTTTAATAGTACATCACCATGTATTTCTGTGTGTCATCATTGGGTAGTACATCACCATGTACTTCTGTGTGTCATCATTGGGTAGATCATCATAAATTATGGGGCGGCCGTGCCCTGGTAATCAGATTGTACCATTAATTCTGCAGTGGGGATGATCAACTCGCGTTTGTTAACTGGAAGCCCCAGTGGCTTCAGGCAGGATACAGTGGTGTCAACAACACCAATACCGATGCTCCATAATTATTGTTGTGGTTTGGTTGCATCGGTTCAGCCCTAATGGGCCGTTTTCGCACGATTTTGGCCGCTAGGTTCGCTATAGTCCTACCGGTCCAACTATTTTATTTAACTGTCAGATCCCATACATTTTTTAAATATTATAATAATGCCGTCAACCTGTTGTAGTGTTCCAATGTGTATAATAGGGTTGGGCACGAGTTTCCCAAAGATTGAAAGACTTGAAGTCGCAATGGATTCATTCAATTAGGTTCATTTCAAATTGGCGCCGACTCCTGATTCTGTTGTCTGTAAAGCTCATTTCAGGGACACCGATTATGTATTCAATAATATTAACCATAAGAGTAAGTACATGACTCATTCAATTAATATCTTTCTATAATTGAATCCCCAATAAAATACAGATAGTACTTGTATAGTATAATGAACACGTAAAGAAACATTTGACATAGAATGCACAAAATTTTATACACAATGTTTTGCCTTCTTTCGCAGTTGACATTATTTGACCAACGTACCTTTAAATATAAGTGCAGTCAACCACAACTAACAAATAATTATGGTAGACATAATATCTTATTTCCTTTTTTTATATTAAGTAAACATTTTCAATTATTGGAATAATTTTATTACACGGTTATCAAACTTTCTGGCACGAGATTTGTGGGCGGGTGATTCTTTGTTGGCAATCTAATTTGCTTTGCATTTCTCGTCCCATGTCTGCATATCTCGTGATTGTAATTTAATTTTCAGTAGGAGTGTTTTAAGAAAAAAATCAAATTATTATTATTTCTTAACGTAGACCGTTTTATATTTTATATCATGGAAGTATGGAAGTTTGAGCCTAATTTTATTTTCAGATGTACTGTACAGGCAAAAGCTACTGAAAGGTGTAGTTCCTTCAATATGTCCCTGGATAAAAGTAGAAGTAGGTAATATAGAATTAAGAAACTGACAGGAAAGGCGTCTGATACGTGAAAAAATATATTTGAATTCTACAAAACCAAAACTAAGGGAAAGCTTATGGCGCAGACTACGCCAGTCGAAGAATACCATCATCACTGCCATGGTTGCCCGGATGGAGTCCCCGCTGATGCCCTTCTGGAAATGGGTGCCTGTCAAATATCCCCCATGAAGATAGTGAGTCCAGCGTCGAATCGGTTATGAACGATGACGGAGTGAATGTTATCAAAATCAGTATGGATGAAATAAAAAAAAATCGATTAAATGCATGAAGAATGGTAAGGCTGTTGGTTTCGACAATATTGCTGCCGAATACTTTAAAGGAGATAACCATATTATTCTCACATGGTTGTGCAAACTTTTTAAACAATGTTTAGAGGAGGGTTACACGCCATTAGATTGGAGAAGGGCTGTAATCATGCCATTGTACAAAGGTAAAGGGTCACGCATGGAATGTGGGAATCATAGGGCTATTAGCCTGCTAAGTGCTGTCGGCAAGCTGTATGGAAGAATATTGATTGAAAGGGTAAGAACGGAAACAAAGGATAAAATATGGGATGTGCAAGGTGCCTTTATGAGTGGAAGGGGATGCATGGACCAGATTTTCTCCTTGCGTATGCTCACTGAGAAGTTTCTGGCGAAAAACCAGAAACTTTTCTGCGCCTTTGTAGATCTTCAAAAAGCGTACGACCGAGTCGACAGGAAAAAGCTATGGAAGGTGTTGTCCAAGTATGGAGTGAATACAAATCTCATACGGGCAATTGCGTCTCTGTACGAGGGAAGCGTTGCATGTGTTAGGGTGAACGGTGATTTTACGGGGTGGTTTGACATCACAAAAGGTGTTAAGCAAGGGTGCGTAATGTCACCATGATTATTCAATCTATACATGGATAATTGTATGCAAGAATTGAAAGATGTGGGATTGGGCGCGAAATTGAATAGTCTGAAAGTATGTATGTTGCCTGTTGTATGCTGATGACGCGGTGTTGATTTCTAACACTATGGAAGATCTACAGTCTCTAGTATCTAGGATGAACGAAGTATGTATGAAGAATGAGTTAATGATGAATGTAAGTAAGTCTAAAGTCATGGTGTTTGAAAGAGAGAGTACGAAAACAGTGTGCGATATAGTAGTGAATGATGAATACTTGGAGCAGGTGGATGAGTTTGTTTATCTGGGTAGTATGTTTACGAGAGATGGGAAGGCTGATAGAGATATTGAAAGGAGGGTAAATGCCAGTAACTCCATTAATGGAGGACTGAATGCCGTTGGAGCTAATAAAAAAATTTCAATAAAAGCGAAACTAGCAGTCCACAATGGAGTCCTGGTACCTACCCTGATGTATAGCAGTGAGGCATGGAACTGGCAGAGGAAGGATGAAAGTAAACTGAATGCTGTTGAAATGAGATCCCTGAGACGTATGTGTGGTAAAGCCATGTATGATCGTGTTAGAAATGTGGATATCCGCAAAGAATGTAAGGCTGATGTAAGTATAATGAGCAAAATTAAGAAAGGGACCCTCAGATGGTTTGGGCACGTAGAGCGAATGAACGAAGAAAGTAGTGTTAAAAGAATATATGATGCAAATGTGAATGGTAGAAGAAGTCGGGGACGCCCGAGGAAGACATGGCACGATCAAGTAAATCAGATACTTGAGACGGGCCATGTCAAAAGTCAGAATAATAGAAGAGTATGTATGAGACGATGTATGAATGTGAGTGAGGCAAAGAGTGTGTGCCGAGACCGAGTTGTTTGGCGGTCCGTCCTCTCTGCCTACCCCTGCGGGGAAACGGCGTGATGGTTAGTAAGTTAGTTAGTTAGAATGGATATTTGCATATTTTTTTGGATTTATTATTATATACTATATTTTTCATTTATTTTCTGTTCCATTCTGTGTATGAATTGCATTCTGTGCATTGTTATTTTGTAAATGTTTGAACTATTTCAAAATATGGAATGTATTGCATTGCACAACATTCTGAAATAAATGATGATACGTTTTAAGATTTTCACGGCCAAAAGTATTTTCGTTATTTGTTTTTGGGGTGTTATGCCGTGTTGCGCTACCTCCTTCTTTAGCCAACTTTTCGGACAGCGTTGCAGTGTCCACCATCAGGGCACCCTGATGATGGACAAAAAGTTGGCTAAAGTTGGAGGAAAAAAATGGACGAAAAGTTGGCTAAAGAAGGAGGTAGCGCAACACGGCATAACACCCCAAAAACAAATAACTAAAAGATCATTATTATATTTCTTTTATTAAAATAAAGAGTGAGTGTCGCTCAGGTTTTGTCATGGTTTTCTGCGGCCTTGCACAACATCTACTGCCATGGTTAAAAAAGATTGTTGTTTAGTTGTACTAAATAACACAAAATAATTTAACAAATATATAAATAAATAAAAAAAACTTTCTTTTATTTCTCGAGGTCAATATGAAAAGAACAAGATTACAGATATAATATAAATGTGTCGTAAAACATTTATAAACATTATACACATAGAAGAACATATCAGTACAACAAATAATTAACATTATGCATAAATTATTTATTGTTTTGACATTTTTATATATTTTTTTTTACATCCTAATATTATATAGTTGTGGTAGCGTCGGTCAACGCGTGAGCAGTCTTTGTGAACAGTCAACCTGTTAAAATAAAGAAAATAAGATTATCAAATTAAATATGCAACTAGTGTAGAAATCTCCCAACATCCATACTATATAATATTAATTAACATTTATTTTTAGAATTTACTTGATAAAAAATTGATTTTTCCTATGCTAATATTTTATTTGTAAATATTCAATAGAAATATAAATATAATCTATTTCACAGATGAGGGATATCAAAATACAAAGGTGATAAGAGGTAATATAAGTAAACCTATTAAAACTTCTATTCAACCGTGGTTTCGGGGAAATTTGGGTCCTTTTTGATGATGAAGATAGAGTCGTTCAGCCAGTAGGACTGGTTGAAGTCCACCTCGCAGAGGTAGGACACGCGTGACCACTGCATGACCTGGAGCCCCACGGTAGTAGCGCAGTAGCTGGTGAAGGATTCCACGTGCTCCTCGGATGGGCAGACGCTCTTTCGTCATGTGGCCAGATTCGTCTGAAAATTATAATTGAATAGTACAAGGAATCCGAGAGAAGACGACCAGTGCAATGCCCTAGACATAGTTAGGAGAAATTAAAGATTGTGCTTTAAGCTTTGAGTTTAAGCTTGAGTGTTAAGCGATTAGATTTTTGCCTCGAGCTTTATGCTTTGAGATTTAAGCTTTGCTTTTACCTATGTCAAAAATAATGAAAAATTAAGAGTAACAAAACAGCAGCTTTTGAGTCTGGAGGAAATTGGTAACTGTCTGGTTATTCAGATCTAGGCAATACACGTAGCAGATAAAGTTAATAAATTGATGAGATCCCTTTGGTATCGGTTCACCAGCAAGAAATTCGCCAGACAAGAGCGGAACACCCATCCACAGTACATGACAGTAGCATTCGACTTGTTCTCATGCAATATTTCCCTACATAATAGGAATATTTCCCTCTCCTCCCTTATTTCCTCCCTCCCTCCCTCCCTCACAACATACCCTGATTGGGGGTGCCATAAAACCACTTACTTAAAATTAATCACATTTAAAAGACCGGTTAAATCCCTGGTTAAAGTATTAGAGGTATAATAAAATCCATATCTTACATCCAACGTATGGTTTGAAGGGCAGAACCAGCGCTAAGATAAGGAGTCCATCGTCGTTGAGAGCCTGCTTAGCGTTGAGGCCGTTGAGCAGCATGGTCTGTGGCTCAGAGCAGCATCTTACTTTTTGTGCATTTTACTTACAAATCGAGCAAACTTGGTTTGGCTAAACTTGTCGGAAAACAAATTGCAAATAGCTATCGAAATGACAGATCGTTGAAAGACGTCAGTGTGTCAGTCTATAGATTTAGTTCACAGATTAGATGACAGGAGGACCGCTAAACACCGTGCTGCCATCTCGTGGGTATTTTGGAATTACTCAGAAAACGGCCCATTACAGTTAGGCTGTGACCTTGGGAAGGTCCGTGGTTTGCCGGGTCGGGAAATTTGGATCCAAGTTTGATTCTATTGGCATCAAACATATTTTTGTGATGGGCCTCACAAAAGTGCCTTTTGCTGTTTTGAGGGTTACCACCCTCACTACTCCATCCGGGCCTGGATGAGTAGTTAATATGCGCGCCATCTTCCACAATGCAGGAGGCAGATTGTCTTCCACCAAGATTACCAGATCGTCCTTCTTTATTGTCTTTTGGTTGCTGGCCTGCCATTTGGTCCGTTTTTGCAGCTCGGCAAGGTAATCTCGTTTCCATCTCAACCACTAATTTTGAATTAGAGCGTTTAATTTTTGATATTTGCTTAGTCTGTTCTCCGGGAGCTCGCGGACATCCACCTCGGGAATAACCGAAGCATCCCTGCCCATGAGAAAATGGTTGGGGGTTAAAGGGAGAAGGTCGTCTACGTCATCAGACAGGGAAGTTAAGGGACGGGAGTTCAAACAAGCCTCTATCTGACAAAGCAAAGTATATAATAATTCAAACTGCAATGGGTTATTTTTAGTAATTCGATATAAATGAAATTTGGTGGACTTGACTGCGGCTTCCCACAGCCCCCCATGATTCGGCGCCCTAGTCGGTATAAAACTCCAAGAAATTCCCTTATCAGCTAAAAACCTATGAATTTTGTCATTGTTCAGTCTCAGACTGGCATACAGTTCTTTGAGCTTATTGGAAGCTCCTCTGAAAGTGGCTGCATTGTCAGAAAATATTTTTTCCGGCTGACCCCTACGGGCAATGAACCTCTTTAAACAATTTAAAAAAGCATCGCTTGACAAATCTGTTACGAGTTCCAAATGAACCGCTTTGGTAGAAAAACAAACAAATATGCAAAGGTACGACTCAATGAGCGGAGATTTCCTCAGCGCTCCAGCCTTCGTGTCTATCGGTCCGGCAAAGTCTACCCCTGTGACAGAGAACGGTAGACTGGGAGTGATTCTCTCAACTGGAAGGTCTCCCATGATCTGCCGGCAAACCTGAGGTCGGTATCTAAAACATACAACACACTTATGTAGGATACGCTTAACAGTGTTTCTCCCAAATATCGGCCAATATTTCAAGCGTATTTCCGATAACAGCGCTTGGGGACCTGCATGTAAATGTTCATAATGATAATTACGTATAATAAGTTCAGTTATTTTATGTGACGGTGATAATATTATCGGGTGCCTTTGATGATGCGATAAATAAGTAGCTAATTTTAATCGTCCACTTGCGCAAATTAAACCTTCCATTAAACAGGGATTGAGAGCTTTCAATCTACTGTTTTTGTTTACTAACCCATGCTTCTTTAGGTCCTTCAATTCTCTTTTAAATGAGTGTTCTTGAGATGATTTCAGTAGGCATTTTAAAGCTGTTTCCAGCTCGGAGACAGTTAAATTGCCATACTTTTTATCCTTAGGGTTACGACAATTATGTATAAATCTTAACGCTTGAGCGATAACTCTTTTTAATTTGGTTAGCGATGAGAATTTTTCGAAAATATCCCATTCTTGTGCATCAGTTACCAGTAGTACATTTTTACTTTTTATTTCCGGGGGATCCAAACATGACATATTATTCCAAATTAATCCAAGTATTTTTTCATTCTTGGAATTGTCAGTGATCATTTTTTCACAATTGCCCTGTTTGGCAATTTCACCTTGGCTCCGCCCAGATGACAATTCCAAACCATTTGATCTCCACTTCCTCAGGGGAAATTCTTCCGCGTGTTATTGTGGCGGGCGCTCGGTAATTGACATCGGTAATGATCAGTGCCATCCCGTCGGGACATAAAGCATTACGCAGATAATATTCATTTTCCCGCGGTCGGCGAACCCGCGGAGAACACCATTTCAAGGTTTCACGCCGTAAGCGAGAGAGAGTGTCGCTACCATTTGGGGAAGGACCGGCAAACCGTAGAGGGTCATGGGATTCTACCTGATTTAGTCGAGCGGATCCCGAGCTGAGTTCTACCGATGGTGAAGAGAGTCTGGGCCTCCCCTTCGATAGGAACTTACATCAGGCGTCTCCGGGAGAGGCCACAGGGGCCTACTACTCTCAGCCGCAGTCCGGGGCTAGATAGATAGGTTAGGTTAGTTTGATACGTGGTCCCGGGTGAGTCATTGTATTTATTATGATTCTGTCACATGTCCTCCTTTGTATAATATACAATATTTATGTTCTCACTTAATACTGGGTTTTAACCCATTACCTCCATGACGATGTCTATAGGCATAAAAAAAATAGATGAAAAGTATGATTTTTTTTCACTGTGAATAAAGCTAAATCCCACCAAGTTTTTATGCAGCACTTACAGATTGGTATGTTAGCTTTCAATAATTAACATCATTTAATAAATTTGATTAATTATTATATTTTTAATAATTTTTTTACTAAAACCCTGAAAATAGACCCATTTTGAAATAAAAATAAAAAAATTAAAACAGAAAAAAATAAAACATGTGTGAATCACATATTGTTATCAAAAGGTTAAATGGTTGGCAACACTGTTTCAACATAGTATTTTATGCATAAGATGACCGCTAGATGTCACTGAAATCAGTTGATGCCTGCGCGCAACGTTTGGAGGTTAGCTGTCACAGTGTTTACATACGTTTTTGGTTAACTTTACTTCAAACAATACGGTTTTTTAGTGTTTTTGTGAGTGATTTTTATTAAAATTAATAGTTTGTCTGCGGTTTTCGTATATTTTGATCAAACATGTCGAAAATACCTACTTCTCCGACTCTTATTCGTCGTTATAATACGAAACCATTAAATCACGATGAAATGATAGCAGAGTTGGAGCGCTCTTTTAGCGATTGTGAAAGTGATGACAATAATGTGCGCGCTGTTGTTGTGATTCCTCCAGAGAACGTCGATGAACAGACGGACGAAGAGCATATTGACGATGATTTGATGGCATTTAACGAAGATGCGGAGGTGGATAACTTTCGAGATATTGCCGGCACATTCGTTATCGAGCGCAACATCGAAATTGAGAAAATTGATGAGTCATGCCATGCCGAGCATGAACCAGATGATTTCGCTAATGACCTTGACTGGAATCAGCCTTCGACATCATCTGGTACTAGTCGTAACACCTTGCGAATATCTATTTCAAATGCACCACCAGCCAAAAAATCAAAACTACAGTACAAAAAGAAGTCTCACTATAAACAAAAGTGGTCTAAGGCATTGAAAAGAAACACCAGCCATATCTGTTGCGTTCCTGAACCGCTGAATGTGGTGCATAAAGATATGTACGAAAAGTTGAAGTCTTATAATGCTTTCCAATTGTTTTCATTATTCTTTGATGACGAAGTGCTTCACTTTATTCTTGAGAGTACAATCAAATACGCTCGATTTAAAAGCAATACCGAATTCCAGTTAGATATATACGAATTGAAGCGTTTTCTTGGTTTTCTTGTGTTGACCGGCTACAATACATTGCCATCTACCACAGATTATTATTCGTCTGACCCGACATTGTAAGCATCATCAAATAGGGAATCAAACGACCACGTTTCGAGCTTATAAAGCGCTATATACATTTTTGCGATAACAACAATCTAGATAAAACCGACAGAATGGCTAAGGTATAGTAGCCATAACATAAAGTTTTTTATATTTATTATTCTCGACTAAAGTTAATCGTTCCATCTTTCCTTGTAGGTTCGTCCATTGTTCAACATGCTGAACGTGAAATATCTTCAATTTGGTGTTTTTGCACAAAAACTTTCCATCGACGAGCAAATGGTGCCATATTTCGGTCGACATTCTTGCAAGATGTACATTCAGAATAAGCCAATCAAATTTGGCTACAAGATTTGGTGTCTTGCTTCCTCCGAAGGCTACCTGTTCCAAGCAATGCCGTATTCCGGAGCATCTGATACATACGACCCCGAATTAGGTCAGGGATCGTCCGTCGTACTGTCTATGATGGAATATATAGAGTTCCCCGCACGCCATGAGCTTTTTATGGACAATTTCTTCACATCTCACCATTTGATGTGTATCCTGAAGGATAAGAGAATCTGCGCTACTGGCACATGTAAACCAGTTCGCTTCCCTAACCTTGAAGCTTCAGGAAAGTTGAAGACAGGAAAGCAATTGCCTAAAGGTAACATTTTCTTTTATATTTATTTCCCTTGTGCATAGCGTTCATTTACCTAGTCAAAGTGTACCTCTCACCGCTTTTATAATTACAGGTGAATTTGATGCGGTGGTAGACGTAGAAAACCAAATCCTCGTATGCCGTTGGCAGGACAACCGTGAAGTAACAGTTGCCACGAACTATGATCGAATGGAGCCAGTAAGTCAAGTGCAGCGTTGGCAGAAATCGAAGAAAGACAAAAAAGGCAAAGTTGTGGAGGAAGCACACAAAAAAAAAATCGATTGCCCGGCGCCAATACGAAATTATAATTTAGAAATGGGTGGAGTAGACCTCCATGATAATGGTATTCAAAATTATCGGGTCAACATTCGGTCAAAGAAGTGGTACTGGCCTTTATTTGTATCTTGCCTCAGCAGCGCTCTTGTAAATGGATGGAAGTTGCAATGCTTCTTGAGGAAGTACGAGCATGATATGGGAAACCAGATGACTAGGCGACAGAGAAAACCTTCCCAGAAGGCATTCCGTGTGGAGGTTACCCGTACTCTTTTATTGTCTTTTCCAAATCAGGTCAATGCCGAATTCGGAGAATCTCGTGTAAAGGAAGGCCATGACGCAGAAGATGGGAATCATGTGCCTCGAATGCAAGAATTTCATTTGCCATATCGTGGAGAAACTCGTATTCGTTGTGCTCTGTGTAAAAAAAATCCAACGGTCTATCGATGCCGGGCCTGCAACCGCGCCCTTCATTTTGACTGCTTCGAACGGTATCACTTAGAGAATAATTTGGTTAGATTTGGTTAGTTTTCCTCATTCTTGAATGTTTTTTCTAATATTGAATTATTTGTTATTTTGCGTATTTTCCATTAATAAATTGTTTTTTCATTGAATTATAAACAATGGCAATTATTTATTTTAAATTATCAATATAAATCATACTGTTTACTGCATTTTACCCATAGTTGACGTACATTTTGCTTAGGGGGGTTACCTCCAAGCGTTGCGTTTGAGCATCAATTTTCTAGAAGCTCTGGTGAGAGGGTGGGGGGGCGGAAAATTCTAAAACTGATTTTGGGCACTCCTTTAAGTCTATACTATCGGGTTATAATAATGATTCAAGTTTATAAAAATAAAAATAAAATCATGGAGGTAATGGGTTAATGGCGTAGTCCGACACCCTACTCCTTTCCAGATTGTCATATTAAGATTGCCCACGCCGTGAAGGGAGAGTCTCATGCCTGCTGCAGATTGACATTCCACGACTATATAGTCGTGAATTGGCGTCCAAAGGTTCGATCCGAACCAAAGTTGATTTGCGGTAAGCGGGAGAGAGATTGACTTGCATCTGATACTTATAGTCTCCCACGCAAACTGCGTTTACTTAGTAGATAGCACCTCACTCATTCTACCCAATTAACATTCTATTTAACAAATGACTCCCAACGGAGTAATTAGCAACTTAACAATGTGTCCGCTTGGACAAGATTTGAAAATGGGCACTGCTGTCCGCTTTTGTCCAGCCAACGAGCACTTTTATAATTACCGTGACGATTCACGATTTTGGGACCGTGATAGCAAAAATAGACAATAAACATACGTTCCTTACCATTACGATGCTGCAGCTCTTTCTTACACATTAAATAATGGTGAAACTAAAGATGAGACACACAAAATACGTGGAACTGTTTCCTCCAAAGTACAACTTTTACATTGATTTTCATTTTATTTATTTATGTGAGAGAGATGTGTTAAAATTGTAAGGATACTTTAATTAATTTAATTTTTTTAATTTAATAAATAACTCTTTTTACAAAAAACTTCACGTTTTATTTGCACAGTGTAACATGTTTTTGAAATGTATAAAATAACGGTGATAATACTGTATACACCGGGTCAACACTGGCAGTTGTTTACCATTTAAACTTTGCGTAGGAAAGAAGCGATAATACTCAGATGCTAGCCTTTTTATAGCATGAAAACTGCACACATTTATAAAATAAAACACTATCAACATCTGACATTTGCGAGTGTTTACCAATATGGCTTCTACCTAACTCGTGGTTAAAACAGGTTCCTAAACCCCCGATTCGGTCTTAGCCTTTTAGAAGAGACTCACACCATCTTATTGGATCGATACAAAGTCGGAGTTTACTCCAACCAACCAACAGATGCCGGTAGCATGTCAATTTTCAACATAGTCCGTCCCCCGAGGTTTATGAATCGCCTTTATTGATTTATGAACCCTTCAAGAAAACATAACAAAAACAGGGGAAAACAACCAAGGCAAAAAAACACAATTCCTAAATCTAAATACTGTACAAATACTAACAAATAATTTAACCTATTTTAAATTAGCAGCCAAAAACTTATTTTACAAAGCTATAATCCTACACTGAGTATTATACTATTATTTAAAATATACATTAACAAGTTGGATTTTAAAGTGATTAACCTAAACTAATTACATAAACTTAAATTAACCCACAATTTTTTTTTTACATATTTAAATAATAACTCAACACAAAATAATATTATTATAGAACACAACCCAACACAACACAATTGTCCTTTTTTTTCAAGTCCATTTGTTTTGATCTTCTCCAGGTGCAGTCCACGATATAAGTACCACAGTGCGGGGTGCATAATCAATCATAAATTAATAGGTCGTCATGTTGTTCCTGAGTTTGGTACTTTTAAAGGACCTTTTTTATATCTTCACCCTAAAAAAGTTTTTTTTTTTTAAATTTATTCATCATGGCCGTCCGGGGTGTCCGGACTGACGGAAGGGTCCGGGGCGTCCGTTACAAGTTCAGCTTCCGGATCCAGAGGCATCAGACATATCTTTGTGATAGGCCTGACAAAGATTCCTTGAGGGGTTTTCATGGTAACCACTCGCACTACACCATCCGCGCCGGGATATGTACATATGACTCGCGTCATTTTCCATAATGGTGGAGGTAAATTATCTTCCTTCAGAATAACCAGATCATCCTTTTGCAGTGCCCGTTGATTACTGGTTTGCCATTTAGTCCTTTTTTGTACTCCATCAAGTACTCTCGCTTCCATCTAGACCAAAAGGATAATATTAGCGCATGGATTCTCTGATATTGGGTCAGCCTGTTGTCTGGTATGGCTCGGACATCTCTCTCCGGAATGATAGAGGATATAGTGCCTATGAGGAAATGGTTTGGGGTGAGGGGTTGGTAATCGTGGATGTCATCAGACAAGGAAGTCAATGGACGGGAATTTAGACAGGCCTCAATCTGACAAATTAAGGTATACAAAAGTTCAAAGGTTAAAGCAGAATTATTAGTGACTTTATACAAATGAAACTTCGCTGACTTGATCGCAGCTTCCCACAGCCCTCCCTGACTAGGGGCTCGAGGGGTTATGAACCTCCACTCAATACCTCTGTTGGCTAAATAATTTTGAATCTTGTCGTTGTTTTCTCTCAAACTGGCATACAGCTCCTTGAGCCTGTTACAAGCTCCCCGAAAGTTGCTAGCTTTGTCGGAAAAGATCTTATCAGGTTCTCTCCTACGGGATATAAACCTCTTTAAACTGTTCAAGAAAGCATTGCTAGATAAATCCGAAACTAATTCCAAGTGAACGGCCTTTGTGGAAAAACAGACAAAAATACGATTTCACGAGTGGAACCTTCCTCAGTGGCCCACTTTTGGTTGGAATCGGTCCGGCAAAATCGACTCCCGTGACAGCGAACGGCCGGCTTGGTGTGATTCTTTCGTTCGGTAAGTTGCCCATGATTTGATTACCAGTACGAGGATGACACCTTAAACACACAATACACTTATAAAATATCTTTTTAACAGTATTTTTCCCAAAAATACGCCAAAACTTTAATCTTATTTCAGCTTATAGGGCTTGAGGTCCTGCGTGTAAGTTTACATAATGATAGTGATGTATAATCAATTCGGTTAGCTTATGTTTAGCTGGCAATATAATTGGATGTCTTTGTTGGTACGATAGGTGTTTAGCTAAATTTAGTCTACCGCCCACATATATAAGACCATCACGTAAAAAAGGATCAAGAGATTTCAAGTTACTATTTTTGTTGACATTTCCCTGGTTTTTTAATGTCTTCAACTTCTTTTGAAAGGCATGTGCCTGAGCTGATTTCAGTAGACAATTCAAACTTGCTTCTAGTTCAGCTTCACTTTAATTACCCGAAATTTTACTTTTAATATTTCTGCAGTTATTAACAAACCGCAGCACATATGCTGTAACCCTTTTCAATTTGATAAATGAGGAAAATTTTCCAAATATTTCCCATTCTTGAATATCTGTAGATAATAGAATATTTTTGCTCTTGAGCTCCAGAGGGTTTGAACAGGAAATGTTTGATATAGGCCAATCGTTGACTCCGTCAGTCAACCAACTTGGTCTATTCCACCATATTGTAGAATTTATCAATTTATCTGCAGTAGTTCCTCTTGAAAGTATATCCGATGTATTGTCGGATGATGATACGTGTCTCCATTGATCTGGATCACTCAGTTCTTCTATTTCAGCTACTCGATTAGCCACGAAAGTGCTCTAACGAGTAGGTTGACCTTTCAGCCAGCACAGCGCTATCGTAGAGTCACATCAATAATATGTATTGATCTCCATTATATTTAGTGCTTGTTTTATAGTTTTCATTAATTTCGCCAGTAGTACAGTACTACACAGCTCCAACTTAGGCAGTGAAATACACTTCAATGGTGCTACCCTTGATTTGGATGTTATTAAACGTGAATGCCACTTACCGCTGTGGTCCATTGACACCGTATAAATACAGGCTCCAAAAGCCTTCTCAGACGAATCGCCAATGGGCGTGTAGCTGTAGCTCTTTTGCTTGCTTGCAAATATTTTTTCTTGGTATTTTCAACACATTTAGCTGAATTAAATCTTGCAGGTAGGTCCTCCAGGGTACTAATATTTCATTAGGTAATTGATCATCCCACGCTGCTTTGGACTGCCACAACCTTTGCATTATCAATTTGGCTATGACTATTATCGGTCCTAGGAGTCCCAATGGATCGAAGGTTGATGCGATGCAAGACAATATCTCTCGTTTGCTCTCGGTTGGACCTGATGGCTTCATTATCATATAAGCAAAATAATCAGATTCATTGTTCCATATTAATCCTAATATTTTCTCAGTCTTTGGATTGTCAGAAATAATTTTGTCGGAATCGCCTGAATCGGCACACTTAGCATGGCCCGACTCAGCTGACAATTCCAAAGCATTGGACCTCCACTTCCTCAACGTCATCCCCGCAGATGACAAGATGCTGATTAATTCTTCTTTTAACTTCTTACAGGATTCCAGCTCATCTGCTCGCGTTAACAAGTCATCCATATAGAAGTCATTTTCTATGACCTAACTAGCTCTAGGAAAAATTAAATTATTATCCATACCAATTTGCTTTAAGCATCTTGTGGCCAAGAAGGAGGAAGGTGCCAGCCCATAAGTCACAGTCTTCAGACGATAATGCTTGAGCACATCCTGTGGCTACTCGCGCCATACTATCTTCTGCAGGTCAAGGTCATCTTCACACATGTTAATCTGGCGGTACATCTTCTCGATGTCGGCAGTCATGACTACTTGATGTTTCCTGAAATGCAATAGTTGGTTATATTGATCCTTTTGTATAACAGGTCCTGTCATCAAGGCTTCGTTGAGGGAAATTCTATTTGAGGTTTGGCGGAGCCGTCAAAAACGACCCTCACTTTAGTAGTAGTGCTGAATTCTTTCACTACAGCGTGATGCGGTAAAAAATAGGAGTCACGATCCCCTTTTGACTGGTCACACACCTCCATGTGTCCCAATTCTTCATATTCACGCATGAATTTTACATATTGTGTCTTCAACTCGGGATGTGACACAAATTTTCTTTCCATATTTAAAAAATTTTTGACGACCTCCGTAGTCCGGTGGGTAAGACTCTTGACTCACAATCCGAAGGTCGAGGGTTCGAACCCGGAATGCGCAAATAAATTTTATTTGATTAATTTGTGTTATTTCACAATTAATTCATTAAAAATAATATATAGTATATTTGCGGCATGTTCCAGAGTGGAAGATACTATCAGTATCGCCCTGGTGTGAGACCACCATTCAGAATTGAAACGTTGCTTGAAAATGGCTTTAGCCGTGTTTAGTGACTAGATCTGAATAGCCAGGTACTTCCCAACCTTCCTCTTCCCCACCTCCTTCCCCTCCCCACTACCTTAAGCCTCACAACATACCCCAATTGGGGATGCCATAGTCTCACTGGCTCCAGACGGGAGCATTTGAGATTCTTGTGCGGTATTCACTGTAAAAAAAAATCTCTTTTCGGCAGTGAGCAATGAGTTTCCCAACTGATTAATGCATGCCCGACGCGGTAAACTTACTACATATCTACCGTCATCTTCTCTAGTATGAGTACTAACAAAACTGGCTTCGCAAGCCTTTTCCTCTTGAGTTTGAATTTTAGTGGAATTAATCTCTTCCAATTTCCAAAATTTTTCTATTTGATGACTCAACTTATTTATAGATAAACTGCAAAATTCTAATACAGGCCTTTGTTTGAGGTACACGTTGATCGGACCGGATACAATCCATCCCAGTTGCGTACGTTGAAGCGTTGGTCCTGACTCGAGTTTCAATCTATCGTTGTTTAGCACCGAAATTCTCCTTTTTATGTGTGTGATATTATTATGGATCCCAGACACGGGTTTGTTTATCCATTCACATGGTAAATTTAATTTATTAGCAAATTCAGCTATCATAAAATTACTCTGCGCACCAGAATCAATCAGGGCGCGAGCCTTAAAAATTTTATTGTTGGCCCCCACAATTCCTATGTTGGCGGTTGACAATAATATTTTTTTTTCTGCCTTCTTGATGCAGAAAAATTCGATACTATAACCTCGTTATTAGCATCCATATTTGAGGTCTCCGGCGGAGGTACCTCCTTGTGTAGTAGAGTATTGTGGCTATACTTGCCACAACTTTTGCAGGTCAGGTTCGTCTTGCAACTCTGTACTTGATGACCCAACCTCAAACATTTAAAACACGCCCGGATTGATTTCGTAGCCTCAATCCTATCCAGTAATTTTAATTTTAGAATTTTTTTGCAAAAATAAATTTGATGACCTTTATCATTACAATAAATGCAGTTGTTTGCCTTTATTGCCAAGAATGCCGATGAATCTTTTTTGTTATCATTGTTGCCTATTTGCGATTTATGTACGTTAGAAGATTTTTTCTCTGAAGCACTCATGAGCTCCAATTCTTGCGCCCTAGCAGATAAACATTTTAAGAATTACTTTAATGTAGGTAATTCATCTTGCAATGTATATTGTTCCCAATTTTTCCGGGTAGCTGTATCTAATTTATTTGAAATTATCTAATAATCAAAGGATCCCATTGATCTACTTTGACTCCGATGTTTTGTAAAGCCTTTAAATTTACATTGGTTTCATCAATTAAATATCTTAACGCTACAGGCTCTTCATGTTTCATATCTTTTAATTGAAATAGAGTTTGGATATGTTTATGTACGGTAGCCCTGAGATTCACATATCTGTCGTACAACAATTCCCATGCCGATAGGTAATTTAATTCCGAAATTTCTAGATTAGCAATTATTTTCAATGCGTTCCCTTTCAGTGTAGATTGCAAGTAAAATAATTTTTGGACGTTGCTCGAGGAACCGTTATTATGAACCAAATTTTTAAAGGTTTCAACGAAATTCACCCAATCCTTTTGATTTCCATCGAATTCTCTCAATTGGAGAGTTGGAAGTTTGATCTCGACCCTCCCCTGGTCCACGGAGTCAATAGCCCCCTTGGCTGTTGCCAATACTGAAAAATAGTCTCGCGCTGAATAGAATTTTCCAGTTCCTCTGATTCCGTTAACATTTCAATTTCATCCTGTATAGATTCGAATTGATCTAACAATGGTTTAATTCGGTCGTACCTCAGTTTAATTTCATTCGCGGACAAGGAGTTTATAGAATCCGCGAAATGCGTTAATTTCCCTTTAATCACGCCTCTCTTGGCTATTAAAGATTTGATCTTGTCCATTTTGGGTACAAATACCTATTCGTAGTTTAATCACTGATAAAATGTGTTCCGACAATGCGTATTTATTTATTTGAGAAGCTACCTGCCTGAAAGACAACGACGACAATATTCCTACAATATTCTATTATTTACACTTTACCTATTATTCAATCATTAATTGAGGATCATGAGTTGCATAAAATCTTTACGTAGGTAGTGATTTTATTTTTTACAATACTATATATATGGGATTAATCTTGTTTAAAAAACTACCTTTGCGGTCTGAATAAATGTGAAAAAGATATGAATATGGGTGGGAAGGCACTAAAAACTTATCTCATTTCCGCTGTGATTCCAGTCTTCCTTTGTTCATCTTTATAATTCCGCTATCTTTTGGTCATCTGTATTATTGCGTTTTTTGGCAGCTGGTTCTTGATTTTATATTAGCAATCCTCTGATTGCCATCCGGATCGTAAGGCCCATTTTAAAATTGTAAGGGTCCTTTAATAAATAACTCTTTTTACAAAAAACTTCACTTTTTATTTTCCCAGAGTAACATGTTTTAGAAATGTATAAAATAACGGTGATAATACTGTATACACCGGGCCAACACTGGCAGTTGTTTACCATTTAAACTTTGCGTAGGAAAGAAGCAATAATACTCGGATGCTAGCCTTTTTTTGTAGCATAAAAACTGCACACATTTATAGAATAAAACACTACCAAAATCTGACATTTGCGAGTGTTTACCAATATGGCTTCTACCTAACTCGTGGTTAAAACAGGTTCCTAAACCACCGATTCGGTCTTAGCCTTTTAGCAGAGACTCACACCATCTTATTGGATCGATACAAAGTCGGAGTTTACTCCAACCAACCAACAGATGCCGATAGCATGTCAATTTTCAACAAGATGTATGATAACGATTGTATGTTTCCATCAGTTTACCGCTTGTCTCATTTTCGACTGTTGTTACATAGTGTGTAAGAAAGAACTGCAGAATTATATGCTTAAGAACAAAACCATCAACGTATTGACATTTCAACTTTTTAATTTTTGGAATACACTCACACTTCAATATTATCCTTATAACTATATTCCATACTTTCAAAATCATCCTCACGGCTAGTAGTATTGTAGAAGTCTAGAGTGATATCACAGTGTGTTGTGTGAAAGAGATGCAAGAAAATTATCTTTTTTTTCCTTTGTAGGAAACAGGCCTAGGTAGATACGATTTTAGATTTTCACGGCCAAATGTATTTTTGTTATTAGTTTTTGGGGTATTACGCCGTGTTGCGCTACCTCCTTCTTTAGCCAACGTTTCGGACAGCGTTGCAGTGTCCATCATCAGGGCAGATGTCACTGCAACGCTGTCCGAAACGTTGGCTAAAGAAGGAGGTAGCGCAACACGGCATAATACCCCAAAAACTAATAACAAAAAAAAGACCTAGGTGTATTGTGTATCTCATATTTAGAAAGAGCTGCAGCATTATAACGATGAGGAATGTATGTTTATTGCCTTTTATGCCGTCACGGTACCGTCACCGTGAATCGTTACGACAATAATAAAGCGTTCAATGAGGTGCCTAAAACGGACACTCACACACTTGCGTGTGGGTGACACAAACTCTGTAATAGTATTTGTGCGGGATCTTATAATAGTGAAAGTACTATACCATTGATTCAGTAGAGATAGACTTGCCCTAACATGAAATCCCTCTATCATCTCATCTAGCTGGAGACAAGTTTGGAACCAGGAGAGTTCCAGCAAGTCTTGAATAAACGATGACAACATTCGTACATTGACCGCCGGTGAGCGAACATTGAAATACTTATCGAGACCTTCCACAGCAAAGTATTCAATATTACTTAAATTATACCTCCTTCTGTGGTGCTAGGCGATGGGTCGAGAGAATCCGGCTGGAGAGATCAAAAGGTCTCACTCAACCACTCTCTCTCAATTAGACCTACCTCGCAGTTGGCAGGCAGACGCTTCCGTCGCCAAGACGTAGATAAATCTCAACCCATGAACCCGCGCAGCCCTTATAAGTCACCAAACGTAACTAACTACTTGGAGCCCTTGTAACTACCCTTACGGCAGGGGTGTTGGTTTCCTGGGCGGTGGTACCCGTTCCCGGCTCCCAAGTTGGAACTTGAATCTGCCTTAAAGAT
The DNA here is from genome assembly GCA_929108145.2 of Limnephilus rhombicus. Taxonomy (NCBI): domain Eukaryota; kingdom Metazoa; phylum Arthropoda; class Insecta; order Trichoptera; family Limnephilidae; genus Limnephilus; species Limnephilus rhombicus. The sequence goes on along the minus strand of OV815289.1, from coordinate 22,027,359 downwards.
GGATACTATAACGCTATCCGAAACGTTGGTTAAAGAAGGAGCCAGCTCAACACGGTAAAATAACAAAAAGTCAAATCTGTTTTGGCTGTGAAAATCTCAATCACATCAAAACACAGCAGCATAATTGCTTTTTGATAAAAAAATCTATTTCTGTAGATAAGCCAGTGGCGTAGCTAGCATGGCTGGCACCCGGGGCAGAAAACGTGATGTCACCCACCCCCCCCCCCCCCCCCCCCCCATATTAAAGTTTACTTTGTTTAAAACGCAAAGTTCGACCTCCTTAAATATAAAAACATTACTAGCTAGTCAAATGTTTAAACAAAAATTTCGCAATCCTCAAAATGAAAACACTTTTCAAAACACTAACCTGATAACAACTTTTTCCACAATAATAACAGGTAATAATTCTCTTCACGAGTTCCCGATAATCACAATGTACAAAAGAAATTAGAATGACACAGGAGATAAGCGAGGAATATTTCAGGGGAATCCCCCACAAAGCAATAGTAAGAGCTAGGAACGAAAATAAAAGAACAATTTTTTTTGGAATCCCGACCGACCGAGCCATAGAGCTGCAAATAACAGAGTTCCGAGTGGAATCTTCAATTCTAATATGCTGCAAAATTCTGAAGTTAATCATTTGCTGGCATGAAGACATCATTTTAACAACACGTATTTAAGATAAAACCAGTTTTGTGTTCTGAGTGTAATGAAAAAATTTTAATCGTGAAATGGTGAAGGTGTAAGTCTTAAGCTTTAATTATTAATACACGCAGTACACGAAAATGGTTTTCCTCCGATTTTTGCAGCACATAGTCTGCAACTTTCAAATCTTGCACTTGGAACTCGAAAATGGTTTCCTTTGAAATTTCATTTGAAAGTCTATTTATCTGCGGAATCATTTCGAAGGAAACCATTCCCTAGTTTCAGTATTGCAAAATATTCCCCGAGTTGCAAGATATGAAACTTTCAGACCAACAAATAGCAAACGAAAACCATTTTCATGTTATGGGTGTAGTTTTAACTAAAACGATTAACCGAATACAGATTCACTTTTAAATTTAAACCAGTTTTGAAAAAAATAAAAAGGTTCCATTTTAATTTAAGCCGGTGGACTCTTATCAGATTAATTATTAAGTTAAAACAAGTCTTGTATTCACAAATTCAAAAAACTATCCAGATGCGGATGCAGGTACTGACGCATTTCGAAGTAAACCATTCTCATTTTCCAAGTGCAGTTAAAAAATTCAAGTTGCATACTTTGTGGTACAAAAATCTGAGGACAACCATTTTTGAGTTCTGGATGCAGTTTTGAACCTGGGAAAAGGCAAACAGAAAGTTAAAACAAGTTATGTTCTCCAAATGCACGATAAAAATTTTCGAAACTTTGTTCTAAAGTTCCGAGAGAAGTTTTCAATTCTAATAGTGAAGTGTCGCCTAAACCTCTAACGGTGTTGGACGCGAGTGAGCGGCGATAAATAAAATAACACTTTCAAACCCAGACAAACTTTAAAAGTATATAAATTAACCGAAAATAAAATAATTCATAACCAGTGAAAATGGAGGAAGCGGTTGATCCGCATGCCTTCATTACTAAGGCGAAACAAAACATAAGCGACTTACATACAATCATAGAAGAAAATAAACTTACTAAAGAAACCAAATCAAAAATGATGAAAGAAATAAATAACATCATGGAAATGATATCCCACATGGCAATAGAATTAGCTAAATTACAAGAAAAATGCGAAATTCAAGAAAAAAACCAAACACAAAAAAACTCATTTTCATACTCTTCGGCAGTAAAAAACTTAATACCACAAACGCAAGAAAAACGATTTCCTATAATTATAAAAAGCTTAAAAGAAGAAGACACTGAAAAATAAAAGAGAAAATACAAAAAATCAAAATATCGCAGTTGGGAATTCGAGTAAGTGAAATTAAAAAAACAAAAAAAAACATTATAATAACATGCCCAGAAAAAGAAGAGGCAAAAAAATTAAAAGATAAGATAAATGAAGTCGACAAAACCATAATAGCGGAGGTACTTGTGAAAACGGATCCATGCGTAATATTCAAAGGACTTGACAAAGACTATACCGAAAAAGAATTCTTAGAAGACGTAATTGAACAAAACAACGACATCAAAATGATATGTGAAAAATACCAAGATAAAAACATATTACAAGTTAAAGCCATCATTACGAACAAAAAAACTAACAACAAAAACTTAATTCTCCAAACAAATCCAGAATTGAGACTACATCTTATAAATAGAAAAAAAATTCATCTAGGATTCATGAGAATCTATGTAACCGATTGTAACGTTCTTACCCAATGTTTCCATTGTCAAAGATTCGGACACACAGCACAAAAATGCTACAATAAAATGAATAAACCAACATGCAAGCACTGTTCAGAAGATCATCCCATCTCCGAGTGTAAATCCCTGGAACTACCGCCCAAATGCGCCAACTGTCACGCAGCTAACAAGAAGAAAGAAATAAACTCTTTCAACAGTAAAATGAATGAAATAGACCACCGAACTAACAGCGAAACATGTAAGTTTTGTTCTTACATGCTTAAATTAGCCAAAGAAAGAATAAACTACGACATTGAATAAAAAAAACTTATATATAATATTGCAAAATACAACCAAAAATGCATTAATTAAATGGATGATTTCGTAAATAGTGAATTAGAATTAAATATTAAAATTCAAGAATATGAATGTATTTGTACTGATTCATGTAACAAAATTATTTCTAAAAACATCAATGATATAATTATTATGCACATAAACATCCGTAGCATTCAGAAAAATTTAGATGAACTAATTTTAAAAATAAATAATTTAATTAGAAAGCCGGACTTCATAGTGTTAACCGAAACATTTACGAACGCTGAGTCACCGTCTTATCACTTACCTGAGTACAATTATATTTCTACCAAAGTAGATATCAACAAAAATTCGGGAATAATAATATTTGCAAATAATAAATTTAGTATTGTTAACATTATAGAACACCCAATACATTTGGTAAACTGCATCGAAGTACATTTCAAACTCGGCAAATCAATATATCATTTAATAGCTATCTATAGAACGCATGGCTCGAGTATTATTACGTTTATTAACGACCTCAAATACATATTATTAAAATTAAAAAATAAACTCTGCTTCGTGGTGGGTGATTTTAATGTGAACATTAATGAAAAAATAGAAAATAATAACAAAACTGAATACATCAATTGTATGACTGAACAAAATTTCATATCTTGCATAAATAAAAATACTAGAGAAATAAAAGAACATACTCCATCTTGTTTAGATCACATTTGGACAAACGTAAACATTAAAGATCTTCACAAACTAAAATCAATTGTTTGGAAAACTAACATAACTGATCATCATTCATGCTTACTTCTGTATAATAATAATATTAAACATAAAAAACATAATTTAATACCCAAAAAATCAACAATAGACATGACTATTCTCTCCGAAAAACTAAAAAAGGAAGATTGGAACAATGTTTTAAAGAGTGATGATACTGAAATATGTTCGACTAACTTTGAAAAAATCCTGTCACAACACATTAAAAATTCGACAACTGAAATAATAATACACATAAAATCAAAATTAAGATGTTTAAAACCTTGGATTACCAAAGGACTTATAATATCTATCAGAAACAAAGAAAAACTTTATAAAACAACTTTAAGAAATCCCCATGATGAAAAAGCATATAATTTTTATAAGAAATATAAAAATAAATTAACTTCTTATATTAAAAAAAGTAAGGAAGAGTTTTTTAAAAATAAAATATTATCTTCAGAAAATAATCATAAACAAATGTGGAAAACTGTGAATATGGCCATAGACAATACAAAAAAAACTCAAAATATTAAGTACATCGAACATGATAAAAAAATTATAGATGCCAATTTACAGCCTAAACAATGTGCAAACATATTTAATTCCTTCTTTGCAAATGTTGGAAAAAATCTTGCAAAAAATATTCATAAACCTTCTAACCCGGAAAAACATAAAAATAAAAATTTACAGAAACGTAATATACTTTCAACATTTGAAATAACAACAGAATGTGAAATCTTAAAAATAATAGAAAATATGAAAGGAGGTTCGTCTCCCGGTTTTGATTCTATTACGACACACATGTTAAAATCTATGAAATCTTACTTAATAAAACCCATCACTCATTTAATAAACTTGAGTTTAACGAAAGGAATATTTCCAATGAACTACAAAAACACAATAATCTCACCTATTTACAAATCTGGTGATCCACACCAAGTAACGAATTATCGCCCAATTTGTCTAATTTCTAACATAGGAAAGATCTTTGAAAAAATAGTAAAAAAACAATTGGTAAATTTCCTAGATAGTAATAAAATACTAAACAAAAACCAGTTTGGTTTTATTAAATCACTCAGCACACAAGATGCAATTGCTAACGTAACTTCATACATTTACGAATCATTAGATAAAGGTAAAAAATGTGCGGGCATATTTATTGACCTCAGAAAGGCTTTCGATAGCATATCCCATGAGATACTATTAAAAAAATTAAATGATATTGGCATAAAAGGCAACGCGATTAAATGGATCACCAACTACTTAAAAAACCGCCCTCAAGTGGTAAAAATCAATTGTATTAATAGTGATCAAGAGATTTCAAGCTTTGGAATCCCCCAAGGTACAGTGCTTGGACCAATCCTTTTTACCATATATGTAAACGATATTTTTTTTCAACATCTACATGGTCAAATTACATCATACGCCGATGATACAGTTTTAATAATAAGTGAAAATACTTGGGAAAATGTAGAATTACAGGCCACAGAAGACATCAATACGCTTAGGAATTTTTTCGACACTAATTTACTATCACTAAATAGTGAAAAGACATTTGTAATTCCATTTGCAATCCATCCAAACGACGCTCCCAAAAATTTTAACATTGTCATACACGATAACACTAAAATTCACAGCCAACATTATTGCAAATCAAACTGTACAATATTAAAAACAACAAATAAAATTAAATATCTCGGCGTAATTATCGATAAAAATCTGAAATGGAAGGAACAAATATGTCAAGTAGTAAACAAAATCAGAAAATTAATATATATATTTTTAAGAATTAGAAATTTTCTGTCGGTAAAAAATCTATATTTAATCTACTATGCCTTAGTTCAATCCACTCTACAATACGCTATTATTAGTTGGGGATCCGCGTATAAATGTAACCTTCTTCCAATAGAAATTGTACAAAGAACAATTATTAAAATTATATTAAAAAAATCCTTAGACTACCCAACTGAACGCCTGTTTGAAGAATTTCAAGTTCCCACATTTAAAGATTTATATATTAAAAATTCAGTAATTCAAATAATAAAAGAAAAAGATAAATATCCATTTTTAAATGAAAACAGAACTCGACTTAAACATGTTTTTCTATGCCCAAAACTAAATACGTCTTTTGCACAGCATCATTATACTTATCAGGGAAGAACTTTTTTCAATCGTCTACCAGAAGAAATCAGAAGCATCAATGATAAAACCCGAATACTGCTCTCTGTCAAGAGACATTTTAAAAATATTCTAAAAAAAAAAACTACTGTCAACTAATCTTACAAATATCTTAGTTCTCCATAACATTCTTTCTTTAAAAAAAAAAAAAACACACCATTATCAAATAAATACTGCAGCTCACATATATTTATGTACAATTCATTATTTAAGTACTAACTTATACCTAACTAATAACTAATAGCATTTATGTACACTCCCCTTCCATACACAAGCAAATGCTTTTAATGGAAGAGTAGTAAAAAAAAACCTTTAAAAAAAAATATTTTGTTGTAAAATTGTAATTATAATAAATGTTTCAATAAATAATTAAAAAAAAAAAAAAAAAAAAAATATGCTGCAAAATTCTGAGAAAAATCATTTGCTGGCACGAAAATATAATTTTAACGACCCATTCTTAAGTAAAACCCAGTTTTGTGTTCAGGGTGTAACGATAAAATTTCAATTGTGAGATAGTAAAGGTGTAAGTCCCCAGCTTTAATTATTAATACACGCAGTACACGAAAATGGTTTTACTCCGATCTTTGTAGCACATATTCTTCAACTTTCAAATCTTGCACTTGGAACTCGAAAATGGTTTCCTTTGAAATTTCATTTGTAACTCTGTTTATCTGCGGACCCATTTCGAAGGAAACCATTCCCGAGTTCTACTATTGCAAGATATGAAAGTTTCAGACTATGTGCTGCAAATATCGGAGGAAAACCATTTTTCATGTTAGGGGTGTAGTTTTAATTAAAACGAGTTACCGAATACAGATTCAATCTTAAATTGAAACTAGTTTTGAGATGTGCTTAAAATTTGAATTGCACACCGTATGCCCCAAAATTGGAAAGAAACCCGTTTGCTTGTTCCGTGTGTAACTTCATTCAAGCTTTTGGATTCTTACACAGAATCACTCACTTAAATCTGGAAAAATTTAATATAAGTATAGGCCGGGTCAACGAATAAATACACCGTCAAGACGCCATACTCACGTAACGTCGCCAATCAAAAAACTTTTTAGAAACTCAAACTAGATTTTGGATAATACCCAACCTAATATTGGATAAAATAATTCAGGTATCATGATTTACAGCGCTAGTAATGTGCAGGTGACCTCTTATCCAAAGAATCGACAACTGATCTAAATCTGAGGGTGCTCTTATATTTGGTAGACGAATTACCTTAGCTTACGAAACTACTCCAGTGTTAACAGCTAATTGTTGACTTGGTAATCGGTGTAAATAGCGCTTCGTCATCAAATTCAAAACGCATATTTCGAACTCATAAAAAACGTTTTCTGAAAATCTCCAAATTACTGATTATTCCTTAAGTATTTATTCATGCACACAAAATAATATAATACAGAAAAAAACATACAGATGATTTATCATTTTTCTTCAATCAGTTATCGATCGATTCTGGTATAATTGTATTCAAGTTTTGCGTCTATTAGAAAAAAGAACTATCAAATCCACTTACCTTGTTTTTTTTTAAATGATCTTTCAGCACTAATAAAAACGCAAATAGAAAAACCACTTTTTCACTAATTCACGTCAGTCAATAGATAACAATTCATTTCACGAGTATACGTTTACGATAACAATAAAATTACGAAATTAGAATGACACAACGAATATTTCAAAATTTGAAGAAATGAGTTTTTGATGCAGACTTGAAGTAAATTATCATGTTTATCAGTGGCAGAAAGAGTCCTATCATGAAGAAAAATAGGATTTTCAAAATTGCATATGGATGCAATTACCATGATGCAACAACTATCTTAGAAGCAGAAGGATGTACCATGGACTTTATTCCTTTCATAATTAATCAATTATTAATGTTCAATTATTAATAAGACCAATTATTAATGTTCACAGATAGGTATTTAGAAACATAAAAGTAACTGAATGTAAACTAGAATATTTAAGAAAAGAAAAAAAAACTGGAGAAAGCAGCAATTAAAAAATATATATTGTATAATACAGGTGTAAATTCAACAATTATAATTTTTATCGGCCTTGTATCCCTTCCAGATCTCCACAAATTAACATGGCTCTACCTATAATGTAACTATATGGTTTTACTACACATACATATCAGGAATCTCATTTATATAGAGCAGTTCAACAATTATCCTTCCTTTGCCAGTTCAATGCCTTACTTTTCAATTTGGGAGGCGGGTATGGGTGCCGCCGCCCCGGGAACCATTTATTGGATAACCAACACTTCTGCCAAAGGTCATTCCAAGTAGTTAGCTACGTTTCGTGACTTGGTAGGGGTGCCCGGGTTCGTGGGAAGAGATTTGTCCAGGTTTTGGCGGCGGATGCATCTGCCTACCAACTGCATGGCCAGCCGGATTGGGAGAGAATGGTTGAGGAAGTCCCTTTGACTTCTCCAGCTGTACCCTCTCGGAACATCGCCTTAAACCGCAGTGGAAGAGATGGCTTCATACGTCCGTCACTCCTGGACACAATGACACCCAGATTCCTACCCAGCCCTTATATTCTTTTCCTTCTCAGAACTTCTTACCTTCCTTTCCTAAAAATACCCTTCACACATCATCCCCAACATCTATACACGAGATCTTCCTCACACTGAAGGCAGAAAATTTGCTTACGCAGATGACTTCGCCATCACAGTCCAAGCCAAAACCCTCAATGCAGCAGAAGAGATCCTTAATTCTGACCTCAAGGCTATGGAAGAATTTTTCCTCAATTGGCGACTAAAGCCGAATGGGTCGAAAACAGTTGTGACAGCTTTCCATCTCAGTAATTCACAGGCAAACGCAAAACTCTGTGTTCAGTTTGATGGAAAAAATATTTACCATGACCCCCATCCCCGCTATCTTGGAGTAACTTTGGACAGGAGCCTGAATTACCGGAAACACATGGAAACAGTGGGCAAAAAAACCAGGACAAGACTAAACTTAGTCAATAAGCTGGCTGGTACTAGCTGGGGATGCGACGCCAACACGCTCAGAACGGCATCCATTGCCCTGGTTTTCTCAGCAGCTGAATACTGTGCTCCAGTATGGGCCAGAAGCGCCCACACTTCCATGGTTGACGTTCAGCTTAATGCCACAATGCGAACCATCAGCGGAACCTTAAAATCGACTCCTCTTCCTTGGCTCCCCGTACTTGCAAATATAACCCCGCCAAATATCAGGCGAGAGATTGCAACACTGAGGGAATACAAGAAGGCGCTGCAAAAAAGCGAAATACCCTTGCACGATGATGTCGTTTCTCACCCGGCATGCCGCTTAAAGTCTCGAAAACCCTTCTGGACGGAAGGAGAAAGACTCCTTCGAACACCTCTAACCCCAGAAGATAGGTGGAAGCTTGAGTGGCAATCAGCCAACGTCAAAAACGCCCATCTCGTGCAAGACCCCACTGAGAGACAGCCTGGGTTCTCATTGCCTCGCAAACTCTGGACTGCCATCAATAGGATAAGGTGCTCCCATAGCCGTTGTGCTCATATGATGCATAGATGGGGCCTTAAAGAGTCGGCGACGTGTGAATGCGGTGCGGTGCAGACCACCGAACATGTGGTCAACGAATGCCCGCTCCATTCATTCCCCGGCGGAATTGATGAGGTCCACAGGGCAACGCCTGAGGCCCTAGACTGGCTCGCAGACCTAGATGTCCCCCTCTGACCCCCCACCATACGAAAGAAGAAGAATCATCCCCAAGGATGACATAGGCCCTGAGGGGAATTATTTTCCTCAGAGCCTCCTGTGTGGAGCTATTGTAAAAAAAGCACTGCATTGTTATTGTCTTAATCAAGTCTTCCACAAAGAGATTATTTGATAAAAATAAAATGAAATTAAATAAAGATTTATTACTTGTGAACTAATGTGGCATGACCCTGCAAATAACCCAAAACCCATAAAACTAAACAAAAAACATCCCCCGTCATCTGATTATCTACAATCGTAACATTTTGTCTTTTATTTTAAGGAAATACGCAGAAAGGGATTAAAAAATGACTCTGGTTTGAGGATCAGGTGGTCGGTCGGCCGAACCTTCCGATGTGGTTCCTTATTTTTTTTGTGGCTCTTTTTTTAATGAAAACGGAATGTCAAGCAACCCAAGTTTTTTTGCAGCAAGATAATTAATATTGTCATCTCTGTTTTCAGACATTTCAAATACATGCACTAGAAAGCGACGACAAACGTATTATGATGTCAACTTTGTGAAGTAAAATAGTCTCTACAGATAGGCAAAAGGTTTTAACGTTTTATTTTACATCTCTTTTTGTCATACATTACTAAAAGGAGATCGTAATATTGGACGTAGGTTTATGAGGTTGGAATGAATTAATGTTTTGTCTTCTCCGTTATTCCCGTAGAAATTTAAAATTTGTTGTCTCATCTGACATAGAAGAGTGTCGACTTTTAGGAAAATATTTTTTATTATTTTATACAGAATCGTCACAATTTTTTAAATATTTTTTACGGATGCAAAAATATATTTTTTAGGAATACCTAAAATGTTGATTTAATGATTGAAGCATTTGAGGAGTTATTGATGTTTTAAAGAGCGTTGTAAACTATAATCGCATCGTGGATCTGGGAATGTTAATTGTAGACAATGTTACAGCAAAGAGAATATAAAAAAATGCAATCCAATATGTTGTTTAGTAATCGAGATGGACGTGATTTACGAAACCCTCACACTCTTCATGTTTGTGGTGGCACAGGGGGGGAAGCAAGGAGGGGTAGGGGCGGGGATTTTTGGCTAAGCACTTGTCTATATGGTAGTAGTCGATGGAGAAAAAATTAGCATTATACTATTTTTTTCAATCTAATTCTTACATTATTAAAAAAAATGATAATAACCTTGTTCACATTCGTTTCGAACACTACTGTACCATGCGACCATGTTTGTTTGTGTACCCGACGATTATACGAATGCAAGTCCAACATTTGAAGAAATGAGTTTTTGATGCAGACTTGAAGTAAATTATCATGTTTATCAGTGGCAGAAAGAGTCCTATCATGAAGAAAAATAGGATTTTCAAAATTGCATATGGATGCAATTACCATGATGCAACAACTATCTTAGAAGCAGAAGGATGTACCATGGACTTTATTCCTTTCATAATACACCACATGTCATAACGAAATAGTCCACTTCAATTAGAGGCAGTAGGACTCAAGTCCATGTTTTTGTTTGACTCAAGTCAGCGTTTTTTTTAAACAACTATTTTAAAGGCTTTACTATAAAATATTTCGATTCATTTGCTCGTTTTTAAAACAAAACTAATTGATTTAATTATTACTTTTTTGTTATCTATCAGCACGGATATCCGAAGAAGCGATTTTTTTTTTTTACATTAACTCCACACAGGAGGCCCTGAGGAAAATAATTTCCCTCAGGGCCTAGGTCATCTGGGATGCTGTGTGGAGGGTCTTTTTGAGGAGAGGAAGGAATGAACATTGGTCTTGTGAAGGAGGAAACACAGAGGCCGGCAAATCATTCCACAGCCGAGCTGATGAACACAAGAACGAGTCGAAGAAACGACCCGTTCTCATGTGACAAATTTCAACTGTGTACAAATGTTGGGCACGCGTTTGGCGTGTTTCCCGACTATGCACCGGTGCCGATGGGATCAATGATGCTAGTTCCTCGGAGCATCTTCCATTGTAATACCGGTAGAACAAGGATAGCATTCCCACCCGATGCCTGTGCTCTAAAGATTGCAATCCGTCTGTTAAGATGGGAGAATCTATCGAACGGACCGCCCGTTTCTGCACAGAGTCGAGGGTATTTATCAGGTATTTTGGAGCTCCAGACCAGAGGTGGCTGCCAAATTCAACAGTGGGGCGCACTTGCGATTTGTACAGGGTTAGCAGTTATGAGACCATAGTTACAGAAAAAATAGTTTTTTGGCTCTCCTGAACATTTACCTTTTTGGACTTGCATCCGCATGCTTCTCGGGTAAAGAATTTGGTTCGTGAGCTCACAGTTCAAGGTCAAGTCATTTTTTGATAAATGTAGCTTACCTCTTCTAATTGTGTTCATCGAACCGAGCGCAGAAAGGGACAGCAAATTTCGCATTGCACTCTGACTAATGGGCTCTCCACACGACACTGCATGTAGTGACTGCGGCAGTGACTGCAGAGAGCGTGGAGTTGAGCAAACTAGCGCTGTCTCGTTTGTTAAAGGGCCGCTAGAACGACACAGCGCTAGTTCGCTTAACTCCACCCTCTCTGCAGTCATTGCCGCAGTCACTAAATGCAGTGTCGTGTGTAGGCCGCTTAAAAGCGCGAAAATAATATTAGACCAGCTGTTTTTAACCGTGAAATGACCGAAAAATACGGAATAAAATTATGGATAATTTCAAAATAATGCTTTAAATCCGGATTTCTTTGTTTTTTTTCTTTTAAATAGTTTTTTTAGTTAGGTACTATGATCGTCAGTAATAATTTATGAGAATTTGACCAAAAAAAAAATCAACTTCTGACTCGATTTACTCGAAAACGAAAGCTCAAATCAAAAAAAATTATACTACAAAATCGACTCCAAATGTGATGAGGATTCACCAGTTTTCCGCTTGTACTACGAGTTTTCGGACACCTTGTATAAAGAATAATTTAAGTATTAAAACTACGTAAGTACAGAATACCGCACCGCCATGCATCTGTCAATATTTTGTCTCCGTAAAAAATGTTTCTCAGAAATAATTATTTCTGACAGTTCTCTATTTTTTTTATTCTGATTCATTTTACTAAAGCAGAAAATATCAATCCATCGAAAAAAATGCGTCTAAGCCGTATTCAAACGAATCGAAATAACAGTCCGTACTTCATAAATTGAAATAGACATCGCAACCATATTTATTAAAGGTAAACGTCTGAAAACGTTTCATTATTATCAACAAAAAAATGTTACTTCAGACTCGCAACTTTTGTTTCCCAATCAGTGGCGTAGCTAGCATGGGTGGTACCCGTCAAAACACAAATTTTGACTTCCTAAAATATAAAAAACGTTTCTAGCTAGTCAAATATGGAAAAAAAATTGTTATCCTCAAAATTAAAACACTTTTAACCCAGCCAGCCCGGACCGGGGACTTCAAGATCCCCAAGATCCACTTTTTTGCGATATCTCGTTAATTAATTATACAATTTCATTCATATTTTTGTAATCCTTGAGAAAATACCAACATTTTTTTGCCATTTTTGGTTTTTCAATATTCAAAGCACATAAGATAGAAAAAAATGTTTTTGATAAATATTCGTGCAAATCGCGGTGTCCGCTAGCATTTCAATACCATTCTTACTTTACGTTCTCGAGTCATGTTTTCTTTTTCAGTCTAACTTACCCGGATGGCCACCCGGGACAGCCCGTAATATATATGTGAAGGAGCGAGACAGTTATACTGTTTGTACATTCTGCCAGTTATACCTGCGCTGCAATTATCTTTCACCAGTCTCGGACAGTTTCGACCTTTTTCAGAAAACACGTGTTTAGTTTCTGAGGATGTGGGTGGTTTGGTATATTTATGCAGAGGATGTTAAACGTTTGTTACGTTTCCGATACTATTATTTATGATAACGTTTTTTTGTACATAAAAATATTATCTGTAGGTACGCTCTTTTAAAGCTTTCTTAGTCGTATTACTTAAAATTTGGGATAGGTAAAAAATTTGGCAGGCGGGTATGGGTACCGCAGCCCGGGAACCATTTATTGGATAACCAACACCCCTGCCGTAGGTCACCCCAAGTAGTAATATTCTCTACGTTTGATGGCTTAGCAGGGGTGCCGGGTTCATGGGGTGAGGTTTGTTTAGGTCTTATGTACCTTTTATAGTGTGAATAATAAAATATTTTAACAAAAAAAGAATGTTAGTGCACTGTAAAAGACAAAACACCTAAAAAATACACTTTGAAGATAATCCGGAGGGTATTAGGAAAAACCTTACTAATCAACTGCTAAAAATAAGTATGAAAACAATAGTATTATATAAAAATGTAACAAAACCCATAGTATTCAGTAAACCAAATACAATGCTTACCATCCCCCAGAAGGAAAGAATCGAAGGAATGATGAAAAAATGTAACAAAGCCGCAACGCCGACAATAAAACTAAATAAATCATAAATATTCAATATTGCAGAGAACCAATGACGCCCTGACATAATTTAGTTCAAATTATATTAGTCTCAACAATCCTTTAAAAGTCTATTCCTTTTACTACCCGAGTACAACATTGCATATTAAAAGGGGACAAGCTTTTTAAAGATAACATGAATTGAAAATTACGCTTCACATATTTACATCATTATTATTTTGTTTTAATTTTAACACATTTTAATCTACTTTTTTATTGGTCGTTTTTTCATGGGAGCACTTTACCGCTCCAAATAGTTGTGTGTCAATTTCGGCTTCCTTCAGAATTTGGGAGGCGGGAATGGGTACCGCCGCCCCGGGAACCTTTATTGGATAACCGACACCTCTGACACAGGTCTCCCCAAGTGGTTCGCTACGTTTGGTGATTTAGCAGGGGTGCCCGGATCCATGGGGTGAGGTTTGTCTAGGTCTTGGAGGTGGATGAGCTGGACACACTGAACCCCATATTTCTACCCACCCCTTAAACCCTTTTCCTTCCCAGAACTCTCCTCTCCTTCCTTTCCTTAAAAAAAAACTTCCACACAGCATCCGCAAAGATGACACAGGCCCTGAGGGAAATTATTTTCCTCTGGGCCTCCTGTGTGGAGTTCATGTAAAAAAAAAAAAAAGAATGGAGATAGTATAATAGACTTTTGCGTGTTTTTATTTTTATTGAACATAACAATGAGCGTATTATTATACAATGTTTACAATTATATTACAATGTTTCTGGTCTAGGAATGTGATTTCTAAGTCTCATAAATATATTTATACATTTTCATTTGACAAGTTCACAAGTATACAGGCAAGCTGAAATCTCTGAATGTGAAATAATTTTTTTTTTAATATTTGCAAAAGTTACCTTTCTATGTAAAGACATTTTCGTTGTTATGTATATTAATTTTATTAACAATACTTTCTTTTTAAATTTATCGAAATACTTGTAAGTTTAAATAAAATATAAAAAACAGTCAAAACTGCAATGTTTACAAATTATTTTTATTTAAAAATATATCCCACTGTTTAGAAAGCGCTGGCTTGCTAGGGCTTCAGTGGCTATTTCAGCTCCGGTCACATTCCTCATCAAGCCAGATGGTTGACATGACGTCACTTAGAACACATAATATTTTGCGATTTGTACAAATACGAGCGGGGGCTTGCGATCCCCCGGTTCGGTGCACACGGAATTTTTGGATGCTTAGTATGGGGAAGGTTAAAAACAATAACAGAATAACAGCTTTTTCAACAATCGATTGGTGATAATTTCCTTCGCAAGTTCCCATCAATCACAATGTACGAAAGAAATGAGAATGACACAGGGGAAAACCAAGGAATATTTCACGGGAATCCCTAATAAATCAATAGTAAGAGCTAGGAACGAAAATAAAGTAAAAGAATTTTTGGGGAATGCTGACCAACCGAGCCATACAGCTACAAATAACAGAGTTCCGTGTGGAGTCTTCAATTCTAACAAGCTGCAAAAATCTGAAGAAAATCATTTGCTGGCATGAAAACATAATAACCAATACTTAGGTTAAAACCAGTTTTGTGTTCAGAGTGTAACGATAAAATTTCAATCGTGAAATATTAAAGGGGGCATTCAAGTATAACGTAACGCAATTTATGAAAATGTTTGACCCTCCCTCCCCCCACGCAACACGCCATAACATTTTTCTGCAACTTCCTCCCCCTAAACGTTACGTAATACCCAAGTGTCTATTTTTACCCAAAAGTCTCAATTAAATTGCGCAAAGTACTGGAACGTCGCTTAAATACCTTTTTCTTGTTTTAATCGCGTTTGCGGTAAAAATAAAACAAGAGATTTCAAACTCGCAATAGGTACATGCGTAAATTGTTTATTTTATTGTTTTAAATTGTAATTCATAAACAAATTGGGAAAATATTATTGTTTTATCGGCCTTTCATTCCTTCCGGATCTCCACAATTAAATACTGTCTTACCTTTAATACACCTACATGGTTTTACAACACATATTTTGTTTTACATTAGCTACACTGAGGAGGCACTGAAGAAAATAATTTTACAAAGGTTTCCATATGGAGCAACACTTTACTCCACTATGATTCATAAGCTTACTCAGAGTGGAGTAAAAGATTTTTCGTGATCTGAATGCAGTTATACAAGTCCTCAAAATGAAGATTTAAAAGTCCACAGTATGATTCACAGAAGAGAAAAACCTTTTTCATTTCCTGATTGTAAATATTCGTGTTCTCAAAATGGATACATAAGAAGGCAGTTGCTGACTCAGTGTGGAGAAAAACCTTTTTCATGTTCCAACTGCAACTATTCCTGTACTATGAAGATGTAATGTCTGTGTGAATTGTATGAGTGCAAGCGAGATAGCATGCTTGCGTGAATCTATATAAGGCGATGCATGCTAGATTCGTCCTCTTTTTGCTTTAGGCAGCTCCCTAATAAATACTAGTACAGTACCGTTACTCTCTCTTCATTTGAGTACTACCCACCATAATTCGTCAACATTTTGAATGTAAGTCCGCTGGACATTACAACTGACTCAGCCTGTAGTAGCTGATATCACAACTGGTGCAGCCGATAGTAGCCGACTTCACAACTGGCTAAGAACCTGAAGACGAAATTGATCAAACAGAAGAGAGGAGATTGTTGTTGCGACAATATAATAAAAATTGTTGCATGAAGACGCCATAACGTATATCAAGAAGACGTGCATTAGAGCCTGCATCCATATTGCAGTATTGAGGGAGCAAATTTGGCGTGGCATGCTAGCATTGCATGCAGGAAGAAGAAGACGGTGACAAGAGGACCATCTACGGAAGAAGCCGGAATCTGGGGCAAGGGCTCTGATTCTGTCGCTGCAGCTGTACAAGCGGGACCGGACAAAGGGCTGGATTCCGAAGCTGCAGGGAGACGGACGCGGGCAATCAGCGGTCGAAAGAGACGGCTGGTGACGGAGATCCGGAAGCTGTGTGGGGAGACGCTTTGGAGCGAGGTTCTGGAGCGGATTGAGATAAGTTTTTTAATCAAAATTTGTTTCAGCTCTTGTTCCCGATGGATGCGATTTGTAAAAGTCTGGGGGCATTCTGTCACAAGACAGGAGTGTGGTCCCTGTTCAAGGAGAGACTGGACCAAGCTCTCATATTATATGATGAGAAAATTTTGTCACCAGAACGTAAAAGAGCGTTCCTCTTAAATAGTCTCACCGAAGATACCTTTTCATTGTTAAGCGATTTGTGTTTTCCGAAAAAAGTGTCGGAAACCTCATTTGAGGATTTTTGTAAATTTATAGATTCCCATTGTAAGCCTATTCACAATATTTTTGAATCACGGGAAATGTTCTATAAATGTAAACAATCGGCTAATGAATCTATTAAAGAGTTTGCCGCGAAGCTTAAAAATATTGGTTTGTCATATAACTTTGAAGCAAGATTAGAATCGTGTTTGAAAGACATATTTATTATTGGTGTGTTCAATGAGAAAATGAAGCACAAACTTTTTATGGAAGGTTTAAACAAGTCATTTCTAGAATGCATTAATATAGCTTCCACGTGGGAACATGTATTGAGCATGGAGAATGCAAAGTCGAATTTAAATGCAGTTCATAACTTCGATAAATCTAGGCAGGTAAGCCGTTATAGGGATTTCAAAGTGCGTAGTAAATCACCCCACAAGATAAATAATAATATGTCATGTTTTATTTGTGGTAGGAATAATCATGTGCAAAAAGATTGTTGGCACAAGAAGTTGCAATGTTATATTTATAAGAAGGTAGGGCACACTAGCTCGACTTGTAAAAATAAATCAAGTAGTAAATATTCGCCTAGTACAAAGCGCGAAGGTAGTACGATAAATACGGTGTCGCTAGATAATAATAATGATCCTATGTTTTTAAAGTTATGCGTAGATAATATTATTTTGCAGGTTATGGTCGATACGGGAGCCAGCATAAATGCGATTCCATACGAAATGTTTAATAGATATTTTAGTGAAAAGAAATTAATGGTGTGCGATATTAAGTTATTCGGGTATGATAATAAATCGTTAAAAGTTTTGGGTAAAATTATATGTAACGTGGAATTTAAAAATAAATGCGTGCCGACCGAATTTATAATAATCAATAATGTGGGTAGGAAGTTTCTCAAGTGTTTCGATATTACATTACACGGAATTAATCTGTTGAATAAGAGTGTTGCAGATAATAATATTCGCGAGATGTTAAAATTAAAATACCCTAACGTGTTTTCGGATAAACCGGGTAGATTGAAAAATTACGAAGCTAATATTGAGGTTATGTCGGATTTTAAACCAAGGTTCGTTAACCCGAGACCCATTCCGTATTGTTTGCGGGTGCAAGTGGAAAATGAATTGCTAAAAATGGTGAACGACGACATTATTGAGAAAGTTGAAATTAGTGAAATGGCAAGTCCTATTGTTATTGTAAATAAAAAAGATGGCACGATTAGGATATGTACAGATTTCAAAAACACTTTGAATCCAATGTTGGCACCTTTAAAATTTCCGTTGCCTAGAGTAGAAGATTTAATTTCTTCGTTAAATGGAGCGAAACATTTCGCAAAGATTGATTTAAAAAATGCTTTTTCTCAGATTGATTTGAATGAAAGTTCAAATAAACTATGTGTTATTTCAACCCACATAGGTGTATTTGCGTATAAAGTATTGCAGTTTGGGCTTACGACGAGTCCGGCGATTTTTATGCAAGTCATGGCAACTATCGTCGGTGGTTTAAAAAATGTGCGTGTATTTTTAGACGATATATTATTATTTGGTAATTCGAAAGAAGAATTAAATTCGGTATGTGACGCGGTAATTAAGAAATTAAATGATCATGGTCTGACCGTAAATGACCAAAAATGTCATTTTTATGTACCGGAAATTGAATACTTAGGTTTTAAAATCTCTCAGGAAGGTATAATGCCGTTAGAAAGTAAAATTGAAGCAATTAAGAATTTGGCAGTTCCGAGGAATGTGTCAGAATTAAGAAGTTTGTTGGGAGTAATCTCATATTATAGAATGTTTTTACGGAATATATCGGACACTCTGTCGCCACTCTATAATTTATTGAAAAGGGGAACCGTATTTTTGTGGTCGGAAGAATGTAGTGATGCTTTTAATTTTGTAAAAAAACAATTGATGTCAGAAAAAATCCTAGTTCACTTCAATCCCAGTATCCCTTTGAAACTTATTACGGACGCCAGTAATATTGGGATTTCAGCAATGCTTTGTCACAAGTATGATAACGGGATAGAACGCCCAATAGCATTTGGAAGTAGGACTTTATCGGAAACCGAACGGAAATATTCAATTTTGGATAAAGAAGCGTGCGCAATCATATTCGGTTTGAAAAGATTCTTTCAATACTTGTATGGAAATAAGTTTATTCTGTCATGCGACAATAAACCGCTTGTACATATTTTAGATACAAATAAGCAGGTACCAATACTAGCAGCGAACAGATAACAACGTTATGCTTTAATTTTGCAGTCATTTAATTATACTATAGAGTACATCAAGTCGGACGACAATAAAGCAGATTTCTTGTCAAGATTACCGATGCAACGGAGCAATAATAATATCGAGGAATACGAAGATAACCATTATTTCTTGGATATAATTAACGATACGGATATCGATAGTATGGAAATAGAACGGTTAAATAATATTTCTGTTGAAACGGAAATAAATCCGCAAATATTTAAACGGAGTTCGGAAAAGGATTTAGTTTTATCAGAGATTGTCAATTATTTTAATACAGGGTGGCCTGAAAAAAAAAAACTTAAATTCTGATTTATTAAAATTTTGGCATATTAGAGATAAGTTATCAACTCATGATGCATGTTTGTTTAACGATAGTAAACTGGTAGTACCAATGGAATTAAAAGAATCAGTTTTGAAATTTATGAACCGTTCGCACCTGGGTATAGTGAAATCGAAAAGTTTAGCTAGAAATTATTTTTTCTGGTAAGGTATAAATGCTGATATTGAGAAGGAGATAAAACAGTGTACTAGGTGTGCAGTATGTTTACCTACTCCTTCCAAGGTGCAATTGGCGAGTTGGCAAGTGAATAATTTAGTTTTGAACCGTATTCATATAGATCATCTAGGTCCTTTCTGTAATTAATTTTTTTTTTGTGGTGGTAGACGCTACCACAAAGTGGGTGGATTGTCAAATAGTACCAACGGTAGATTCAGTTAGTGCAATCAAAATATTAAAGAAAATGTTTTCTAACTTTGGTATACCGGAAAAAATTGTTAGTGATAATGGAACAGCTTTCACGTCAGCTTTATTTCAGGAATTTTGTCGTGAATTTAATATTGAACATATGACGTCAGCAGTCCAGCACCCGGCTTCGAATGGCTTGGCAGAAAACGCTGTCAAAACAGTAAAAAAATTAAAAAAAAAAAAATTTGTGAATAACAGATTTCCAAGGGATCTGGACGATAAATTACTGTCATTTTTAATTGATATTAGGAATACACCTTCGTTATGTACGGGAATCGAACCTAGTGTATTGATGTTAGGTAGAAAATTTCGTTCAATTTTTAATACGGTTGTTCCAAAAATGAATAATGACAAATGTAGTGTTTTAAAAAAAATTGATGATTAAGTAAAAAATAAAATGGTAGCTAGTCAAAACAGTAAAAAAAAAATATTACCGGGGAAAAAATTTAAAAAATTCTTTGATTTGGGACCAAAAGTTTTGACCAAAGATTTTAGAAATAAAAAGAATAATTGGATTTTGGGTACAATTATCAAAAGATTAGGGAGTAGAACCTATATGGTTAAGATACATTCAACAGGCCAGGTTTGGAAAAGACACCACGATCAGCTTTCTGATAGAAAGGTTAGGTGGGGGGAGAGTGACTATTCTGATAATGGACTGTGACTCTCAGACGTGGACAGGACCAATACTAATTCCCCTGTTCTTTGCAGATCGCAGCCACCATGGGAGGGGAGACTGCGTTCCAGGCCTCAACCACGCCCACGCTACCCAAAGTGAAATATAAAAAAAAACTGTTAAATAATTACATGTTAAAAAAATAAATATGTATATGTATATAAAGAATAAAATAATTAAATATGTTGAAATTTAAAATTGTATAAGTTAGGCTGAAATATATATATATATATATCATGTAATTATTGTTTAATTGTGGGGGTGTAATGTCTGTGTGAATTGTATGAGTGCAAGCGAGATAGCATGCTTGCGTGAATCTATATAAGGTGATGCATGCTAGATTCGTCCTCTTTTTGCTTTAGGCAGCTCCCTAATAAATACTAGTACAGTACCGTTACTCTCTCTTCATTTGAGTACTACCCACCATAATTCGTCAACACTTTGAATGTAAGTCCGCTGGACATTACAACTGACTCAGCCTGTAGTAGCTGATATCACAGAAGAGAAATCTAAAAATCAAACATTTACCGACAGTGGAAAAAACATATTTCTTGTCCTGACTGCAACTATTCTTATTCTCGAAAAAAATAACTAAAACGGCACTTGCTAACTCACAGTGATGAAAAACCTTTTTCTTGTCCCGACTGTAACTATTCATGCGCTACAAAACAGTATCTAAAAATGCACATGCTTACTCATACTGGACAAAAACCTTTTTCATGTCCCGATTGCAGTAATACAAATTTTCAAAGGGAAGATTTAAAAATCCGCAGTACGATTCACAGAAGAGAAAAACCTTTTTCATGTCCTGATTGTAACTACTCGTGTTCTCAAAGGGGATACATATAAAGTCAGTTGCTGACTCAGTGTGGAGAAAAACCTTTTTCCTATTCCAACTGCAACTTTTCATGTACTATGAAGGGAAATCTAAAAATAACACTTTACCGACAGTGGAAAAAAACAATTTCATGTACTGACTGCAATTATTCTCATTCTCAAAAAAAATAACTAAAACGGCACTTGCTAACTCACAGTGATGAAAAACTTTTTTCTTGTCCCGACTGCAACTATTCATGTGTTATAAAACGGTATCTAAAAATTCGTATGTTAACCCACACTGGACAAACACCTTTTTCATGTCCTGACTGCAATTTTTCATGTTGTACAAAGGAACTTCTTAGAAATCATTTACTTACTCACAGTGACATAAAAACTTTTACACGTTTCTACTGCGACTATTCAAAGACACTACAAAGATGCACCAAAAAAATCAAATGTTTACCCACAGCGGACAAAACTATTTTCTTGTCCTGAATGCAGTTATTGAAGTTCTCAAAGGGAGATTTTAAAATCCACAGCGCGATTCACAGTGGAGAAAAACCTTTTTTATGTTCTGAGTTAAATATGCATGTATCACTAAACCTATTTTAACCCTTAATTACTCCCATGGGGTCAACGCATTTTCGGATTAAAAAATGAAGCACTTGGCGCGGCCCGATTACCCCCCGCGCCCTCGCGCTAGCTTCATAACGCGCGTCTAAGTTTGAATTTTAGTAGCCACCAAGTCACGGGTGTGGGAGGGCGTGTCACTGTGCTCTTGAGCGGTGACCCCGTGCGAGTTATTACGTAACTTTTTTGAAAGAGGTAAGTTTTATCGCAAAGCACCAACAAAATGCAAGAAATGTACAAGATTTGTGTGCAATGATCACTCTGAAATATACTGTCAACAGGGCAACAAGAGTGATTCGGAGAATTCCTAAAAAACGAGTATTAACTATGATCTCACTATACCTAAGTACAAATTATTAATTGTTGGTAATCATTTTAGTTTAACTCTTTTTTGTATAATTAGTTAATAATTCATGTTATTACTTCTATGTATTACAGAATAAACAAAGCACTTTAATATAGAATAATTTCATTTACTTATATATTTCAATATATATTAAAAACTACTCATACCATTTGGGGTCATCTGTGACCTCATGCGAGCAGTTTTGTAATGTTCTTTGTGCGAGTAATTAAGGGTTAAAGTATAATTATTATATTTTAAAAGTAAACTAACCTGTGTGTAATAACTTAAAAGGTTTGTTGCTTTTTTCTTCGTGGCCGTTACCTTTAACTCTCGTATAACGTCATTTTTATGTTCCATAAATTTTTCTATATTTTTTATTTTTTTTATTTTGCTGTTTTCTTGTTTTTAATATATTTATTTGTAGGATACATGATTATGTATATTTCATTACATATACGCCGAGTCAACAAATAGAAACACTGTCAAGACGCCATACTCACGTAACGTCGCCAATCAAAAAACTTTTTATTTTTTAACATTAGGACTAAGGCAAAAATCTGATTTAAGGATTACTAGTTTATCAGTTATACTTGTACATATAGTAAAATTATTAAAAATATACAGTATCTTAATTTTTAGTAATCCTCGAACTAGATTTTGGATAATACCCAACTTAATATTGGATAAAATAGTTAAGGTATTATGATTTACAGCACAAGTAATGCGAAAGTGACCTCTTTTCCAAATAATCGACAACTGATCGAAATCTGAGGGCGATCTTACATTTGGTAGACGAATTATTTTTATTATTTTTATTTTTTTATTTATTTCATAATTTTTTTATTAGTTACAGATATTTGTTTTGGGCTTTACACTGTTAAAGCATTATATATTTTAGGAGCGATGAAACAGAATTGTCGTTGAGCGAATGAGGTTTTAGTTTTTGGGATCACGCAACCCAGGTTTGATGAAAAGCGGGTGTGTGCTTGATGTTGTGGAGCGATTAGTAGATTATTTTTTCGTATATAACAAATGCTTGTTTTACTAAATAGCTGTCGAATATCTAAGACCCTGATTTTTGCAAAGAGTTCATTTGAGGGATGAGTAGGTTGACATTTAAATACAATTCTCAGAATTACCTTATAGCAGTTAAACACGACATCTTTTTTCAGCCCGATTCCAATGAGACACAAAAGTCAATATTTTTCGCTCTACGCGATCGCTATTTCCATCTCTGTTTTCATTTCTATGATTTCATTTGGCATCAGAGCAAACAGCATGGTTCATGTGTTGTTTGCAGTGATGACAATTGAAATCGTAGATATATGAAAATAGAGATGAAAATAGCGATTGCTTAGAGTGAAAAATGTTGACTTTTGTGTCTAGTTGGAATCGGGCTGAAAAAAGATGTGGATAGCGGCCATTAGCTTGCGAAACTACCCCAGTGTACGGCAGTGTCGGCAATTGACTTGATAATTAGTTTAATCAGCGCTTCGTCGACAAATTCAAATATTTCACATTCACGCATATTTCGACTTCATAAAAAATGTTTTCTGATATCCTCCAAATTACTTATTACTCCCAAAACATTTATTCATATACACAAAACAATATAATACAGAAAAAAACATACAAGATGATTGATCATTTTTCTTCAATCAGTTATCGATCGATTCTCGTGTGAATGTATTCAAGTTTTGCGTCTATTAGAAAAGTGAACTATCAAATCCACTTACCTTATTTTTCAAAGTGGTCTTTCAGCACTAATAAACATACAACACAATAATAACTTGTTCACTAATTCACGTCAGTCTACAGATAACAATCCACTTCACGAGTCTATTTCAATCACAAATACACGAACGAAATTAGAATGACACAGGGAATATTTCTGGAAAATCCCCGACTGAGCTAGCAAAAAAAAAATACATTTTCGGGAATCCCCATCCAACTAAGCCATAGAGCAAAATAACAATCAATGTTAACGTGTAAAATATTTTTTTCGGCAATTTTCCACTTTCGTAAGTTTTTTCTCCACGTTCAAGTGTCACCCCCTCCTTGGGTGGCACCCGGGCGGTCCGCCAACCCCCCCCCCCCCCTCGCTACGCTACTGTTCCCAATGGGCCGTTTTCGCACGATTTTGGCCGGTAGGTTCGCTAATAGTCCTACCGGTCCAACTATTTTATTTAACTGTCAGATCCCATACATATTTTAGGCCGTTTGACGCAATTTAGTGTTTTTAAATATTTTAATAATGCCGTCAACCTGTTGTAGTGTTCAAATGTGTAGAATAGGGTTGGGCACGAGTTTTCCAAAGATTGAAAGACTTGAAAGCGCAATGGATTCATTCAAAATCAAAATCAATCAAAATCATTTATTGTACAAAATTTACATTTAGTACAAAAGGTATAACTTATAGGTACATATATCCTATTTCTTCCAGTTAACCTAACATGTTATGCAGATATGAACACAAATTAAATATAAATATAAAAGTGGTGTAATACAAAGTGAATTTGTTTTAATTTATTATATAAATATAAATATAAAAACAGTTGTACCTATGTGAGGTATTCACTTAATGCGTAATGAGACCTGTTCAGAAGGAATGTTTTTAGTGATGACTTAAATTTGAGTGTATCAGTAAGTAAGGAAGTTTGAGCTAATTTTATTTTCAGATGTACTGTACTGGCAAAAGCTACTGAAAGGTGTGGTTCCTTCAATATTTCCCTGGATAAAAGTAGAAGTAGGTAATATAGAATTAAGAAAGTCACAGGGAAGGCGTCTGATACGTGAAAAGATATATTTGAATTCTACAAAACCAAAACCAAGGGAAAGCTTATGGCGCAGACTACGCCAGTCGAAGAATACCATCAACACTGCCATGGTTGCCTGGATGGAGATGGAGTCCCCGGTGATGCCCTTCTGGAAATGGGAGCCTGTCAAATATCTGCCATGAATGGATATTTGCATATTTTTTTGGATTTTTTATTTTATACTACATTTTTCATTTATTTTCTGTTCCATTCTGTGTATGAATGCATTGTTATTTTGTCAATGTTTGAACTATTTCAAAATATGGAATGTATTGCATTGCACAACATTCTGAAATAAACGATCATTATTATGATTCGTTTTAAGATTTTCACGGCCAAAAGTATTTTCGTTATTTGTTTTTGGGGTGTTATGCTGTGTTGCGCTACCTCCTTCTTTAGCCAACGTTTCGGACAGCGTTGCAGTGTCCATCATCAGGGTGCCCTGATGGTGGACACTGCAACGCTGTCCGAAAAGTTGGCTAAAGAAGGAGATAGCACAACACGGCATAACACCCCAAAAACAAATAACTAAAAGATCATTATTATATTTCTTTTATTAAAATAAAGACTGAGTGTCGCTCCAGTTGTCATGGTTTTCTGCGGCATTGCACGGCATCTACTGCCATGGTTAAAAAAGATTGTTGTTTAAGTTATACAAAATAACACAAAATAATTTAACAAATCGGCCAACCTTCCAACTCCGAACTTTGTTCGGAGTTGGAAGGTTGGCCGATCGTGTGGTGGCTGCGGCCAACCCTCCAACCCCGAATTCCGAACCCAAAGTGGCGGACATTGAACAGCAGCTGTGGCTACGCTGTATCTTATATCAGTTGCCTATAATTATTACGCACGTACAATTATATACTTATATACACGACATGTTTTCAAACAATTGTTATACCACTCTCCGTAATAATATTGTCATTTTAATAGTGCGCGGCACGCGCGTCTTGATCGCCTACCGTTCGCAGAATGATGTGTGGACAGCTGCGGTAGGCTGGTTCGTGTGAGTTGGCCGTCGGGATCGCCTCGAGGGCGATCCCGGGCCAACTCGAACTCCAATCTTCCAACTCGAACTTCCAACGCACGAACAACCCTTTACACGATCGTCCAAACGTTTGAAGTTGGAACGTTGGCCGCTGTGTGGGCTTACATTAAAGTAAAGCTAATCCCGATTGGTGTTGCAATAATCCCACTATAAATGACCGGTGCTTACTTTCGAGATTATTATCTTTAATCTTTTATATTTTCTGTCCATTGTTGTCATTAGAGCCGTTTATTCAAAAAAATTAGATTCTTGCGAGAACTCCGAAGGGGCGACCATAAGTTGCCTATACCGGGGTGGGACAGTGGTGGGTACTTCAATGTCCATTGTTGTCTATGGTTATGTCAAATGTCCATTTTCGGCGTCCATTTTGCTTACTAACCCTGAAACCTTCACACGCAGTGATTGATGTTCCGCCCTTCGAAGTAATATTGTGTATAAACAACACAATAAGTATTGTGTTAAATGTTTTCATTTTGTGATTATTTCAATAACCATAACAATTTTATCACAAATATCTTAAAATTCAAGCATTTTTTTTCTAGTGACGTTTGTTCAATGCTTTGGAATTGACCGCTGCGCCTTGCCTTGTATGTAAGTTATTCTTATAATTGACTATGTAAAACTTATCTTCCCTAATTGGTGCTTTTTTATTGTAAGAATATTTCCCTTGGCGCTTAATTGATCAGTTTTTACAACATTTGCGACATCTATGCCTTGATGCTAAAAGGTTAAATTTAAAAATTATCGATATTTGGTAAATGCTGTTCAAAGCTTCTGTGTTTTGGAACAGTTTAAATCTGTAGAAATATTCGAAAGACTTCACAATTGATACATTATTTAAAGTGCATTTAGTTCTTCTAAATAGTTCAGAGCACTTTTATTTTTGGTAAATATCGGTTCGGACTGGCCACGCTTATTACGAATAATTTTTAGAAAAAAACTTTAGATTCGCCTTAATTACTATAAAAGGAAACTTTTTTTTTTGGTATCCTTGATAAATTAACAAGAGCTAATACGACTGTAGCTGACTTCGTGGGATAAGGCGCGTAATTATGAAATTTGTCTAGCGGGCTTGTTTGTGTAACATGGTTTGTGATACAAAAGAAAGTGCCCCTTTATAACGCCTACTCGCGTCAAGGCAAGAAAAACATCCCAGTTTTCAAGTGGCTTAGCGGCTACGCTAGGTTTGTGTAACATGGTTTGTGATTCGCGGTATTTCATGTAGGTATCCCACGAAGTCAGCTACAGTCCATAACAGTGACAGCAAGTGACAGCAAGTGACAGCTACGGCCGCGGATTTTCGCTGCGTCGGTTCGCGAAGTGAATTTTGGTTTTATGCAATTGAAAATTAAAATGCATTATTTTCCGCCGCCCCAAAGCCAAAAAGTTTCCTTTTATAGTAATTAAGGCGAATCTAAAGTTTTTTCTAAAAATTATTCGTAATAAGCGTGGCCAGTCCGAACCGATAATTACCTTATTTTTATATAAATTATCAAAGGCGTTATATAAAATACATAGATTCACCATTGTCTCACATAGATAGATGTAGCAGGTATGAAATAATCTCAATTACTTTAAGTAAATTCTTAATTCAAAATTATATAAGGACAATATCAAAACATTTTTTTTTTTAATATTAAATATTGCTGTTTAAGTAAGGGTAAATTAATTAATTACATAAAGGGTAAACATTAAGGGTACAATATGTCATTATCCAATTTAAGGGACTTAATTTGTTTTTTGAATAATTCATATTTCAGCGTATCTGTTATATTAATTTTGTTATTGGATAATAATATATTGTACAATCTTACACCTAAATACAAATAGTGGTGCTGAGCCGTGGTCGTTCTAAGCATAGGGATGGCTATTAAGCCATTAGTTTTAAATCTATTGCTTATGCTATCTGAGGGGTGAATTTTTTGAATAAAATATTCTTTATAAATTTGGCATAAGGCGTTTCTCTTATACAATTCTGTAATAGATGGTACATTAAATTCCCGAAATATCTGTATAGTAGGGAAGTCGTATGGTTTCCTAAGTATAGGTTTTATAATTATTTTTTGAATTATAATTATGGGCTGTAAGGAAGCTTTAAAGGCCCCTCCCCACCCAATAATGCCGTACTGTAATAAAGACTAAATTAATGCATAATAGACAATTTTGATAGTTTTCTTGTTTAAAATATTTCGTATGTTATAGAAAACAGATAAGTTTTCTTATTCTTTCCACAGTGAGATTGATATGATCTTTCCATTTAACATTTTTATCTATTAAGATTCCAAGATATTTTACATTAGATTTATGATTCAGCTTAGCGCAGTCCGTATTACATGTACCGTCATTTGCACAATTTTCGGAATGAATTGTTATGTTAATTAAATTATTTGGCACATCTTCTTGTAGAGAGAATGGAATGTAATAAGTTTTTTTCTGTGTTGAATGATAGTAAATTGTTATCGAACCAATTTTTTTAAACCTTCATGTCTTGATTGGCTGCATTGGTAATATCGTTCCACGTCTTTTTTTCGATAATTATTGCAGTGTCGTTAGCAAAGGATATAAGTTTACCATTAAGTGATAATTTAAAGATTTGGTTTACGTTTATTATAAATAAAATTGGTCCAATAACAGTCCCCTGGGGAATTCCAAATTCTAAAGTTTCATCTACACTTAGTGAGTTATTTAATTTTACTTTTTGATTTCTTTGAGTTAGATAACTTTTCAGCCAATACCTAACCTTACCAATAATACCGATATCATTTAATTTATTAATTAGTTTTGTGTGGGAGATGCTCTCAAAATCCTCGGGTAAATCAATGAAAATGCCAAGGCATTTGTTTTTTTTTTTTTATCTAATGCGTTGTATATAGTTGAGGAGAGTTCAGCAATAGCATCATGAGTACTTAGTTTCTCTCTAAATCCAAATTGACTAGGACTAAGAATTTTTTTATTATCAATGTGGTACATGAGTTGCTTTTTTACGATCTTTTCAAAAAATTTTGCAATGTTTGAGACAAGAGATATAGGTCGATAATTTGATATTTCTTCAGGACTGCCTGATTTGATATTCATTATATATACATAAAAATAAATAGCTAAAGTGTATGTACGCGCATAACTTCCGAACGACTGCACCAAATCTGATAAGTATTTCTTTTTTTGTGTTCGTTATTGTCAGGAAAAGGTTTGTATATAACTACTCGTGAGCTCTGGCATTATGAAATTTGTATAAAAAATTGCAATAGGTGGCAGGCGAGCTGTTTTATAACTAAATGTACTGGGACAGAATGTATGGAACACGAGAGGGGGAAGGGGAACCCGGGAGGGGATGAAGAACTCGGGAGGGGGGGGAGGAACTCGGGAGGGGGTTCGCGGGATGGGGGAAGAGGGAAGGGGCGAGGGGAATTGCGAGAGGGAAGGTGGAGGAGGCAGTGAGGGAACGCGAGAAGGGAAGGGGAGGCGGGATAAATGGGAAAGGACATTCTGGGAGAAACATTTTTTTTAATTAAATGGCATAACGCTTGCCGGGAACCAGCTTGTTTCCAACATAAAAAATGTACTATTTCAGGAATTTTTGAATAAATTACCTGCCGCTACCACAGCAGGGCCATGGATCTACTAAGTCCTGATACCGTTTCCATTAAGATGGAACCAGAGCCCCAGGAAGAAGGCGAATGTGAAATACCGCACACGGATATAGATTTCGACCCCAAAGATGTAAAGAAGGAATGTTTGCAATATGCGGAGATTACTCATATGGCCAGTTAGTTCCATTGAATATATTAAAAATGTAGCATGTTTAATTTGGAATTTTAACTAAATTTATTTCTCGCAATAAATTCTCGATTTCTCAATTGAATACATATTTTATTAGGCACATGTTGTAAGTTACACTTATTATTACGTGCATAAATATTGATGAAATTAAAAACGTTTCCATTGACTTCTTCGTGCACATGATTCTTTATGAAGCATCGGCCCCTAAAGCGGACATATGGGGTTTTTAATATTACATTGATTTTATCAAAATTACCGGCTATACATGATAAATGATTGATATCTTAAATCTTTCAAATTAATAGATTTATTAAAAAAAAAACAGTTTAGTTGTGTATCAATGATCCATGAATGTATTGTCATTTTTTTATTGCAGGCAGCGCTTATGTGAAAAGAGTGGCCATCGTGGCGGATTTTGGATCCCGCGAGGAAGATGAAAGGAGTTTTCCCTGTATAGAAATTGACATAGACCTGTCGGATGTTAAAAAAGAATGCCTAGAACACCTTGAAAGAACGAACCAGGCAGCAGATAAAACCGATTTTCATAGTAAGATTTAACATTTAGCGGTATCCATTTTTTCCACTTGGCGAAGTCTTAATGAGCCTTTTTAATCCGTATTCTTTTTCAAATTTGTCGACAGATCTGAAGATGCATCCTGTGGATAAACGATTCTCTTGTTCTCAATGTAACTACTCCTGCTCACATAAGAATAATTTTGTTAGTCACCTTCGCAATCATACTGGAGAAAAACATTTTTTCTGTTCCGTGTGCAACTATTCATGTTCTCGAAAGGGCCATCTGACAAGCCACATGCTGACTCACAGTGGAGAAAAAACTATTTCCTGTTACGAGTGCGACTATTCATGTTCTCGAAAGGCCGATCTGAAAAGCCACATGCGGACTCACAGTGGAAAAAAACCTTTTTCCTGTTCCGAGTGCAACTATTCATTTTCGCAAAAGGGCCATCTGACACGCCATATGCTGACTCACAGTGGAGAAAAACCTTTTTCCTGTTCCGAGTGCGACTATTCATGTTCTCGAAAGGCCGATCTAAAAAGCCACATGCGGACTCACAGTGGAAAAAAACCTTTTTCCTGTTCCGAGTGCAACTACTCATTTTCGCAAAAGGGCCATCTGACACGCCATATGCTGACTCACAGTGGAGAAAAACCTTTTTCCTGTTCCGAGTGCAACTATTCATGTTCTCGAAGAGGAGATTTAAAAAACCATATGCTGACTCACAGTGGAGAAAAACCTTTTTCGTGTTCCGCTTGCAACTATTCATGTTCTTGAAGAGGATATTTAAAAAACCACATGCTGACTCACAGTGGAGAAAAACCTTTTTCATGTTCCGAGTGCAACTATTCATGTTATCGAAGAAGAGATTTAAAAAAACACATGCTGACTCACAGTGAAGAAAAACCTTTTTCTTGTTCCGAGTGCAACTATTCATGCTCTGTCAAGGGCAGTCTGACGATCCACAAGCTGACTCACAGTGGAGAAAAACCTTTTTCCTGTTCCGAGTGCATCTATTCATGTTCTCAAAAGGGCAATCTGAAGATCCACAAACTGACTCACAGTGGAGAAAAACCTTTTTCGTGTTCGGAGTGCAACTATTCATGTTCTCGAAGTGGAGATTTAAAATATCACATGCTGACTCACAGTGGAGAAAAACCTTTTTCTTGTTCCGAGTGCAACTATTCTTGTTCTCAAAAGGGCAGTCTGACGATCCACAAACGGACTCACAGTGGAGAAAAACCTTTTTCGTGTTCCGAGTGCGACTATTCATGTTCTCAAAAGGGCCATCTGAAGATCCACAAACTGACTCACAGTGGAGAAAAACCTTTTTCGTGTTCGGAGTGCAACTATTCATGTTCTCGAAGTGGAGATTTAAAAAATCACATGCTGACTCACAGTGGAGAAAAACCTTTTTCTTGTTCCGAGTGCAACTATTCTTGTTCTCAAAAGGGCAGTCTGACGATCCACAAACGAACTCACAGTGGAGAAAAACCTTTTTCGTGTTCCGAGTGCGACTATTCATGTTCTCAAAAGGGCCATCTGAAGATCCACAAACTGACTCACAGTGGAGAAAAACCTTTTTCGTGTTCGGAGTGCAACTATTCATGTTCTCGAAGTGGAGATTTAAAAAATCACATGCTGACTCACAGTGGAGAAAAACCTTTTTCTTGTTCCGAGTGCAACTATTCTTGTTCTCAAAAGGGCAGTCTGACGATCCACAAACGGACTCACAGTGGAGAAAAACCTTTTTCATGTTCCGAGTGCAACTATTCATGTTATCGAAGAAGAGATTTAAAAAAACACATGCAGACTCACAGTGAAGAAAAACCTTTTTCATGTTCCGAGTGCAACTATTCATGCTCTGTCAAGGGCAATCTGAAGATCCGCAAACTAGCTCACAGTGGAGAAAAACCTTTTTCTTGTTCCAAGTGCAACTATTTATTTTCTCAAAAGGGCAATCTGACGATCTACAAACTGACTCAAGTGGAGAAAAACCTTTTTCGTGTTCCAAGTGCAACTATTCATATTCTCGAAGAGGACATTTAAAAAAACACATGCTGACTCACAGTGGAGAAAAACCTTTTTCTTGTTCCGAGTGCAACTATTCATGCTCTATCAAGGGCAATCTGATGATCCACAAACTGACTCACAGTGGAGAAAAACCTTTTTCATGTTCCGAGTGCAACTATTCATGTTATCGAAGAAGAGATTTAAAAAATCACATGCTGACTCACAGTGGAGAAAAACCTTTTTCTTGTTCCGAGTGCAACTATTCTTGTTCTCAAAAGGGCAGTCTGACGATCCACAAACGGACTCACAGTGGAGAAAAACCTTTTTCATGTTCCGAGTGCAATTATTCATATTCTCGAAGAAGAGATTTAAAAAAACACATTCTGACTCACAGTGGAGAAAAACCTTTTTCTTGTTCCGAGTGCAACTATTCATGCTTTGTCAAGGGCAATCTTACGATCCACAAACGGACTCACAGTGGAGAAAAACCTTTTTTGTGTTCCGAGTGCGACTATTCATGTTCTCAAAAGGGCCATCTGAAGATCCACAAACTGACTCACAGTGGAGAAAAACCTTTTTCGTGTTCGGAGTACATCTATTCATGTTCTCGAAGAGGAGATTTTAAAAAACACATGCTGTCTCACAGTGGAGAAAAACCTTTGTCTTGTTCCAAGTGCAATTATTCATGCTCTGTCAAGAGCAGTATGACGACCCACAAGCTGACTCACAGTGGAGAAAAACCTTTTTCCTATTCGGAGTGCAGATATTCATGTTCTCAAAAGAGCAAGCTGACAAGGCACATGCTGATTCATAGTGGTGAAAAAGACTTTTCATGTTCCGAGTTCAGTAATTTATTTTCTCGAAAAGGAGATATAAAGATACACATGCTGACTCACAGTGGCGATAAACCTTTTTCATGTTCCGAGTTTAACTATTCATGTTTTCGAATAGGGAAATTTAAAAAACACATGTGACTCAGTGGAAAAAAACCTTTTTTGTGTTCAAAGTGCAATTATTCATGTTCCCGAAAACAAGATCTGACGATCTACAAGCTGACTTACAGAGAGGAAAACCTTTTTCTTGATCCGAGTGCAACTATTCATGTTCCAACAAGGGCAATCTGGCGATCCACAAGCTGACTCATTGTAGAGAAAAACCTTTTTTTTTTAAGAGTGCAAAGAATCATGATCTCAAAAGGGCAATCTGACGAGCCACGTGCTGAATCACTGTTGAGAAAAACCTTTCTTTTGATCCGAGTGCAGCTATTCGTCATCTTAATGTGAAATTTGAAGAAGTACGGGCGAACTTACATTGCATAACAAAGTTTTTGGTATTTTGTTTGCTATAATATATTTTCTTGAAGTGATTGTAACAATACACTCTTATTTGTTTCCTGCATTGTGATTTGAATTCAACTTTACAAAATCAATCACAAAATTTGACTTGCTCGAAACAAGCAGTTATCGGTTAGACCTGATGTTACACTGGGGAGTCTCCGACTTTTAAATTGGTATCACTTAAAAATACTTTTGTCGTAAAATTTTTATGTACGTAGTAATTTATTTAAATACATTTTTAAATAGCGATAATTTTAATTTTAAGTACTCGTTGAACGCGATGCCTATTCAAAATAGCTAATGCTACGGGCATACTTGCTAATTTGAAGCCAAGAGCATGCCACCGAGTAGCAATTGCTACCTATAAGCATGTGTGTCAGTGTCGTTGCTTGTAATGAGTATGCTCATTTTAAGCAAAATGGGTTTGCTCACATATCAACAGCCGTTTGATTTATGAGCATGTTCATTGGAATATTGGGTGGAAAGGGAAGCCTATAAGCATGTGTGAACAGGCTCGCTTATGAGCACGCTCATTCCAATCTGATCTCAGTTTGCGCTTGCGCATTCATTACAAAAATGTCAAAATAGCCCGCTGGGGAGACGAAAAAACGTCGCATTTCGTGATTTATTATGGGAATCACGAATATATTTGGAATACAAGGTCACTAAAATACCCACAATAGATTTCCAGCTTCCCAAAAGCTCCTTTACCTAAGGCGGCCAACTGTCCCGCAATGACAGTTGTAGTCCCGCATTGTCATATTTACAAAAATAGTCCCGCATGTCCCGCATTCCTATATTTTTTTTAAATGTCTATGTTAGTCAAATAAACTTCCTCTATGTTTAGTCTATTTTAGCCGTTTGTTTAATTCAAGACAAAATTTGTCTCTAGAAAAGGCCCGAAGATATCGATCTAGGGATTGGTTTATTTATGTTACAAGCAAGAGTCAAAGAGCGCCAGTGTAGTAGTGATTGAGTTGTTTACGAATTAGTGCATGGTATGACACGTAATATTGATTACCCATATTTTTCATTTAAATCAAATCAAATAATTTGTTTGCCATGCCGTCGATCGCGAAAAAGCGATGTTGTAAGTTCAGTGAAGACTGGCAAAAAGAATTTCCTTTTTGGCAAAAGTGTTAACCTTCATTTCTGAATGTAGTTTTAATTCGCCACATACAGATTTAATTTAAAACAGTTTTAGTTCAGATGTAAAATTCCAGTTGGATTCGTCTGCTGACATATTTCGAAGGGAAATATTCTCTTATTTGAAGTCAGTTGGAGGGGACCCCACCACTTTCCTGTAAACAAAATATTCTCCTTTCGAAGTGCATTTATAAAATTCTAGTTGCAGAAGTGTGTGCTGCTAAAATCAAAAAGAAAACATTGTTTGTTCTGTGTGTAGTTTTGATTCGACGCATACAGATTTAATTTCAACCACTTTTGTATTTAGAATGTAAAATTTCTACGGAAAATATTCTCTTATTCGAAGTGCACAATTCTAGTTGAATACTATGTATGTGCTGCCAGAATCAAGAGCAATCATTTTAATATTCTGAGTGTTGTTTTAATTCGCTGCATACAGATTTAATTTTAACCAGTTTTGCGTTCAGAATGTAAAATTCCAGTTTGATTCGTCTGCTGACATATTTCGAAGGAAATTATTGTCTCATTCGAAGTGCACTTATAAAATTCAAGTTGCGGACTATGTGTGTGCTCCCAGAATCAATGAGAAACCATTTTAATGTTCTGAGTGTAATTTCAATTCACCGCATGCAGAATTAATTTAAACCACTTTTGTGTTCAGAATGTAAAATTTCTGCTTATATTTCTGCTTAGGATTCATCTGCTGACACATTTCGAAGGAAAACATTCTCTTACTCAAGGTGCAGTTATGAAATTCTAGTTAAAGGCTATATATGTTTTTTTTTTACACGAGCTCCACACAGGAGGCACTGAGGAAAATAATTTCCCTCAGGGCCTATTTCATCTTTGGGTAATCTGTGTGGAGGGTTTTTTTTAAAGAAAGGAAGGAGAGGAGAGTTCTGGGAAGGAAATGGGTTTAAGAGGTGGGTAGGAATCTGGGGTATGTGTTGCTAGAATAAAAAAAAAAACATTTTTAGGTTCTGAGTGAAGTTTTAATTCGCCGCATACAGATTTAATTAAAATCCGCCCGAGATAGCATTTATAAATTTGTGGTAGAATTAATAAACATGATTTTTATTGGAAGAATACTCTTTCTCTTATGTGGTCATAAAAAACGGAAAAAAGTCAGGTCGTAATAAAAAAAACGAGTGTGTTTTAGACCACACGACTGAAGTAAAATTTCACTAACTTATATCTCCCCCTCAACTTCCGTTCGCCTCGCCCGATCACACTTTCCATAACGCTCTCGTCACGCATTCCCCACTTACTCCCCAAATCAAGCGTCAAGCGTGCTTAAAGATGTTTTACTTAACAGGATTCCACCTAAAACAGGATTCCCCCCCCCCCTCTGTTGACACGCTACGCCACTGTGTCACGCATTGATATTTTATAAAGTTGGCCGCCTTACTTTTACCTCCAAAATGAAACCACATTCTATTGAAATTAATATCTTGGACCCAAATCAACCGTCTTATTTCTTTACGTCGGAAGATCCCTAAATAATTGCATTGCAAGCAATTTTTTTTTTTTTTTTGATTCACCTGATTTATACAACATTATTTATTGCAACATTAATATATAGGATATATTTAAAAAAAAAAAAAAAATGAAACCTTAAAATAAATAAAACAGATGAGGCAAAAAATGACAGCAGTATGCGAGTCAGAAGCCTCGATTAAATATTATAATATTAAAAAAAAAATACATGTGTGCTACATATTTGACTAATGTGGGCCTCACTGGTGCTTTACCAATTTTGCAATGCAATTATATTAATTTTGTTTAGTTCTTAGCTAATGGAACTGACTCCATTTGACATGAGCATGCTCATTCTTGAGTATATGTGTTCAAATGTTGGCTTTGAGCACGCTCATTCACGAGGAAGCTCAAACCAAGCCTGCCCATTTATGAGCAAATGTGGACAGTTGTCGTCAACTACCATAAACCGGCTTGTTAATGAGCAAGACTGTGAGTGTACCTTTTTCAGTACCTTCATGGCTGGTTTACACAGTGCGAGCTGTTGCTTATGCGTCGATGACACGCATAAATATACCAATCCCTAGATCGATATCTTCGGGCCTTTTCTATGGGAAAAATGTCGACATCAACTTCACCACGGAAAAACAATCCCGATCTTGGTAGAAGGGAGTTTAAGGCCATTTGTCATAGACAATGGTACAAGGCCTGCCATAGACAAAATACTCGCCCTACTTTATTAGCCCAATAAATTATTTAAAAAAAAATTGAAAAGCAGAAAAATGAAAAAACTTTACCCCAGGACAACAAGGTTCCATGTGCCAAAGATGGTTCCGAGGAAATGAGATTTACATAGTTTTTTTACAGCTCATTTTCTCAGGAGGGAGCTTTGTCAGATGGAAACCTGTTATCCTGAGGAGATGAAAAATCAATACATTAGAAAAATGAAAAACTCACAGGTGCATTTTTTAAATATTTTTTTTTATTTTTAAAAAGACAATTTAAACAATACATAAAAATGCAGAGTAGGAGGTTCCACCCATAGATTGAGCATGAGTCAGAAATTAACGCTGACTGGGCCATAATGTATTCATTCATTGTACTTGTCATATAATTAACAGTATTATATAATTGCTCATATATCCAACGGAATATCCATTAATACATTATTTGGCTTAATACGCTAACTCTGTTATCTTTTCTATAAAATGTAAAATAAATACAAATACATAAAAAATAATAGCACAAATTACAAGCCCAAAAACAGTACACAAAAAAAATTTAAAAAAACACAAAAACAAAGAGCTTTATACAAAAATATGTAAACATTGGAGGTTGCCAACCACTTTCCCACAGCGTTCTAAGGAAACAGATGGTTTCCTCCTTCACCGTACACGTCAGGACTCTATTTTTTTTGTAAAGACTCTACTTGTTATTAAAATGACTCTAGACCTCCAATGTCCAGGCATACATTGTTAGCAGGCAGTATGCGAGTGCGTACATGTTGTTAATTATTTATTTCACTGTATCACGTCTCATCTCCGCCACTTGATGTATCTGAAATAAAAGTTTATTAATATAAAGGAAGAAGAGTTCCTTCGAGAAGGCAGTCCCGCCGA
This sequence comes from Limnephilus rhombicus, assembly GCA_929108145.2. NCBI lineage: Eukaryota > Metazoa > Arthropoda > Insecta > Trichoptera > Limnephilidae > Limnephilus > Limnephilus rhombicus. The sequence continues at coordinate 21,989,188 of OV815289.1, read as the reverse complement.
GGATGAGCGGAGCCATCAATCCAGTCGCAAGCAAGACTCGGCGTCAGCATCCCAAGCCGGCTTCCCGGTAGGCCCTCGAAGAGAATGTTGGGATTAAGAGGGAAAGAAACCTGAAGACCCTAGGGAAAAAAGTGAGCATCGGGTCACCAGAGGCAGGGTGTAAGGGCACCGGTCCGCTACGGTCAGTCTTTGGGCCTGCTCATGGAAACGGGGGAGGCGCGGGAGGGTTATGCAGCTGCTGCCTTGGGAGTCATCTCCTCAGTTGATGCACGGTCAAAATATGTAAGCACAAAAAATTTATACAAAAATATGTAAATACTAAACATATGTTAATTAAAGAAGGTGTTGAAAAATATTCAAGAAAGTACTAAGCGCCCCCAGAAAGACACAGAATTTGACAAACAATATATTACTACAATAGGTTGAGTTGAGATATGTATGTATATAAATTTTAATATAAATAAATGTAAATAAGGAAAAAAAAACTAAGACGACCATTTTTTTCTATACTTAGAATATTTTGCGTACCTCAACATTGCCTTTTTCCTCATGGAATCAGGTCCATTATAAGGTCTGGTATCTTTTCCAGATATTTTTTTATTAATATCTCCGCACCAAACATTAATATTAAAGGGCACGGCGAATTTCACATTAGATTCGGTCAAATTTTTTGTATGCTCTTGACAATTAATCCAATCAAAACATACATATTTGAAAATTGTATTTTTTATAATGGGCACAAGATGTATATTTTCGCAATAATGATTTAGTACATTCTCAATGACACAACGAATATTCAAAGCGATTAGTGCAAAATTTTTTGTTGGATAATTAAGGCTGAGCCTTTCCGTGATGCGGTATTCACGGCTCAGAATAAAGGCATTTAAGGAATCATACGGATCACCAATGCAAGATGATTTGCATTCTTTACAATTTCTAATATATTTCAACACCTTTTTTAACAAAAATCCAGCGACATAGGCGTCAATACTCATTTTTTGTATGGAAAATGAATCTAAAATTTCACCAAATTCAGCATCTTTGTCCGCTATAGTTAAAAAAGACGTTAAATTTAGATTTAAAGTTGAAGATTGGGTGTAAATAAAATCTGCTATGTTAGACAGAAGGACGGCTGAATTGTCAGCTTCGCAATTCATACCCGGTGAACGTGCGGACCACAAATTACAAACCATTAATGATTTATAGGCTACTGAAAATAAGGTGGCGGATGGATTTCGGACCCCACTACTTCGTATCGAACCGAAAAAGTTTTCTAATGGATCTTGGTTGAGATATCTACATTTTAAATATTTGAAACCTATATTTTCGAGAAATTTCCACAACTCCATTATGCCGTGGATGGAAAAAATCCAGGTATTTAATACTGGAGCTAAAGTCCTAATATTTGCCCCTGTCGTCTGATGGACGTATTTCATTGTGCGCAATATTTGCAACGACTCATTCCACAATATTGAAAGTGGGGGGAGTCATTTGATAAAGCCACATGATATTTTTTGCTCCCTTTGGGGTGAAATGAAGTTCCATTGACACTATCGAATAGTGTATCAAAGAATTGCAAAACTCGTGAAGTGTCCAATGGATTTTTAGTAAACGCCTCTGGACGTATATGGTTTAATGCTTCTAGGTCACTAAAAATGTGCGAGGCAAGTTACAACTACTTTATTTAATAACTTAACTTTATTTTTCCCTTTCAAGAAATACAAAACAAATATACATACCTTCGTTAACTCCTGGTATCCCTTTGGTAGGAATAACCTCACTGCTGGTCCCTAGGTAGAAGTTTTGTTCTGAAATAAATATATTTAACACATTAACCAAAGTTTGGAAACAAAAAGTAGAATACTTTTCCTCTTTCAACAAATATCCAGGAGCTTTGTAATAAACTTTTTGGATTCTTAAAACAAAATATTATCCAAATAGCGAACGTCTGGGGCATGCCATATGTACCTAACTAACTAACCATCACGCCGTTTCTCCGCAGGGGTAGGCAGAAAGGACGGACCGCCAAACAACTCGGTCTTAGTACACACTCTTTGCCTCACTCACATTCATTCATCGTCTCATACATACTCTTCTATTATTCTTACTTTTGACATAGCCCGTCTCAAGTATCTGATTCACTGGTCAGGTAGGTACCGTAGATGCCTAAAGGCATTGGAAATGGTGCAAGTTCATTTACTCAGACCGTCCTTTATTCAGTGTGCCTAAGTATACAAAATGTACATACCTTCGTTAACTCCTGGGACTCCTTCGGTAGGAACAATCTTACTGCTGGTGCCTTCGTAGACGTTTTGATCTGAAATAAATATATGTATGAATTAGCTAAAATTTTGGAACAAAAACTACTTTATTTTTTCCCTGGCAGGAACAACCACACCGATGGCCCTTGGGAAGTCATTATGCACTGAAATCAATATAATTAACCAAAGTTTGTGAACAAACCATTTGCGATTATACGTTTCGCAATAATTTCCACAACTTTGTCCTCAGCAAACATGAATTAAATCTGAATAAATATAAAAAAGAATAATGATGCAATTTAAGATAACATACCTTTATGATGTTTGACGTAATCGCGGTCCCTTAAGGCTTCATAATACTTAATGTCGTGAGATTTTGTCGAGTTGGGGTCTACAATGAAAAATAAATACAGTTTTAGGCAAAAAAAAAACAACAAAATGAAACATAAAAACAAATGTAATAACGGATGAGAGATTATCACCTGCATTTTCGTCGTCATTACGACCACTCACGAAACTGACTTTCTTTAATTATGTAGTTGGGATATCTATGTCGAATCGAATATCTGTCCACACAGCCTTTAACGCAGCACGGCTTTTTAAAACTTCCTCGAAGTGCTTTTGCAAGAACCATTTTAAAATCAAAATATTTACGTATTGGTATAACGCGACTGACAAAAATGTAATCATAAACCAAACCGGATATGCTGGTTCAATGGCGTATTTGTCATTTCCGTTTACCTACTATCTACAATTCAGTTCATCTATGGGCCCGATCTTTTTTGGAGTTACAAGGTTAATACAGAGATATGACACCTGATGACACGCGTTTACAAGCTACTATCTGGGAAATTCACTATTTGTTAGTAAAGGCTCGATGACACACGGCGATTACAAGCTACTATCTACTAAGTTTAAAGGGTCGATGACACAGGGCGAGTTTACAAGCTATTATCTGGGAAATTCACTATTTGTTAGTAAACTCGTCCAGTGTCATCGTGTCACTTGCTAACTAGCAGCAACTAGCAGATTGTTGACAATCTAGGAAAAAAAGTTGAAAGGTCTTCAACTTTACTCGCCTACACGCTCGCTCCGCTTTCTCGTGATTGGTTTATTTATATTTCCAACATGGCTTCCGATAAACAGCTGATTTCGACTATCAAAAATGTGAAGAATTAGTTCACGCAGGCGTCGTTATTCTTGTTACTGGCGCTAAAAGCGACCTGAGTTTCCTACGCTTCTATCAATGCGATACAGTGGGTGTCAGCCGGGGGGGGGGGGGGGGGTGAAAATCCTTTGTTTTATTTATTTTTATAACCTCACTTTTTTCACATAATTGAGAGACACAGTATTAAAAAAAAGCATGTTCATGAATTCTACCACAATCGGAAATCGAGAATGATGTCCATGTAATAGGATGACTATGCATCTTGTTGTTTAATTGGTTGTTATATTCTGAACCCAAAACTAGTTTAAATTAAATTTGTATGCGGCGAATTAAAACTACACTCAGAACATGAAAATGGATAATTAATTCTGGCAATACATACGTAGTATTCAACTAGAATTTTATACCTGCACTTAGAATAGGTCTAGCTTCCTGCATTTAAATGTAGAGTCGTTGGTTGGGCGTACAAAAAATGGCTGCAACAATTTCTCCATTCGTTCGCAAAGCGGGATGAGCGCATATGCTAAATTAATAAAGTTCACTAAATAACTGCCCAATGAAGAAAGGTTAAAAGGATGCCAAAAACTCACCAAACTGCACTTTCGTATAGTCCGCTTCAGGTCTTTATAGTCCATTTAGGCCACTGGTTTTAGTCTCCATTATCTTCACAATTCACAATACACAAAACACGGCGGTTTCTACAGCCGCGGCGGGAAACTTAATTACTAAGTTTAACAATTGAATTTAGTTACGGGTCCAATTCCAATAAAAAGACACGGTGTTCACTCAACACGCGTGCTGCGGGCGATATTGCGAGCAAAATCGGCGGGTAAATCAATCCGATACTTACAATGGACACAATAGCGGGCCGAAAAACTTCACAGCTTCAACTTCACAACCAAAAACACATGCAGCAATTGCCGGCGGAACAAATACAATAAATTTTGGGTATATCACAGGCGGTTCACAGTTTTTGTGTGACAACACTTTTATTGTCACGCAAGTAAAGCGAACAAAGCACACTTCTTGTTTGGCAATTCAGTTTCTTATCATAGACAAAATGATTTAAATTCAAACTGGCGCAAACATCCCCCCCCCCGCCTTGAAAGGGTCCCCTTTCTAAACCGCACTGTGATAGCATTATCGCAAATAAACAAATATAACCAAATACTTATCCTAAATTTCCTAAGCTATGTTTTACTAAATCTAACAAATAATAACCCATTATTGAGTCGGCAAAGGGTAAAGCCTCACGACAGGTCGAATATATGTTCCCGACGCCGTTTTAACGCGAGCAACACGAATTACTTCGTCCTTTGCGGGGAAAACTTCGACAATTACTCCTAGCGGCCAATGCAACGGAGGAGCGTTTTCGGTCCCCACAATTACTACTAAACCGACCGTGACAGGGTTAGCGGGAGTATTCCATTTGGGACGTACTTGCAAGGTATGCAAGTAATCCAACCTCAGAACGATTGAATCAATTTATCGAGCAAGTCATGACGTGATAGAAGGTTCAAATTATCCTCCTCGATGGTCATGGCTGGCAAGTGTTTCAGCGGGGTAGTCGTTAAGAAATGAGCGGGGGTTAACGCGAGAATTTCAGATGGGTCTGAAGAGAGCGTCCTACATAATGGCCTTGTATTTAGAATGTTTTCTACTTGCGCGAGCACTGTAGTTGTCTCCTCGAAAGACAGAATCTGATCTCCTATTACGCGAAAAAGATGAGTCTTCATACTTTTGATATTTGCCTCCCAATTTCCACCAAAATGTGGCGCGATTGGCGCATTTAGATGCCAATTTATTCTATTATTGGCCAAAACACTTGCGAATTCTTCACCAAAATGTCAAGATGTTGAAAATGCGTGCGATTCATTCGACTTGCGTTTAGCTCGTGCAAAGTTAGTTCCATTGTCCGAATATAATGTATAATATTGTTATTTTAAAGTTTAAAACTACTATTATGTAATGATATTATTTTTCTTACTTTTGTACTCTATTATATGTTTATTTATAAAAGGCAGTATAGCCGTTTATGTATTTAAAAAAAATAATAATAAAAAAAATAAAAAAAAATAAAAAAAATAAAAAAAATTGACACGGGACCACAGCGGGAAAGAAAGCGTTTAAATGCATTCAGGAAACTTTCGGTACTCAGACTTGATGCTAATTCAAGGTGTATCGCTCTCATTATTAAACTCACTAATAAACAAATATATGCCTTTTGAGAACGAATTCCACGTGCACGTGACATGGTTACCTTTAAAGGACCAGCAAAGTCTACGCCGACGTGCGTAAATGGCTTTACAGATGGAGTGACACGACAATCCTTATGGTCGGCCATTAAAGGTGCGATTGTTTTAGGGTGTAGCCGAAAACATGAATTGCACTTATGTAAGCGATTTCTAATTAAACTACGGGCCGATAGAATCCAATATTTCTGCCTCAAAATAGACATTAATAATGCGAGACCCGGGTGGCAATGAATTTTATGATAATAATCAACAAATAAATTCAATGTGTGATCTTTTCGTGGAAGGACTATGGGGTGTTTTTGATCATAATCTAAATATGAATTAACTAATCGAACCCCCAATCTCATAAGTCCGTCGTGCAAAAACGGCCTCAAACGTTGAAATATGGGTTTACGCGTTTTTCCTTGTTTAATATACGTAAACTCACGGAAAAAATAAGCCAATTGTATTTCGCGAAATACTCTGAGTTCTACAAACTCAAAGTCCAATCCAGTTATGTGTCGTCGATACGGCACTTTAAGAAATCTAAATACATAAAACAAACAACGTAATAATTTATTCCACGAAGAAAAGCGTTTCGACAAGTTGAGTATTTCATACTCCTCTAAACTAAAAGTCACTACCAACGACGTAGTCTCTAGTTCGGGCGGTTGCGTCACCACGGTGACGTCATAAGCGGTAATAGGCCACTGCTTGGACCTCAATTTTATCCATGGCAGAACATGGATCCATAGCGGGTGATCCAAAGGTTTTAGTTGCGGATTATCATGCGTGGAATTAATCGTGCTAATGTTGTTGTTGCGGTGGTCACTCTCGGGCGGTGAGTGCAAACATTGGTGCGTTTCCGGCAGCGAGTCGGAAATGGGTGGCGGCCGAGGGGAAGCCTCTTCCAGTTTGGCTTCCTCGGATTTGCCCATAGCGGGGGAGAGGGGTATCGTGGTGATCTTACCCTCTCGTGCGTGCATTCTAACTTCATGGTGCGGTATTATACAAGATGGCGTTTGTTGCTCCTTATTTGGTGCGATAGGAGACAAATTATCCTTTTCAAAATATTCACTAATAGTATTATTACTCGTGTAAGCGTCTCTCAATTTAGGAGAGTCTTCCAATTTGCGTTCGAGGCATATTATTTGCTATTGAAAACGAATCTCCAAGTGCTGAAGCATCTCGCTTAAATGGTAAGGCTCCAAAATACCTTCCATTTACACATTCACGATCTTCAGGACCTTTAGATGGTGCGTTTACCTCTTCTAATTTCCAAAATCTTTTGAGACGAATATCTTCTGATTCGCTCATCACAGCTCAACAAGATACGGTAGCATTTTTCTCAACTCGCGTTGGTGCTGTTCCCAAAATAACGTATCCTAAAACCGTTTCTAAAGCAAACAAATTATGCCTATGCGAAGGATCCTGAACCCTTTTTGACAACAGGAGATGCGGGAAGAGCTGAGCTCCTATCAACATATCAATTTCTCCTGGTTCTCCAAACGATCCGTCTGCCAAGGGTAAGTTATTCAAGTATGACAATGAAGATACGTCCACTTTGGCTGTAGGTTAACATTCTGTCACCTTGTCCACTATCAACGAAGTTACATTGTAATTTATTGCCCGATTAAAACGAGAATAAATTTTGGTATTTATCGAACATCTAATGGGTTTTGAAGACCCTCCAATTCCTTTAACTGTGGAACAAGATGGGCGTTGATATTCAAAGAAACCCAATTTTCTGCAACAATCACGAGTAATGAAATTACTTTGAGATGCACTGTCTAATAAACATCTAATAAGATGTTCATTACCTTGCGAGTCCATAATACCTACTTGTGCGGTAGCCAACAAAACTGTGTTGCGATTATAAGGTCGAACAGTTGAAAATGTACATAAAACCACATCAGGATTCGAGCTGCCTTCCTTTGGATCAATTGTTTGATCAGCGGTCTGGTTTTCTATTCTATGGGCGTTCCAAGAATCTGACTGCCTTCTGCGTGACTCACCCTGTTCCTCAAAATGTAACATCGTATGATGAAATTTGGCATTACATTTATGACAACTTTCGTTTGAATCGCAAGCTCTAGCCCTATGTTTATCACTAAGGCATCTAAAACAAAATGCTTTACCCTTGACAAAGTTGAATCTTTCCTTAATACTTAATTTTTTAAATTCCTGACATTTATTCAAATGTCCGTGCGGTTTTTTACAAAGTAAACATTTAATAAACGGCCGATTTTCGGTTGTATCCAAATCCCTACCAGCGCTTAAAAATGCTTGCGTAGATTTTTGTGATATCTTTGACGTCTCAATGTGTGCGGACGATTTCCTTGTTACGCCTGTTCTCTGCGAAAATTTGATTTGCTCACGAACAAATTTCACTAGATTTTCAAACGAGGGAAAATCCGTTTCACGATAACTTCTTTCGAAATCTTTCACGGAATCCAGATCAAGTTTTTTCAATGCATATGAAGAAAAATGAAATCACACAAATTTTCCAAATTTACATTTTTGACTGCAGCCACCGCAGACGCAAAATTATCAACAAACGATTCCAAATTATTGATATTAGCTTCTGTAAACGACTTGAAATTAGAAATTTGATCAGGGTAAGCGGAAAAGATAACGCGTTTATCATTATGTTTCTCGATTAAAGAATCAAATATTATGTCATAGTTTTCAGGTGACAACACAATACCCGAAAATGTTGTTTGTACTTGTTTACTAATTTTCCCCAATATTTTATTTATTTAAAAAAAAATGAAACAATGCAACTTGTATAAACCACTTATAAAATATGCAAATCCGACCGGTTTCGGAACAAACGTTCCTTCGTCAGGGAAAGCTTATACTAATTTGACAGTTTAGAACAATGTTTTATTAGGGTAGGGGTGGAGCCGTTGTTAGTTAATAATGTAGATTGGGTGGGTAGGTATTAGTGTAGAGTGGGTGGGTAGGGGAACAAATTCATGATTGGGCTATATGACAATATTTTTTGTTTGTTGATAATAGATTAATTATTTTTAAGGGATTTTTTAATTTCCAAAGCTTCTAAGTTGTCTAAACGTTTTCTTTTATGATTAATATGAAGAATATTTATCCCTGTGTTTTTTCAAAACTATGGTTATTTTCAATGATATGGTTAGCGAACTCAGAAAAATTATTATTATTAAGACACCTTAAATGTTCTTTGATTCTGATTTCAAAATTACGAGTTGTTTTTCCAATATAAAATGAGGGACAATCATTGCATTTGAGTTTATATATTCCGGAATTAGTCAATTTATGGTCTTTATCTTTAGTATTTCTCAAAAAATTACCGATATTATTTCTTGTATAAAACGCTGGTTTAATATTAGAAGGGAAATTTTTGCAACATTGAACTGAAAAATTGTTAATATACAAAATTTTACGCCATTCTTTACCAATAATATTATTAGAATTGTATAGATATTTATTTTTTGAAATTCTGCTAAGTTTTTTATTTAGGATGTTATCAATTAATTTTGGTTCATATCCGTTATTTATAGCAATTTGTTTTATTATAGAAAGTTCAGAAAGGAAATTATTATTAGACATTGGGACATTTACTAAGCGGTGTATCATGGAATGGAAGGTGGAGTGTTTTTGTGAGACAGGGTGGTTGGAGGTCTTATGAATTACTATGTCAGTGTATGTTGGCTTGCGATATATACTAAAATCGATTTTATTATTTATAATAGATAAAGTTAAATCCAAAAAGTTTAATTTTTCATTGCCTATTTCTATCGTAAATTTTATTTGATTATGAAAGGAATTTAAAAGGTTAAGAAAGTTGTTGAGTTGACGTTCGGATCCTGTCCAAATGACAAAGATATCATCCACATATCTCTTCCATAGTAAAACATTGTTTAAAAGGGTTGATTTTGAATTAAAAACAGTTGTTTCCAAATCATTCATAAATATATCAGCAATAAGAGGGCTGGTCGGATTTGCATATTTTATAAGTGGTTTATACAAAGTTGCATTGTTTCATTTTATTATAATGGATAACCACAAAGTAATAGCTACATTCAAAAATATTTTATTTATTTATTTATTTATTTATTTATTGCTTCTTCACAATTTATATACATATATTTTTAGCATGTAATTATTAACCCCACTAGGGTTCGCCTGTTTCGGGGTTAATAATTTCACAATTTAATAAAAATAACACACGCAAATATCGATCATGCAAAACAGTAAAGTAAAAGCAAAATAATAAAATTTAAAAATAAAATGATAAACAGAGAAAATAATAAGTGATAAAAATATATGAATTAATAACAAAGTGTTAAGAGATCAGACAAAATGTTCTCATTCATTATATCATTAGTTCATACCATTTTCAACAACAGATAAAATTTAAAAAAATATTTGTCCTTAGGTTTTTTTTTTAAATGTGTGTAAAAAATAAAAAAAATTAAACAAAACAATGATTTATAAGCGATTACATTAGAGCGAATCTTTCTTATGCAATATTAAAGTGACTATCAAATAATTATGAAATAAATATGAAAGAAACCGTTTTGATCACAACATTATTGTTTTCATTCCATTTAAGTGACCATTTTCATTAAAATATTATTGTATTTTATAGTGTAAGTGACACCTTAGAAATGCCATCCGTGTGATCTTTTAGTTTTGACAAAGTTATGGGATACGAAACCCGTATATATTTATTTATTTATTGTTTCTTTACCTTTTTAATTTAGGTGTTATTGTTGAAATTGAAATTTTGAACTTCATTTTGACTTGAGATTAACAATTTTATAGTGTACACAAAATAATGTGTTGAAAGACAATATTGTTACAATAATATTTCTCACAGAAAGGGCCTCCACTGCACTTTAGGAACAAATACATTATAACGTAAAAACATGTAGGGTGACCATATGTTGAAATCTAGCTTTGAAATAACTTTTTTTTTTGCAAGTTGTTTAATCTATAATATTTAAAATTAGGTTCGGTTAGAAAATTAATATGTAATGGTAAGTTAGTAAGAAAATAAAAAAAAAATATATATTAACAGTCAATATACTGTAATAAATAATCAATATGCTATTAATTTAGAAATGACAATGTAGAAAAAATCAATTGGCAATCCTCGGCTAATACGAATAATTTAACCATTTTTTTAAAAGTGCACAAGGAATTAGATGACTTAATATGTTCTGGAAGGCTATTAAATATGAGTGGAGCCTGATAGAAGTAATTTCTTTGACCAAAAGAAGATTTAATTATTATTTTTTAAATTATAAACTAACGTTTAGACCAGATTTTTATGCATAGCACAAAGGGTAACAATTATTACAAGCAATAATTGTCAGCCTGAAACACTCATTTACATTGAAAAATCTTCCGAGAAAAGATACTTGCCGCCAACGGGACTTGAACCCGTGTCCTTCCGATTGCCGGTCGAATGCTCTGACCACTGAGCTATGGGGGCTTATCAAATACCCGCCAAATAATTCAATATATACTAGTGTTTCATTCAACAATTACTGCTTGTTATATTTTTTCCACCTGAAAACAACCAACTTTATTTTTGCGAGGAAGACATTGTTAGTGTTAAATCCCTCGCTAGGTGGCGTCGAGACAAATTATGTCTGCATTTATTGGGGAAATACTTAAACTTGTTAAATATTAATTATTATTTTTTAATTTATAAACTAACGTTTAGACAAGATTTTTATGCATAGCACAAAAGGTAACAATTATTACAAGCAATAATTGTCAGCCTGAAACACTCATTTACATTGAAAAATCTTCCGAGAAAAGATACTTGAAAATATATATAAAATAAAATATATAAAATATAAAAAAAAATATAACAAGCAGTAATTGTTGAATGAAACACTAGTATATATTGAATTATTTGGCGGGTATTTGATAAGCCCCCATAGCTCAGTGGTCAGAGCATTCGACCGGCAATCGGAAGGACACGGGTTCAAGTCCCGTTGGCGGCAAGTATCTTTTCTCGGAAGATTTTTCAATGTAAATGAGTGTTTCAGGCTGACAATTATTGCTTGTAATAAAAGAAGATTTAGTTTGAATTGCCACAAAGTTAAGACCAGACCCAATTCTAGTAGTTTTTTTTTTTTTTTTTACATGAGCTCCACACAGGAGGCCTTGAGGAAAATAATTTCCCTCAGGGCCTATGCCATCTTTGAGAATGCTGTGTGGAGGGTTTTTTTTAAGGAAAGGAAGGAGAGGAGAGTTCTGGGAAGGAAAACGGTTTAAGGGGTGGGTAGGAATCTGGGGTTCAGTATGTCCTGGTCATCCGCCTCCAAGACCTAGACAAACCTCACCCCATGAACCCGGGCACCCCTGCTAAATCACCAAACGTAGCGAACCACTTGGGGTGACCTATGGCAGAGGTGTTGGTTATCCAATAAAGGTTCCCGGGGCGGCGGTACCCATTCCCGCCTCCCAAATTACGAAGTACGAATTTGCTGAGTTCTTTCTGCAATATTAATATTATTAAAAATTTACAAAGTGTTTGTGTAATATACAGCTGTTTTACATTCATGACATTACATTCCTTATAAAGTATATGAGTTGGATATCTAAATTTTTCTTGAACATAACTTTAAGGATCAGTTTTTGGGCAATGTTAAGTGGTTCTATATAAGTCTTTTGGCAAGATCCCCAGCACACTATATTATAAGAAAGTAGAGACTGGATTATTGCAAAATAAACCGTCTTCAATTTTTCCTTGTCTAGTATATGTCTGAGTTCTTTAAAGATATAGGTAAGTCTCCTAGTATTATTTACCAACATATTAACATGATCGTTCCATCTTAAAAATTTATTTATTTTTACGCCAAGGTATTTGATGCTGACTACATTTTCTAAAGGGGTGCAGTTACAGGTTTGCAAACAATTGTGTATTATTAAATTATGATTGGCGGAAGGTCGACTTTTACTTGAAATGCTAAAAGTGATTTATTTGGTTTTTTGTATGTTCAAAGTTAAAATACTATTATTTAACCAACTATTTACCACTCTTAAACCTGTATTACATTTGTTAAATGTTTCATCCCAAGTTTTACCCTCAAATATTAAGGTAGTATCATCTGCAAAACTAACGATGTTACCAGGAATATTCAGATTACATAAATCATTTATAAATAATACAATTTTTCCGAATTTGAAAGGGACTCATTATTATGCACTGTATTAACAAAACTAGAATAAAAAATGGGCCAGCTTTTTAGATCTCCACTAAAAAACACTAGATCAATTGCCGGGAGTTTTGGTTTTTTACAATTTTTATTTTCTAACTCCAATTGCGGTTTTCTATCTTGAATCAACAAAAGTGCGCGTTTTATTTTACAGTGCAATGTCTTCAAATACTAACCAACTTTCAAAATTTGGGGTATAATCTGGATCAATTTCCAATTTAATGACATTAATTTGCTGATGTGTTTCTTCATATTTATTTCTAGTCAATCCAACGTATCAATTAGCGATAAGAATTCCTTTTGAATATTTGCGTCTCAAATCCCCTTTGAAAGTTCAAATATTTTTTTTAATACGTCCGTTTAATGCCTCACGCTACGACGTCATCAATTTCAATTTCTTTTCCTTTGCCGATGCCATAATGCAAAATAAATAATCTATCCAAAAAGAAAAGAAAATAAATAATTAAATCTATTATATTTAAACTATTCGGTAGGCGCAGGTTAAATACCTAGCTCGGTAATGGCAAGGTTAACAAACTACTCAGGGCCGGGCGCCGGCGTTGCTCGAAAATAGCTTTTAATTTTATTTTTATTTTTTGGTTTATTTTTATTACATATTCATACATATTACAATACATTACAATGTGATCATTTGTCTGTCCAACTGGGCAGAATACCCGTTTCAGGACAGCCAAATTGTATATTTAGTTCATAATATTCTTAACAAAGGAGTGGTTTCGCTCAAGATATCACGGGAATTTGCTTCTGTCAAGACAACTTTTGAGAACATTAAGAATTGTATATGTAGCAACGACGCATTGTTGCTACGTCACGTATTGGATTACGCCCGAAACGATCGATATGTGGCGAGTCAACTTAACTACCTGCGCTGTGAGAAGTACTTACTTGAGAAGTACTTACTTAAGAATTCAAATTCAAGCAATTCAAATTCCAATTCTTTTGAACAGCAATCTGAAACAAATGGTACCTATTCTTATTTTATTTTTTAGTCTGTCACTCTCCATATGTTGATAACATTGTGAAAATTTTAATGGCACATAAAAAAACTATCAACCGATGATTCTAGAGTTTTCTTTTAACTGTGTTTACGTAGCACGTACAATTGTTACATTGGTGACACCGACGTTCACATTAGTGACCACGAAGTTTACATTTGTGAATCCGACAGTGAGCACGACGCGTGCAAGTACGTCTACCGCGAGCACGTCGCGCACGAAATAAACTCTTCGGTGATAAATTTCGCGCACCAATCATCATCATGTCTCTTGTGAGCGGAACATCTGAGGACAGCCAGCAACCAAGTAACCAGCAACCCAACATCAGGAATCCACCGCCTAAGGTCAACCGAGTGGCAGTACGCATTCCGCCTTTTTGCCCTACTGACCCAGAATTATGGTTCGCTATGGTGGAGCGCAGCTTCGAGGCAGCAGGAGTGACCGTGGATGCCACAAAATTTGGTTTCATTCTCGGAGCCTTGGAGCCCGCCCACGCCCAAGAAGTCCGGGACATCATTGTGAAGCCCCCTGAGGTCGGTGCATATGCACTATTAAAATATGAACTAACCAGACGCCTCAGCTCCACGCAGGAGCAGAAGATAAGGAGACTTCTGGAACATGAAGAAATCGGAGACCGTAAACCCTCCCAATTCTTGAGACACCTGCGCACCCTCGCCGGCAGCGCTGTGCCCGATGAGGTTTTGAGAACCCTATGGATGGGTCGTCTTCCTAGAAGTATGCAGGTGGTTCTGGCTACGCAGCAAGACACTCCGCTTGACAAGGTGGCCAGCTTGGCCGACGCCATAGCAGACTATGCTGGTAGACCGGCAGTTAACTCAGTGGCTGTTCCATCGTCCGAAGATTCATTGGTTACACAGATGGCGCGGTTGATGCAGCCTCTCCAACAAGAGCTCGCTACCTTGAGGCGCGAAGTTTCGACACTACGCTCTGGCCAGCATACGAGGAGCGCCACCCCGCATCGTTGGAGCAATCGTTCCCGCAGTCGGTCCAGAGGTCGTCAGCCCGAGGGAACATGCTGGTACCACTGGAAGTATGGGACGAAGGCAAGCAAGTGCACCAAACCCTGCAACTTCCAGCAGGAAAACGCGCGGGGCCCAAACTGATGGCGACCAGCACCAGCCCCAACCAAGTCAGTCGCCTTTTTGTTACCGACAGGGTAACCCGTACCCAATTTCTTATAGACACCGGCGCAGATCTCTGCGTTTTCCCACGACGCCTTGTCCAGGGACGCCCCACTAAAGCGACATACGAACTGGCAGCAGCAAATGGCATCACAATCGCTACTTATGGCAGCCTAACGCTCAACCTGGATCTGGGATTGCGACGCGACTTTACTTGGAGCTTCGTCATTGCAGACGTCTCCAGGCCAATCATCGGGGTAGACTTTCTCGCCAAGTACGAGCTACTGGTGGATGTCCGAAATAAACGGCTGCTGGACCAGGTGACGAATTTGACCATCACGGGAAAACGAAGCGACAACAAGATCGCTTCCATTAAGACGGTCACAGGAACGTCCCCGTATCATAAGCTTCTTCAACAGTTTCCTGACATCACTCGCCCTGACGGCGCCAGGAGGGAAGTTCGTCACGCAACACTGCACCATATTAACACCACGCCAGGACCTCCAACAGTCGAACGCCCACGACGCCTTGCTCCTGACAAGTTAAAACGCGCCAAGAAGGAGTTCGAGGCCATGGTCCGTCTCGGAATCGCTCGACCTTCCGAGAGCTCTTGGGCATCTCCCTTGCACATGGTACCCAAGAAGGACGACCAGTGGAGACCATGTGGCGATTATAGAAGATTGAACGCCAGAACTATTCCGGACAGATACCCCGTACGCCACATCCAAGATTTTGCACAGGCACTGAGCGGCACCAAGATCTTCTCAACGATTGATCTGGTGCGGTCATATAATCAAATCCCTGTGGCTCCCGAGGACATTCCGAAAACAGCAATCACTACTCCATTCGGACTCTTCGAATTTCCGGTGATGTCTTTCGGCCTCCGCAACGCAGCCCAGACCTTCCAACGCTTCATGGACGAGGTTACCAGAGGTTTAGATTTCTGTTACGCCTACATAGACGACATCCTTATTGCCTCAACGTCAGAGGAAGAGCACCTAGCCCACCTCAAGATATTATTCCAGCGCCTGCAGGAATATGGTGTTGTCATCAACACCGCCAAATGCCATTTCGGCCTGACTAAAGTCAAATTCCTAGGATACCTGGTGTCCGACGCTGGCACTTCACCCCTCCCAGATCGAGTGGAGGCCATCAACAACTACAGCCAACCAGCTTCCATCAAGGATCTCCGCCGTTTCCTGGGAGCAATAAATTTTTACAGAAGATTCATTCCCAACGCCGCGAGGACACAAGCTCCACTCAATGACCTCCTAAAAGGGAACCAAAAAGACAAACAACTCGTGTCTTGGACTGCCGAAACAGTAGAAGCTTTCAGCAAGTGCAAGGAAGCTCTGGCCCAGGCAACCCTGCTCGTTCACCCGAAGTGCGACGCCCCACTCTCTATCGTCAGCGACGCGTCTGATACTACAGCCGGTGCCGCACTCCACCAATTCGTCGCAGGTCACTGGGAGCCTCTAGCATTCTTTTCGAAGAAGTTTTCGGCAGCTGAAAAGAAATATGGCGCATACGACAGAGAACTACTAGCCATCTATCTCGCTGTGAAATACTTTCGCCACATGGTGGAAGGCAGGTCGTTCACCATATTTACAGACCATAAGCCTATCACGTTCGCCTTCCAACAAAAAGCAGACAAATGCTCACCAAGGCAATTCCGCCATCTGGACTATATCAGCCAGTTCACAACTGACATCCGACACGTCTCCGGAAAAGACAACATCGTCGCGGATGCTCTCTCCAGGGTCGAGACGATAGATACTCCTCTGGACTACGCAGCGCTGGCAGCTGACCAGATGTGCGACCCTGAACTGGAACAACACTTGCAAGGAAGTTCTAGCCTACAACTTAAAAAGATTAATATTCCGGGTACTGACGCGCATCTCTACTGTGACGTCTCAACTACCATAGCCAGACCCTTCGTCACGAAGAAGTTCAGACCTGCGGCATTCAATGCGGTCCATCAGCTGGCTCACCCTGGAATTAAGGCCACGGTTAAGCTCATAACTCAACGTTATGTCTGGCCGGCCATTAAAGCTGAGACTATTAAGCTCGCACGCAATTGCCTTCAATGCCAACGAAGCAAGATTACACGGCACGTGTCAGCACCCCTGGGAGCCTTTCCCAGACCCTCCGCTAGATTCGAGCACGTCCACATCGACATAATCGTCATGCCTTCTTCAGAAGGATGCCGATACTGTCTCACGTGCGTAGACAGATTCACGAGATGGCCAGAGGCATTCCCGATCCCAGACCAAGAGGCTGAAACAGTGGCGCGTGCTTTCTACGAGGGCTGGATAACAAGATTCGGCACTCCACTCCGCATTACTACGGACCAATGGAGACAATTTGAGTCGAGGTTGTTCAGGCAGTTGAATTTCCTGGCAGGCACGACGCAAATCCATACAACTGCATACCACCCCGCAGCAAATGGCATGGTGGAACGATTTCATCGTCAACTGAAAGCAGCGATCAAGTGCCATCAGAATAACCGTTGGACGGAAACACTTCCCACCGTACTCATGGGAATCAGAGCAGCTTGGAGAGATGACCTCGCTACAACCTCAGCCGAGCTAGTGTACGGCGAGCCGCTCCGCTTACCCGGCGAATTTCTATGTACAGCACGACCTAATGTTAACGACGACACCGGAAGCTTCCTAAAGGAACTACGGAAACATTTCAACGAGCTGAGACCAGTTGAAGGTACCCGCCATGGTTATGGACATCGTTTCGTCTTCCAAAATCTTCCCACAGCTTCTCACGTCTTTCTGAGGGACGACACAGTCAAGAGCCCGCTTCAACAACCCTACAGCGGCCCTCATAAAGTCGTTCGTCGGCACGAACGAACATATACCATACTGGTAAAAGGGAAAGAAATCACCGTGAGCATCGACCGCCTCAAACCAGCATACGTTGCTCAAGATCTTGAGAGTTTCACATCACACTCGCAAACCGCATCAGAGTCACCAGCCGCCACATCACAACCAACCCTTCCGTTGTTCGATGGCAGTAAGGATCGGACACACACAACCACTCGTTCTGGAAGGCGGGTTCGATTTCCCGATCACCTCGATATCTGACTATTCCTCTTTCCGCCGCAGCCATGTCTGCGTTGTCTGGGGAGGGAGTCCTGTAGCAACCACGCATTGTTGCTACGTCACGTATTGGATTACGCCCGAAACGATCGATATGTGGCGAGTCAACTTAACTACCTGCGCTGTGAGAAGTACTTACTTGAGAAGTACTTACTTAAGAATTCAAATTCAAGCAATTCAAATTCCAATTCTTTTGAACAGCAATCTGAAACAAATGGTACCTATTCTTATTTTATTTTTTAGTCTGTCACTCTCCATATGTTGATAACATTGTGAAAATTTTAATGGCACATAAAAAAACTATCAACCGATGATTCTAGAGTTTTCTTTTAACTGTGTTTACGTAGCACGTACCATTGCTACATATATAATTAGGGGATGGTTTCTTTATGTCTTTAACAGAATAGCAAAATGTGATTTTTTTCAAGGTCAATTTGGAGAATGAATGAATGGTCAATGAAGAGTGAATGCATTTATTAATGTTCTATGAGTGTTTTCTTTAGTGAGATCACAAGTAAGAGATTCTTTCCAGCCCATTTTAGAGAATATTTACAATTGCATAGTCAGAATTTACACATTTATAAACCAATATTTGACATATGAATTCCCAATGTATCTATAACTATTTAATTATAATAAAGTACTATAATTTATAGAATTTCTTAAATAGTTGAAAATTACACAATTATAATCCAAATATCCAAATCCAAAACGTTGGCTAAAGAAGGAGGCAGCGCAACACGGCATAATACCCCAAAAACTAATAACAAAATATGACAAATGGTTTTTCCAGCTCGTTTTGGAGAACATTAATTTATTTAGTTCTTTATTTATTTATTTTATTTTACGCCCAGAGGGCTTTTACATAAATAATAAATAATAACGGCAGTACCTCCATCTTTTTTTTAAATATATTTTTTTTATTTGTTTTCAAGGTACAATCCCGTTAAACCGCAATAAAGCAGTTTGTCAACAGGATGTTAATGTTCAGTTACAATTTAAATATTACATACTATTATTACTATAACCATACAGATTATAACAATTAACACATATGAATAAATACAAACTATCTCTATTTAGCAGCCATTGTTTCAGCATATATCTGAATCTATTTGTAGAATCGAAATTTTTTATATTAATTGGTAACATGTTAAATATTTTTGGCACGTTATATTCCAGGGTTCGCCGTTCGTAGTTATTATTATATTTTGGAACAATCATTCCTTCATTCTTCGTGAACCTTGTATTATAATCATGTTCTACTTTCCTCTTATAATTAGACTCAGACATATGCTGAATCAATATTTTGTACCATAATAAGGCCTGCACCGGTAATATTGTTAAATTCCCATACAATAATGATATGTTTCGTCTCTGTGAAAAAATATGTTTTTGAACTAATAACTTAACCATAGAATTTTGTACTGATTGTAGGTAGCTCAAATTAGTCTTGCAAGAGTGTCCCCAAGTTGTTAATCCATACCGTAAAGTTGATTCTGCGAGTGATAAGTAAATGATTTTTAAAATATTCACCGGAACGAAACATTTCAGTTTGTACAGCCTACCCACTATCGCCCTCAGCCGTTTACAAATTTTGTTTATTTGTACATCCCATTTAAAATTACAATCAACAGTCACTCCCAAATAAACATATTCATTTACAAGTTCAATACTATCACACATGCATTGCTGCAAAATGTTTTGATGAATACATGTAAAGTCATGAGATATTATTTTAGGCGTTTTCTGAGATGAAGCATGTGGAGATCGTATGTGCATCATTTTTTTTTGGTATTAATGATTAGACCTGCGTCATGTAACCATTTTATAAGGGACGTAAAGTCATGTTGCATACTCGCAATGGATAATTGTTCATCAGATATGACAAGAGCAGTGTCGTCAGCATATACAAAGTGTTTTACATATTTAAATAGTTTTTTTTTATTATTGATACAAATATAATATAGAGGGTTGGATCCAAAATTGACCCCTGCAGGACTCCAGCACTAACTTTTTTCCTCCCACTCATTTTTTTCTAATATTTTTACACAGATATGGCTATTAAATAAATAATTTTTAAACAAATTAAGCAGGCTTCCCCTAATTCCAATTTCTTCTAAGATTTTTAATAATTTTTGTGGTCAATTGTATCAAACGCTTTGGAGTTATCGATAAATAGTACTAAAACATGTCTTTTATGGTTTAATTCATTATAATTTGAAAAATCGTGTAATAATTCTCTCTACTTTTTTCTTCTGAAAGCCAATTTGTTTTTGGTCTATAATGCCAAATTTAGTGTTTATTTAATTTTAAGGAAATATATTTTTCAAAAAAATTTTCAAGTGCAGGCAAGATACTGATAGGTCGATAGTTTCCTATTTCTGAGTGCTTTCCTCCTTTGTATATAGGTCTAATAATAGCACATTTAAGATCTTTAGGCAATTCAGCCTCTATAATAAGTCTATTAACTAAGTGCGTTATAACGGGTCCTAAAATATCTATATGTCTTTTTATGTCATACATTCTATGTTGTCCATTCCCAAGGATTTTGAATTGTTCATTTTTTTAACAATATTTTTTTATCTCAGTGAGAGTTGCCTTTGGTAAATACATACTATGAGGTAATTCTACTTGATGAACATTGGATGCTTCAAAATCACATCTGTGCAACATTTGGCCTATAGTATATGAGAAATAATTTACATATTGGTTTGTTACACTCTCCACTGTCTGATACTTTAAAACATATCGTGAGATGACTTCATCACAATTACTTTTAGTTTTTCTTCCCAACATTTTATTTATTTCATCCCAGGTTTGTTTAGTATTATTAAAACTACATTTGAATTTATCTTTAAAAAAAACAATTTTTTCTCTTAGTAATTAATTTGTTGACATTATTTCGCATGGACCTGTATTCATTTTTATAAACTTCATTAAAAGGAGAATTTTTCCACCTTCGAAACAATAAATCCCTTTTTTTATTAACTCTAAAATATCAGTAGTTATCCATTTTTTTATTGCATGGGGTCTTTTGGTTGGTTTTTCAAAAAATGACACAGTGCTTTTTTCATACAAATTAATGAAATTATTTTTAATTTGTTGATACAAAGTATTACTTTTTTGTTCATTAAGTAAAGAATTCCAGCCTATTTCTCGTATGTGATTACCAATGTGTTTTTGGGACAAAATATTTATCTTCTTAATTTTTTTAGTTGTTCTTTTTGCACATCATATTTAATATTAACCGCTGTCATATAATGATCAGCTATGGAAATCTCACATACACACGCTCATAGCGAGTCCACTTGTTTAAGCCCGTTACTGTACCTAACATATATATGATCTATGCATAATTGTGTTATGCGCCCGCATACAATTGCTTCCCGCGTCACACCGTCTATGCATTTGATCAAATAATTGCTTGCAAGAATATTTTCATAGGAATTTACTATAGGATCATGAAAATCCATCAAGTTTATATTAGTGTCCCCAAAGAGCAAACCATTGTCTCGGGGACCTATGAAATCCATCAGAATAGATTCAATTTCCCCAATAAACGATAGTTTGTTAAGATTCGGCGGTCGATATATAGCTAATATACTCAAACTTTGTTTATTTGGAAGAGTAATTACACCAAAAACATTTTCAAAAAATTTGATTCTAGTGGTAATTGTTTAAATACCATATTGTTCCTTTATATATAGCGATATTCCCCCACCTGATTTGTTCTTACGACAAAAGTTGTAATTTGAATAGCCCGGAATCTCATACATATTAATTAGGTCAGCTTATATATATGTTTCGTTTATCATTAAAATGTCTATGCGCTCCCAACAACTTCTTAAATAAACATGCAAAACATCCCAATTCTTACATAATGATCTGATATTTACATGAATACAAATGAATTCCCCTATATCACTTTTTTAAATTTTTATCCACTGATGGTGATCGTTAGTTCTTAAAAATTCTACTTCATTATCTTCTTCCAGATACTTAAAGCCTTATTTTTTACATA
Source organism: Limnephilus rhombicus (assembly GCA_929108145.2). Lineage (NCBI taxonomy): Eukaryota > Metazoa > Arthropoda > Insecta > Trichoptera > Limnephilidae > Limnephilus > Limnephilus rhombicus. The sequence continues at coordinate 21,967,016 of OV815289.1, read as the reverse complement.
ATTAGTTCACATTCTGTACGTATCCTATTAATTTGATAATTTAATACAACAATTCTAGTTACTATACCTGAGTATTTATTTGAGTAATGATTGATAATTTTGCATATATAATTGATAGGTTTGCATATATCATTATTATATTTATTTCAATTTGAATGCAGTTTGTAAGAAATAATGGGTAATCTAAAATATAAAAAATGAGAAAACAAATAGTTAAGATAAAGTTACGATGTGAATAAAAAGTATATAAATTAAATAAAAATATAGGTAACAAAAATTTAGTAAGGTGAGTTATATTATATCAATATGTTACGATTAAAAAAATACGTACATAATATAAAAATCCAACCAACAAATTTAAAAGTAAATAATAATAATATATCTTTATTGAACAAAAAAAAATGAAGATTTATAACTACAAAAACAAAAAGTACATCATAAGTACAGTAAAAATACAGTTTAAAAGTTGCATACGTACGAAAGTTAATATCAAAAAACAAAATACGTATATACAGTAGGTAATTAAAGAATAGAGATTTATAATTATAAATTTAGGTTTCTCATAACCTGCCTCACTAGGCTAGCCTGTGTTGAGGCAGTAATTTTATGTCAATTTATTATACTGTGAACATACCTACACTTAGATTAGAATAAAATCACACAATAGAATGGTTGCATTAATAATAACAATAACATTGGTACAATAATAACAGCATTGGTTCAATATTAATTTCGAATTTGGGTGAGTGCACCGGTAAATGCTCTATCATTATTTTTTATCCAAATTTTTATGTTTTTTTTAAATTTTTGTTGTGAATCACATTTTTTTTATACTAATTGGAAGAATGTTGTAAAGTCTTGTTGCAAGGTATCTGAAGCTTTGTTGACCAAAAGTAGTATGAGTTATGGGAATTTGTAGTAAATATTTGTTATTGTTTCGAGTACAGCGAGTGTTTAATCTTTTTTCATAGTATTTGTGTATATTTGTGTATAGATGAGTGAGGATTGTTTTTGCATATATCTGCCTAACGTCAAACACATTCATAATATTGAAGATTAAGTTGGAGTCTGTAATTAGAGGTAGTCTAAGAATTAATTTTATAATAGTTTTCTGTGCCTTTATGATTGGGTCCAGTGCTGATGCAGTACCGCCTCCCCATGCTATGATACCATACTCAATAATGGATTGACAGACTGCAAAATAAATCATTTTCAAGTATTGTAAGTCGAGAAAGTTTCGTATCGTTCTGAAAAAGTGCATGGTTTTTCTTATTTTGTGAGCAATTATTTGAGTGTGAATATTCCATTTGAGATATGGATCAATTGTGAGGCCGAGATACTTCATCTGTGTAGTGCGCTCAATGTAGGGACACTGACAAGATTCATCGTAATTTAAACATGTGTGTATTCTAATAGAGGCGTCATCATGAGGTTGACCTGTTATATTTATGCTTGATGTGACATATTTAGTTTTCTCAGTGTTCAATGTGAGCGTATTTGTATCTAACCACTTTTTTATAATGTTTATATCCGTTTCAGCTTTTTTGTAAACAGCTTGCCAAGTGTCAGCTTCAAATAGTAAAACAGTGTCATCGGCAAAACTAACTATTTTTCCCTGAATGTTAAAGTTACATAAGTCGTTGATATATAAAAGGAACAAAGATGGTCCTAATATGCTACCTTGAGGTATCCCATAGTGAGTTGAGCACTGATTGCTAAGTGTGTTCATTATTTTCACTTGTTGCTTGCGGTCATCAAGGTAGCTCTTAAAAAAGTTAAGTTCGTTGCCTGTAATACCGATTATTTGAAGTTTGTTTAATAATTTACTGTGTGATATTGTATCAAAGGCTTTAGAGAGGTCTAAAAATATTGAAATACATATTTTGCTTTTATCGAGGTTTTTCACAATGAAGTCAGTTACGGCGGCAATAGCGTCAGAAGTACTCTTGTTTTCTTGAAACCCGTATTGATTTTCTGAGAGTACTTTATGGCTCACCAGAAATTTTACCAACTGAGCATTGATAATTTTTTCAAATACTTTGGATAGTGTGGTCAGTATAGTTATTGGTCTGTAATTGTTTATGTCTGTCTTGTTACCTGTTTTATGTATGGGAATAACAATACCTTGTTTCAAGTTTGAGGGGAAGTGTCCTTGACTGATACTAAGGTTAATTAGGTATTCTAAAGGTAATGTAATTTCCGTAGCCAGCGTTTTCAAAATCTTGGTTGATATTCCATCAACCCCGGCAGAAGACGTGTTTTTTAGGGAATTAATTATTTTTAGAATCTCTTCCCTTGACACAGTTTGAAAATTGAATCTTCCTTTGGGAAATTGAAGTTCTGCTTCAGCAGGTAGAGCATTCCCACAATTTGGTAGACGAGAAGCAAGATTTGAACCAATATTTGTAAAAAAAATTATTGATATAATCCGCAACGAGCTTAGGGTTTTTTGAGGTGTCAATAATTTTTCCGTCAATACAAAGTTTACTTATGTCCTGTTTGTCTTTAGTGTTTTGTGTATTTGTGGCTTCTCTTAGAGTTTGCCATATTTTTTTGGGATCATTGTTACTTTCTTGGATTTTGTCTCTGTAGTAGATTTCTTTCGCCTTGCTAATGACTTCGCCGCATGTATTTCTATATCTTTTATAGATGCTTAGTGATATTATGTCGTAAGGATTTTCTTTCACTTTTTTGTGTAATGCGTTTCTTCTACGAATGCAGTTGATGATTGAATAATTTATCCATGATTTTAAAGGTTTAATTTTGTTTGGAGTGTGTTTTGTCAGAATTGTAGAATTATTAATTAATTCATTTTTCAAATAGTCAACGAAATATCTCCATGCATCATCTGAGTTTTTTTATTTGGAAGAGCTCTTGCCAAGATTTACTTTTAATTATATCTTTTAAATTCTCAAAATTAATATTATTGTACATAATTGTCTGATTTCTTTTATTTTTTGTGGTGTCGGATTGCAATGTAAATATTGTTGTGTAATGATCTGTAATTGTTGATTTGTAAACAATGCTTTTGTTTTGTTTATTAGTTTTGACCATAACGTGATCAATGCACGATGTTGATTCATTAGCTATTCTTGTTGGTGTATTGATGGTACTAATTAATCCATGGAACTCTAACATGTTCAGATAGTCGTGGCATTGATGGTGTGGGTTATTTGGAAGTATGTTGATATTTAAATCTCCCATAATTATTATGTTTTTAGTGTAGGAAAGATTTGAGAGTCTGCTATTTAGACTGTTAAGAAATGGTGTTATATTACGAATCGATGGAGAGCGATATATTGCTAGAATGCACGTATCATTATTATACATTATTTGCATACAGCTCGCGTCAATAATGTTTACTTCCGTTACAACACAGTTTAGGTCGTTTTTTGTGTATACCACTACTCCATCGTTCTGACTATCATGTTTTGATGAGTTGAATGAAGAGTAGTGAGTTATAAATTTTGGTGTGTAAATATTTGTCAACCAACATTCTGTAAGAATAATAACATCAAATTTTATATTAAGGTGGTTAAGCTGTATCTGGAGTTCATCAAAGTTTTTATTAATTGACCTAATATTTTGGTGCATAATAATAGTGTTTTTGAATCGGTTGTTACGTATTTGCATATTTTTGCATCTGATGTTATAAACAAATTGTCTTGATCACCTAGTTCTTCATATGTATTATTAATGGTAATAGCCATATTAAAATTTATATTTCAAAAAAAATAAATTGTTTAATTCCCTTAAATAAGAGAAAGACTAATCCATAGCCATCACTGGGGATTACAACCTTTCATTGAAAGTGGTAGAGGTGAATTATTGTTGCAATTTGAAAATAATAGTATACAACATGACTCACCGAACTGAGGGGAATCGACCCAGTGAATGACCGGTAAAAGTGAGACTCTCAAATAGGAAAATTAATCAATTTTTTTAAGGTCATCAGAGTGTTTGATATATATTACTCTGTCATTTTCATTTTTTTTAACCATCACCTTACATTCTTTGTACCAGACATATTTATATCACATTTCTTTCGCCTTAGTCTTCGACCTACACAGAAGATCTTTGAAATAGGCACCAAGGATTTCGCTAATAAAAATCTTCTGGTATCCGTTTCCTTGGGTTGTGGTAGGGTTGAGTAGCTTCCTGTTCAGTAGAATCTGTCGCCTTTTTTGGGGATTAGTGAATTTAACGTGGAATTTTGGGGGGACTCCTGGTCGTCGGTCTGGAATTTTCTTGATATCGAGAATATCATCCAAATGATCCAAGGTTTGCAAAATTGCAACATTAACCGCGTCTTTTACACCTATAAGTATGTTTCGCTGTGTCAAGCCGATGCGATGTGTCGATGGTACCGACCTCCTGTCTATGGAGTTGCAGGAATTCGAAACCATCGGACCTATCCAATTTCGAATTCAATAGTTTAGGTAAAAAAGTTAACCCATTTTTTTCAATGAAATTACAAAGGCATTACATTTAATTATAATAATAATTGCATTCCGAATAAGTGAATGGTTTCTTTCGGGAGATCACAATTATGAGATTTTTCTGTGCTATTTTGTAGAACATTTGCAGTTGCATAATTAGAATTTACACATTTATGCACCAATATTTGACATATGAATTTCCAATGCATTTATGACCATTTAATTTTAATTAATGTACTATTATTTTTAGATTTTCCTAAGTAAAAGAAATTACCCATTTATAAACCCGACTAAATGAATATGAATTTCAAATGTATTAATATAGAAATTTTCAAAACTTATTTTTTGAAATGTCTAGTCGTTATTTTACAAGAATCAAAGACCAGTCGTTATTTTACACGGATCAAAAAACAGAGCAAAAGTTTTATTTTTATGCATTAACATAAACTTTTTAGAACATTTTAGGTATGTGAGATTGTGTTAGCATATGTTCGCTCTCGACTCTCCCCGCGATTCACGAACAAATGCGGCAGGTACCAGTACCTATTTTTGCTAACAATTATTGTAGCCGAAGTTAAATACAATGCGAATAGAATTGCGGTTAGTACAATGTACCTACGTATTACCAAATTCCTACGTAGGCAAGCTATCTATTTAGTACTAAGCAAGGCAAGCTATCTATTTAGCACTCCAAATAACAAATAACGAATATCTTCATACACAGATAGGTGAATGCGTTCTTACTATTTATTATAGCGTCACAAATGTATCTACGAGCTAGCTACCTATTCGGCGCTGCTACTGACCGAATACAAATAGCTTGGTGGTATGTATCAAATACTATATTTCACTATAATTTGGTTATATGTATTAATTTTCAATGCCATCAATTTTAAAGGGCCATCCTCGAGGCTAAAGGCTCGAAGGACCAATGGTTAGGCGTACAAAAAATGGCTGCGACAATTTCTCCATTCGTTCGCAAAGCGGGATGAGCGCATATGCTAAATATATAAAGTTCACTAAATAACTTCCCAATGAAGGAAGGTTAAAAGGATGCCAAAAACTCACCAAACTGCACTTTCGTATAGTCCGCTTCAGGTCTTTATAGTCCATTTAGTCCTTTATAGTCCATTTAGGCCACTGGTTTTAGTCTCTATTATCTTCACAATTCACAATACACAAAACACGGCGGTTTCTACAGCCGCGGCGGGAAACTTAATTACTAAGTTTAACAATTGAACATAGTTACGGGTCCAATTCCAATAAAAAGACACGGTGTTCAGTCAACACGCGTGCGGCGGGCGATATTGCGAGCAAAATCGGCGGGTAAATCAATCCAATATTTACAATGGACACAATAGTGGGCCGAAAAACTTCACAGGCAATCGTACTGCGTAATATAACTCCTTTTAGCGGGCAACCAAAAACACATGCAGCAATTGCCGGCGGAACAAATACAATAAATTTTGGGTATATCACAGGCGGTTCACAGTTTTTGTGTGACAACACTTTTATTGTCACGCAAGTAAAGCGAACAAAGCACACTTCGTGTTTGGCAATTTAAAGGAAGGAAATGGAAAGGGAACAAAGCAGTTATTCAGTTTCTTATCATAGACAAAATGATTTAAATTCAAACTGGCGCAAACATCCCCCCCGCCTTGAAAGGGTCCCCTTTCTAAACCGTACTGTGATAGCATTATCGCAAATAAACAAATATAACCAAATACTTATCCTAAATTTCCTAAGCTATGTTTAACTAAATCTAACAAATAATAACCCATTATTGAGTCGGCAAAGGGTAAAGCCTCACGACAGGCCGAAGATTGTGTGAGTGAGGCAGTCCTCGTTTTTGCCATTCGATTGTGTACATCCTGCATCTAACGCTTCCAAAAATGTGGTATTTTGTGATGACTTCAATAAATCTCATTTGTTTTTGTTGAAAAACTCGGGGTATTATGTCGTGCCGATCCATGGGGGCTTGTCCATATCTTAGTTGTTCTTTGATTTCTGGCCACGATGAGTTGCATGTGAAATTTATGAAGAGGTCAGGTCGTCCATATTTTTTTACGTAAGTCATGGCATCTTGAGGGTTCACGACGAGTTCATCGAAAACGAATTCATCGAAAATCAATTCATCGAAAATCAATTCATCGAAAATCAATTCATCGAAAGCAAATTCATCGAAAACGAGTTCATCGAAAACCAATTCATCGAAAATCAATTCATGGAAAACCAATTCATCGAATGATCAATTCATCGAATCGCCAATTCATCGAGAAAATATATTTTGTTGATATTTGAGAGAAATACCGAGCGGACCGAGAAGTTAAAAAGCATTGGTCAATAAAAGTTGACAATAAATTTATATATGAAACAAATTGATAATAAAACTTTGGACAAGGAAACTAATTTAGATAAAAAATTAATTAGTAAAATGGTTTTCATAAACACATATGAAAGTGTTTACTATAAAACGGACGTCGAGAACTTTGCATAAAAACATAATTAAAAATATATATTGTTTTTTGTATTTATGGATTATTTTTGGAATTTTAATTTGATTTATTTTTATTTACAGTAATTTTATAATATTTAAATTTAACATATAATGTGCTCAGCATAAGGCTCATGCATTCTCTAATGGTATATTATATACCTATATGGTATTTATTTGATTATTTTTTGCTTTGTTTTTACTACTTTACCTTATATGTGTAACCTGCGAACTTAGAAATTGATTCTTTTCAGCTCTAAGGAAGCCCACACTTGTCAACTGTAAGACTTTTCTGCGCGGCGGCCTAAAGTGGCGTGGGACTCGGTCGCTCCGAAATGAAAGTGTGCGGGGTGCTAATGCTAGCTACAACTTGTGATACAGGGGTAGTACAGCGATTTATTATTTCCGTTCGAAAATAAGCAAGTATAAGTACCTATGTATTATTTTTAGGCTTACCATACGTCCCGATTTGATCGGGATTGACCCGGTTTCAGACACGGGTCCCGGCCGTTTTATGATATTGTCTCGGTTTGCGCGAGCACTGTATATTTATCTATTCTGTGGGGTTGTGTCAGAGGCTGGCGACTCGAGCGAACGGCGGCGCCGTGCGCCGAGTTTCCTGTCCTGGCTGCAACTCTTCTTCTCGAAAAAAAAACTTAAACGTCGCTTGCCGCCCCACAGTGATGAAAAACCTTTTTCAAGTCCCGACTGTGACTATTCATGCGCTACAAAACGGTAGGTATCTAAAAATTCACATGTTTAGCCACACTGGGATTCAATTACTAATGTTGCACAAATAAACTTCTTAGAAATCATTTGCTGATTCACAGTGACATAAAACCTTCAACATGTTTCTACTGCGACTATTCGTGTTCTACAAAGAGCCACCAAAAAATCACGAGTTTACCCATAGTGGAAAAAAACTATTTTCTTGTCCCGAATGCATTTATACAAGTTCTCAAAAGTAAGATTACAAAATCCACAGTACGATTCACAGAAGAGAAAACTTTTTTCAAGACCTAAATGAAACTGTTCTCAAAAGGGATGTCTAAGAAGTCACTTGCTGACTCATAGTGGAGAAAAACCTTTTTCATGTTCCGACTGCAACTATTCATGTATTTAGAAGATAAATGTTAAAATCACATGTTTACCTACAGTGGACTAAGACCATTTTCTTGTCCCGAATGCATTTATACAAGTTCTCAAAAGGAAGATTAAAAATCCACAGTACGATTCACAGAAGAAGAGAAAACCTTTTTCAAGTCCTTAATGAAACTGTTCTCAAAAGGGATGTCTTAGAAGTCACTTGCTGACTCAAATTGAAGGAAAACCTTTTTCATGTTGCGACCGCAACTATTCATGTATTAAGAAGATAAATCTTAAAATCACATGTTTACCCACAGTGGACAAAAACCATTTTCTTGGCCCGAATGCATTTATACAAGTTCTCAAAAGGAAGATTAAAAATCCACAGTACGATTCACAGAAGAAGAGAAAACCTTTTTCAAGTCCTAAATGAAACTGTTCTCAAAAGGGATGTCTTAGAAGTCACTTGCTGACTCAAAGTGAAGAAAAACCTTTTTCATGTTGCGACCGCAACTATTCATGTATTAAGAAGATAAATTTAAAAATCACATGTTTACCCACAGTGGACAAAAACCATTTTCTTGTCCCGAATGCATTTATACAAGTTCTCAAAAGGAAGATTTAAAAATCCACAGTACGATTCACAGAAGAAGAGAAAACCTTTTTCAAGTCCTAAATGAAACTGTTCTCAAAAGGGATGTCTAAGAAGTCACTTGCTGACTCATAGTGGAGAAAAACCCTCTTTCATGTTCCGACTGCATCTATTCATGTATTATGAAGATAAATCTAAAAATCACATGTTTACCCACAGTCGACAAAAACCATTTTCTTGTCCCGAATGCATTTAATGCAATCGTCTCATGGTTGCGTTGCGGTGTGCAGTATCAGAGGAATACTGCAGGTGGGAGATACTTTCAAACGTGTGCTATTTAAAATAATTTGTCGGTACACGGTCGTAAACGATCTCTTGGCTAGGTCCAACATTGATGGCACTTAATTATTGGATCCACTTGATCATTCCATGAGTGCCATGACTTTCTTTGCTCTCCCTGACTTCTTCCACAATTAACTTCGCATCACATAATCTCTTTTTAACCCTTGGTTTACCTGGTGACTTCATACATACACAATTTACCTGGGGCAGTCCCTAGGACTATCGGAAATAAAATCGTAAATTTAACATGAAATACACACTTTTTAAATGACATGCTAGTAATATTTATTTTTTACATATTTGGTTTTACAATGGCATAGGTTTTTAGTTAAAATTAAAGAATCACGACCTTTTTATTAAGGAACTTCTAGAATATGGCACTTGTAACAAAATTACGAGACCCAATTTCTAGTCTCAACATTTCAAAAACAAAACAATTTATAAAAGTAATTTTTAAAGAAATATAACAAAAACATAATCAATTCTTATAAAATCAAAAAAATATCTTGGTTTGAACAAAAAAAACGTGCAAGACCTTCTTGTCACAGTTGGAACACAGTCATTGCAAACTTGTAACAAAATAACGATACCCAACTTCTAGTCTCAACATTTCAAAAACAAAACAATTTTTAAAAGTAGCTTTTAAATAAATATAACAAAAATATAATCAGTTCTTATAAAATCAAAAAAAATATATCATGGTTTGAACAAAATAAAAACGTGCAAGACCTAAACACAGTTAGTAACATAGACATTGCATATTTTTTTGAACAGCTAAGGCACACAGTAATCAACTTTTTTTTAAACTTTATTTTTAGTTACAACGTTCACGTTTATTATTATAATATGCCATGGCGTACAGAGCCAAACCTGCTGCATTTTGAATACCTTTCGTCTGTTATGTCATCTACACATAAAGGTAGTTCTTCTCCACTTAAATATTTTTCAATTCTAAGTTCATTTAAACTTTGTTCTCGTTTTATAAACTCAATGAATTTCCAAATATCTGGATGTAGAGAATTCTTAAGTCGCTGAAACCCATTGTGCCAGCCCTCGAGGTTGTTATATGTTTTCACCAAACCCCCCACATCACTTTCATAACAGTTCCATATATCATGATTAAACCTTGGTCAACGGCGGCCCAGGAGATGGTTAGGTCGGCCGATCCACGTATCTTCGAAGTAGTCCAATACAGGCAGCATATCTTCCATAAAAATGTTGGATTGGCATAAAGAATCGAAGGCATTTATAATCTCATGTGAAGGTACAAATGCCAATGCAGAAAGAAAGCGAAATTTCGAAGAAAATTCTATATCATTTTCATATTGCTGCTGTAATCCAGTTGTTGAATTTTGTGCCAAATATATTGGCTAAAGTGGAAAAAGCAACCACAATGTCTCGTTAAGGGAAATTCTCTTTCAAATGCATTTATCATAGCATTTTCAAAAACAGTTAAGAAAACCTTTTCATGTTTTTTTTGTTCCGATTGCAACTGTTCATGATCTAGGTAGAGATATCTTAAATTCATATTGTACCCACAATGGAGAAAACCTTTTTCATGTCCTTAATTTAACTATTCTTCTTCCCGACAAAAATAACTCAAACGGCACTTGCAGACTCACAGTGAAAACCCTTTTTCATGTCCGCCTGCTACTATTCATGCACTGCACAACGGTATCTAAAAATTCACATGTTTACCCACGGTGGACAAAAACCTTTTTCATGTCCCAATTGCAATTATAAATGTTGTGCAAAGGAACTTCTTAGAAATCATGACTCACGATGACATTAAACCTTTTACATGTTTCTACCGTGACTATTCATGTTCTACGATAAGGCGGTTGGAAACAGAAAAAAAATTGCATGTTGACCCACAGCGGTAAAAATCTTTTTCTTTTCACGAACGCAGTTATTCAAGTTCTCGAAAGGAAAATTTAAAACTCCACCGCATGATTCACTGTGAGGAAAAATCTTTTTCGTGTAGCGGCTTCATGGTCTACAAAAGATGTAAACTATGTGATTTTTTAGATATCCCTTTGTAGAACATGAATAGTTGCAGTCGAGACATGAAAAAAGTTTATCCCCAATGTGAATCAGCGAGCGCATTCTTATAAGTACCTATTGAAAACATTAATAATTGCAGTCGGAACACAAAAAGGTTTTTGTCCACTGAAGGTTTACATGTCATATTTTAGATGTCCCTTCCGATAACACAAACAGCGGCAATCGGGACATGAAGAAGATTTTCTTCCCTGTGGGTAAATATGTGACATTTTAGTTATTATTTTGTAGAACATGAATAGTTGCAGCCAGGACACGAAATGGGAAAACGTGCGATTATTATATTCTTAGTACGTGCAAACACTCAAAACACGAAAAAGGTTTTTGTCCACTGTGGATCGCGCTGTGGATTTTTAAATCTCCATTTCGAGAACTTGAATAACTGCATTCGAGACAAGAAAAAGGTTTTGTCCGCTGTGGGTTAACATGTGAACTTTTAGATACCGTTTTGTAGCGCATTAATAGTCGCAGTTGGGATACGAAAAAGGTTTTTCATTACAGTGAGTGGTGTATTAGTTATTTTTTCGAGAAGAAAAATAGTTGCAGTCTCGACAGGAAAAGGTTTTTCTACACAGTGCGCAAACATGTGTATTTTAGTTTTCCCCTCGTAGTTCTTGAATACTTGCAATGGGAACATGAAAAAGGGTTTTATCCACTATGAGTCAGCAAGTGTTCCTTAGGGTTCCATGCCAAGCCAAGTCATAATGAAACCAACTCATAAACACCTTAGAAAGGTCATTAAAAGCTAAAAAAAGTTTAAAATTGCCGGTAACCCTAACCTAACTTAACCTATTTAAACGATTTTTATATATTTTTTTAACATCACTCCTAATGACCTTTCTGAGTTGTTTATGAGTTGGTTACATTATGAGTTGTCTTGTCACCGTTCCTTAGATATCCCTTTTGAGGACACGATTAGAAGCAGTCGGGAAAAGAAGAAGATTATTTATGTATGTACTGACGATTTTTAAATCTCTCTTAAGAGAACTTGTAAAACTTATTATGGTTTAACTCTTCTATTAAGCTTGAATCATAGTGGAGTAAAGTGGTACTCCATAGGGAAACCTTTGGAAAATTATTTTCCTCAGGGCTTTCTCAATGGAGCTAATGGAAAAAGGCTTTTGTTGTTAGACTTAAAAATAAAACAATTATCTTAGTAAATATATTTTTTTAATTTCTTTAACATAGGTTGTTTTAAATAACAAGTATGTTGTAAGTATAATTTAAAATGTACAACCTTGCAAAGTATTCCTCGACAAGTAGGCTTATCATAATTCTGAAGCTCCAAACCGGGACGGGAGGCAGTGGCGGTCCGTCCTATAGTTATTGTGCCAATTGTACTTTTCGCTGTTCAACATTCTGTCATTTTTTTCATAAAAATCACTGCATGTAATGCCAAAATTTAATTTACAGTATAGTAACGCTCGTACAGTAGACTCCAGCATGCGGCCACGGTCATCCGACCAAATGTGATTCATTATTGAGAAAACACGCTCCAAAGGTGCTGATGTCGCAGGAATGCATAACATATATTGTATAATTCTAATCAGATTAGGTGAATCAATGTGTTGCTCGTGAAAATGTTTGAATAATTGGACCCATTTGTCCACGTAATCAGTTTGGGTTATAACTGCATTCGGGACGAGAAAATGGTTTTTGTTCACTGTGGGTAAACATGTGATTTTAAGATTTATCTTCATAGTACATGAATAGTTGCAGTCGGAACATGAAAAAGGTTATTCTCCACTATGATTCAGCAAGTGACTTCTTAGATATCCCTTTTGAGAACAGTTTCATTTAGGACTTGAAAAAGGTTTTCTCTTCTGTGAATCGTACTGTGGATTTTTAAAACTTCCTTTTGAGAACTTGTATAATTGCATTCGGGACAAGAAAATGGTTTTTGTCCACTGTGGGTAAACACGTGATTTTTAGATTTATCTTCTTAATATATGAATAGTTGCAGTCGGGACATGAAAAAGGTTTTTACTCCACTATGAGTCAGCAAGTGACTTCTTAGACATCCCTTTTGAGAACAGTTTAATTTAGGACTTGAAAAAGGTTTTCTCTACTGTGAATCGTACTGTGGATTTTAAAAACTTCCATTTGACAACTTGTATAACTGCATTAGGGACAAGGAAATGGTTTTTGTCCACTGTGGGTAAACATGTGATTTTAAGATTTATCTTCATAGTACACGAAAATTTGCAGTCGGGACATGAAAAAGGTTTTTCTCCGCAATAAGTCCGCAAGTGACTTCTTAGATATCCCACATTTGAAGCAAAGAGCTGGTTTTACTGAAACTAATAAAAAAACTAGAACATACAAATGATTTTCCTGCAATTCTGGCTGCACTTTGTCTGCAACCAGAATTTTGAAACTGCACTTTGTACATCAGAATGATTTCCCTCAAAATAAATCACAAGATGAAACCACAACTGGAATTTTTCGTTGCATTCTGAGCCCAGATCTAGTTTTTATTTCGGTTGAATTTGCATGCGGGGAAATAAACTTCACTCAGATCACGAAAATAACTTTCCTCTATTTCTGACAGCACAAACTTCGCAACTAGAATTTAATAAATACACTACCAACATGAGAAACGCATCAGCAAATGAATTCACACCTAACATATTTTTTTGCGTTCTTAACACAGAACTAGTTTTAATTACAGGGTGAATCTCTACGCGTGGAATTCAAACTACACTCAGAACGTCAAATTGCTTTCCTCCAATACTGGCAGCACAAATGCAACTATAAACTGTAACTGTATTTCAAACACGAGAATGGTTTCCCACGAAACGCGTTAGCAAGATGAAACCCCACCTGGAATTTTTTCGTTGCATTCTGAACACAAAATTGGTTTTAATTTTAAGTGAGTTTTTTCGCGGAGAATTAAAACAACACTCAGAACATGAAAATGGCTTTCCTCCAATTTTGGCATCATAAAGTACCTACTTTGTTGGTACCTTTGAGCATAACCACTGTCACCTAACAATACTTTGTTGTCAAATTTTCTCTGAAGAAAACTTCTTTTCAAGGCAGAATTGTCCCTTATATTAGAATCATAATCTATGCCACCGTGCCACAACATCGAGGAATTGTAAATCAGCTGCAGCTACACACTGCGTAGATAATAAAAGAAAAATACCTACCCTTTTCTATTTCTGAAAATCTCTGCCAGACTTCCGCCAGGAGACAATAAGCGCACATGAGTGCCATCAATGGAGCCACATACTCGAGGAAATTTCATTATTCTGTAAAATTCTGCAGCAATTCTCTGCCGCTTCTCAGAATTATTAGGCATCTTGATAATTTTTTTATACAGAGAAGCGATGGCATGGGTAACAAGGTGTACTATGCGACAAGCTGTGGACTCGTCAACGCCAATCACGTCGCCACAAGTAATTAATTAACTCCATGTTGCATAAAATCTCAATGTGCATAATACTTGATTCATAATAGGTGACACTCATTGTTTTTATTGGTGTTGAAATTAAACTGAGGTTCAATTTATTGCACTAATAATGATGTCGTTTATTTACTGAGACGAAATCTTCTTTGAAACTTTTTGGCACTGAGTGTATCAAATAAATTTGTTCTTGTGTTTACTTCTATCACTATAAACGGTCTAGGTACTTATAAAATCTATAATTTCTTCGTCATCGTCAGAATAAAAATCCCAAATGTCCATCGTGAATACAAATTAATAAGATAGATTTTTCCAGTATGTATCAGACAATTGGAAATCGAAGAAATAACCTATAAATTTTACAGTGTCACTACGAAACTGACAGTTGCTAAACACATTTAACTCAGTTAAACAGACCTTTTTGGGTATTTAATTTTGACAGGTCTAATATCTACAAAATAAATGTTTTTCGATGAATTGGCAATTCGATGAATTGATCATTCGATGAATTGATTTTCGATGAACTCGTTTTCGATGAATTTGCTTTCGTGGAATTGATTTTCGATGAAATCGTTTTCGATGAATTTGCTTTCGATGAATTGATTTTCGATGAACTCGTCGGTTACCCTCGTGCGTATAGAACCGTTGCTCGGACGCTTTTCCCGTTTTGGCTGGCATTTTGCCAATCGATCTGGGAATCAGGGAAGTGCTCACTAAGCAGAAATTAACCAGAGGAACCCCGGCCACTCACCTAGGTGTTGTTCTGACACCGGGCGGGCCGGGGACTCTCCCTGGGCTGCTTCGTCACATGAGGGATCTGTCGCTCCAAGAGTGGCAGGTCCGTTGGGATTAGGGTTGCCATCTGTCCGGCTTTAGCCGGACATGTTTGGCTTTTTTAGGTGGTGTCCGGCTAAATATTTATATGTCCGGCCTGTACGGCTTTTGTTAGGCTTTTTGTTAGTGTAACGCGGTGCACGCAGCGTCTGCAGAACGAACCCAACGCAAGATAGCAAGGCGCAACGTGTTACGGACGAGGTGAGGGTGGGCGACATTGGCTATTCTTGCTTCGAAAGGGTTTTGTCTTTAGTCGGCTCGTTGTGGCTCTTTTATGTCAATATATCAAAGTCGAATCAAATGTACGGAAACTTCAGATATTTCAGTCAACGAAGTAATTGACCAGTGTTCACAAATAATGGACAATATAAAAAATGATAGACTGGAACAAAATTTCTGCCCAATCAAGTTAACCGCAATTTTACGACATTTATTGGAGGCTCGCCCAGATCGCGTGGAAGAATTCAAAGAAAACATAAATAATATGTACAAAATTGCCAAAGACTACCTTAACTCTTGGACATGTGAATTCGGTGCCGAATTGAAACACTTTAATTGGATGACTTTAGCTGAGGTACCAAGCTGGGAGCATGTAACAGAAACGATAGACATTCTGTCTGTCAGAAACAATTGCTAAGATGATATACACATTGTGTAATTTAAATGACATTTCAAAAATTTGATGAAATTATTTCCAAAGAAAACGACGTTTTGGATAAAGCAGGTGAAAAGGCCAAATACGCAAAATTGTAGATTTTTCTAATTTTGGAATAATTTGGAGAAGCTGAGATTCAAATTTATTTTTTTCGTTTTTGTCCACAAAGACAGATTTGTTTCATTTACTCGTATATTTGTTTAGTGAAAAAATTTTGTTAACTGTTTAACCAGAAAAAAAATTACGTTTTGTTTAATTGTTTTATAAGTTTATAATGTTATGGTTATGTCTACAGACAGAAGACTCAATATTATTTATGTTGTTATTGACATATTCTATATAAACGCCAAATGATGACAAGAATAAGACTGATTAATGATTATTTAACTGGTTTTTGTGTGATTAATAAACAACTGTAACTTGTAAAAGATTTTTTATTATTATGTATAAAAGTTATGTCCAAAAGTACATACGTATGTCCGGCTTTTAGGGCAAAATGTCCGGCCTAATACAGCGCAGAGTCAGGCTTTTTTTATTTCAAAGATGGCAACCCTAGTTGGGATAGAACGAATATGGGAATATGAACTTTCTCCTTCTTCAAATAAAGTCAGAATGGAAGGGGTCTTTCTCAAGTTGGACTACCGCATCACCCAGCTTCTATCCGGCCACGGGGAATTCAGGGAGTGACTTCACGCCCTCTCCCTGTCCCTGTTATGTTGGTAATAATAATAACCAGCTGTCAGATGCTGATAGTTGGCAGGTCTGTCGCATCACTTTATTTATGACTTGATGTATAACCTTGAATTTGTCAACAGTGTCAATAAACGTCATACATATGAATCAGTTTCTGTGTTTAATTAAAAACTGATTCATTCAGTTACAGTTGTTTATTAATCACACAAAAACCAGTTAAATAATCATTAATCAGTCTTATTCTTGTCATCATTTGGCGTTTATATAGAATATGTCAATAACAACATAAATAATATTGAGTCTTCTGTCTGTAGACATAACCATAACATTATAAACTTATAAAACAATTAAACAAAACGTAACTTTTTTTCTGGTTAAACAGTTAACAAAATTTTTTCACTAAACAAATATACGAGTACAATGAAACAAATCTGTCTTTGTGGACAAAAACGAAAAAAATAAATTTGAATCTCAGCTTCTCCAAATTATTCCAAAATTAGAAAAATCTACAATTTTGCGTATTTGGCCTTTTCACAGGAAGTTCTTCGACATTAATAAGTAACAAAATGTATTTAAAATTTTTCAAAACTTGTCAGTTAAGTCAATTCTACGGTAATTTGTTCACAGCAAATAGTCAAAATTTATTTTGTTTTGGATTTTTTATGGCAAAAGTAAATGTTGTGGATTCTAATGTTGTAATGGATTTACCAGTATTGGTTATAAAAAATCTGTCGTCTGATGCTATTCTGGGTAGAAATTGGTTAAAAGTGTTTAATCCATCTTGGGAAAATGCTTTCATAAGTTCTTTAATGTCAAATATGCATAATAATACTGTAAATTCAGTGTCTGTCAGCCAGAAAAATAAAACAAATATTGTCAAAAAATTGTCACAAAAATATTTAAATTCTTTTTCGATTACTAATAACGACTTACCAATTAAAGAATTTTCTGTGAATTTAAGTTTAAAAAATAATTCTACTCCTGTTTTTCACAAAGCATATGAAGTTCCTTATGCACTTCGTGCTGAAGTATGCCAAGAGCTAAGTCGTCTTGAAAGCGAAGGCATTATTTCAAAAGTTAAATATAGTAGTTGGTCTTCTCCAATAGTTTGTGTACCTAAACAAAATGGAAAATTACGTTTATGTGCAGATTTGAAATCTACATCATCAATCAAATCATCCACAATTGATCAATATCCTATTCCACGTCCAGAGGATATTTTTAATAAATTTTCAGGTTGTCAAGTTTTCTGTTAATTAGATTTAACAAACGCATATTTACAGTTGTCTGTGTCAGATTCTAGTAAAGAATTACTTACAATTAATACATGTAATGGTTTATATATCTATAATCGTTGACCTTATGGATTGTCATCGGCTCCTGCCGTTTTTCGAATGGTAATTGATACAGTTTTGGGTGGCATAAAAAACTGTGCTGCATACATTGATGATATTTGTATAGGTGGTAAAGACGAGAAGGAGTGTTCTGATACTTTGGATAAAGTTTTGTCAAAATTAAATGAGTTTAATATAAAAATTAATGTGTAAAAAATGAATTTTTTGTGAATTCTTTTGAATTTTTAGGGTTTACTTTGTCAGGTCAGGGCAAAAGTCCGTCTTTGTCGAAAGTTGAGAAAATTAAGTCTATTGGGTGTCCAGAAAATGTTACTCAACTAAAGTCATATTTGTCAATGTTAAATTTTTATAGGAATTTTATTCCTATGTGTCCTACAGTGCTAGAACCACTTCATAATTTATTAAGAAAAAATGTAAAATGGTGTTGGTCTGATGAATGCGAAAAGGCATTTGTAAATAGTAAGTCTCTTTTGTCAGATAAAACTATGTTAGTTTTATTTGATCCGTCAAAACCATTGTGTCTTACAGTTGATTCCAGTGCATACGGTGTCGGTTGTGTCTTAAGTCATGTCGTAAAGAATCAAGAATTTCCTACAGCTTTTGAGTCTGCAACATTAAATTTAGCTCAAAGAAATTATAGCCAATTGCACAAGGAAGCCCTTGCTATTATTTTTGGAATTAAGAAATTTCACAAATATTTAATTGGTCGTCATTTTACGATATATACTGATCATGCTCCATTGTTGTCTTTATTTGCTAAAAACAAAAAAAGTCCCCGTTTTAGCAGCATCACGTCTTATTAGATGGTCTATAATATTGTCTGCATACAATTATAAATTGGAATATAAAAAAGGATTGAAAATTCCTCAAGCTGATGTAATGTCACGTTTGTCAAGTAAACAACAATTCAATACTGAGGAATGTAATTTTGTATACATGTCTACACCTTTAATTCCATTCTCAGAAGTTGAAAGTCATTCTGAAAAAGATGAAACATTATGTAAAGTCATTAAGTATGTTTCAATCAGTCTCAGCTTAGCAGCCGTTCGCGACGGAGCCTCCGCTCGCAACACCCACAAGGTGTGAATTACGCTCTATAATTAGTTTTTTGTGCAAAGAACCAAACCCCGGTAGAATACCACAATTACCGCCATTGTAACTAGTTCATAATATTTTTGCTCTGCTTTAAACAAAAACACTAATATCGGAAAGTTATCGGTAGTGATTGCTATTTGTGACAACATAGTCTAATTCTATAAACTTCATATAAGCGATTTACCGTACCTACTGAGTATAATCAGTAAAAACAAAAAACGTAATTTAACATTACTAAGGCGGAACGCAGGTAGCTCATAAATTGACTTTCAAAATGCACTGCAACATTTGCCCGGAGCCAGTAATAACAGAGGAGTCAATTTTTGTGTGCTCGGCGTGCAAAGGCACATTTCATCTAGCCTGTGGAGGAATTGAATTACTGAGAACAGTTTCCGTAGACTCACTCAGGA
Source organism: Limnephilus rhombicus (assembly GCA_929108145.2). Classification (NCBI taxonomy): domain Eukaryota; kingdom Metazoa; phylum Arthropoda; class Insecta; order Trichoptera; family Limnephilidae; genus Limnephilus; species Limnephilus rhombicus. The sequence continues at coordinate 21,947,551 of OV815289.1, read as the reverse complement.
ACGGCGTTCCCTACTGAAATGTAAACAGTGCAAAAACACGAAGATAACTACTGTGACGAGCGCTTCGAGCATAGCTGATACAGTCAGCGGTAACGAACCTTTGGAGCCAGGTAAAAAAAATATCAATAAAGGACCGTCGACCACAGCTCAGGCCCAGACAAACTTAGAAGACCTGCAAGGGTTAGTCTTGGATAAGACGTCTAATCTCGAAAGAAAACAAAATGATATCTTGGAACAAAACAATAAAATTCTAGAAAGCATTCAATTCATGAGTGCACAATACGAGGACTTCCTAGGAAGGATCCGTGAAATTGAATCAAGGAATGAGGAGCTTACAAAAAAGGAACATCGATTTGGAAGCCAGGATTAATGTTCTGGAAAACTTTCTTGAATTCTAGGAGCGGGCTCTGAAGGCCAACAACTTAGAAATCTGAGGCATACCAGAAAATAAAGGAGAAATACTACAAGACGTCATTTTTAATATATGCCAAAAAACTAAGTCGAACATCCAAATCAAGGACATAGACGCTATTCATCGCGCAGCAAAAAAAAAAAAATTTTACCCGAGAGAAATTATAATCAAACTAAAATCGAACATAGCCAAAGAACAGCTGTTAGCGGATGTGAAATCATACAACAAAAACAACCCGAATTTGGAAGACAAATTGAATACTTCGAACATTGGAATTGCGGGACCGAGTACCAGGATCTACGTCTCCGAACAGCTGACATTTCGAGGCAAGCAACTATTTTGGAAGGCAAGACAAGAAGCGAAAACGCGAGGTTACCGTTTCACGTGGTCGAAGGCGGGGCACATATATGTCAGACGGGACACGGGGTCTAATGCAATATGTATTTCTGATGAAAGCAAGCTCGCAACTATGTGATGCAACTGTAAGAATCGTACTACCAAGGTATGTACCGTCTCGCTCGTTTCCAGGTATATGCAATAAATCATTAACTCGGCGAGTTAGCGAATTTACCAATCTTCATTATATGATTAACCAGAATTTACATAGTTTAAAGTTAATTAAATATTTCATTGCACAAAGAAGGTACGAGCACCCACCTCGCTCATTTTCACTTGTTATTTTTTTACCATACATATATAATAATTTGTTATCACGATGTTTCAGCGACTTTAAACATTCTGTATTATATTACCAAATCACTAAATTATTTCCATACACACCTATCCATGCAACCACACTGGGAATACTTTTTAAATTTAATAATATATTACTGGAACACTTTTCTCTATGCCACATACAACCAACATTTAATTATGTTTGATTTACCTTGTGATATTGATAACCATCCAGGTATATACTGTAATTTGAATATAATTGATGATCTGAATAATATAAAAAACTATAATTGGGGCTCTTACAGTCTAAAAATTATACACCAGAACATAAGAAGCATTTCAAAACTTGACGATTTCCTCATTTTTCTAGACCAATTTAATTGCGCATTCGATGTCATAATTTTAACGGAATGCTGGATAAATAAAGAGTACACCTCTAAAATGATTCACAATTACTCGGAACATCACACAAATATAAATTTAAATAAATCCAGTGGAATTGTAATTTACATCAGAAACAGTCTACAAGCACAAGTCGACGAAATTTTACTACCACAAGCAAACTGTATGAAAATTGTATTGAACAATAACTTATGTATTTTTGCAATCTATAGATCACCCTCATTCCAAAATATTGACACTTTTGAATTCTTTACAATCAATTATCAACAGTTCAAAACAATTAGAACGGCAAATCATTTTAGGCGATTTAAATATTAATACGATTCCTGAGTACCACCGTCAATCCGAAGATTATCTTTGTCTGCTTACAGAAAATGGGTTCATACAGACAATTAACAGCCCTACCCGAGAACAGGGTACAAGTAAATCTTGTCTAGACCACATTAACATCAAAAAAATTAAACATATCGAATCATTTGTTATCCACACCACAATTTCTGACCACTACACTACAGCTCTCTGCCTTAAAAATAAACCTCCCACTACTGCTAAAATTAAATACTACCTCGAATAAACTACTTCAACCTACTTAAGGACTTAAATTCAGAAAAATGGGAAAACGTTCTAGACCAAAAGGATACTGATTTAGCAATGACGAAATTCATCACCAAGTTACACGATTACACATCTAAACACACTAGTAACAAACTTAAATCTAACAAACAATTAAAACTCACGCCATAGATCACCCCTGGTATTGTCAAATCAATAGACAGGAGGAATCAACTACACAAAAAGGCGAACAGGAATCCAGAGAATATCATACTACAAACTCGATATAAAAAATATAGGAACTTATGTAAAAATTTAATTACATCAACTAAAGAAAACTACTTTAAAAAAATTATTTACGAAACCATCTATACGTCAAAAACGCTATGGGAAGCATTTCGTAATATAACTAAAACTAAAACCAATAAATCATCTGAAATTAAACGATTGAACATTGATCACACTATCACGTCAGATCCAAAAAAGATGGTAAATTTTGCAAATAACTACTTCGCGTCAGTGGGAACCATACTGTCAAAAAAAAATTCTTGATAAATATAACACAACTGAAGCTGATCTTGCTAAGATAACTGGCTGTAATCTCAGTCATAAAATAGATAACATTCGTACTACATCACAAGAAGTGATGAAAATAATTGACGAGCTTAAGTCATCCAATGCGTGTGGCCCAGATAAGATCTCTTCAAATCTGTTAAAAAATATAAAATCCGCCATAGCATCACCGATATCGTTCATTTGTAATCTAAGCTTTAACTCTGGAAAATTCCCCAATCATTTAAAACAATCAATTGTTATTCTACTTCATAAAAATGGGGATAAATCACAGATTAACAACTACCGACCAATTTCTTTGATCAACTCTGTGTCTAAAATTATTGAGAAGATTGTTAAGAATCGGCTCAGCCTGTACCTAGAAAACAACAACATCCTTTCCAATAGCCAATACGGTTTCCGACCAGGATTAGGCACTGAAAATGCCTGTTATAAATGGATTGAAGTAGGGTTTCAATAAGGGTTATTTCGTTAGGGTATTTAATATATCAGGGTAATGATACTGGATGGTTGTGTTGTGATTTGTACCTACTTTGTGGTCACGTTATCATGACATTTACACCTCTTATTGAATGGGTGTATTAAATGTTATAGTTACAGGGTTATACATAAAGGTACACAGTTATCAGCTTTAATCCCATGGGATCTTGGACGCCAAATCTCGTGTGTACGAGATATGCTGGACTGTGTCGGTAGGCATGAAATACTCCCATCAGAGCGTGGGCACTGTTATTTTATTCAATGTTGTGAAGCTTGGAAATATAAAAATAAAAGAGTGGATGTATAACAAGATTTATATATTAAAAGATTAATCATACCTGTGGACCATACTACATCTACATCCTAGCTAAAAACTTATAACGTGGCTGCGTCGAATCTAGATGCAAAGCAAGGGGACCGTTCTTCCCTCACTTTTGCATCATCGCCAGGTTACTCGATCTTCTCCATCCATCTTGGGTAGTTGTGGAGTATGGGAACGCCATGCCCTAGGCGTCCTCCATTATATGGTTCAGGTCCCATCAGGTTGGAAATATATGGTGTGGAAAAGGCGGACGGGTTGTGTGCCGTTGTATTATTGGTGATACATCTCGTCGAATGACGGATGGTGTATATAATCGAAGATTATGATTAAATTGGTCGATCAGGCCGCCATTGTAGCACAACGGGATTCTACACTTGAATACCCGTAAAATAAAGATTCTCCAGTCGCGATAACCATGTACCGGCTGAGATTTAAAGGAAACTATCGTTCACATATTGAATTAACTTGAAAAACCCGCCGATTAAACAATTTCCATTATAATTTAAAATCCACTTGTTGACTGTCAGATTCACATCCTGCCCTCAAGATGCGAATCCCAAAAAGTGAAGGAAATCGATCATGATCCCCCTATCGTTCGAAAGTTTAACTAATTGGAGAAAAAGTGTAACTATTAGTAGCCAGTAAAATAATTTGAGTTATTAATATAAACAAATATTAATAACCCTGGGGTAATTTAGAACATTATTTTCCTTATTAAATTATTTTCATAACATTTTCCCCGTTCTCGCGTAAATGTTCGACCCCGAACATACCTATGTCCTATGCTGACTAAAAACTTAACAATTGTATTGGTCCACCGGTTCCTAAAAATAAAATTCAAAACAGAAACACAATAGAAATATAAACAATAATCATTGTAGTTAATTACAAAGATAAAAAAAGACATTGTAGTGAGAATACCGTTTCAATCATTCACTTTTATATTATGCTCTATGGCATCACTTTATCCTGTTATCGGATTATAAAAACTTTTTATAATGGTTGAACAACCTTCACTTTTCACTGAATTTAAATGAAAAAGAAAACCTGCCTATACTAACTAGGTCTCACAGTTGAAAAAAAAAATTATAATAATAGTTGGAAAAAGATAAAATTATACAATTACAATACATAATTAATTGTTTGGTTTTGTTTTGTTTTGCTTTGTTTTTGTACATAATATATTTTTTAATAGTTAGATATATATTTTTTTGGATTACAAGAGTTTTGATTAGTTACATATTTTTTGTTTGTTTGTTTACAAGATTTTTGATTACGAGAGTTTTGACAAGTTACGAGACATTTTTTTGTTCAATAGATTTTTTTTTATGAATGAGACTTTAATTTAGTCTTATTTCAATGATGCTTGATACTTGATATGAAGAATCATGATGTATTTGAGTCATGTGTCACTATTTGAATGGGCTAGAATTTTATTGGCTCTGACGTAGAGCATAACGTAAGACAATATAAAGGTGTGCACGAATTAATTGAGACTTGATATATTTGAGAAAATAATTATGTGATTTACCAGAAATGACTACAAATAGTACCGTATGAAAAAAAAACATAAAACTCGATTTTAAATAGAGTTTATGAATACTTGTTGAATTTTGTGTCAGGGTTGGTCATAAAACTCCAAGAACAACTCGAACCACTCAAACAAGTTTCACACCACTTAGTACTTTGAGTATGTACATGGACCAGTGGCTGGCAATCCTTCCGCCTCCTATAGCTATCCTCCGTCTACAGGCAACGGATCCACTGCCCTCCGACTGACGATGTAGCACACACGTTCCCTACCTGAGTCAGCAACTCATGGCCTGATGAGCAGACAGCAAGCATCTCTCGCCCTCTGTCTTTCATATAAGGTAAACGTAATCGACGCCGGATCGATACGTTGCGGTTGGGGTACAAGCCCACCCTTACCTTTGGAACTAATTTGGACCATTAGGTATGGTAAGTTGATCACCAGGATCCAGTTGATCAGACCGAATATACCTCCGTCAACCCCCCTCCAATGATAATAATGACGTTTTGTCATTGTCCGATAATTTCTCCAAGTCTTATCACATTTCGTCAATATTGTCCTTTATTTATAAAAAGAATGATAATAAATATCATATTATTCCTTGTGTCACCGTTGACAATTACTTGATTGTACTTAAATTCAAAACAATTTACAGAATTGTAATGAAAAATGATGCCCTTGATTTAAAAAGAAAAATAAACGTTGTTATTCTTGTTGTTGTTGTTATTGTTGTTATTGTTGATGTTATTGTTGTTGTACGCTGTTGTTGATTTGACAAATATTCTTGATAACTTTTTGTTTTAATTTAAAATTAAAATAAAATTTTTAAAAAAATTGGCAACCCTGATGTTTAAAATTAAAACATAAAATATTTTATTTTATAACCCTGTTTTCATTTAAAAATTAAAATATGAATTTTATTTGAATATGTATGTACCCCATTTAAATGAATATATATTTTTTTTATTCCATAGAAATGCATATGTATGTTGCTCATTTAAATGAATATTTATGTAGACAATTTTTAATATGACCTACTAATAATTCATAGCATTAGAAACGTCATAATTTGAAATGTCAAGTTTGACATTAGCGTACACAACAATTGTAATAAATTCAAAAGTATTTAAGATGTCAGTTTGACATAATTTGTAAATAAACAATCAATAATATATTTGTGACAGATGTCAGCTGAAAATAACATTAATTTCGTCCCGTAACTACTTAAACATTTGGAATAATAATATCCCGTATAAATGGTTTCCTAATAAAGGTTATCTTTTGAAATTGCATAAAAATACAAAATATTTGGATGTTTTGTTTACATCATGTTATTTGACAATGTACACAGTTTGTATGAATACCGGCATAATATAATTTTATAAAGCTTGAATAATAATGTTCAAATGTATTTAAAAATGTGTGTAATACTTTTAACTAATACCTTTCAACCTTTGATTATATAAATGTCTAGATAGAGTGTTGCGCTGTAACTCCGAAAAAAAGAACAGGCCAGATTTGAAACGCTTGTGTGCGTCACACGCACACAAGTATAGGTAACTTATATTGTTAACGTTATGCGCTCAACGTCACTGTAGGCGTGATGAGTGATACCAGCTCCCGAGTATTTCCCATAAAAGTGGGTAAAAAATATGTTTCGGTTTAGCGGGACCTATAATTCGTTTAATTTTGAATTAATTTAAGTAAGACAGTTTTCTATATATAATGATATAAATGAAAAGAAAATCATTGTTAAAAGAGATTTATTTTTGTTTGATTATTTTTAAAAAATAAATAAGAAATACAGAAAATAAGAAATAATACATTCATAGACGCTGCCAACTGGCCGGCAGGTATCGTTGTGTCTAAATTAAAATTTTTATCATCATCAAATAAAGAAGGTGGCCCACATCCAGGTAAATCCCTAAAAATGGTAAAACTATCTTGTCACACTAAAAAAGACAATGCAACTTTTTAAAACTAAAGCTATCGAAAGTTATTATTTATTCTTAATGACCTTCCCTTTTAATTTGTTTTTTTAAACAGTTTTCGTATAGATTTTACATCCCGGTTAATATTATCCAATTTTGTCTTATAGTGATATCTTAAGGCCAAATATTTTTCCACGGCCAAACTTATCAAATTAACTTGATGCAGAAGACCGTAAATCTGATCGGTTTTTACTACGAAATAATTATCGGGAAAATTTAATTTGAAGAACATGCAACCCTGTAAACATGGCGTCAAAACATGGGGTCAAACGGCGTTGTCCTAAGACCAAATTACACTATTAAAACTGAATAGTTTCTTTAACTGAATGGTGATTTAAAGGTTATTAACCGATGATAGGTAACATTTTTAGTTATTTTCAATCGTCCTATGTAATTCCTGCACACTGATATATCGCAAAACGTTATTTTCAAATGTCACACAACACGTGTTTACCGTACAACGATATTGTCGCCACTGAGCGGACAGGCCGAGCTTATATGCCAACATTTGGCAGATATTTTTTTTGGCGCTTCGTCACTCGAGCGCTATATCTAGACATTTATATAATCAAAGCTTTCAACTAAAATGTTTTTAATAATTACTACAATGATTTGATGAATGTACGTACCTCCGTAATTATGAACAAAATGTCACTTAGTTAACAATAAATCATTATAAATATTTGCACAATTAATGATATTAACTTTATATTCTTATTTAAACTCATAAAATAATTGTTTTAGAAAAATAAAACTGTTTTTCATCAGTACTAAGTATTTGGAATTATAAAAACATAACAATGTTTTGACATTACTGAAAGCCATAGGTAAATTCGAAAGCAAGAAATTGCCATAGATAATTTAAATTATTTTGAAAAATAACCACTATTCATTGGGTTAGAAAAAAAATTATAGAGTTCTATAATGCATATTGTCTATGACCAATTTCCATTTTCTAAGCATTTATTGATAAAATGACTACCACAATTAAATTGAGGTTATGTTGGTTAAACATGGAGGTATTTAAGATTATTAACACTGCATTTCAGATAGAAAACATTGAAAAATCATAACAGGTTATAACATAAACTTGTGACCGTAATATTTTAAAAGCAAAACAAAACACAAACATAGGGCAAGTTTAAAAAATAAATGTAGGGCATGTTTATACAATGAATTTAAAATTTCAAAGATTCACAACAATGAAAAAAAATATATTCGTTATCACCAGTTGGTGCGCCATGTTATAAATTGATTTAATGTTGGGTACTTTGTTGTAGTACAGACTGATTCGTGTTATTTAGTGGGTTACATGATGTAAATTAGGGTAATGACACTGGATGGTTGTGTTGTGATTTGTACCTACTTTGTGGTCACGTTATCATGACATTTACACCTCTTATTGAATGGGTGTATTAAATGTTATAGTTACAGGGTTATACATAAAGGTACACAGTTATCAGCTTTAATCCCATGGGATCTTGGACGCCAAATCTCGTGGGTACGAGATATGCTGGACTGTGTCGGTAGGCATGAAATACTCCCATCAGAGCGTGGGCACTGTTATTTTATTCAATGTTGTGAAGCTTGGAAATATAAAAATAAAAGAGTGGATGTATAACAAGATTTATATATTAAAAGATTAATCATACCTGTGAACCATACTACATCTACATCCTAGCTAAAAACCTATAACGTGGCTGCGTCGAATCTAGATGCAAAGCAAGGGGACCGTTCCTCCTTCACTTTTGCATCATCGCCAGGTTACTCGATCTTCTCCATCCATCTTGGGTAGTTGTGGAGTATGGGAACGCCATGCCCTGGGCGTCCTCCATTATATGGTTCAGGTCCCATCAGGTTGGAAATATATGGTGTGGAAAAGGCGGACAGGTTGTGTGCCGTTGTATTATTGGTGATACATCTCGTCGAATGACGGATGGTGTATATAATCGAAGATTATGATTAAATTGGTCGATCAGGCCGCCATTGTAGCACAACGGGATTCTACACTTGAATACCCGTAAAATAAAGATTCTCCAGTCGCGATAACCATGTACCGGCTGAGATTTAAAGGAAACTATCGTTCACATATTGAATTAACTTGAAAAACCCGCCGATTAAACAATTTCCATTATAATTTAAAATCCACTTGTTGACTGTCAGATTCACATCCTGCCCTCAAGATGCGAATCCCAAAAAGTGAAGGAAATCGATCATGATCCCCCTATCGTTCGAAAGTTTAACTAATTGGAGAAAAAGTGAAACTATTAGTAGCCAGTAAAATAATTTGAGTTATTAATATAAACAAATATTAATAACCCTGGGGTAATTTAGAATATTATTTTCCTTATTAAATTATTTTCATAACATGCCATTGCCAATTTGACAAAAATTATCTCTAATAACATAGATAGGGGTACACAATGCATTGCGCTTTTCCTGGATCTAGCAAAAGCAATCGACAATATCTCTCACAAAATTCTGAAGAATAAACTACAGCGCATCGGTATACAAGGTCAGCTCTTCAATTGGTTGTGTAGCTATTTAGATAACAGGAGCCAAAGAGTGCTCATCAACGACACTATAAGCGATTCAGCTAATATTAAATTTGGTGTACCCCAAGGAAGTACTTTAGGACCACTGCTATTCAATAAATATATAAATGATCTATGTAACAGTTCCCTTGCCGACCACATTATCACCTTTGCTGATGATACAGTCTTACTATTTGAAGACAAAAGCTGGAATGTTGTTCACAGTAAAGCAGAAGTAGGGTTAAACTAGGTCAAACAATGGTTAGACAATAATCTCCTAACACTTAACCTAGATGAAACCAAATACATCCGTTTCAGATCAACACAAGCAGGAGAACCAAAAGAAATACACAACATCATTATTCACCATTGTATTGACCGGACCACATGTAAATGCTTAAACTTAGAATGTGTCGATAGTATTAAATATCTAGGAATTATCATAGATAAGTCTCTGAGATGGGACGAACATATTGTCTCGACTTCCACAAAGATTAGAAAACTTACTCATCTATTCATGTCTGTTAGAAATACTCTTTGCGTAAAAGATCTGAAACAAATGTACCATGCCTTGTATAACTCACTGCTAGAATATGCATCCTTGGGATGGGCGGCTGTTCCAAAACAATAATTGATCCCCTAGCAAAAGCACAAAAATCGCTTTTAAGGGTCATCCTTAAGAAACCATTTAGGTATCCCAGTGAGCTATTATTTAAAGAGATACGAGTTCTTGATGTACGGCAACTATACATAAGAAAAATTATTTTACATACACAAAAACACCGACACCACTATCCATCCATCGATCATCTCCACAACACCCGTCATGCAGGGAGGAATCCAGTAATTCCGCCTACTACAAACACATCACATGCCCAAAGACAATACTCCTACTTAGGGCCTAAATTGTTCAACTTCATACCCGATGCTTGGAAACTGAAAAGTACAAGCATTTTACGGAAATTGGTTATCAATTGGCTTCTGGATATGGGGAGAGTCGAGAGCGAACATATGCTAACACAATCTCACATACCTAATATGTACTAAAAAGTTTATATTAATGCATAAAAATAAAACTTTTACTCTGTTTTTTGATCCGTGTAAAATAAGGACTTGTCTTTGATTCTTGTAAAATAATGACTAGACATTTCAAAAAATAAGTTTTGAAAATTTCTATATAAATACATTGGAAATTCATATTCATACGGGTTTATAAATGGGTAATTTCTTTTACTTAGGAAAATCTAAAAATAATAGTACATTTAATCAAATTAAATGGTCATAAATGCATTGGTAATTTATATGTCAAATATTGGTGTATAAATGTGTAAATTCTAATAATGCAACTGCAAATGTTCTCCAAAATAATCCAGAAAAATTATATCATAATTGTGATCTCCCGAAAAAAACCATTCACTTATTCGGAATGCAATTATTAATGTAATTAAATGTAATGCCTTTGTAATTTCATTGAAAAAAAAATTGGTTAACTTTTTACCTAAAATATTGAATTCGAAATTGGATAGGTCCGATGGTTTCGAACTCCTGCAACTCCATAGAGAGGTACAGGAGGTCGGTACCTTCGATACATCGCATCGGCTTGACACAGCGAAACATACTTATAGGTGTAAAAGACACGGTTAATGTTGCAATTTTGCAAACCTTGGATCACTTTTAAATTTGTTGGTTGGATTTTTATATTATGTTCGTATTTTTTTAATCTTAACATATTGATATTATATATCTCACTGTACAAAATTTTTATTGCCTATTTTTTTATTTAATTTATATACTTTTTATTCACATCGTCACTTTATCTAAACTATTTGTTTTCTCATGTTAAAGATGGAGGTACTGCCTTTATTATTTATTATTTATGTAAAAGCCCTCTGGGCATAAAATAAAAGAAATAAATAAACAACTAAATAAATTAATGTTCTCCAAACGAGCTTGAAAAATCATTTGTCATATATTTGGATTATAATTGTGTAATTTCCACTATTTAAGAAATTCTAAACATTATAGTACTTTAAAATTAAATAGTTATAAATACATTGTGAATTCATATGTCAAATATTGGTTTATAAATGTGTAAATTCTGATTATGCAATTGTAAATGTTCTCTAAAATGGCCTGGAAAGAATCTCCTACTTGTGATCTCACTAAAGAAAACAATCATAGAACATTAATAAATGCATTCACTCTGAATGCATTTATTTACGTTCTCCAAATTGACCTTGAAAAAAATCACATCTTTGCGATTCTTTTAAAGACATAAAGAAACCATCCCTTAATTATATACAATTCTTAGTGTTCTCAAAAGTTGTCTTGACAGAAGCAAATTCCCTTGATATCTTGAACGAAACTATTCCTTTGTTAAGAATATTATGAACTAAATATACAATTTGGCTGTCCTGAAACGGGTATTCTGCCCAGTTGGACAGACAAATGATCACATTGTAATGTATTGTTAATACATATGCATATGTAAATAAATAAATAAATAAAAATAAATAAATAAATCGGTTGGATTGAAAACTTCTCAAGTCCAGAAATTAAGAAATATTTCAAGTTTAAAAATTTACTGTCGGTCAAAGGAAAATGTCTTTTATTTGGTGACAGAATTGTAAAACCAGAATCTCTTAAGTCCAAAGTCCTAAATTTAATACATTATGGTCATCCTGGTATAGTCAGATCAAAAATTCTTGCTCGTTCATATGTGTAGTGGTTAGGTATGAATCAAGATATTGAAGATGTTATTTCTAGATGTGAAATGTGTCAGTCTGTACAAAATGCTAACAAAAATGTACGTCATAGTTGGCCTATTGCTGAAAGTCCATGGGAAAGAGTCCATTTGGATTTCTTTGATTTAAAAGGTTCAAAATACTTATTAGTTTGCGACTCATATTCAAAGTGGGTAGAATGTTTTTACATGAAAAATACTAAATATTCGGATTTGTTATCTAAATTAAGTGAAGTTTTTTCCAGATTCGGTTTTCCTAAAACTATTGTTTGTGATAATGGTCCCCCATTTTCATGCAAAGAATTTTCTATTTTTTGTAAAGAAAAATCAATTAAATTATTATTTTGTCCGCCGTAAAATCTCGAGTCAAATGGATTAGCGGAACGGTCTCTTCAAACTTTCAAAAAAATATTAATTAAATTTATGTTTTCGAAAAATTCTAAACTTTTATCGCCAGCTCAACGTCTAATAGACTGTCTGTATAGTTATCGTTCCACTCCTACTTCTGTTACAGGTGTATCTCCAATGGCTAAAATATTTTTATATGAGCCACGTACACCACTACATATTTTGTCAGAAGAAAGTCATGTCATTATAAGTAAACAATCACAAAATGTCAAACAATCAAGAAAAAATGCATTGAAAGAATTTAAGGAAAATGATAATGTTTTGGTCTATTTAACACATGTGAAAGGTCCTACGAAATGGTTTCAGGGAACTGTTAGGTTAAAATTAAGTTCATGGGTGTATCTAATTCAATTAATCGGAGGAGAGGTGAAAAAGGTTCATGTTAACCAAATAAAAAAAAGTTGCCTTAAGTCAAAATCAAGTTATGAGAATCCCGATGAATGGCAAGACTTAAGAAGTCAGGAAAATAAAATTGTTATTGAACCTTTACCCAGCACTAGTGGAAATAATGATATTATAACTAGGTCTGGCAGAGTGGTGAAACCCCCTGTACGATTTAGTCACAGTGATTACTCTTAAGTTTCTTTGTCATTATTTGGTTAGATATAAAAAAATAAAAATAAATTGGAAGGAGGGAAGGATGTTATGTTGGTAATAATAATAACCAGCTGTCAGATGCTGATAGTTGGCAAGTCTGTCGCGTCACTTGATGCAGGGGCGTAAAACTTGGCTTTAACCTTGAAACTGACAGGAGCGAACCAAATTCTTATAGATAAAGCTGAATTTTATTATAGATAGGCCTAACTTTGAACGTCAAATTGCGTCATGCGATTATCAAACGAACATGAATTTGAATTTGTGTTGTTGACATCGCCATGGGCATGTTTCATTTAAAAATCGTTTACAGGAATTCCACAGGTGGAAAAATGTTTCAAATGTGTCCGCAATTGATCCAGAAATCAGGTAAATACATGAGACATTAACATTCAGCTTAATTTATCTGTAAATCTATTTGAGGTTAAATGACATTTGTATTGATAAAATATTCTTTCAATTTTACTTTAATAAGTATAATTGTAATACGTACGCCTCGTACGTCATACATATGTCTGTTAATGTTATATTATCGTTAAAACAAGCTTATGGGTCCGAGTGGTTAATGTTTCACAAATATTGTTTCAGAAAATGTTCCAGACTTTGAATGATTTTCGAGCTTCACGTTAGGAACACCTTATAACATTGTTTGGCAGACCATAACACCGTTAATGGCAGGTAAAATTAATAATGCTACTAATTTATATGTTCATATGAACAGAAGTGAGAATACTTTTCCCTTGTGATAAACAAAGTATGTCATCACAATGGAAAAATACTGTATATTCTGTTCACAAACTTTGTTTAATGTGATATATTTTTTTCAGAACACACGATGCGGTTTTTACCGTGAGATGGCTGAAATGGGTTCCCGATGAAGGTATAGGTACTCTGTTTAATTTCGGTTGAAAGGAAATTTAGAATATGTAGATTTTTATTTCATTCTACAAGAACTGTACGGTGACTGCTGGAAAGGAAAAATGGCTAAAACGCTATATAGATGTGACATTGAAGATGAATGTATTATAAACAAACAACATCATAGAACAACATCACATTATAAATTCTAAACAGTATGGTTTAAAAAAAACACCAGCACCCATGATGCCATTGCGAAAATAACAAACTATATATATACCGCCCTAGACTCAAATGAAAAATGCATTGGAATATTTATTGACCTTAAAGCATTTGATAGTATATCTGATACTAACTTAATAAAAAAAATCAAATCAATTGGAATAAATGGACTGGTGCTATCCTGGATTATAAGCTTTTTGGAAAATAGACCACAACAAGTAAAAATATTAAATGAACTAAGTGATTCCGAAAGTACTAACTTCTCAATACCACAAGGCACAGTTCTAGGACCACTTTTGTTCATATTATATGTAAATGATATATTTGAAGTTGCTAAATACGGGCAAATTATCTCATATGCAGATGACACAGTGCTTCTTCTAAAAGCAAACACATGGTTTGAACTGAATAAAAGGGCTAACATAGACATGAATGAATTAAAAACATGGTTTGACAATAACCTACTAACATTAAACTCTAAATAAACACATTACATACCATTTTTCATAAAAAAACCAAACACGCCGTATAAAATAAACATAAGGATCCATTCTGCACCACACACTCAACAACACCACTGTAACTTATTGTGTACTAATATTGAAATGAAAACTTCAACCAAATATCTAGGAATCACTATTGACCAATGTCTAAAATGGATACCGCATATAACCATTCTTAAAAACAGAGTACGAAAATTGACATATATTTTTAGCTGTTTGAGACACATTCTAAGTAAAGAACTACTGAGAATGACGTACTTCGCACTCTGTCAATCCATAATCCAATTTGGTATAATAGGATGGGGTGGCGCCTATAAAACTCACACACAATCTCTTTACATTGCGCAAAAACTAATAATTAAAATAATATTAAAAAAATCATTTCTATATCCATCTGAACTCATATTCAAAGAATTTAAAGTCAGAAAATTAAATACTCTCTTCCTGTATCATTCAACCTTACAAGTTTACAAAGAGGATATCCTAAACAAATCCATACCCTTCAAAAACACAGTAAATTTTAGGCAAAAATACACTTTACCAATTCCCATTTGTAAAAAAACTTTGGGTCAACAAACCTATAAATACTTAGGAACAAATTTCTTTAATAAATTACCAGAAAATATAAGATCCCTTAAGGACAGTTACAAAAATTTCAAAACACAATTAAAAAAATATACTGAAAACCTTAACTAAAAAAAATTAATAATAAATAATAATTAAAAAAATATATACATATACACACATATGTTTCTCTTATTCTTAATGTATACTAAATTTTAAAAAAAAATCAAAATAACCTAACAAATTATACTTCCTCCCATACACACAAGCATTTGCTTATTATGAGAGAACATTTAAAAAAAATATGTATATTTGTATTTAATAATTGTATTAAGTTTTTTTTATATTTTTTTATATACTTTCATTATATTTATGTATCTATTGTATGTACTGTACCAAAAAAATAAAAAATTTCAATAAAAAATAAAAAAAAATACAGATATTGTTTACGTTAATCTTTTTAATGTCACAGCTGTATGACGCTTTAGCCATGTTTCCTTTCCATTCCTTTGTCGATATTCTTTTTCAAACCATTTTTCAATTCATCGAATTCACCGAACCAGTGTTTTTATGTGCAATTGTCGATTGTCTTTCTGAAAATAAAAAGAATTTAAACATGTACCCCCGAGTTATCATTTTTTAAGCAGAAAAATGTAAATTCGTCGTAGAAAACCATAATCATTATTTGAAAATGTTTTCCTTTTATAAGGAGTTCATATTTCAAGTATTTTAGGTTTTTTACTAACGCTTGAATTTTTGATTTCCTCAGGATAACAGGTTTCCATCTGACAAAGTTCGTTGCTGAGAAAATGAGCTTTAAAAATTATGTAAACCTCATTCTCTCAGGCTTTGACAGATGGACCGTTGTTTTCTCGGGGAAACTAAAACATTTTTCTGCTTTCAAGCATTTTTATTTTTAAATAATTTATTTGGCTAATGAATTAATAAAGTAGGTCGAATGCAATTATATTGTCTATGGTGGCAAATGGCCTTGAACTTCTTCTATGTTATTGTCTTTGGTGGACCATTTTATTTTTGGTTAAGTTGGTGACAGTGATGACAAAACTTCTAGTATGGAGAAGGCCCGAAGATATCGATCTAGGGATTGGTTTATTTATGACTTAAAGTATAACCTTGAATTTGTCAACAGTGTCAATAAACGTCTTACATATGAATCAGTTTCTGTGTTTAATTAAAAAACCTCAGACATTATAGTCCCCTTGCCCCAACTGCGCCTGCGGGTGCACGAACCAGTCGGCGGAGCACATTCTGTGGCAGTGTGAGATAATGACGGACGCAAGAGAGGAAATGCTCGATGGTTTGGACGTACCAATCAGACCAGTGACCAGTGTGGAACACTGATCTGGTTTCGAACAAGACGAACTTCGAGTGCCTGAGGAACTTTACAAGGATCTGGGTTGAGAGATGGCCTGAGCTTAGAGTCGCTGATTAGTAGATTTCGACACCAGGTGTACTTGTTCCTGACTTACCACGGACTTTTCTTGCTTCTATTCTTTTACAAACTCTGCTCAGGAAGTACAGTTTTATTTTTTTTTTTCATTTTTATGTTTATTGTTTGCATTTTACATTTTATGTTTTTTATGCTTTTACATTTTTATGTTTATTTTTTCTTGTTTACACAGGCCCTGCGTTATTCAACGCTCATGTTTATTTTATGTTTTCTTTACTTTACATGATTAGGTATGATTTATTTTTCGTTATTTGATGCAATTAAATGCCCAGCGATAACTCCCACACGCTCTTGTTTATTTTTTTTATGTTTTGCAGTTTTCTACGCTTATATACATCTCTTTTCAGTTATGCTGTACTACGAGAACTGAACTCAGTTGTTCGTTTTTGTACCGTCCTTCTCCCCATATAAGGGGTTGGACCCTGGACCGTGTCCCCGCCTACGTACCATGGCCGGTCTTCTAGAACTGGTGGAGCTGCACCTGTTTGCCGCGCCGCACCCCGTGACATGAAGAGGCTGGGGAGAAGGCTGAACGACATCCGAAAGCTGTCCGTCCCGCCTCCGGCGACCCGACCCTTCTCTCCCTAGGGTCTTCTTCATGTTTTCCACTTACTGTCGTCTAGACACCACCGGCTAGCTGGCTTAAGGACGACGCAGCCGGTTGCCGGGAGGCCGGACAATCAGCCTCCTTCACTGTCTCGGGGACTTCCGGCAGCCAGGTTGCGGTGACACCGGTTCTTATCTGTACATATGTTATTTTACTTTTGTTTCCTTTTTCTTTTACGTACAGTGCTCGGTGCCGCCCACCGGAATATGTATGGTCATGCCTCCCGCTGTCATGAGCTGATTACCCATGACGGCTGCTCTCATTTTAGATTACTAGGTATATTTTTTAAATTTTTGTTCATGTTACTGTGGCGGCCACTTGTGCCGAATTAATTGCACCGCCACTGGACTCCACCGAACGCACTAGAAGTACACTACGAACTACCTACAGCGTACTACCGCTGCCTGGCCGCCTAGAAATAATAATTCCACCACTTACGCAAAAGGCCTAGAACGTGTGGCTGAACCACACAAATGCCCACAAAAGGTTCGAGCGATTTCTCAGCTTTGCGTGAATTCACCCAGCATTGCCTACCGTGGGAGTAATTTCTCGCCGCGGCTATATAAACAGCAGATCCGCTCGCCCGCGGCAGTCAGTCAGTACCTTCTTCATTCATCGGTCAAGCAACACACACACCGGGAAGTGATACAACTAGTGCAGTGTAGTAACTCTTTACCTGCCCTCGCGGGGCAACAGCCCGCGCAGTCAGCAGTTAGTGAATAACGTTTGTCCAGTGTGACTCCAGGAACTTTACCAACACCTTCGAGAATTCCTTCTCTAATCACCATCCGCTGTCCGGCCCGTTCGCGCCTCGACATGAGATGTCTCCGTCCGCAGCACATAAAGCCCGCCGTGCTTTCTGCTTGGGACTCAACCCATTCTCTGGCATTCGAACCCACCGCGTTCCGCTGCCAGAGATCATCCTCATCGCCTCTCAAGGTTCCTTCCTGCGTCACTTGTGTGTGTCGACTCAAAGGCCACACAGCCGCCATACCTCGTCAACACGACGACGGTCGACCGCCTGGACCAAGGTCACTTCTACACCGCCATGGTGTAGAGCAACACGCCGGCTCCCTGAAGACCTCTGATCTTCACCGCCGTAGTCTCCTGACCTTCTTCTCACTCATCAGGCAGCAGCAACACTAACGGCACTACTGTCACTCCGCTCCGCTCCGACCTTCGCTACGTATCCCTAATAAAGACTGACTCATACTCGTACATCGTCTGCACGACTTTTATTTCACGCCCCGTCTCTACCGATCCGTCCGCTCCCTCACAACTTGTTTGATGGTCCACGAGGCTCACTGCTTTTGCATTGACACCTCCATGGGCTTTAGAATTGTAGATATTGACCATTACAGTACAGTCCAGTAGGCGCGCCCGCATACCGCCACCTAACACAGTATGAGGGGACATTGAAAGTCTAGATTCGTTACATTAAATGTAGAGCCGTTTATTCAAAAAAATTTGATTCTTGCGAAAACTCCGAAGGGGCGACCATAAGTTGCCTATACCGGGGTGGGACAGTGGTGGGACAGTTAATTCAATGATCTTAGATATATATAACTTCTTCATCCTGCATGTTCACTATCAGGTCCCCCTGACATTGGCGATCACTCTGGTAAATAAATCTCAATCTTGCGCTGCCTGGAATAGCTCCTCCACACTTCAAATACCGGTCCACTCTTGTACATTTCGCAGCCAAGATATTTGTCTCCTACCAGGAGACAAATCGACGGTGACCCTCTATCTCGCCTTTTAATATTAATTGGAGCAAGTGATATTTCTCCCCTCGAAGTATATGAGCCAGATATTAAATTTTCTTGACTTTTACGAATGTGAGCAGTTCTCTATCTGCTCAAGCCCGCCTGAGAATTTCAGTGTTAATGATCATGTCAGTCCATGGACTTTGAGCATTTTCCGGTGAAGCAACATTTCAAAAGCCTCTAACCTGTTCATGATATTTACTTTCAAAGTCCATGTCTCACATCCATACAGCAAGACCAAGACCGACCACACATAATATTTTATAATTCTCTGCCTTAGTTTTAAATTAATATTGTCATTGCGGAAGAGGGATTTAGTGTTACTGAATGTAGTTCTTGCTGCTACAATTCTGCACCTAACCTCTACACCTTTTTTTTTAATTTTCATTATTCAGGCACTTGCCTTGTTATGGTGGTCGATCTGGATCAAGAGTCTCCGTGAGAGTGCTGTGAAGGTATCTAAATCTCCCCACCTTTTCGACATTGCAACCATTTGTATCAC
Source organism: Limnephilus rhombicus (assembly GCA_929108145.2). NCBI lineage: Eukaryota > Metazoa > Arthropoda > Insecta > Trichoptera > Limnephilidae > Limnephilus > Limnephilus rhombicus. Next base: position 21,927,841 of record OV815289.1, on the reverse strand, counting down.
TGAACCAGGGTGATTTAGTCGTCCAAATGTCATCCATTTAGTTTTATTGTCGTTGATTGTCAGGTCCAGTTGCTGAGTAGTATTATTAACAAGATTTAATAGATTTTGGAGGTCTTCGATACGGTCAGCTAGTAATACAGTTTCATCTGCGTATCTTATGTTATTAATCACAACCACGTTGATCTTCAGACCCTTTTCAGTATTTAGGGCTATAGTTGGAACAGAGATTAAACAATAGTGGCGACAGGATACAGTCTTGTCGTTCTCAACGCTGAATGGCAATTGCATTAGATCTCTCGTTCCCATGTCTTATTTCTGCTGTTTGGAACCAATACAGGCTTTTTATGAAATTTATGGTCTTGGGTGTCAACGTTACAATCCGCAAGCATTTTCATTGGGTCAGCATGTTTTACCCTGTCAAATGCCTTTTCGTAGTCAATAAAACTTATTTCCGAAACATGGCTTCAATTTCCTTACATTTTAAGATTTAAAGACTATACAACATATACACGAGACAGAGCCGATGGCTGTGGAGAAGTTGCAATCTTAATCTATAAAAGTTTACAATCAATCGAACGAACCCTAGACATCACCAGGTCCTGTGAATTAGAATTATGCAGTGTTGAACTATTAAATGCCAGAAATCTGAAATCTGTCAACGTGATATATTGTCCTAGTAATATAAATATCACAATTCAAACATGGAGGAAAGTTTTTGACCAGATGGGACCAGGAGCCCTACTAGGCGGTGATTTCAATGCCCATAATCCACTATGGGATAGAGGTTTACGAGCCCGGATGTTACCCTGGTATCTTCTGAACTTGTACTAACTTGTAATTGGAGGGTAGACACAGATACGATGGGTAGTGATCATTTACCAATTATTATCACTTTAGAAAAAACCTATTGTAATCACGAACCAATATTGAAAAGAAATTACAAAAAAACAGACTGGAACAAATACAAATCCACCGTAGATAAATTCATACAAAATTTTCCTGAAGAAAAACTGTCAATTCAAGAATTTTATAACAGATTAGAAGATTTTCTGAACAAAAGTGCAGATGAAAGTATTCCATTCTTTAAGAAATCTAAAAATAAAGCATTCAAACCAAAACCATGGTGGAATCAAGAAGTCTCTAAAGCTATAGCTGAAAGAAGATTAGCTCTGACTCATTTACGAAAAAATGTTAATATTGACAATTATTTAGAATTAAAGCGCAAGGAATCGAGTACCAGACGAATAGTAAGAAAAGCAAAAAGGGAAGGACGGCGAAAATTCTGTGATTCTGTCGATACCAATACAACCTATTCTGATATGTGGAAGAAAATGAAATGGTATAAGGGAATAGGAACTTATCGTCCAAATATCTTTGAGAACAGCGAATCAGCGCTAAAATATCTACAATATCTAGTTCCAAACGAAAATTTAATCGAACATGTGTGGACCGAAGAAGAAATATCGGAGACTACTGGTATTCACAAACTGATAACAGCTTCTGAATTAAAATCAGTATTAAAATCCAAAGATACCTCCCCAGGAATAGATCTGATATCCTACTCAATGATAAAAAAATATACCTACTTCTTGCCAATTAATTATTGTCGATATATTTAATTCAATTTTACGAACTTCTACTATACCAATACAATGGAAACAGGTAAAAATTATTCCTATAATTAAACCCGGAAGAGATCCAAAGCTCATGACCTCCATAAGACCAATTTCATTAATTTCATGTCTTTGTAAAACTTTCAACACTATAATTACAAGGTGATTAGAGTGGTATTTAGAAAATAATTTCATGGGTGATAAGTCTACAATAGGATATAGAAGAAAACTGTCCACAATGGATAATCTGGGATGAATGGTTACAGAGATCCAAGTTGCCCAAACAACCAACACCGTTACCCTTGCTGCTTTTGTAGACATTAAAGATGCATACAATAATATAAAGATCGAAGAGGTCATTAAAGTTCTTATCTCTAAAGGTATCAAAGGGAAAGTTATAAAATATATCTGGGAATATTTTAAACAAAGAATGATTATATTATTATTAAGAAACCTAACATATTCGCTGAACAAATGAGCACGAGAGGACTACCGCAAGGAGATTCCATGTCTGCCCTCTTATTCAATATTGAAACTTCTGGTATAGGAAACTATCCCCAAGTAAAACGCGTACAGTACATTGACAATTTTCATATTTATTATTCAAGTTCAAAAGTAAAAACATCCGAAAACATTATTCAAAAAGCTCTGTTAGAATTACAAAATGCTCTTAACCGGTAAAGACATTAGAGCGTCAAAAGACGAAAATATAACAATAGCCGTCGAGACATTAGATCGTGTTTTGACGTAAACGCGCGAGTTTTTACAAAAATTGATTTATTTGCATCACTAATTCACGGATTACCATGGAATAAAAAACGGAATATCGATAATGATCAACGCTACGTGTCTGTATTTAAAAATATCTTTCATAACGAACATTTGTGTGAAATTGGTACACGCCCCGTTTTGGCATTTTGACTGTTTCGACAAAAACCATAGTAAAATGGAAAAGTAAGTAGTTACCATATTGTTGAGATATATATTTGCCACTCTTTCATCATATATTTAGTTGGTTTGAAGTGTTTTTTCTTGTAAAAATCGTTATTTTACTGCACACTTTCATGTGGTTGGATTTTTTCATCGCGTTGAATGGACGCTTTCGTAAAAAATGTCCACCATTACCGCTTGAAATTGTATATTTTCATAAAAGCATGTATTCTATTGCAATATCTATCAAAAACATTAGTAATTTCAAGACAAAATTGTTATTTTTTCAACGTTTTTATGAAATATTGGCTACGAGGGTAAAAATCTGTTAGTTTGACATGTCGAAATCACTAGGGATGTAACTTCCTATTTTTCTGAAAAATTCGAATTCGAAAATTTTTCTTTGCGAACTGATATTTGAGTAAACCTTTATAATTTTTCTACGAATAGCACATCATGGAACCCCACGGAGCCGATGCCAACTTGGGCTCGTATTGAACTTCAGTCAGAGTATGACGACGATGAGTTGATCTCCACTGGAGCTGATAATGATAGAAACAGCAGCTTTGGGCGGTTGATTGAGGCCAACGAATCCGACTTGGAGGACCCAAGAGAGACATTTGACGAGGTGATTTATATAATTAAAATCAATACTTTGTGTAATGTTTATTTTTTTATTCCGCCAATAAAATAAAAAAAATTTCAATTTTTTTTTCAGACTTCTTCGTTTTTTTCCAGCGGAGAAGAAGCTCGTCAAATGATCTTTTTGGATTCGTTGGTGGCTCCTGCTGCCCAAGGCTCCAGTGGAGATCTGGCAAGCGGCGGTGGACATGTAGAAGGTATATATATATACATTGCAATAAATAAATATATACATAATATCTATATAATTTTATTTGTATTGTGCTGTCTTTACAACATATTATACAAGTAGTGTGTGTTTGCGTTGTGTAATAGTTTTGCATTATATTTTCAGAATCGATGGATCAGACTGACAGTGATAGAGAAGCAAGCGGTAGTCACATAGAAGGTATATACATTATTATATATATATTTATATATGTATTTATATATATATATACATCCCGCTATCATTTCTGCGTCCTTTCATCAGATCGACATTACTGCGTCTATCGGAAGGACTTGATTTTACATAGTTCTAATTAAAGTATATACTATCTTTTCAATGTTTGATTGTAGCTAGGTATTTACATTTTTGAAAAACATTAATTTAAAAATATACAAAACGAAAAAAACACCCTTTAACGTTCCACCAATCTGAACTCCTTTCATATTCAATGCAGAGAGGCATCCTGCGTATATTTACTTTTATTAGGTCCACAATGAAGCGTCCAATTATATATTCATTTTCATGTGTACGACAAACCGACGTCTTGCGACGTTGCCGCTTATTTGTTCAAGTTTTTGGTTGGACGACTGTATAGGTATTTATAGAATATGAAGGCGCCAAGATGACTGGCCCATACGTCGCGGACTCTAATCAACCCGGCGGTAATGCCCACGTAAAATTTATTAAAGTAGTATGAGATTTTTTTGAGACTTATCATTCAGAATTAAAATGTTGCTTGAAGTGTGATTTGTTATTTGTAGTGACTAGATCTATATTGCTGGGTTCTTCCTATGCTTCCTCTTCTCTCCATTTTGATTTCGCATCACGACAGTTATTACCATATTATGACTATATCAGTGGACTTCTGTATGGTTTTCTCATCAAAAACAGTTTTTTCATGTTAATTTTAAAGAATGCACTCTAGATATAAGTGGCTAATTATTACTACAACACGATTATCAGTAGAAATATTATGTGACCTATTAATTATAAAGAAACCGCAGACTTCGTAAAGAGTCAATTTGGGAGGCGGTATGGGTACCGCTGTCCCGGGAACCATTTATTGGATAACCAACACCTCTGCCATAGGTCACCCCAAGTGGTTCGCTACGTTTGGTGAATTAGCGAGGGTGCCTTATAATATGTTATGCTCATGTGGTGAGGTTTGTCTGGGTCTTGGCTGCGGATGCGTCTGCCCACCAGCTGCATAGATGGCCGGTTCGGGACGGAATGGTTGAGGGAGTTCCTTTGATTCTTCAGCCGTACTCTTGCCGAAACCGAAACCGAAACTTCGGTCGGTCAGTAATTATAAATATATTATTATTTTGAATTATATTATAGACCGGTCAGTGGTTGAGTGGGCATCGCATTTGGGTCCCACCCAGGCGTTTCGTGTTCGATTCCTCGGTTGACTAAGTCCTCCATCGCGACTTAAGCAACATTTTCGGCTTACTGTGGTGGTAGTGGAAGATTTTCAAATATTGTCGGGTTATTCGTTAACTCTGGAATGTTTGTCTTTCTTTAAAAAAAATGCTTATCATGCTTGACGATGCATTTTCGTTCACGGGAGAAACAATTTTAGGGGTTTTAAGGGCTTAGGTTTTTAACAACTAAATTATATGATAAATCCTTTTGAAAGGAAAAGGGGAAAATAGAAAAGCGAAAGCATAAAACTGTCTTAACAAATAATATCATATGACTTCGGATAATAAGTAAATATTATTTAACATTATCTAACAATGACACTGTTCTTTGCAGAGAGGACCGCCAAAGAACTCGATCTTGGCACACACTCTTTGCCTCAATCACGTTAAGTTTAAAAGCTCTTTAAAAAATATATGTTATTCTTGAAGATAATATCTAGACATTCCCCGTGCCGAAAAGCAAATTATATAAAATTCCCTCCATGGAAAAAAATAGGAATGTAAGCTCCAAAAATTATTATAAACACATTTGTTTTTATAAGTTATTTTACAAGTTATATGTATGAAAAAAATCAGTGTTTTTTTAAATGCTGTTTAAGACAGTCGTGTTTTATTAAACATTGTCACAATTTTTGCATCGACTTCGTCGCTTTAAATACAAGCGCGCTCCTCTAGCACTCGTAATTTCATGTCTCTCCATCTTCTTCTTTTTGAGCCCGGTTGCGGCTTCTTACGTGCTAACTTTTGAGTATTTGATTGTAGCCAGTCTATTTATGCCATTTCTGAAGAATGAATTCTAAACATAACAGGATTGAAAAACATTTAGTCCATTGATATCAGATGATAATTAAAAGGGTTAATTATTACTTCAACATTGTATCGGATGTACCATCAAGACTTGTACGGTGTACACTTAGTGTACTGGTTCACGAACTTGACCTAATAATGAAAAATTTGTTTGTATTATAAATATTATAAACAAATACATCACATCCAAACACTTGAAATGTGGTTCCTAGAACCCGATAATGGATTAGGAGGCCCGTTAAGTAACAAGAGATTCATTCATTAATTTTGTCTTCTGGAATATTGCCGATTACTCTAATGAACGGTTCATACCATTAAAAAGATAACGATTTTAATCGACATTTTGACAGCAGTACAGTATCTCTCAACGACAGCGGATACCTACATATCGAGGACATCAACCGCACCTGCTTTGAAATTCATCGTGTTCTACCTTGCCGGTATCCGTGGTCGAGGTGTAAGGCTCTCGAATTGCAATCAGGAGGTCACGGATTCAAATCGCAAAGTGAGGTAATATTTTTATTTATTTGATTAATCTGTATTATTTCACAATTTAATCACTTAAAATAAAATAAGGTATATTTGCGGCTCGTTTCAAAGTGTAAGATACTCTCAGAATCGCCCTGGCGTAAGATCACCATTCAGAATTGAACGGTCAGTGACTGAGAGGGCATCGCGTTTGGGTCCCAACCGGGGGACGCTTGTTCGATTCCTCGGCTGGCTAAGTCCTCCATCACGACACAAGCAACATTTTCTGCTTAGTGTGGTGGTAGTAGGAGATTTTCAAACATTGTTGGGTTATTCATAGACCGGGAATGTTTGTCTTTCTTTAAAAAAAATAAAAAAGGAAAAATAGAATTGAAATCCCCGGTGTAAGACAGCCATTCAGAATTGAAACGTTACTTGAAATGGCTTTAGCCGTGTTTGGTGACCAGATTTATATAACCAGGTTCTTCCCCACCTACCTCTTTCCCATATCCTTCTCGTCCCACTACCTTCAATCCCGCAACATGGGTACCCCAATTGGAGATGCCATAGACTCACTGGCTCCATTGGTTGAATGGTGGTCTTACACCAGGACGAAAGTGAAATTATCATCTTCTCTAGAAGGAGTCCCAAATATAGCTACAAATACAATTATTTTAATTAATACATTTTGTAGTAATACACGTATTAATCAAATAAAATTTTATTTTTGGATTTGAATCCGAGACCTCCGGATTGCTAATAGAGAGCTTTGCCCTCGACCACGGAGGTCGTTATTTCCTGTCCATGGGTTTTCTTGCACGTCTAAATTAAATAGAACCGGGTCTTTTCCCTATGATTACACACTTCACGTTAAAAAATGTATTAATATTTTTCAGTTGGTTAAAATCGCCAATAGCCAATTCTTAGTAGTTTTTCTCGATTAGTCTCTGAAGTTCACCGGAACGTTTTCAGTTTAGTAGGAGAACTTGGAAAATACTATTTCTCTCATTAGAAATAAGTCGGAATACAGCATCACTTGCCTTGATTTTTAAATGTTAATCTAACAATGAATTTCAACACGTTTTGCGAGTAAGAAGAAAAGTCATAGTTTTCAAATTACTTGCAGCTTTGGCAGATTGGGTAATTATTACTACAACACGATTATCGATAGAAATATTACGTCTTTTGCGAATCTTACAACAAAATTATAATTAATTCAATTTGAGAGGAGGGTGTGGGTACAGTCGCCGCAGGAACCATTTATAGGATAACCAACACCTCTGCCATAGGTCATCCCAAGTGGTTCGCTACGTTTGGTGACTTAGCAGGGGTTCCCGGGTTAATGGGGTGAGATTTGGTAGCGGATGCGTCTGCCCACCAGCTGCATGGCAGGTCAAGTCGGGAGAGATCGGTTGAGAGAGCCTCCTTGACTGTCACTCCTGGACACATTGACCCCCCAGATTCCTATCCACCCCCAATACCATTTTCCTTCCCAGAACTTCCTCTCCTTCTTCTCCTAAAATGACCCTCCACACAGCATCCCCAAAGATTACATAGGTCCTGAGGGGAATTATTTTCCTCCCAGGGCCTCCTGGGAGGAAAATATATGTTAAATCTCTTAAAAGGAAAATCGAAAGCTTAAAACTGTGTAAACAAATAAAATAACATGCCTTTAATAATAAATAAACATTATCTCATAATAACTAACCATCCTGCTGTTTCTTCGCAGGGGTTCGCAGAGAGGACCGCCAAACAACTCGGTCTGTGCATACACTCCTTGCCTCATTCACATCCATATATCGCTCTTTTCTTCTGTCTTTCGACACGACTCAAGAATTCGGTTTACTCAATCATGCCATGTCTTTCTCGGGCATCTCGGACTTTTTCTATCATTCAAGTTCACGACATATATTCTTCTTACAACCTTTCTTTAGATAAATGGATCTACATGCCAAACCATCTAAGAGTCCTATTCTTATCTCATTACACTCATCAGTCTTGTATTCTCCGTGAATCACATATATTTTTTACTGTCAAATCTGTCATAATTTGAAGAGAAAATTGTTTTATTTTGTAGTAAGTAAGTTTTCAAATTACTAATACATTAAGCACATTGATTTTATCTTGTTTAGGAATGTATAATCGTGTATAAGAAAATAACCAATATTGGTTTAAAAATAGTCATATAAAAAAATAAAGTTGCTGAAATATTTACTGTACTATAATATCATAATGACAAGCTGAATTTGAATGAAATCTTGTTTTTTCTGATCTTAATTGCAATGTGCGATGTTTTTACTATGATTGATCAGTATCAGAAGAAACGCTATTAAAAAGCGATGTTGCCAAATGTAGGAGTTGCGATACGCGAGTCAATGAAATGTATATTTTGCTAAAAATATACGCTCGTCTACTGCAGCGCCGCGGCTCGCCGCTCGGTGACAAAGCACTGAACTAAAATCGTATATTTCAGTTTATTTAGGTACCAAAACCGCGTCTGGCTTATTTTCGTTTTTGGACTGTATGAGGGTATAGGAGTGGGGAAAACTTGAAATTACATGTGTTCAATCCTGCGTCCGTATACCGGACGCAGAATGACGGTCGGACGCAGGATTGAATGAAAGTGGACCATTAGAAGACGCAGCAATGATAGCGGGATGTATATATATATATATTATTATATATATATATATACATCCCGCTACAGATTTGGCGTCCTTTCACTTCGCATCCTTTTGGCTACCACTGCTTACGGTAGGTTTTTAAATAAAATTGCGGTGAATGTTCACATGTTTTTAGGTTGACAAAAGAGTGATAGTAAAAGAATTATCCAGAAATTGTGTTTTGAGGGTATTCAAATTTTTGATAGGTACGTATACTTTAGAGTCTTTTGGGCGTCCTTTCATATTGCCGCCGTTTTGGCAACCGCGTATATCGTACGTATATCACACTTCATTCCATATTTAGGGCGTCCGTTCATTACGAACATTTGACGACCTCCGTATATTCCTGTATGCAGTACGTTTAAATTACGATGCTTTCAGAATCCTTTTAATTCGTTCTCGATTTGCCAACGGTCTATCTATCGTAGGTACATAATGATTGGTTACATAAATATTATTTTGAAGGAAACCAAAACAGAATCCCAAGAAGTCAAAACGGTAGACTGTTATTATATCATTTTATATTTGGGAGGAAAAACAACAATCAAATTAAAAATTTGGGAGGCAGGTGCGGGAACCATTTACAAGATAACTAACAGCCCTGCCATAGGTCACATCAATTGGTTAGATATGTTTGGTGTCTTAGCGGGGGTGCCCGTGTTCACGGGGTGAGCTGTGTCTAGGTCTTGGCAGCCTATGCATTTGCCCACCTACTACATGGCGGGCCGGATCGGGAGAGACTGGTTGAGGGAGACCTTTTCATCTCTCCAACCGGACTCTCGATCCACGCCTTATATCACAGTGGGAGGGATGGATTCATATGTCTGTCACTCCTGGACACATTGACCCCCAGATTCCTAACTACCCTTCATACTTTTTTCTTTCCCAAAACTTCCTCTCCTCCCTTTCCCCAAAAATACCCTCCACACAGCATCCCCAAAGATGACATAGGCCTTGAGGGACATTGTTTTCCTCAGGGCCTGCAGTGTGGAGCTAATGTAAAAAAAATATATAGAGTGAACAGGAACTAGGTTATTTTAGTTACCAATAATTATTCGGGATGCATAAAATTGGCTCCTTTTTGCGATAGGTAGCAATTGACAAGTGCAATAAAGGCACAATCTTTTTTTAAGAAAGACAATCATTATTGGGTTACGAATAACCTGTCACTAATTTAAAATCTCGTACTTTTTTTTCTTTTTTTTACATGAGCTCCACACAGAAGACCCTGAGGGAAATTATTCATCTTTGGGTATGCTGTGTGGAGAGCTTTTGAAGGAAAGGAAGGAGAGGAAAATTATTTTAAGGAAAGGGGTTTAAAGGGTAGGAAGGAATCTGGGGTTCAGTGTGTCCCGGTCATCCGCCTCCAAGACCTAGACAAACCTCACCCCCATTCTGAAAACGACCTTCGTTCGTCGTTTCCACAAAACTTTAACGTATCGACCAAATCCAAGAAGAAAATTGAAAAAGAAATAACAAAAAAAATACAGGGCGCTGTTCACACGCCGTAGAAATGAAACCTTCAGAAAACGAAAGTAGACAAGAGTGGATAGGCTACGAAGCACCGCACAAAGAGAAGCCAGATTATTATCTTATTCTCTTGTAGTCCTATAGATGTATGTTTTTGCCTCTTTTTAGTGTCGCTATTTTTAGTTTCATGGAGTTTCAAATCACAACGGTGCTACAAAAGTTTTCACTTCAAAAGAGGTCGAATGCCGGATTTTTGTTTTTATTTCGAAAAGGACTCGAGGCATATTTTCAGAAACCACGAGATAGAATGTGAAATTCAAAATATCCTGATAATAATTAATGGCAATGAAAAAAAGGTTTTCTGCTAAATTGCATAAAAAGGGAGATTATGTACAAAATTATCAGGAATACAAAAAACCCATTACAAGAAAATACCATTCCTCATTTAATGATTATTTGCCATGCCCCAAATGCTTGGGATTTTTTTTGATTAAACAATATGAAAACATAGAACACTATGCTTAAATTTTTAATTTAAATGTACCTAGACAGATAATTTAATATGTATGAAGAATGAGTTAATGATGAATGTAAGTAAGTCTAAAATCGTAGTGTTTGATACGAAAACAAAGTGAAACTTAGTTGTGAATGATGAATACTTGGAGCAGGTGGATAAGTTTTTGAAGTATGTATTGTGAAGTATATTTGGGAAGTGTGTTTACGGTAGATGGGAAGGCTGATAGAGATATGTGAAACAAGGTTAAATGTAGGTAACTCCATTAACGGAGGATAGAACGCCAGTGGCGCCAACAAAAAAACTGTCCAAAGAAGCGAAGCCAGCTACCCATAATAAAGTGCTGGAACCGACACCCATGTATGGCTGTGAGGCATGGAACTGGTAGAGGAAGGAAGAGGAAGGAAGCAAAGGAAGGAAAGTAGGCTGAATGCTGTAGAATTTCGATTCCTGAGGCGTGAGTATGGTAAAACCATGTACGATCTTGGGAGAAACGTTGAGATCCGCGAAGAATGCAAGGCCAATGTAAACGTAATGAGTAAAATTACGAAAGGAACGCTCGGATGGATTGTAGAGCGAATGAACGAGAAAAAGAGAAGAAGCAGTCGGGGGCGCCCGAGGAAGACGTGTGACATTTCAATTTGGGAGGCGGGTATGGGTACCGCCGCCCCGGGAACCATTTATTGGATAACCAACACCTCTGCCATAGGTCACCCCCAAGTGGTTCACTACGTTTGGTGACTTAGCAGGGGTGCCCGAACTCATTGGGTGAGGTCTTGGCAGCGGATGCGCCTGCCCACCTACTGCGTGGCAGAGAGAGACTGGTTGAGGGAGGCCTTTCGACCTTTTCAGCAGGACTCTCTCGACCCATCGCTTTGCACAGCTGTTGGAGGGATGGATTCATACGTCCGTCACTTCTGGATACACTAAACCTCTGATTCCTACCCATCTCTAATACCTTTTTCCTTCCCAGAACTTCCTATCCTTCTCTTGCTTAAATAGACCCTCCTCACTGCATCCCCTAAGATGACATAGGGCCTGAGGGAGATTATTTTCCTCAGGGCCTCCTGTCCAATTTTTTTTCGTCAAGTTGTTAGGATAGCTATTTTAAAACGATTGCTGCAAAGATCCAACAAAATTTTGAACGGCAACCACGGACATATGAATTCTTATGTCTATGACGGCAACCTATTTTTCTTAAATTAATTTCGATTGCACGCACATCTCACGTGATTTTGTTGTGAATAGCGGCCGAGGGGAAAGGGAAGGGGTGGGGATAGTCGAACGGGGGGGAGCAGCGAGCAGCGAGCGAACAACTGAGCGCGGGATATGCCCGGGAGCGGGGAGGGGTGGGAAGTCGACTTGATGTTTTTTGTGTTTTTAGTGAATGTTTTAAACAAAAATTGCTTTGATTACTGTAAAAGTTTTTTATAATAACCATAGAATTATATTAAATTTTACTAATGGTTTATATTATGCAAAGTGTAATATAAAATAACTCAATCTTATATATAAAAATGAATCGCTAAATGTGTTGCTAAGCGCAAATCTCGAGAGCAGCTGAACCGATTTTGCTAATTCTTTTTTTAGAATATTCCTTGAAGTACGAGGATGGTTCTTACGGAGAGAAAAATTAAGAAAATTTGCGCAGAAAATTGGATAATTTCAGAAAACCTAACGGTTATCGCACGTTTCACAGTTCGCGTGTTTGAGAATGACACTTTAAATCAGGATTCTATTTTCAAAAATCTTTAAGTTGATAAATTTATTTAAAGAAGGTACTCCCCTAATAGTTTGAATATTTAAATATCTTTCTACTCGTGTAAAATTCAAAACGGCAGACGATTTCATGATATCATTTTATGTTGTGCAGTTTGAACAGAAAAATATATCTTTAAATATCTTTCTTCTCGTGTATCAAAATATTAGGTAGTTATGTTAGTTACCAATAATTATTCCAATAATTATTAAAAAGAATATAAACGCTGTAAATATTTGGTTTCTCACGTCATCAAAATTTAAAAACTAGCGTCTTATTTGCACAACGCAAGTAAGCGCCAAAGATGTTTTTATATATTTTGTACATAATTTTATAAGAATGAAAAAAGTTAGATAATATAAAACGTCAAAATAGTCTTAACCATAAAAGGATATTTAAAAAAAATCTTTTAGGTTTAAAAAAATATCTTATCATTCTTAAAAAAAATCTTCGTAGGTCATGAAAAAACATTTTTTTAGTAAATAATAATTTTATTGTAATTCCAATACGTAAAAAGGTAGTAAAAGCTTCAATTTATCCGTAGCATATTGTTTGATGTTCATAATGTAAACCGATTCCTAGTAAACAAATTAATTTAAATAAGGTCAGGTAAAACTTCATCTTAATGCATAAAATTGGCTACCTTTTTGCGATGGGTAGAAATTTGAATCGACAACTGCAATAAAGCAATTTTTTGGAGAGAAAACTTTTTTGGCGTCGTTCTGATTTGAAACTCGATGAAACAGAAACAAGCGACCCTAAAAAGGGACAAACAATATGGGATTGGATTATACGTTTAAGCCCTATGAAGACTATGTTTTAAAGCTCTTAAAAATATATATGTTATTCTTCTTGAAGATAATATCCACACATTCCCAGCGCCGAAAGGCAAATTTTATAAAATTCCGTCGATAGAAAAAAATCGCAAAGTATGCTCTAAAAATTTTTGTAAACACGTTTGTTTCAGTTATTTTACAGGTTATATGCACAAAAAATTCAGTGTTTCTTTAAATGCAGTTTAAGACAACCCCCGCTAGATTTTTGCTCTATTCTAAACGAGTCGTGTTTTATTAAACATTTTCATAATTTTCGCATCGATTTTATCGCTTTAAATATTAGCGCGCTCCTCTAACATCCGTAATTACATATCTCTCCATCTCCTTCTTTTTGAGAGCAGATAGCAGAGAGCTTACGGCGCCTTAAAGATTTACTCTGCGAAAGAATTAGAAAGACTAAACGGTGTCCTCTTTGTGCGGTGTTTTTTTTAGTTTATCAGCCTCCTCTTCGTGCGGTGCCTCGTAGAATAAAATAATTTTTACACTATGAAACAATATTATAATAAATAAAGCCTACAATTATCCTACTCCTGATTTGTCTCATTTTGCATTTGTCTCATTCTCTCGAAGTTTGGTTTAATGAAGGCTTCACTTCTCCCGCGTGTGAACTGCACACATGTTTCATATATTTATTTTAAAGATAGAATTATTGACCGGTCAGTGATTGAGTGGGCAACGCGTTTAGGTCCCACCCGGGCGTCGCGTGTTTGATTCTTCGGCTCCATCACAACACAAACAACATTTTCGGCTTTCTGTTGTGGTAGTAGGAGATTTTCAAACATTATTGGGTTATTCGTAACCCAATAATGTTTGTCTTTCTTTGAAAAAAATATCAGAGTGTGCAGAGTGCACACGCGGTAGAAGTGAAATTTTCAGAAAACTAATGTAGACAAGAGTGGGGAGACTACGAAGCACTTTTTTTATCAATGTGGAGGATTATATTCAAGAATGGAAATAGATGGGATTGGGCGAGAAATTGAGTAATCTGAAAGTATGTTGCGTGTTGTATGCTGATGTTGCGGTACTGATTTCCGACAGTATCTCCAACTCGTGTCTAGGATGAACGATGGATGTAATGGATGGATGGATGAAGTATGTATGAAGAATGAGTTAATGATGAATGTAAGTAAATCTAGAATCGTGGTGTTTGATACGAAAACAAAGTGAAACTTAGTTGTGAATGATGAATACTTGGAGCAGGTGGATAAGTTTTTGAAGTATGTATTGTGAAGTATATTTGGGAAGTGTGTTTACGGTAGATGGGAAGGCTGATAGAGATATGTGAAACAAGGTTAAATGTAGGTAACTCCATTAACGGAGGATAGAACGCCAGTGGCGCCAACAAAAAAACTGTCCAAAGAAGCGAAGCCAGCTATCCATAATAGAGTGCTGGAACCGACACCCATGTATGGCTATGAGGCATGGAACTGGTAGAGGAAGGAAGAGGAAGGAAGCAAAGGAAGGAAAGTAGGCTGAATGCTGTAGAATTGCGATTCCTGAGGCGCGAGTATGGTAAAACCATGTACGATCTTGGGAGAAACGTGGAGATCCGCGAAGAATACAAGGCCAATGTAAACTTACGTAAATGAGTAAAATTACGAAAGGAACGCTCGGATGGATTGTAGAGCGAATGCACGAGAAAAGAAGAAGAAGCAGTCGGGGGCGCCCGAGGAAGACGTGTGACATTTCAATTTGGGAGGCGGGTATGGGTACCGCCGCCCCGGGAACCATTTATTGGATAACCAACACCTCTGCCATAGGTCACCCCCAAGTGGTTCACTACGTTTGGTGACTTAGCAGGAGTGCCCGAACTCATTGGGTGAGGTCTTGGCAGCGGATGCGCCTGCCCACCTACTGCGTGGCGGAGAGACTCGTTGAGGGAGGCCTTTCGACCTTTTCAGAAGGACTCTCTCGACCCATCGCTTTGCACAGCTATTGGAGGGATGGACTCATACGTCCGTCACTCCTGGATACACTAAGCCTCTGATTCCTACCAGGCGCGGCCGGTGCCTCAAATTATAGGTGGTTCACCAAGCCATTCATAAAAAACGAAAGGTTGATATTATATTTAAAAAAAAATCTAGACATCATGCATAATTTTTCATTATTTGCTAAGTATCAAAAAATATCATGTAACTGTAATAGTAAAAATAGTAAAAATTGTAGGTAATTTTATGTTCTACAAAACTTGTGAAGTTACCTTAGCCAACATTTTCATTGGGAACGAAATATTTGAGAAAAACGAGATTTTGGCGCGATTGCTAGCCTAAGCCACTGCTTGTGGTCAGTGGCGTAGGCTAGCATGGGTGGCACCCGGGACGGATAGCGGCGGGAGGGGCGTAATGGGATAGGGTAGGACGGGTTCTAGCAGAATATTTGCCATAACGGAGGGGACGGAATGGGATAGGGTGGGACGGGTTCTAGCAGAATATTTGCCATAACGGAGGGGACGGAATGGGATAGGGTGGGACGGGTTCTAACAGAATATTTACCACAACGGAGACGGCGGAATGGGATAGGGTGGGACGGGTTCCAGCAGAATATTTACCACCGCGGAGGGTGTAGAACTGGGAAGGATGGGGTGGCTCGAAACGGAATATTATAATGGCCACTGACCACAAGGTACAATAATGATAAACTGAATACTCTCCAGATTTTTTTTATTCAGACTTCTCGACCAGGAACCGCCCGCGCGTTGGCTCGTTTATTGACCGGCGGACAATCACGGACCACCTTCTACCCTCTTGCGGACCACTAGTGGTCCGCGGACCACTGGTTGGGAAACCCTGATCTAGAATCTAGATAAAACAAATGCCCCACAAAAAATGTGCTGCTACTCTAGTTCTCCTAACTTTTAGGGATGAATTTACAGCTGCGATGGATAAAACTCTATCCTTTCTTGAGTATGAAACTTCATGAAAATTTTTACCTTCAGTATTTTGCATAATATGTATACCAATATCCTGAGCGTCATGACAGTTGATATCATTACCTCCCGGTATACCTGTACCCAAAGACATTAGTTTATTCAAATAAGGAAACGGACCATGACTTTCAAACCAGGTTTCAAATGTTTCGATATCCTTTGAATCGCGAATTATTCGCGAAGTGCGATTGTCGACATGTTGCTCGAACAAACCCCAGAGAACTCCTCGATTGCTGACGAAATTTTAAGAGTTTGCATAGCCAGCACACCATCTGTTAATCCACGTCCATGCATGCGTTAAGTCACCGTTTTTACTCGTACTTTTTTTTTTAACCACATGTATGTACCTTAATTAATAATTTCATTTATATTTTGTTATTATATTGATGGATAATGTTGCTGTCACGTATGTTACATGTTATTTCAATAATAAATGTTTAAAAAAACGAATAATCAAGGTATGCCAAGATCAAACACTATTCTACTGATTCAATTTTTGACCTAATTTTTGTAATAGAACCTGGATACCTAATTGCGATAAAAACATTAAACATATACCTAAGTCTTTTATAAAATTTTGTTTTCTACAAAATTGATATTTATAATTTTTTCACATAATTGTACTGGAAACGAGATACGCACAAAAAACCTAACCAAGTCGAGCAATTTACCTGTTTTTACAAACTTATACACATTTTTACGACTGCATAACTCGATATTTATTAGAGATAGAAGAAAATTATTTAAGTAAAAATTGTAGGTAATTTTATATTCTACTAAACTTGTGAAGATACTAAAGCCGAATTTTTTATTGAAAACGAGATATTTGGGAAAAAACTAGATTTTGGCGCGATTTCGGCTGGTTTTTTCAAAATGGCGGCGAAAGCTCAAGTGACCCAAGTTAGAAAACTCAGATTTTACATCAGGAGATGAGTTTGTAAAACATATAAAAAAAATTGAGACTACCGGAATAATACCGATCGCGGATCGCTAATTGCACTGGCCGCATTGTCAATCAACCATGCAAACAATGCCCTTCGTTAAGAGCTATGCCGGTCATTTAAAAATATCGTCGATAGGTATTGTAACGAATGTCTTCTGTTCCACTCCGCACTTCCCTCAGGGGAACTGAGCGAAAGGGACAACTGCATATCGGGCCGAAAATACCTAAATAAAATCGTCAAAATCGATGTTTTGTATTCCCCATTTCTCTTCTCCAAAACTGGGCCGATTTTTTTTTTCACTAACTGTATTAGAAGAAAATATTCTATGTTGGTACGTTTTGCTTTTTTTTCAAATACATTGTTTAGTTTGTATACTGAACGTCTTTGACGGCATTTAAATCAGGCAATTTTATTCATTTTTGGAAGGTCCTAATTTCTATAAGAAGTAAATTATCAAAAAAAGCAAAAAGTACCGATACGCTTGTGGTCGATATCTATATTATGTAAAAAAAATTGCTCTAGGGTCAAAATCCAGAGAGATAAACGGGGAATACTTTTGTAAGGACAAAACGCAGCCCGCATTCCCTCTTAATTTTACACAGACGCAGACTTCGCGGTAGTAGCGTGCCGCGTAGCGTAGTCCCGAATGCGACTAGCCCCATCCCTTCCCTTACCCCGCGGGCTCCTGTTCATACAAAAGTCACGTGGAATCTGCGTGCAATCGAAATCAATTTAAAAAAATAGGTTGCCGTTGAAAATTGTGTTGGATCTTTGCCGAAATCATTTTAACAATAGCTATCCTATCAATTTGACTTAAAAAATTGGACGGAGAATTTTTCCGGAGCGATATTTTTGACTGATATCAAAAAAGCATGTTCCAAAAGAAAAAATGTTGGATCTTTTGATTAAATAAAGCTAACACCAATATAAAGACACTTCGTGATCAAAAATTGGAGGGAGGAATTTTCCCGGCAACAATAGAAATAAAAAACAAATCTCTTTTTAAAAACACACTTTCCCAACAAAAATATTGTTGGATTTCTATTTAATCAGGTGGATATTAATTACCTAATACTAACAAGATGTGAAGAGTTTTCGAAAGAAATACTTTTCCAGCGAGAGATATAATTTTTTTTCAGTTAACTAGGTAACTTCCCGTTAAATATTTTGTTGGATCTTTTGTCATTCGTCATCCCTAAATGATACTCCACGTGACTGCAAAGGTTTCATCGACGGAGGAATTAATGTTTGGGTTAGCCTCATTTTGAACCTCTATTGTCTGGTCTATAGGTACCTACCTATATGCACGGCTTACGGCACGCACTTCCGAGTTCCAAACACAAGATGCGCTAGACGCTACCGGCTACACCCACAATGCATTACAGCTGTGTGGGTGAGCTGAAGAGAATCTTGGTCAAGCGGGGGGATAGGGAATTCGGCCGGCAACAGCTAAGTTTGTGTGCGCTTATTGTTTTGGATTTTTTTTAGTTAGTGTGCGTGAGCTTCGTTCCAACGGGACAAAGTAGATATAATGAAATAACGCTGATGCGCAGTTTAAGCGAAACCGGTCGGTATAAAAAAGGTAAATGGATGAATCGTGGTTACAAACTAAGTGATTGTTTTATTTCAATTAATATCTTTGTCAAACCACAAAGCTTTGCTTTCTACCAAAGTAAAAAAAGGATTTAATTATCACTTATAATGAATGTTCATCTTCTTATGTATATAAAAAGATATAAAACGTTTAAAAAGAATTTAAAAAATCTAATAATAGGTAGCTAAATAGGTATCCGAAACAATTTAAAAAAATCCGAGTACGCAATTAAAAGTAAAACCTTCAGAAAATAAAGTAGAATACAGTGGGAGGAGTGGCTACGAAGCACCGCACAAAGAGGAGACCGATTATACTCTTATTCTCTCGTTGGCTAAATTCCATAGATGTACGAGCATTTTTTTATTATGTATATCTTACTAATTTTAAAAATTTAAATATTAAGAGATGATGTAGGTACATAAATTAAACTCGAGTACGTGTAAACTTCTTTAGCACCGTTGTGATTTGAAATTCGATAAAACGAAAAATAGCAACATTAAAAAGAGATTTTTTTTTTTTTTTAGTATATTTATTCAGTTTTTTTTTAAATTTTACAATATTAATCTTTATTATTATTATTATTAAGACATATACATCCATAGGATTAAGCCTGCAAGAGAATGCGATAGACTAATCGGTCTCTTCTTTGTACGGTGCTTCGTAGCTATTCAGTCTCCTCTTCGCGCGGTGCTTCGTTGTCGTCTCCCCAACCTTGTCTAGAGTTTTCTGAGGTTTCACTTCTACTGCATGTGAACTGCACACTTGTATTTTGAAGTGAAAACTTCTTTAGCACCGTTTTGGATTTGAAACTCGATGAAACGAAAAATAGCGACAATAAAAGGAGTCAAACACATACACCTATAGAATTTAGCCTGCAAGAGAATGAGATAGTATATTCGGTCTCCTCTTAGTGCACTTCTTCGTAGCCTTCCCGCTCTTGTCTACTTTAGTTTTTCTGGAGGTTTCACTTCTACCGCGTGTGAATTGCACACTCTGAAATTTTTTACTGTAGTATGTTTACTCGCGACTGTCTGATAAGGATTTAAGAAACTTTTATATGGTTGTGATGCATTTGATGTGGTGGGTTCTGGTTCATTTCAATATTTTCACCTACGACTTAGTCATCTAATGATTCATGGGGTGTGGTTTGTTCGGGTCTTGGTGGCGAATGCGTCTGCCAACCAGCAGCATGACAGGTCGGATCGGGTGAGAGTGGTTGAGGAAGTCCCTTTAACATCTCCAGCCGCACTATCTCGCAACATTGCCTTGCACCGCAGTGGGAGGGATGGATTCATACGTCCGTCACTCCTTGACAAACTGAACCCTAGATTCCTACCCACCCCTAAAATCCTTTTCCTTCCCGTAGCTTCCTCCCCTTCCTTTCCTATACGCAGCGTCCACAAAGATGACATAGGCCCTGAGGTAATTATTTTCTTCAGGGCCTCCTGTGTGAAACTAAAGTAAAAAAACAAAAACACATTAAATTTAGTCGCATTGTTTTCGATGTTGTTTCCTCGAATACAATGTTTCTGAAAACACGCCTCGAACAATTAAAATTATAATTAACGGGTTGTTAAAAAAAAATGACAGATTCTTCAAATATTTGAAGTTAATTTTCACAATCTGTGTAAGTTGTATTCAAGTTCATTGTTATAACAACAGAACTTGAACAGAACTTACACAGAACGTGAAAATTAACTTAAAATTTTTAATTTTTGATGACTCCGTAAAATTTTTAAAACGACCTGTCCTAAGTCCTTTTCGAAATAAAAACAAAAATCTGGCAGTTGAACTATTTTGAAGTAAAAACATCTTTAACACCGTTGTGATTTGACACTCGATGAAACGAAAATTAGCGACACTAAAAAGAGGCAAACACATACATCTATAGGATTTAGACTGCGAGAGAATAAGGGGGCATACATTAATAACGTGAGCAGTTAATTTTCCAATTCCCCTCCTTTGGTGAGATTTGGTGCCCCCCCCCCTCTCCTCTCACGAGACATCAGTTGTGTATCTGGGGTCCCACCCTATCCCATCCCGCCCAATGTGGTAAATATGATCGCGACAATATGCTGAAACACTGTTCAAGTTTAGGTGAGATTTTACTGGACCCCCCACCCCCCATTTTGAGCTCAATTAATGTATGCCCCTAAGATAGAATAATCGGTCTCCTCTTTTTGCGGTGCTTCGTAGCCTACCCACTCTTGCCTACTTTAGTTTTCTGAAGGTTTCATTTCTACGGCATGTGATCTGCGCACTGTATTTATTTTTCGTTATTTCTATATGAATTTTCTTCTTCGATTTGGTCAACACGTTGAAGTTTTGTGGAAACAATGTTCGTGGGTCGTTTTGATTAGATGAATCATCCATGCAATATTTTTATTTTTTCGATTAAAATTAATCGGTGAGCTCGCTTTTTGTTTCACACATGGGATTTGGGTCGTATCCCACCATCACCGTCAGAGTAAGTGAACTCCTGTAAAATAAGAATAGGGAATTTTAAAGAAGTAAATTTGACCGTATAAATGATCGAAAAGAAGAATTATTAATTGAAGGCAAGTACCTCAGATTTTCTGAATTCTATATCATAGGTAGGTATGACTCCGAAGAATCATCTTGATATTGCATTTCTGTTATTCTTTCAATTTTTTTGTTCCGTTTCATTGAGTCAACCGTAATCAATAATGTATTGTAATTAAGACACTAAAATGGTCGGTCGCCAAATACCTACACTCCAAATCACATGTACGTCAATGCTCGGTATACGATAATACGATTGATTACGATAAAATTTTAAAAGGCAAAACATTCGAGGCAACCGGGTAAATAAGCGCGGCGGCAACGTCGCAAAACACGCCACCGCCACGTGCACCTCAACTCTTGTACGGGAGTTGAAATTGACCGGCAACCATAGACATCAGAATTCAATAGACCAGAAGTTACAGACGAGGGGGTAAAACCAAACTATGAAGGGGGAAGAGGGAAAAGATGACTGTGATTCGTTATACAATCAATCTGACAGTAAATAGGCATCTCGCATTACAATATCACCATTTAGTTCTTAAAAGCAAAATCTGCTTTGAATGAATAGACCTTTTTACATGGGAGCGCGAATTGCTTGCCACGATAATAACATATTTGCTAAGGTCAAATGCTCGCCGCAAAAAGACTCACCCCAATACACATAGCAATATTTTGTTGCCGTGTTTAGTTAAAACACTATTACAAATGTTTCATAATTTACTTACCCCTGTAACCAGCGACGAAAACACTGGAGAACCGCCCACATTCGCTATGTCTATATAATATGTACCTATAATGTATAGCGCAAGCTGCCGTTTTTGGCGTGATATTTCGTAAAACGTATAGACGTTACTTTCGCGCTGGTCACTATAAGAATGATGACGTCACATATTTTAGATTCTCTCCCCTCCCCATGGAGCGAGCTGGCGCCAAGGCGGAGCTTATAGCCGGTTCCACGGGGAGGGGGAAATATTACGTTTTTATCACTTAGGGCAGGTCCAGATATATTCATATGTCCGTGCCGGCAACGTTGTTTCCCAACACATTTGCCAACGCCATCGGTGGCGGGTAAATGCTAGGAATGAAAGGCGGCATGTTATGTCGCACCGGCCGGTCGCCTAAATGTCGGTAGTATTGAAGGGCAGAATACATGGCCGTGTATATCACCTAGCGCCTAGCTGCGTAGCGACAGACGGCGGAACTTTAATATTCGAAATGATCCACTTCACGCCCAATTTGGCTACCAGGACAATTTTTGCCAAAATGCTTGTGACGACATGTACTATGAACTGTGTAAAAATTTCGAAAAATAAAGTGGCGACCGTATATCGGTCGCCAAATGTCGGTGGTCGCCACTTTAGATGCATATTTGCCCATGCTGGTCGCCAAATAGACGGTGTTATGTATATATATATTTATATATATATATATATATATATATATATATATATATATTTATATATGTATTTATATATATATATATATATATATATATATATATATATATATATATATATATATATATATATATATAAATACATTCGTATTTATATTTTGCAGCATTTGTCCATGATAATAATAATAATATTTGGATGACTTGTATAGCGCCGTTTTTGTCCATGATAATAATAATAATATTTGGATGACTTGTATAGCACCGTTTTTTGTGAGAAATCACCTCAAGGGCTTTGTACAAATTTATAGTATATTTCTACAATCTATCTTACTCCTACCTGATAAACTATTATAACAACTTATGGCATTTTTACACATTTTATAACTAACTTACCATCACGCCGTTTCCCCGCAGGGGTAGGCAAAGAGGACGGACCGCCAAACAACTCGGTCTTGGCACACACTCCTTACCTCAATCACATTCATCATATCATACATACAAACTCTTCTATTATTTTGACTCTTGACATGGCCCGACTCAAGTACCTCATTAACTTGATCATGCCATGTCTTCCTTGGGTGTCTCCGACTTCTACCATTCACACTTTTAGAAATATACAGGACCATTCTTATCTGTGTCCTATTCTTATATTTTCAGATTTCCAGTTTCTGCAGCCGCTACCTGTCCCAACAGCCGTACCCGGGAGACGTGGAGGGCATAGCGGGGTGAGGGGACGATGTGTTGTCGGAGAGGGAGAGGCCTGGTCTCGAATGAATTCCACAAGTTTCGCTTCTAACGTGACGTGTTTTTTAAAACATTGTTACATTTAAAATATTCGAACTGGAAAAAAATGTTGAATGAGTTCCACAAGTTTCACTTCTAACGTTGCGTAACGTGTTTTATTTGTATTATTTAAATGTGAAAATATGATACATTTAAAATAATTGTACTGGAAAAAAATGTTAAATGAATTCCATAATGTATGATTTCCAAAATATAAAATGAATAAAATATTATTTTCCTTTTTTGTTTACAATTGTTGTCATTTTATAATAAAAAAATATATATCATGTGTTTTTATTTTTGTCTACCTGTATTCAATAACTTACAATAAATTGAAATAAAATATTTCTTTGGAACTGTTTCTCCAGCGCAGTTCGAATCAAATAAAAAAGTTGGCCCCATCACTATTCGTTTCGGGCGACCTTCACTCCAGTGTAAACAAACCGTCTTTGTTGTCAGTTGTTTGAGAGTTTGGCGCGCATTTTATCATTATTCGCATTCTAATTACAAAGTCTATATTCAAAAATTTTCAGTAGATTTCAACATGTGTATATAATTCATCCTGTGTACTAACGTTTTAGTGTAAATACAACAACCAAATGGTTAGTTTTGGTATGAATTCACGACGTCATAAATGTATCCATATTTGCAGGTTACCATGAATTTATGCGTAAAAATATATTAATTTATATTATAACTAATAATAATTGCATATATTCGCATATATACGAGCATAATGCATCTGTTGAAATCGATTGCCGTTGTAATTACGTTTTATAATAATTGAATTAAAATGATTTGCTTTGGTCTCAGTGTTCAGTGAAAGTTCGAAAATGGCATTGCTTTGTGTCACATAAAGGATTTTTTTTTAAATATTTTAGTTTGGACGGAAAATATTTTGAGGTGACGAAAAGTTTTTAAATATCTTTCTACAATAAATAAAAAGTTATTTTTTTACATTACTGCAGAAAAAAGTTCATTTTCAAGGCTTTGAATAATGGTAAGCGATTTTTGAATATTTTTGATGTTTTCATAAAAAAAATATAGTTAGAAGGGCAAATATTTGTTAATAATAATATAATGTGATAGTGCATTTCATAATCTTTCCAAAACAGTTTTTAGAATGAGGCTAAGTTTCCCAAAACGTGATTTATGACACTTTTAGTCAAAATCGTGAATAACAACAAAATGTTCATTTTTTGACAGATTTCAATGTCACACCTTGTATGCAAAATAGATTTTGAGACAGGTTAAATTAAAAGGTCTTGAAATATCGGAAAATAAGACAAAAATATGTATATTTGCAAAAGGAAATAGACGAAATATCCTGAATATAAAAATAAATGACGTACTTATAGAACAAGTAGATGAACATAAGTTCCTCGGGGTATGGTTGGATTACAGATTTGCTTGGAATAAACATATAAATAACACCTGTTTAAAAATGAATCAAACATCATATCTATATAGACATAGTGTATATTTAAAATTCTTTGCCTCTACCATTTGTCATTACAAATTACATAAATGTATCCATAAAATAACTAACCTAAAACTGCAAAATGAATGATTTTTTATGTAACGCTTTGGATAAAAAAATTTGTATAGAAGAAAATTTGTGTCACTCCATAAAAGATTTCAATTTAATTTGTCCTGATAAAGGATTTAGCCTATTTCATGTAAATATTAGAAGCATAGAAAGGAACATGGATGAATTAATAATATCATTAAAAGAATTAAATTATTTCCCGGGCTGCATAGTTTTAACAGAAACTCACTCAGCCGGTGAATTGAATTTCACTATCCCGGGGTACTCTTACTACACAACAACAACAAAGTTAAACAAAAACTCTGGTATTGGAATATTTGTATCTAACCAATACAATGTACTTAATATTAAAGAACAGTATTAGTAATGTTAACATATTAAATATTGAATTTAAAGACATAAATAAACATTATAACATTATTGCTATTTATCGAACACATAGGTCGATAGTGTCACACTTTATTGATGAATTAAAAAATATTTTATTAAATTTTAGAAATACTTAAAAACAATGTTTTTGTTGGAGATATGAATTTAAATATCGCAAGCGACTATTCTAGTAAGGATAAAGATAGCTATCTCAACATGTTAGCAGAACTCAATTATTTATCGTGCATAAATTCGTACACTAGAGACGTTCGAGGTCAACGACCTTCATGCTTAGATCATATTTTTACAAATATACCGGATATCCAAAATATAACAGCAGCTGTCATTCACACAACTATCACTGATCATTATTCTTGTATTTTTAACCACAAAACCAGCAATCCAATATTGCCATCATTTAAACAAACAAAATCTTCCAAAAAATACTTAATATGGATACATTAAAAAACAAATTTCAATCAGAAAATTGGATCGAATTATTACAATGTAATGATGTCAATATCTGCTGTAAAATTTTTGAAGAAAAAATATCTAAATACATAAATGACTCGTCAAAAAATATAATTCCCAAACACAAACTGTCTAACTTCAAACCTATAAAACCATGGATTACTCATGGATTAATAGTATCTGTACGACGTAAGCAAGCTCTTTATAAATTAAGAACTCAACAACCTAATAATAAAAACTTACTTAATCACTTTAGAGCATATAAAAATAAACTTACATATATCATAAAACATACTAAAGAAAGTTACTATAAACGGAAGTTGGATCTAGCTGAAAATGATAGTAAAAGAGTATAGACGGTTGTAAATGAAATAATTGACAAGAAAAAGAACAATAATAACGAAATCAATGCTATTAATCATGATAACTCAAAAACATGCTGTAAAGAAAACCCCTCAAAAGCTGCAAATATATTTAATACTTTCTTTGCAAATGTTGGGAAAAATCTCGCCAATCTCATTCACATTGATCCAAATATTATAACATCTCCAGACTGTAATATAAATGCTAAAAATAAAATGACAACATTTGAAGTCACCACAGAGGACGAAATAGTTTCTATCATAACCCATATGAAAGGAGGATCTGCTCCGGGCTTTGATGCAGTCACGGTTGATATTTTAAAAAACATAAAAAATCAAATTTCTAAGCCATTAATGCATATTATAATAAATACAAGTTTCCAAAGCGGAGTATTTCCATCAATTTACAAACAAACTACTATTACCCCAATATTTAAGTCAGGTAATCCAGAAGAAGTAAACAATTACCGTCCCATATCAGTAATCTCAAATATAGCAAAAATTTTTGAAAAACTAGTTAAAAAAAGAATGAGCCAATTTATAAAATGCAACGATATTTTATTTATTTTTTTTTTTTATTTTAATTAGTAATAGAAGGTACATAAATTACAAATAAATTTTATACAGTATTTAATTACATAGTAGATATATTTGATGTACCCCCATAATTAAGCAAGGCTTGTGTGTATGGGGGGGTGTTATTGTATTGCTTTTTTTTATATCATTCAGTTTATTTATATCACATTTAAATTACCATTTAAACGAAGTTTTCAGTATAATTTTTAAGGTGAGTTTTAAAATTTTTTATATTGGTATTCATGTTTCTAATTTTTTCTGGTAATGAATTAAAAAAATTTGCTCCGAGATATTTATGACTCAATTGTCCAATTTTTTTTTTTACTTTTTGGAGTGGGAAGTATTGATGTTTGTCTAAGACTTCTGTTATTTTTAAATGGTGCAACTTGATTTTTAATATTATCTTTATAAATTTGTGATGTTGCATGATAAAAGTATAATGCACTTAATTTTCTGACTTTAAATTGTTTGAATAAAAGTTCTGACGAATATGAGTAGGGTTTTTTTTAAATTGTTTTTATTATTAGTTTTTGTGATATGTAAATTGTTTGTGTTTGATTTGTATATGTACCGCCCCATCCTATAATGCCGTATTGTATAATTGATTGACAGAAAGCGAAGTATGTGGTTCTAAGTAATTTTTCGTTTAAAATATCTCTTAAACATCTAAATATATATGTTAGTTTCCTTATTCTGTTGTTCAGAATATTTATGTGTGGAGACCATTTTAAACGCTGGTCTATTGTTATGCCCAGGTACTTAATATCAGTTTTGCTTTCTATTTTTGAACATGATATATTACATTTGTGGTTTTCTGTATTTGTCACAGAGTGGATTATTAAGTTTATTTCTTTAGGTGTTTCTTGTTTTTTAATGAAAAATGGCAAATAATAGGTTTTTTTAGAATTTAAAGTCAATAGGTTTTTATCAAACCATAATTTTAGTGCATTGATATCTGTATTTGCCATTTTGTTTAATTCAGACCAGGTGTTTGCTTTTAGTAGTATGACTGTGTCGTCAGCGTAGGAGACAATGTCTCCATATTTAGAAATATTGAATATATCATTGACATATATAATAAATAACAATGGTCCCAAAACTGTACCTTGGGGTATTGAAAAATTGCTATTTTTGAATCGATGACTTGATTTAGTAATTTTACTTGTTGTGGTCTTTCATGTAAATAACTAGCTATCCATGCTAAAACTTTCCCATTAATTCCTATAGATTTTAATTTATTTATTATTTTTTTATGTGATATGCTGTCGAAAGCTTTTTTCAAGTCTATAAATATTCCGATACATTTTTTATGGGAATCTAGGGCCGTATATAAATAGTTGGTTATTTTTGCTATCGCGTCGTGAGTACTTGTATTTTTTTTGAAGCCGAATTGATTATCATTGATTATTCTATTTTCATCTAAGAATGTCCAAATTTGTTTTTTTACAATTTTCTCATATATTTTTGATATATTTGATAGAAGGGAAATCGGGCGGTAATTTTGTGGGTCTTTAGGACAGTCTGTTTTATAAATGGGAGTTATAATTGCTCTTTTGTAATTATTGGGAAATTCGCCATTTGCTAGACTAAGGTTTATTATATGTGTTATTGGGAGAATTAAGTATGTTTTCATCGCTTTTATTGTCTTAGCATCTATGTTATCAAAGCCGGGGGCAGAACCTCCTTTTAGTTCCGAAATAGTTCTGTCAATGTCGGCTTCTGTGACTGGCTCAAATTTATTTATTTGAAATTGTGTTCTGTGTTGTGGATTTGATATATTGGTCGAATTTATGGATTTTGCTAGGTTTTTTCCAACGTTATTAAAATGGTTATTTAAAATATTACAAAATAGTCGTTTTTCGTTTTTCTAATTAGAGTAGTTAATATATTTTTATATTTTTTATAATATAGTACAATTTTATTGTTTAGTAGTGGCCTTTGTGTTATTTTATAAATATAATTAATGAAAACCAGTTTGGTTTTATGGAAGGTAGAAGCACACAAGATGCAATTGCAAAATTAAATAGCTTGTACATAGTTCATTAGATAAATCATTTAAATGCCTGGGAATTTTTATAGATCTCAAAAAAGCATTTGACAGTATATCACATGACAAACTTTTAAGTAAATTAAGAAACATTGGATTAAATGGTTCAGCTCTAGAATGGATAAAAAGCTACCTTTTCAAACGTCCCCAAGTTGTAAAAATTAATGGTGTGCTTAGTTCACCAAAAATGAGTCATTTCGGCATACCTCAAGGTACAGTCCTGGGACCGTTACTGTTTATTATCTATGTTAATGACATATTCATACAAAAACTAAACGGAAAAATAATATCTTATGCTGACGATACTGTCATAATAATTGAAGGTACGGATTGGAATACTGTTAATAATCTAGCTAACATTGATATTAACATATTGAAAAATTGGTTCGATAAAAATCTCCTCTCTCTAAACACTGAAAAAACAAAATTTATCCCATTCTCTTTCAATAAATTCAAATTAGAACCAAATTTAAACATCATAATACACCAAAGTAAATGTAATAAAACTAACTGCAATCAAGATTGTGCTATACTAAGTCCAACTCCCAAAATCAAATATCTTGGTGTATATATAGATTAACATTTTAAATGGAAACACATATTTGTGAACTCGTCAAAAGGATTAGGAAATGTATTTATATATTTATTAGACTTAGAAATATTCTTAGCTTAGAAAACCTAAAAAGAGTGTACTATGCAACTGTTCAATCTATATTGCAATATGGTATTATTGGCTGGGGAGGAACATATGACAATATTTTAAATCCCCTCAAAATTGTTCAAAGGTTGATAATTAAGGTAATCTTAAAAAAACCGTCTAAATTTCCGACTGAAATTCTTTTTTCAATATTCAATGTGCCTATAATAGACAAAATCTATAAAAAATATTCAATTCTTCAAATTTACAAAGAAATACAGTTAAATACTCGTAACTTCCAATTCAATACATCAGCAAGATACCAGAAAACTATTAAAATTCCTAAATTTAATACTAAGCACATCCAAAATTCCTATCTTTATCTAGGCATAATCTATTATAACAACCTCCCATTAAAATTAAAAACCATCGAAAATATGCAGGAATTTAAGCCCAAATTAAAAAATTACCTGAAACTGCTATAAAAGTCCCAAATATGTTTACTTTGTATCTTAAAGTCTGCTATTTTATAAATCATTTATTCCTCCTTTTTTCTTTCATTTCTTAGTTTCTAAATCTCGGAGTCTACTATTGTATAAATCTTGCGTTCTTTCTTACGTATCCTTTACTTACTTATTACAATAATTTTTGTTACTAACTTACATGATTCTTCCATTTATAATGATTTTTTAATTTATATTATGATTTTTTTAAACTCTTCAGGATTTTTATTTTTAAATTATACAAGATTTTTTAACCTTCTTATTATTTACAATAGCCGTTATTACTAACTTACACGATCATTAATTTACTAATTGAGCTAGAACTCCCTCACCAAACACAAGAGCATTGTCTCTTTATGGTGAGGAAAGGCAATTTTTTTTTTTTTTGTTAACCTTATGTAACTATGTAACTATGTAACTGTTGTAACTTCATATGTATTTTTAATAAACATTGCCAATAAAAAAATAAAAAATAAAATAAAAATAAAAATATTTTGAAAGTGCTGTCAGGAAGAAGCTGGGGAATTCATCCACTTCATATGAGAAGATTGTATACTTCTCTTATAAGAAGTCGATTAGACTATGGCAGTATACTTTTTTGCAACTCTGCCAAAAGCAATCTCGAAAAATTAGAGAGAATACAATCACGAGCTTTAAGAATATGTGAGGTTTCCTGAACTCAACTCCTGTGCATGTTTTACAAAGTGAAATGAGTGCCCCTTCTTTGCATATAAGAACTTGGAAACTAACTGCAAGATTTTGGCTTAAATCTGTATCCATTGAAAATAATCCACTAGTTTAAGAGGTTCTCAAACTTAAATCCTTGATACAAAATAGATTCTGGAACAATAAAAAATTACCAATGTTGATTAAAATTTGTTCGGAAATAATTGATTGGAAAATAAATATCTAGATATGTACTCCTTCGAAACCTGGGTAGGAGCACTTAATTTGGAATGTATTTCAGTTGAGATTGACAATTTTAATTCCCCCAAAAGACTACTCTTACCAAATGAAATTAGTAATATTGCAAGCGATATGCTAATTAAAAAGTATTCTGGATCCAACCAGATCTTCACTGATGGATCAAAAAAATCTGACCAAGTTGGAGCAGCTTTCATTTCAATGCCAAACAATTTTTCCCATCAAATAAAATTGAATAAAATTGCACTATTATGAATGCAGAATTGATAGCAATCAAAGAAGCGGTGGAATATGCAATTAAAAATAAGTGGAAACAAATTGTAATATTAAGTGATTCTAAAAGTGCACTTCAACATATTAAAAGTATTTCGAAAGGAGTTCCCTGTAGGAAAATAGCCTACAATATTTTGAACAAATAAGGTGGCTGCAGCAGAAAGATGTGTCCATATGTTTACAATGGATTCCATCTCATGTATGCATACATGGGAATGAAGAGGCGGATTTGTTGGCAAACGAAGTATGTGTGAATGGAATCATCTACGACTGGACGCCAGACGCTGAAGATTACTGCCAAAAAATAAATTCCATTTGTAATAATATGTGGAATAATCATTTTGAAACGTTGTCTACCAATAAGGGAATATGGTACAGAAAGCTCAACAACGAACCGTTTAAAAGACCATGGTTCACTGAGGTTAATATGAAAAGATCGGAAATGAGAATCATTTTTAGATTATGATCCGGACATGCACTAATGGGAAGAATATTGTGTTTGATAGGCCTCTCTGATTCTCCAATGTGCTCGATATGTGAACAAATTGAAGATGACGAGCAGTGGAGGTAATCCACCTCTTACCCGCCCTGGTATAAGTAACTGATGGTTACTCCTTCAAGGCTCTCGCAAGATTCTAATTTTTTGATTTAACGAAGCTACATTTATTTATTTTGAACGAATCTAGACCTACAGTGTCCATGCATACGTTGTTAGTAAGCAGTATGCAAGTGCTTAACAGGAAAAAACAAAATGCAAAAAAATAGGTTAGTAAGACAAAGATAAATTAAACAGGGCAAAAGAAAAACCCATTCATGAGACTCCATGATGCGGCATTGCATCTGTAAAAAACCTGCAAGTACCTGCATAAAATAGAGAACATAAGAAATACAATAAATCTCAAATCAATTGGCAAGTACCAACAAAAAATGTGAATGGCTTTCGGTCTGACCATAAACTACACTTAGCTTCCGTGTGCCTTAGCCAACCACTTAGTGAAGCCTCACAGAATGTTAACTGAATATTTGGGGTAAAATACCCGAATACTAAAAGAAAATTCAGCGTTGGGTAGTCAGAGGCAGGACAAAGGACAGCCAAGGTCGTCTGATCAAACCTCAAGTCTGCACATGTCATTGGGGGAGGCGCAGACAGATTTGAGAAGGATCTGCAAAATCAATAATGTAACTAAAGATGAAGCAGGGACGAGGTCCAGCACACCCCCATATGGGGATAGGGAAAAAAAAGATGACGAGCACACATTATCGAAGTGCATTAAATATGAACGACAGAGAGTTACAATACTAATGACCTCGAACTCATCGGAAGTTCAGAATTTAATAGCCTCAACTGAGTTTCATGCCCATCGAGAATAATGAAATTTATTAGATCATGTAAACTGGAAAATATTTGAAAGTGATTTTTTATACGAAATGAATATAAAAGGACTCTAAGTACCTTTTAAAGATCATTAGAGATTATAAAGATAATATTATAATTTAAAAACAGATGAGGCAAAAAATAACAACATTGTGTGAGTCAGAAACCTCGATAATATACATTAAAAAAAAAGTCAATAAAACAGGCAGACTTTCTTTCTTTAGTCACCACACTTTTTCAATAGTACGTAAACAGACTAAACTTAAAAAAAAACTTTAAATTTAAAAGATTTAAGATCATTTACCATTTGTATAGAAGAGATAAGATACTTTAAGGTCAATATAAGAAGATTGACCCCAGATGTTCGCTTCAGGGCCCGATGCTTTAAAAAGGACCCTGCTCTTGAAGAAGTCAATGGAAAGGTTTTTACTTGCATCAATATTTACACATTTATAGTGCATAATGTAACTTATAACATGTCACAAATAAAAAGAGGTAAAAACTTGACGAATCGGGAACTTATCGCAAGTAATACAAGTAAGCTGAATTCCAAATTACACAAGCTATATTTTTAATATATTTAATGTAACTAACTGGCTGTTTGTGTATTCTCCGCATATTGCAAAGATTCCTTCTTTACATCTTGGAGGTCGATATCTATATCCGTATACAGCATTACACCTCCGCCTTCTTCCTGGGGCCCTGGTTCCGTCTTGATGGAAACAGTCTCAGGATTTAGTAGATCCATGGCCCTGCTGTGGTAGCGGCAGGTAATTGATTCAACCCAGAACGAAAATTCCTGAAACAACATTTTCATAACGGAAATTTAATTGATTGAGCTTTGAATATTTGGTTTGCTTGGAAAATTATGCCAAAACATTGAAGTCGCATACTCACATAAATCATATTTTGAAAAAATTATGTATATTGTATTTCATAACCAAAATTTAATTGCGTGAGCATTGAATATTTGGTTTTGCTTAGAAAATTATGCAAAAACATTGAAGTCGCATACATAAATTAATCCAATTAATAGCTTAAAAAAAAGTTTTACACGTAAAATATAAAGAAGAGAGATCCTTATCAAATTATATTGAGTTCAGTAAAATAAGAAAAGATTGCAAAAATATGTCAAAAATTTGTTACAACAATTACGTGAATAAGGTGGAAATGTCAATTAAAGGAGATACAAAACAATTTTGGAATTACACAAAGTCTTTAAAAAATTATGATATTAGCATACCCTCCAATATGTGCTGTGAAAAAAAAATAGCCAACGACTCTCAAAACGTAGCTAACCTATTTGCCGACTTCTTTAAAAGTGTATAGGTATGTCCGTGACTCAATAATAGTCAACGATTACTAGCCTAGTTTTTCCTCAGATCATAACTTAAATTTAGCCAATGTAATAATTGAATATAAAGATGTATTGACTCAGCTAAAACAACTGGATCAAAGTAAGAGCGGTGGTCTTGATTATATCCCACCTGTTTTCTTAAAGAATTGCGCTACCACTTTTGCATATCCACTACATTTTCTTTTCAATCAGTCATTACAAACAGGACACTTTCCTGAAAAATGGAAATACAGTTTCCTCACCCCGATATTTAAAAAAAGGAGACAAAAATGAGGTGAGCAATTACAGACCGATCTGCCTTTGATCAATTATTCCGAAATTGTTTGAGAAACTTATTTTAAATAAAATCATTCACTGTATCAAGCCAGTAATTTCACCTAACCAACATGGTTTCACTTCTGGAAAATCTACTTTGTCCAATCTTTTAATTTACCAAAACTTTATATCCGAATCCATGTCTAAGAAGTTACAAGTTGATTCAGTCTATACTGATTTCAGCAAAGCATTCGACAGAGTTAACCATGACTTGCTGTTAAAAAAGCTACACAAATTAGGAATAGCAGGGTATTTATACATGTGGTTTAACAGTTATTTAAGTAACAGGCAATTGGGATCACATTTGGGACCAACTTTATTTTTGATATTTGTGAACGATGTTTTTTCTATTTTCAATGATGTCCAAGTTGTAATGTTTGCGGACGATATGAAAATATTCAAAGCCATAAGAAATATCAATGACTGTCAAACATTGTCAAATAAATTGCTTAACCCATTTACGCCCAAGACTAAAGTAATCATAAAAAAATAACCCGTATTATTTAGTAGGAAATAGAGTATTATAACAATTTTTTTTTTATTATTTACTAGGAAAAAAATGCCGTGCTCAAATGGGGACACTGGGCTCATTCAGAATGGTATTTCTCGAAGCATGGTTTTTCAATACACAAAGTTTTTTTGCATTTTTTGCACATCCAAAGTTACTTACTTACTTACTATGGCAAATAGTGTATGGCAACTGTTTTTTCAGGGATGTTGTAGTCTCACTTACTCCAGACGGTTGAGAGGAGTTGAGACTCTTAAGCAGTGTTCATAAAGCCAAACCCAAATTAACCTCCCCTCTCCTTTCAACCCTTCCCCTCCTCTGCACTCTCATCCCCTTCCCCGTTCACCGGTGGTTTTTTATTCAAAAACATAACTTTTTTCCTATTAGTCGAAAACAACAGCGTGAAATTGCGTTGTTTTGTTTAATATTATAAAATTTAGTCACAAATATCAAAATGTTTTCCGATTATTTTGTAAAGAACTTAATTTGCCAAATTATATATTGAAATTTTATCCGAAACTAGATTCATCAGTAGGAGATTTTGGCACTTGAAAGTATTTTATAGGCCTGATACATTATTTTTTTCCAGACTTACAAAAGAACTGATTAAAAAATTATTCGATTATTTTCAAGGCCAGCATGTGTTCTACTTGCAGCACTTTTGAAGCATTTATAATATTTCTTGCGATCAAATTTTCAAACCAAAATCACATGATTTCGCATGGCTCGTCATAATAAGTTTTTATTTTTGAGATATGGCATCACCGCAGACAGCAGCCAACATCAGGGAGGTGAAAAATTCTGACAGTTCTCTGAATTCTGCCCTCAATGAACTTGGTAAAATTATATTAAATCTTGTTTTAAAGCAGTGAAAATGGTCAATTTATTTCAATGACACTCGAAACAACTACATAAATGTGCTGTGGATATATAATATTTGTATCAAGTGATTATTCATTTAACATTTTATAATGTTTATAAAAAATATGTCATTTTGTCTCCAGACGTTTGACATAATGTCGATGTTTAGTAGAAAATTGTCTTTATGAATATTGTTTGAATTGAAGAGGTAAAAGCTTTTTATATTTTGGTAAATTTTCGATCGAACTGTCCACGCTTATTACGGATAATTTTTAGAAAAAAACCTTTGGTAAATTTTTGGGATTGGTTATTAGTGTCCATGGTTATTTTATTACGAATAATTTTTAGAAAAAAACTTTAGATTCGCCTTAATCACTATAAAAGGAAACTTTTTGCATTACGGGCGGCGGAAAACGATGCATTTTAATTTTAAGCTGGAGTTCGTGGCAATGTGTTGAATTTTTTTTTTTTTTTTAACTTTATTTATTCCCATTTCTTTGTACATATAATGTATAATAGCAAATATTATATAATAACATAATATACAATAACAATTATGAACAAGAAATGAAAACCCACTAAGGCACTGCCTGAGTGTGGGTAATATTAAAACAAAATACTATATTTCCAAGTACCCAAAGTATAAATTAGACTTAAAAAAACATATTAAATATAAAGATAGTATAAAAAATAAGTATTACATAGGTAGAATAAGTGAAAAAGGTGTTTTCAGCTATTATAAAAATAAAATAAAAATATGGAGAAAAAAGTACAATTTTTTTTTTTTTTAGTTATTATAAAAAAAAAAAAAATAAACAGAATACATATTGTACTACAGTTTAGAAGTTACAACAAATGAGTTGTAGAAGGATGGATAAGTTTATATAAAAAGCGTTTCAATATCTACATTATTCAACCATAATTTTACCTCTTTTACATATTTTATTTATCATTTGAGTTTGTAGTGGTAGAAGGTTAAATGTACGAGAACCAATGAAACTGCTATGTGTCTGCAATAATTTAGTATTGGTTTGTGGGGTATAAAATATATTATTTATTCTTTTGCTCGTTCTGTTTTCATTTATTTCGAAATTATTTTTATTTTTAAACACATATTTCAAAGTTTGTAATATAAATAATTTACGTATATTAAATATTTTAGTTTCTTTGTATAATAAGTTGGTCGAGAATGTTTTATTTTTGTTATATATGACTTTAATTATGTGTTTTTGAATTATTTGTAGAGGCTTCATAAATGTATCAAGTGCACCACCCCATCCTATAATGCCATAAGTTATTGATGATTGCACCAGGGAAAAGTAGATAATTTTTTTTTCAATGTTTAGTACTTCCTTAAGTCTATAAAATATGTAGGTCAGATATCTTAATTTAGAAGTGATTTAATTAATATGTGATTTCCAATTAAGATTTATATCTATTGATACTCCTAAATATTTTATATTTTCGACATCAGTGAGTTCGTTGCACATGAAGCACATTTCTTGATTGCAACTAGTATTATGGATTCTAATTTAAAGGTTGTCTTTAGGTTTATTTTTAATGGTTTTATAAAAAGTTAAGTAAAATGTTTTGCTATAGTTTAAAACGAGTTTGTTGTATTTTAGCCATGTTGAAACCAATGAAATACAATCAGTTGCTTTCGAAAAAGTTTCTTTCCAATGATTACCATCCACTATTATTGCCGTGTCGTCTGCGTAAGAAACAATTTTACCAGGGATTACAAAATTACATAAATCATTAATATACATTAAGAATAAAATCGGGCCAAGCACAGTTCCCTGTGGAACCCCATTTTTTATCTTTGACTCTGAACTGTAATTATTCCCAATTTTTGTTTTTTGTGTTCTGTCTGTAAGATAGTTAAAAAGTAGTTTTAGTGTGTCTTTTTTGAAACCTAGTTGATTTATTTTTGTAATGAGTAAATTATGATTTACGGATTATTATGATTTACATTCATTTATTGCAAAAGGTCGTGTTTTCGGTTTTTGCACTATCGTTTTAGAACTACTCTTGTAAAATTTGTTAAATAAAGGTTTTATTTTTTCATATAATGAAATACAATCCCTCTCCTCTATAAGTTTCCTTCAGTTATAATCTTTGATATATCGTTCAATAGCCTTTTGTGAGATGATTTGGATATACTTATTTGTAAATTCTACCTGACGTTTATGAGATTTTATATTGATAGCAGTGATAAAATGATCGGCAATATTATTTTCAGAGAAGCAAGCAGTTATTTTCTTGCCATTTAATACAGCTTCTCAATTTGATGATAATCCCGTTAAAAATGAAGATTTACTGAAATTAGGATGTCTATAGATAGCTATTTTATTAACTTTAGTTTTGTCCTGGAGTGTGAGCTTTCCTTTTATATTTTCAAAATGTAGTGATTGGAACGATTTTGGCCTAAATTCAAATTTACTTCTTATATACAATATAATCCCTCCTCCTCACTTATCAGTCCTACAGTAGTTATATGCATTATATCCGGGAATATTGTACAAACACATACTTTCAATTTGAATAGATGTTTCACATAGCATTATAATGTCAATTTGTTTCAAACAATTGAGTAAATATATATGCAATATTTTTGTATAGATCTTATATATTGAATACAAACAAGATTATCTGACGCATTTACGTTTTGTTTTTTTATCCAATCTTCTAAATTATTTACTGTACTACATTCTATTTCGTTATCATTATCTATATACGAGAAATTATACTGAGCCATTTAATTCGTGGTTAAATTTTATGCAATACAATAATATTGTTATACGAAGTTTTGTTGATTTTACATATTGAAATATTTCTATAAGAAATAACTCTATATTATAATGCAGTATAAGCTTTAATTTAATACTTATCTGGTTTATCTATAATTACATACATTTTTTTCTAATACCCGTATTTTTACTTAGCATAATACAGCAATAAACAGTTATTATACAAGTTAATATTATGATAAAGCATTTCTTTTTATTAAAGACACCACAATTCTGGTTCTAAAAGTAAAAGCCCTTAGTATAATATAATGATACAAAATAGTTTTCCATGCTTTTAAGATTAAATAATATTTGATTTTTAGATAAAACAATAAAATTTAATATTTTTGTAAGGTTGATTAAATCCCATACATAAATAATATATTTAACACATATTTTTATTATCTGTCCAGTAAACATGAAAAGAGAGCAATATAAAATAACTCCATTTATGAAACCTAAACTATAATTAATATCTTTTGTAGGTTTCAGCCCGTAAAAATAAATTATTTTCTTGTTATGTTTAACAACAGAAGTATTTTGAGTATAGATTGAAGAATTTAATGTTAAATTTTTAACAATATAAAAGTGATTGTATCTAGAGCTAATTAGTACAAGTACTTTTTGATAAAGACTTGATAAATATAAAATAAACTGTATGTTCACATCTAGTGTTATTTCAGAATATTTATTTTATTTATTTTTTTTTTTTATTTATTAATTTTCAACGCCCTGATGGGCTTTTACATGACAAGTTTATGATACAGAGACAGTTTTTTTTTTTTTAAATAAAAAAGATAAACTATAAAAACATAACAAGTAAACATTATATGAAAGGTAGGTATACAGATAAATTTAAGGAAAGATAGTGCATTACAATAAAAGAGAAAGTATCTTAGTTGTGAATGGCATAGAAAATAAATTAGTTGGTATGTTAGTAAATACAAAATTTACAGGTGACTGATTAAATGTCATAAATAATACATGACAAAATGCAAGATACATAAAAAGAAAACGTTAACAAGTTTTTACAGAGAGATAGAAATACACAAATATACGCAATAGACCCTACGTGATGCTCCTTAGATATCAACATATTCTACATAAAAATATTGTTCAGATATTTCTTGAATAACGGTAAACTTGTATTAAATACATCGATATTTGAGGTATATTTGTTCCCTAGTGTGTGTAGTCGAGAAATTGATGCGTGTGTGTGGTAGTTGGTTAGAGAATTATTGTTGCAGAATAATGTGTTTTGCCTTGTCGCTCGAGTTGGTACCTTAAAGTCAATGAGATGCAGGAGTTCGCAACAATCTAATTCGGAGTGAATAATTTTAAACAAAAAAGTTAGGTCGTTTATTTTTCTTCTGTTTTCTAAGGAATGCAATTTAAGTGTATTTAGTAAAGATGTGTAGTTCATGTGTTGAATAGGTATGTGTAACTTGAAGTTAATAAATCTTAAAAATTTGTGCTGCACTCTTTCGATATTTCTTATATGAATTTGATAATATGGGGACCAAACTGTGGAATTGTATTCCAGCAAGCTGCGTACGAGTGACAAATATACGATTTTTATAACTTCCAACGAATCGAAGTCTTTGATTGTTCTGATTATAAATCCTAGTGTTTTCATGCCTTTGTTAGTTATTTGTTGTATGTGATTTATAAAATTTAATTGCGAATCAAACACAACTCCAAGATCCCTAATTTCTTTGACTTTTTCTAAGATTTTATTATCTATTGTGTATTTGAAAGATAGTGGGGTCTTTGTTCGATAAAATGTTAGTGTCTTACATTTATCGATATTGAGGAATAAGTTGTTTGCGACACACCAATTTTGTAATTTGACGATGTTTGACTGTAGGATTAGGCAGTCACCTATATTAGATATTTCTTTGTATAATTTGATGTCATCGGCAAAAAGCAGAACTTCTACATCGTCGAAACAACTTATGATATCATTTATGAATATTAAGAAAAGGATGGGGCCGAGATGACTCCCTTGTGGTAGACCACTAGTTGCATGTAACAACTTAGATTTAGAATGTTTAATTTTAACAAATAAGATTCTGTTAGACAAATAACTTGAGAACCAGTTTAACAACTTGCCTCTCAGTCCTAAGGCATACAGTTTACTAAGTAATAATTTATGTGACACTTTGTCGAAAGCTTTTGAAAAATCTGTGTAGATACTGTCAACTTGTTTTTTTTTTGTAAAAGATTCTGTAATATAGTTATGGTAAAGTAACAGGTTAGTAGCAGTTGACCTACCAGAAACGAATCCGTGTTGGTTTTTATCAATTACTTTTAATATTGATGGATAAATTAAATCGAGAACAAGGGATTCAAAGATTTTCGGGAGTGCTGATTGTATGCATATAGGACGGTAGTTTTTAATGTCTGTGTCGTCACCTTTTTTGAAAATCGGGGTAATATAACTAGATTTCCAACGGGTTGGAAAATGTCCAGAAGAAAGTAGGTGGTTAAATAGTGCGGTGAGTGGACCTGATATTGCAGATGCGCATTGTTTGAAAAATATTGGTGGGATGTTATCTGGGCCTGCAGATTTGTTAGGGTCAAGTGAAATGATTTTATTTAAGCATGATTCCTGTGTTATGAGGCAATTATGAAGATGTATTGTGTTTTGATATGTGTATGATGGTACGTTGTTATCTGGTATTTCACCTTCGTATACACTTTGGAAATGATCCGCAAACAGATTAACAATATCAAAGGTACTATTGGCTATTTTGCCATCATAATGCATTGTGGGGGGGTAGTCTGTACTTTCATTGTTTAATTTTTTAACAAAATTCCAAAGATTCTTTGTTCCTAGCGCAGTTTTCTCAACGGAGGTGATGTGTGCTTTATAGCACAGTTTCGATAGTGTTTTACATTTCTTTCTTGTTTCTGAGAAGTTTGAGTAGTCGTTGATTTGGTGAGTCAGTTTAAAAATTTTATGTAGCTGTTTTTTTTGTTTAAGTAAGAGTATAAGATCTGTGGAGAACCAAATTGGATATGTTCTGTGTTTTGGTATATACGAGGGGACATAAGATTTTATATTTTCAGAAAATGTTTCATAGAGTTTTTCTAGTATTTGTTCGGTATCACTGTTAGTGGTCAAGAAAGTCCAATCTGTATTAGTGAGTTGGTAGTTAATAGACTCGTAATCAGCGTTTTTGAAGTTGAGTGTTGTTTGTTTCAGTGGTGGATTATTCGTGTACATATTTACTATAATGTGTAAGGGGGGATGATAATTATCCACCGGAACGAGCTGATCGTCTGACATTTCAACACACAGTTTAGAGCTGTTTGAAAGGGCAAGATCTAGAAAGCGATC
The DNA here is from genome assembly GCA_929108145.2 of Limnephilus rhombicus. Lineage (NCBI taxonomy): Eukaryota > Metazoa > Arthropoda > Insecta > Trichoptera > Limnephilidae > Limnephilus > Limnephilus rhombicus. The sequence goes on along the minus strand of OV815289.1, from coordinate 21,886,079 downwards.
ACATACATTAGGTACAAAATTATGTTGATGCAAATTTAAATAGTTTATCGTATCTATCACTTCACGTGCTGGGTCGTTAGAACTTTCGTTAGTAATATAACCATTGTCACTAGAGTTCCATTTCAAATTGGGAAGATTATAATCGCCGACAATAATTTATGAAATTTTAAGATTTTTTTATTAGCTGTTGTTATATTTATGAATGTGAAATATAGTACACAGTGAATATATGCATATTTAAGTAAACAAAAAAATGTTATTGAAAGTGTCGTTATGATATTACTGTTCAAAAAAATAATGTTATATAATAATTTTATTTTTGTTAGTTATTTCGTGATCTTTTATAATTTTAATAACAATATTTATGTAATAAAATGAATTTTTAATAACAGAATATGACGACTTATGGAAATCTAGTGTCTTTATACAATGATTTCTTTCTTTAAAATAATATAGAAATAGAAATGTGTAATGTTTAGCAATAAAAACGTAAATTGTATTTATTGAAATGTAGCAAATTCTACGAGAAAAATTCATACGTATTATAATAGCACTATATCTACTTTGAGACAGGTTTAATGTTATTTCTAGTCAATATTCTATTTTTTCTTTTGCTAAAATGCTAATTTTTTTATACACATTGCATTTCGTATTATCGTTTGCAGAATGCCTGATGTAAATATTCCAGTTCATTTTTTTTATTTTTGATATCACAGTTTTTACACTTAGGTTCTTTATCTTTGTTAGCACAATCTTTGTAGGAATGATCACCAGCGCAGTATGTACACGACGGTTCGTCCTTTTCTTTATGAAGACACCTGACAGAAAAGCCCAAGTCCAAAGCCCAAGCAGTGAAAGCACTGAACCACAGGACGGGCATCCTCTACTTGTATTCTCTGGTACCCCAAATAGATTTTACCGGTAGAAACTAACCATCTTCTTATTTTAGTACTAACTTCTAATATGTAATTAGATGTGTTATTATATTTGTTTTTCAAGATCTTTTTAACGTCATCTCAATTTCTGGTTTATCTATCATTACAGCCTTGATATCTTCATTCTGTTCGATAATATCTTGTAAAATATCATCATCCTTATTATAGTCATTAGTAATGCCCTAAGTCAATGGGAAAGAGGTCAATGAGAAAACCCTAGCGAAGACGCTAAAAACGACATAGAAGACAAATGAACTATATCTAAATAACTTTAGTCCACCTCGGCACAGGACCCCCTAGTGAGGAGGACTAAGAAATACAATATTTTGTACTTAATTTCACTTTGCATTTTGTATGTAAAAATTTTTTTATATAGTCGCTATAATAAAAAAAAAAAAAAAAAAAAAAAAGAAGTATTATAGTTGGTCTTTTCTTTTTAATTTCTGTAGCACTGATGTCTTTGAATTCGTCCCCAATAGCTTTACTCATTTTTTCCGCATCGTATTTTGTCGAACATTTTATGAGTATTCTATTTTTAGATATCGTATTAACACCAATCACTTTGGCACCAATCTTACTTAAGTTAATTTTCTTCCTGATTTTATTTTGTATATTTTCTGAAGATTCTTCAGCATTATTCGATGAAACTATTAATTTGTAATCACTTTTCAATATTTTATTTTGGTTTTCAGCTAGTTTCCCGTATCCAAATGTTGGTTCCATTATTTTTTCTTTTGCTTCAGACAATTGAATAGTTAAATGTTCCATCCAGTTTAATATAGCACTTGTTTTCGTTTTAATTGGGTGAATTTGTTCCTTGTTGAATTTATAAACTTTATCTTGAACACAATTCAGCAAATCATCAATTGCCTCCTTCGCAGAATCCATAAATTGATGTGGGTTCATTTTTTTTATAAGTAATCGCCTTCTCTGTATTAATTATAAAAATAAAAGCGAAACAAAAAAAGTTTTTTCTTTTTCCGAACCAAGGATCGAACTTCCGAACCAAGGATCGAACCCCTTCTCTCCTGATGTATAGTGCCACACTTTTCTCTTCAGCCGCTCGTTAGGTGGTCTGAAGGTTACGGGGATTGACGTCGTCACCAGGCAGTGGTCCGACGATCCTAAAGGCGTTGTGACGTCAATCTTGTAACCGTGTGGGACAGTGGTTAAAAACAAATCTTACAGATTGGAGCGGTGAGTCTGGACATCAGGAACCCTTGTAGGCTCCTAAACCATTTGCTCCAGTCCATGGCAGAGGGCAAAGGATTCCGCCTCTCGTCCAGCAGAGTCCGTTGGTCCTGAGAATTTTAACCAAGGTTCGTGATGAACATTGAAGTCCCCCAGGACCACAAACTCTGCCGTAGGGAAACGGGGCAAGAGGTCATCAACAGTATTACTTAGATGTTTGAAGAGTTCGGACGTATCTGAAACGCTAAGGTTCGGTGAGCGGTATAAACACGCGTAGAATCTTACCGTACTGGCAAGATTGACACGCACCCACATTACATCGAATCTGGAGTTCTCCAGATTCAACAGTCGCACACAGTTGACGTCAGTTCGGCTGAAGAGACAGACACCTCCTTTGGGTCTGAATTTTCCTGCGAGTGTGTAGCCCGGGCAATCCAGGTAGGAGGCGTCTGTAGGCTCGGCTATCTGTGTCTCAGAAAGGAAAACAAGGTTAGGACGTTGGGAGAGAAGGTGGTGGTGGACGAAGTTTAAGTTTTTGTGCAGGCCGCGAATGTTGGTGAAATTCACCAACAGTTTTGGCCTGCACCGGGGATTCCTGCTTCTCGCCGTTGTGATAGTGATATTACTGTTGTTTGTGCAATTCATGATTTTATACGTTTTTTTTTATGGGATTATTAGGAGAAAGGAAGGTCCGGGAAGGAAAATGTATGAGGGATGGGTAGGAAAGCTGGGGATCAGAGTGTCCAGGAGTGACGGACGTATGAATCCAACCCACCCACTGCGGTGCAAGGCAATGGGCCGGGAGAGTCCGGCTGGAGAGGTCGCCCAATGCGCCCCAAACGCTACTGCTGGGTCCCCTCCGGTCACGAACCGGCACAACAGCAGCGGCGGGGTTTTTGCACTCGTTGATGGGGCAGCCCACCCTCAGTCGTGAGCCTGAGGGTCGGGCCCCTGTACTACCGAGCGGCCCGGACAACGGTAACCGGTTGTAAAGGGTCTCCTTCAACCAGCATCTCCCTCAACCAGCATCTCCCAATCCGGCCCGCCACGCAGAAGGTGGGCCGACGCACCCGCCATCAAGACCCAGACAACAACATTACCCCATGAACCCGGGCATCCCTGCTAAGTTACCAAACGTGACGAACCACTTGGGGTGACCTGTGGCTGAGGTGTTGGTCATCCAATAAATGGTTCCCAGGGCGGCGGTACCCATACCCGCCTACCAAATTGCTAGTCTCAAGCCCGTGTTATGGTGGTCGGGTGGATAATTATATTATAAATAATGCAGGTTATTTTGTTACACAATACTTTCAGGTAGGATATTATCAGTATCACCTTGGTGTTGGTGATACATCCACTCAGAATCCAAATGCTATTTGAAATCAGTGGCTAGTAGTAAAATAATTTTTCTCAGGGCCTATATCATCTTTGGGGATGCTGTGTGGAGGGTTTTTTTTAGGAAAGGAAGAAGGAGAGTACGAGGAAGGAAAGGGGTTTAAGGGGTGGGTAGGAATCTGGTAGGGTTCGGTGTGTCTTGGTCATCCACCTCCAAGACCTAGACAAACCTCACCCCATGAGCCATGAACCCGGGCACCCCTGATAAATCACCAAACGTAGCGAACTACTTGGGGTGACTTATGGCAGAGGTGTTGGTTATCCAATAAAAGTTCCCGGGGCCGCGGTCCCCATTCCCGCCTCCCAAATTGAGTATATATATATATATATATATACAGTTTTATTTGTTCGACAGTGCGAATAATGAAAACCAGTTGAAGAAAAAAATATGATGCAGGGAGGTATGTATCGGATGGTTCCATGCCAACTGAGAATAAAATCAAGTCAACGCCTCTTTGAAAGGTCATTAAAATCCATGAAAAAAATAATTTTAAAATAGCCCATAACCCTAACGTAACGTATCCACTAGCTGCATGGCAGGCCGGATAATTTGAGAATGGTTAAGGGAGTCCTTTTGATTTCTCTAGCCGCTCTCTCTCGAAACATCGCCTTGCACCGCAGTAGGAGGAATGGATTCATAAGTCCATCGCTTCTGGACACACTGACCCCAGATTCCTACCCATCCCTCATACCCTTTTCCTTCCCAGAACTTCCTCCCCTTCCTTTCCCAAAAAACCCTTCACACAGCATCCTCAAAGATGACATGGGCCCTGAAGGGAATTATTTTCCTCAGGGCCTCCTGTAGCTAATGTAAAAAAAGAAGGAAAAATGCCATCAGTAAGACCGCAACAGAGATGAAGCAACAATTCAAAAAGATGTGGAGGGCTAAGCTAAAATGTCAAACACTGGCCTGAAACATTATAAGAAGGAGGCTTTTCATATTAACTACACATTCTTTTCATTGCTGAGGATCGTGATCCCTACTCTAATTGCCGATGGACAAGGCTCCTACACTCCTCGTAGGTCTGCTAGTACCGGATGCCAGTGATACTTGGTCACTCCAGCGCTGCGGTGACCTTCCTCTGACAAACACTTTGCCAGTGAGTATGAGTTTCTCCAAGTCGGAGTCCTCTGTTTGGCCAGCAACATGTCCAAAGTACATTAGAAAAAGTTGTGGATGCCTAACTCTTCCACTCTACATAAGAGGCCTTAAAGTTTCCCTCAGGGCCTATCTTATCTTTGGATATGCTGTGCAGGGGACCCATTCCCAGTAAGTATGAAATATAAGCATATTTCTGACTGCTTCATTGAAATATGTTATCATATTTATGAGATATCATGTAAATACCTTATAATAATTGGATAATTTATAGAGCGCCATTTTTTGTGAACAATCACCTCAAGGGCACTCCAATCGGAATAAAAAAGGTTGTTTATTCAACCTAGTAGACTTTGCAGTGGTAGTCCTGGACCTGGGCAGGTTGACGGGGTCCAACGTGAGGGTATTCATGATGGGGTCTAGGAACTTCTCAGGAGCATCAGCCAGCTTCTCCTCGTCCTCCAGCTGCTTGCGTGCCAGGTGCCATTCCTTCTCTTCCACTATAAACAAATATGAAATGAAACTGTATTCCACAAGCACTCTGAAGATGTTCAATGCAAACCAGGGACAAGACCTCATCAAGGATTATCTTTCCAATTATATAATTAAACATCGCTCGAAAATTAAAACCGATTCGGTTTTAATTTTCGAGCGATGTTCGAATAAATGTATTTAATTTGATTCAAATTAAATACATTTATTATAAGTTAAGCGCTGAGTCAAGCAGGATGCCGAAGCATCAACAAGCAATTGTAGAACACTTGGAATATTTCTAAAGACAACATTATCCCAAGAAGGTGATGAGACGTGATGGTAATTGTTTGTACAATTGTTGCTTTCAGCATCCTGTATCGTCAATTCAATCCTAATCTCACATTATTCAGGAACTTTTCAGTGAAACCGTTGTTATTGTGAGAAGTTTTCAACTTATGTTTTACACACAAACGTCAAGTGCACAGAGGTGTTGAATCACATATTATTTTTAAAGTAAAGTTTAAAAAACACAAAATTATAAGAAATGGATTAGTTACATGTACTTCGTATCATAATTTTTGACAGGCATGTGGATAATTCGACCTCACCCTACGCACTCATAGCTCACGACGGAAATTAACCTACGGAGCTGAAAGTAGTTTCGTTGATGAATACCCACATATCAGACAGCAAAAAAACTGTGCGATTTTCATGATGCCACACAGTTCGAGTGTTTTATTTTCCATTTTTTACAATCTTGTTACAATTTCAAAAAACTATGTTTGCAAGTAAACATAAATATAATTTCCATAAACGACTCGAATCATATAGTTAAACATTAACATATTTAATTTAAAATAATTTAAAATAAAACAATAACTTTGTAAACACCACTTTTATTTTTATACTTTATGCCGACCGGGTTTCGCTACAACCGTAGCTTCATCAGGGCAGTATAATACTCTACTAACATTAGGTTACATTTGTGTTATAATATATATTTTACCAAAAATGGGCTGGACTCGTCAAGTGGAGGAGGAAGAGGGAGGCATAGATGGAGAATCGGGAAGGGAACGGACGTGTTCTTTATCAATAGGGAACAATCTTAGTATGGGACTTTTATTTAAATTAAGTTGGTTATTTACTACCTTACTATTAGTGTTTATGGCTTTCCTAAGTTCAAGTCCCTCTAAATTATCCAATCTTATACCGATGTCGTTTTTATGAATAAGTTTGGCGCCAGCGTTTTTGTCAAATTTATGATCGTTTTCAATCAAGTGGTTTGCAAATTCTGAAAATCCAGAGCTGTGTAAACATCGAAGATGTTTTTTGCCACGGGTGTTTGACAAACCAGCATTTTACACTAATTATAATATAGGAAAACTTTTAATGAACGGATAAGGAAGACAGTCTATCACACTCGGGAATTTACTCACTTCAATGCAGCGATTGCGCATTTTTTTTATATTGGTAAAACAGCGCGCAACATAAACACCCGTGTCAAAGAACATCTTCGATGTTTACACAGCTCTGGATTTTCAGAATTTGCAAACCACTTGATTGAAAACGATCATAAATTTGACAAAAACGCTGGCGCCAAACTTATTCATAAAAACGACATCGGTATAAGATTGGATAATTTAGAAGCACTTGAACTTAGGAAAGCCATAAACACTAATAGTAAGGTAGTAAATAACCAACTTAATTTAAATAAAAGTCCCATACTAAGATTGTTCCCTATTGATAAAGAACACGTCCGTTCCCTTCCCAATTCTCCATCTATGCCTCCTTCTTCCTCCTCCACTTGACGAGTCCAGCCCAGCCCATTTTTGGTAAAATATATATTATAACACAAATGTAACCTAATCTTAGTAGAGTATTATAATACTGCCCTGATGAAGCTACGGTTGTAGCGAAACCCGGTCGGCTTAAAGTATAAAAATAAAAGTGGTGTTTACAAAGTTATTGTTTTATTTTAAATTAATAATGTCACATCACAAAGTATCCGCTTCATATGAACAAAAAAAAATTAACATATTTCTTTGTCAGGCTTCAACGGAAATATTACGATATTTTAAGAAATATCAATATTTTTTCTCATTCTTATTCATAATTTCAACAACTTTTCGGTTCACGTCGATACGGTGTTAAATTTCTTCAAGTATAATGTTCTAAAAATGACTTATTAGGAATGTGTTGTGTAGACTCATATAAAGTTTATAAGCGGCTCAATCATATACGAAAATCTCAAATAACTGCCGAAAATATGGTTTTCAACAAACCAAATTTTCACTTTCTTCCAATTATCTTTTTGTGGGCAACACTGAGGTGTTTACTTTATAAAAAGCATTAGATTTAGTAAGAATACCTTGATTGAAAAATCTCTTCTGATTGGGCCCCACCAGTAGTTAGTAGATGTAACAGGAATAGTTGGGCATGCAGGCGGTGCCGCCGACTGCAGTGGGGTGGCAAAACAGGAGACTTGCATTGGTCGATGATGCGCTCCAGGGTCCCCTGCCAGGTTCCAGAATGTTGCGAAGTGTGCGATGGTGCCCGTGGGGTTCAGGCTCGCCATTCATTGTTTTCACTAAGGAACAAGGACAATAGTTACAAAACTGCACCGGAATCCCAGCATCCAACAGCCTGGAGCCAGTTGGGAAGCACCAGTAGGTAGTAGATGTAGCAGGAATAGGTGGCAAAACAGGAGACTTGCATTGGTCGATGATGCGCTCCAGGGTCCCCTGCCAGGTTCCAGAATGTTGCGAAGTGTGCGATGGTGCCCGTGGGGTGCAGGCTCGCCATTCATTGTTTTCACTAAGGAACAAGGACAATAGTTACAAAACTGCACCGGAATCCCAGCATCCAACAGCCTGGAGCCAGTTGGGAAGCACCAGTAGGTAGTAGATGTAGCAGGAATAGGTGGCAAAACAGGAGACTTGCATTGGTCGATGATGCGCTCCAGGGTCCCCTGCCAGGTTCCAGAATGTTGCGAAGTGTGCGATGGTGCCCGTGGGGTGTAGGCTCGCCATTCATTGTTTTCACTAAGGAACAAGGACAATAGTTACAAAACTGCACCGGAATCCCAGCATCCAACAGCCTGGAGCCAGTTGGGAAGCACCAGTAGGTAGTAGATGTAGCAGGAATAGGTGGCAAAACAGGAGACTTGCATTGGTCGATGATGCGCTCCAGGGTCCCCTGCCAGGTTCCAGAATGTTGCGAAGTGTGCGATGGTGCCCGTGGGGTGCAGGCTCGCCATTCATTGTTTTCACTAAGGAACAAGGACAATAGTTACAAAACTGCACCGGAATCCCAGCATCTAACAGCCTGGAGCCAATTGGGAAGCACCAGGCAGATTTGGTTGAGAAACAACTATAATATACGTGCACAAAATAGGTTATTATGTTCTTAGTTGAGGTAAATTAATCGTTTCAGAGCTTCGATCAATAAAGGCAACGCCGAAGTTTCAGAAAACTTCGCAAACGTCACAAAATGACGGCAAAGAGATTCTGTAGAGAAACAACTATATACGTGCACAAAATAGGTTATAATCCAAACAAAAAACATAATATAATAACTTAGTTTGGTTAAATTAAGTATTTCTTTAGTGTTTTCATCATGAAACAAAATTTAGAACAAAACTTCGCAAATGTCAAAAAATGGCGGCAGAGATACAATACGGAGATTTTATCAATGACGTTACATGATTTTATAGGGAAATTTCGAACTTTGATTGAATAAAATTGAATTATGCATCTTTTACCTTTTATCCAAACGTTATTAGTTGTTTTTTTCGGTAAATATCGGTTCGGACTGGCCACGCTTATTACGAATAATTTTTAGAAAAAAACTTTAGATTCGCCTTAAATACTATAAAAGGAAACTTTTTGGATTTTGGGCGGCGGAAAATAATGCATTTTAATTTTCAATTGCATAAAACCAAAATTCGCTTCGCGACCGACACAGCGAGAATCCGCGGCCATACCTGTCACTGTGATGTTGGTATCCTTGATAAATTAACAAGAGCTAATACGACTGTAGCCGACTTCGTGGGAAAAGGCGCGTAATTATTAAATTTGTCTAGCGGGCTTGTTTGTGTAACATGGTTTGTGATACAAAAGAAAATGCCCCTTTATAACGCCTACTCGCGTCAAGGCAAGAAAAACATCCCAGTTTTCAAGTGGTTTAGCGGCTACGCTAGATTTGTGTAACATGGTTTGTGATTCGCGGTATTTCATGTAGGTATCCCGCGAAGTCGGCTACAGTCGTATTAGCTCTTGTTAATTTATAAAGGATACCAACATCACAGTGACAGGTATGGCCGCGGATTTTCGCTGTGTCGGACCGCGAAGAGAATTTTGGTTTTATGCAATTGAAAATTAAAATGCATTATTTTCCGCCGCCCCAAAGCCAAAAAGTTTCCTTTTATAGTAATTAAGGCGAATCTCAAGTTTTTTTCTAAAAATTATTCGTAATAAGCGTGGCCAGTCCGAACCGATAATTACCTTTTTTTCAAGTAATTAAATTGAAACGTGGTGTAATTTCCAAAATCGGCGTCTGATAAAATACACTTTGACACATGACATGTCGATCCCCGGTCCGTTCAATGTTGGCAACAATTTGAATTCGGAAAATAGGCAAATATTCATATTTCATTCTGATTTCATTCATGACAATTCTCAGTTTGCATCGCTCTGAATCTCAACCGTTGTTGTTTTTTTACCATATGAATTATGACAATCTCTATGGCCGAATTATTAGGACAACATTATGAAAACTCACACGACTAAAAAGGTTCCACTTAGTTGTCTGGTCACCATTTTTTTTGTTATTTCACAATATTCAAATAGAATTACATTTAAAAATAATAAGGCTGGGTTGTTTAAAAAAAATATTGACAATTATAAAATTTTTCTTGTCATTTTTCAGTTCAAGAAAGTTCTATAATTATTTCAGTTTTGTGATGCAACTGGCCTTTAATGATAAAAAAAAAACAGAACTTGAATAGAACCGATACAGAACGTGAACATTAACTTAAAAAAAGTTGAATTACTCAATATATCGTCGAAACAACCTTACCTTAGTATTTATTGCATTAAGGGTATTCCTTAAATATTTTTAGAAACTTTTCATCGATAGATGGTGTTATTTTCAATATCGTCTAATAAAACACTTTTAACACGTTATGCTTTTTGATATTGAGATGAATTATTGATTTGCGGCCGTATATAAGTAATATTAATCTGTATAATTTTTTTTGGTACCTATAATTTCATAATCGAATAAAACGGCATACACAATTTCATTGCAAAAAATACGTTCAAAAGACTTTTCTCACAGCTCCGCGCGCGTTGGTATAGAAACACATTTGCGAAAAAGGGTGATTGTCAAATATTGACAAAAAGAGTGAATGTCAAATATTGAAGAAAGAGGTTTGTTTGAATCGGGCAATTCAGTCAACGCGTGGGGAGATTGGTAAAAGGAGCCAGCTGTGAATAACGGCATGTGTGCCGGGAGCTGGCGTTAACCGGACCCTTTTTTTAGAGGCCGCTTTTGCTAAATAGCTAAGGGCTCTCCTCTCGACGCGGCGTAGAGTCCCTGCATGCATCTCGTTCTAGCGGCTCTTTAACAAACGAGATAGCGCTAGCAACCCATGCTCTCTGCAGGCAATGTCGTGTGGAGCGTGTCGATGTCAAGCGATGTAGGTACATACCTACTTACGCATTACTCGTTTGTTTGCTCGCAGATATTGTGTGAATAGGTCAAAAGTTACATTTTTTCCTGTATTTCTGTGGGGCGCATTTATGAAACCAACGAAGTGGTTAGAATTGTCAGACGGAGAAACAAATTTGTCGGGTGCTCAAGTCAGGATCTGTTTTGCTTCCCTACAACAAAATACATAATAGGGTAGACATTGTGATGTTATTTTCGTATTCTGCGCTGCCGTGATATTTGAGTGACAAGGACAGTTCCTACAGTGTGCATATGAAATCATTTTTCATATAAACAAAACTTTTTGTATTTTTTTTAAATATATTTTATTTTCACAAATGATAAGCATGTCATGTTAAGAGAGATGAGGATTGAAAATAAAACTTTTTTTGTACAAATATCTTATACACGGTGTCCGTAAACCAGGGCTGGGCAATCTCCATCCAAAAAACTTTTTTCGGTCTGAACACATCGATTTCTTATTTTCAGCAAGTAAACATTTACAGCTGGGTGCACGCTTAGGTAAAGTACGCGGGTTTTGGCTTTCTGATTGGCATTGAGTTGGCGCGTGAGTGTCCGACTGGCACAGGAGCGCCGACAAAAGTGTGACATGTTTTTTTTTATGAAATACGAACTTTCCCGAGTTTCGAAAAACCTCACAGTAATTAAAAATCTTCTACTACCATCACAGTAAGTGGAAATCGTTGCCTGGGTCGTGATGGAAGAATTAGCCAGCCGAGGAATAGAACTCACGACGCCTGGGTGGGAACCAGACGCAATGTTAACTCGGCAAGTGACCGGTCTTATTATTAACGTATGAGACCGCACATAGTAAAAGCAAGTTCAGATTTTGTTTTTTACTCAAAATATTCAGAATTCGCAGAGAATGGAGGAATAGAAATATCATCTACTATAGTATTATTAAATCCCTACTTAAAATCTTAAATATTAACCCCCATGCCGGTCCTAGCGAATAAAAACTTCTGTCATGAATATCTGTTCTTATCGTTAATTTTTTCTGACTTTGAAGCATTTTTTTTATTTACTTATTTCTTTAATTCTTTCCACATATTCTGGCCATATTTCTAGTCCATATTCATATTTTCCCCAGACGTAATATTAGAGGATGAGATTTCTCCACAAATATTAATTTTAGGGGTCTCGTCATCTGAATATTTGTTTACTTTATTTCCTCGCCAGTGTTTGTGAGAACTAAAAGGTATAATATAAAGGTATACAAGAATAAAATTTTTGAGCAACATTAAATACGAACCACCATCAAGCGATATGGGTGATCGAACAAGCATAAAATTGTTGACAATTACTACACATAGACAACTAACTGGCAGAGGTAGGACACAAGTAGAAATGAGATCCTTGAGGTGTATGTGTGGTAAATCCGTGTATGATTCTTCTATTAGCGTCAAATAGATAATATTATAAAGTATGTGTTTAGGTACTAGGTACCTAGGTAGGTATATCAAGAAAGAATGCAAGACTAAAACCGGGATTCCACATGATTTATTTCATAAAATCTATGAGAAATATCCCTATTGAGAACCGGCTTTCTGTACAATAGAAACCCAAAATTGAATCGGCTTCAACTTTCGTTCTGCGAAATCTAACAATTTTTTCCGTTATTGTGATACTAACATTTTACCTAATATAGGTAGTGTCTCTTGAGATCATTTTTCGCAAAAAATCGGCGCAATCAATCAATCGGCGAATTAATTATTTGAGAACAAACAGTTGGAATAAAAGTACCTAGAGATGTATGAATGCGAATAATCGTTTTCTTCACATTCACTTTCAACTCTACCCATCCTAGGCATCAGCGAGAAAACGGGGATAGATAATTAGTAAAAATTAAACAATAATATAATAATAATTATAAAATATTATAACCTAACTACAGAATGAACCTAGAAAATGTGGATAATGAGTAAGATTAAGAAAGGTACCCTTATATGGTTTGGGCATGTAGAGCGAATGAATGAAGAAAGTAGGCAGGTACCTAAGAAGGTAGGTAGTTACCTAGTGTAAGAAGAATATATGACGTAAATGTGAATGGTAGAAGAAGTCGGGGATGCACGAGGAAGACACGGCACGATCAAGTGAATCAGATACTTTAGTCGGGTCATGTCAAAAGTCAGAATAACAGAAGTGTATGTATGAGACGATGTATGAATGTGAGGGGGGCAAAGAGTGTGTGCCAAGACCGAGTTGTTTGACCCAGTAATACCCGTATTCCAATTCGCCGTGGTGACGTTTCATCCCGTTTGCACTAAGTCTTGGATTCACTCTCTTCCCGGAATAGCTATGTTTCTTATAAAGGGCACGCCTCATTTTTATAGAATAACAATAATGCGCTGCACAAAATTTTGTTATTCTTGTATGCAGCAAAGTCTTCAAACTTCTAAACCCTTGGCAGACAGACATAAATCAGAGAGAATAGTAGGTATCCAGCTCGATCTATGCATTTTATTGCTTAGCACGTCTCAATAACATAACTAGGCAGGCGTCTAGTGATAGTTACAGATTTAAGAAAGTTCTAAATAATTACAGTCGCTCTCACCATAATTATATAGTTAATTTTTTTACTGCGTGCCTTTAACCGCAAAAGTTCTTTGCCCCAAGTAATACTGGAACATTCATAAAAAAGCAAAACGAACATTATATCGGAATAACAAATCAAGCCACGCAAATTGGCATTTTTACTACAAATGTACTGACCACTTTAACGCCGTAGGAATGGGTTGAAAGCGTGCACGTGAAACCAATGGCTCTCACATAGGTTTGTCTCCTTCTAATAGAGATTAGTGCATTTTAGCTGGCGGTGTTTGCATAAAATAATTACTTTTGTTAATTTAATTACTTGGTTATTATTAGTGATAGAACAGTGAAATTTTGGTTCGCGGTAATGTCATTATTAGTATTATTTTTCGGTACTAAAATAAATAAAATGTTATGTGTAGTTTTCAAATGCGGCTGAAAAATAGATTGTATGGGAGTTGTTACATCTGTTTCACCTTAAAACCTAATTCGTTGTGTAGGTACCCATTCAGGTAGGTACCTGCGCGTTTCCTTAAATTCCGGCAATCTTTGCTTTTTTCATCATATTTGCAATACTACCGAAATATGTAGGTACCTACCCCGAATGAATAACGTGTAAATTCGAACTGGCCAACAATATTTAAACTTCCGATGGAATCTGTGAGCACGTGATTTGATGATTTTTTTTCGGAAAATTTCGAGTTTTGTCAGCATCTCCTGAATTTTTTTTCTACGGGATGGGCATGTAATTTTGGTATTAAAAGTTGCGGAATTCTCTAGTGTATTAGATTTTTGAAAAACATCCAAGCCGAGATCGATTTTCGAGTCGCAATGAAGCGTACCGTAAAATCACTACCGACAAACTCTGAAAAGTCTGTTTTTTTAGGCTAAAAATTTGACGTCTAAGATTAACCAGTGAAAATTTGGGATGTATGTTTTATTTAAAGAGCCTCTCAAAAGTTATTATTTCGTTAGGAAATCGTCAAAATCTAGGTTAGGTTACAAGTGTTTAGTTTTATTGATTATATTGTATTTTAGCTGAACCAGTAAGTAGGTAGGTACTGTACGTCATTAATTCCTGGCTAGGCAAATAACTACTTGAATCAAGAATATCTGTATTTAAAGGAAAAATCTACATTTTCGTTGATTTAGCCGCTTTTTCCTGAATTGCAATGTCGTGCGTTTCATGTGCAATTGGTTTGGTAAGCTTTTTAAGCATAATAGAAAAGAAAGAGGAACTTTTACAATGGCTAAAGAACCATCGTGTGATACGGATTGAGCAAAAGTGTGAGATATGTGAAAGTGTTTGCACTTTAAAATCGGATTTTCGATACGTGTGTCAAAAAACTTCTATAAAAAATGTCGGACATAAACGCGTTAAAAGGAGGTGTAATGTCAGTGTGTCGACAAGAAAAATTACGTTTTTTCCGAATCTCGGCTATGAATCGAAAATATATGTAAATTTGTTTTATTTTGCGCAGTTATGCGCCCACCTAGAATGTTTTTTTTTTCAAATAGAATTAGGAATCTCAAGCCATACTGCAGTCGACTGGTTGAACTTTTGTAGAGAAGTTTGTGTTGAATGGTGTCACAATATGAAAGAAAAAATTGGAGGTGTCAGAATTACAGTTGAAATTGATGAAGCCAAACTAGGAAAACGCAAATACAATAGGGAGAGAGCAATTAAGGGACGATGGATGTTTGTGGGGTTTGAACGTGGTTCAAAAAAATGTTTGTTTATGCAGTGGAGGACGGATCAATCAATCAATTATTAAACTCAAGCAAAAACTATATTTTGCCAGGCACAACAATAATTTCAGAGTGCTGGAAGTCCTACGATTGCTTAAAAGACGAAGGTTTTCAACATATATAAGTGTCAATCATAGCATAAACTTCGTGGATCCGATAACTGGGGCACATACTCAAAACATTGAACGTTGTTGGAGGGAAGTTTGTAGTAGTGTGCCGAGATATGGAAGGTCCGAAAAACATTACGAGGGATATTTATATGAATTTCTATGGAAGAGATCCCTTCCTAATCACAAAGAGAGACTAAATTCTTTTTTTACCATCGTCAGCAGCACGTACAATCAGTACGTTGACGACACGCAGCTTCCGCAGATTAAACCTCAACCCAGTACCAGTGGTACAGAGAACAATTCAAATTAGGTGCGTAAGTTTTTATTTTGACTAAAATATATTTTAAATAAATAGGTTTTTATTTTGACAAGAATTTAATTTATGATGTTTTTCGGCAAATGTCACATTTGATTGTCTATTATCGATTTGTTGAAAAAGGAATGTTACGTATTATCTGTGCATCAAACTTCGACAATACGAACGTTCCGTATTATCCGTGGGGTGGACCATAAATAAACCAGTCATTAGATTGATAACTTCGTGGTTTTTCTATGGACCAAGTGTCAACGCTATTTGACCATATACATACCTATATTTGACGACTTTTTATTCCATATGCGCAACTCTGTCGTCACACTTACCATAGACAAGGGGATAGAGGAAACAAAATAAAAGGCTCGACCATAGACAATATAATTATCTTTCAGTACCTACCCAATTTATTAGCCTAAAATATTATTTTAAAAATAAAATTAAATGTCAAAATGTTCCCCAGGGAACAGAGCTGGATCTGACAGATCGCTGCCTTGAGAAAATGAGCTTACTTTTCTTTACTGCTCATTTTCTCCGGACAGAGCTTTGTCAGATTGAAACCCGTTGCCCTATGAAGAAACCAACTGTCGTAAAAATAATCTAAAATTACTTGAAATTTCAATCCCTTCAAAAGGGGAAGAACAATTTCAAATAAGATTTAGCTTTCCTACGATAGTATCGACTTTGACATTTATCTGGTTTCAACAGAAAAATGAAAAACTCAATTAAACGTTTTAGTATTTTATTAAAAACAGGAAATAAAAGAAAAACTAACTAAACATCACGCCGTTTCCCCGCAGGGGTAGGCCGATTGGACGGACCGTCAAACAACTTGGTCTTTGCCTCATTCACACTCACACATCGACTCATACATACTATTTCTGACTCTTGACGTGACCCGATGCAAGTATCGGATTCCCCTGATTATGTCAGGTTTTCGTCTGGCGTCCCTGACTTCATCTACCACTCACATCTGCGTCATATATTCTACTTACACCCCACGCTTCGTTCATTCGCTCTACATGCCCAAACCATCTGAGGGTCCCTTTCAATCTTACTCATTATGATCAGCCTTGCATTGCATTGCTTGATCATAAATAATAATATTTGGATGATTTGTATAGCGCCATTTTTTGTAAAAAAATACCTCAAAGGTGCTCTGCACAAACTTATATTTCTGCAATCTAATTCCAACTACAAAGTAGACAATCCATTATAACAACTTATGGATAAAACTTGCATCCACCGGTTCATCGATCATTGATATGAAACTACCTATACGTACAACGATTTGACCGATGAACGCTTTGCTGCATATAAAATGTACATATTATATTATTTATACTCTGTACAGGCAGAAAATATACAGTATCATACGTAGTTTTACCACACATCCTCAGGGGTGTCATTTCTACAGCATTCAGTCCACTTTCGTCTGCCAGTTCCATGCCTCACTGCCATACATCAGGGTGGGTACCAGAATTCCGTTGTGGACTGCTAGTTTCACTTCTTTAGACAGTTTTTTGTTAGCGCCAACATCATTCAGTCCTCCATTAATAGAATTACCTACATTTACCCTTCTTTCAATACCTCTATCAGCCTTCCCGTCTCTCATACACATACTTCCCACGATATACAAACTCATCCACCTTCTCCAAGTTCACAACTATATTGCACAATGTGTTCGTACTCTCTTTAACGATAAAAATAGAACAAATTTAGAAAAGCTAAGCGTACTGAGAATATATTGCTCCTGCTGCATCCTGGGGTCCTAGCATGGTCGATCGATATAACCCTATATCAATACGATATCGGTATAATCCGTCATTTATGGTCAGTTATCAATATGTGCTAGCACGCTCAACAATTGATAAGGGATATCCCGACCGACGATTGACAAAAGCCCACCAAATCGTATGCATCTTGTTTGGATAAAACCCCAATATTAATACGAAATGTAATAAATCCGTTGTCTATGGTCAGTTAGCGATATTTGCGAGCACAGTGAACATACAATTCCGACAGTCGGTTGACAAAAGACGCTGTTTTTACCGTGGCTTCCGGAGTGACAGATAAGCTGTCAATGTACAGATTTTTAAAAATAATGTCGTTTGTTACGCAAAATAACTGGCTAATTAATGAGTAGAGGTGAACTAAAAAAACTCTTAGAATTTAAAGAAATCGTATACGAGACCCATAGACTCAGTTAATTCATTTAAAAGGCGATCAATTAATTGCTTTCAATTTCGAGAAACGAAATTTGTTAAAATGTCGTTTAGTCTCAAACAGTATCAACATGCGAAACGTCAATATTTATTTGAGTTCGTATTTCAATTCGAAATTGTCAATTTATTGGTATTTTTCATTTTTACGTAGGAGCACATTTCAAATTAAGAAACGAAAATTCATTCAAAAGATCCCCAGTGTTGCCATCGTATGTCGATTCCTTATTTATTTCCCTTCGACATCGGTCTGCCTATCGATGGTGCAAGCGTGCTAGGGCAATCGGTTCGTTATCGATACGAGATTGTAAATCACTCTGTCCTTTATTTAACTGGCGATATATCTACACAACTTTATTAATAATGACATTCTTTCTGCATAATTACTGGTTTATTAATGAACGGAGGCAGATTATCGAAGATTGCAGGATTGAATTAAATCGGAATTCAGACGTTTTCGTTTGACAGTTTCGTACATACGAATATATCTCGTATTACGGCAAATGATCTCATTGTCCAATTAACTCCTTTTTTTATTGTCAAAAAATACCCTGCGGACTTCCAACGTATATTAAAGTGTGTGTATTTAATATTATTATGAAATCTCAGCAAAAATCTCGATGTAAATGGATCTTTAAATGTTCAAAAAAGAAGATTATTAGTTAGTTGTCATATTATTCCATTAATGGATTACGATATTTTTGACAGCTATTATAGACCGGGAGCCTGGCTATACAAACCCACGTCGTCGAGTACACTGGTGAAACTACTTTGTAGTGATAATGGACATTTAGTAAGCCTTAAACAAGCTAGTCTGCCGGTGCACCTCTTGGCAGGTTCCACGCAGTCATGGAAATAGTGAGCATTTTTGAAGTAAAACTTCTTTACGCACGATCGACATGGGGATGGGGATGGGGATGGGGATGGGGATGGGGATGGGGACGGGGACGGGGACGGGGACGGGGACGGGGACGGGGACGGGGACGGGGACGGGGATGGGTACCCGGCATGCTTTGCAAGGCTCCTGTAACCTCGCGGTCAACTGTAATGGTTCCATGCTATATAACATTATATATAACGGGTACCCGGCATAAGTTAGTGAAGTTTTACTTCAGTCGTGTGGTCTAAACTAAGGCACACTCTTTTTTTTTCGAAAAAATTGCGTCATCGGTACACGAACGGGAATGGTTTCATATGATAAAGGTCGATTGGTAGATGAAAAAATTAGCAGGTCTGCCAAATTGGGATAGAAATTAGTAAATTTTACGTCATCGAGTACACGAATGAAACCAAGGAATAACTGTAGTCTAGATTCTAAACCATCCCATTGAAGAATTTCACTAGTTCCATGACTGCGCGGAATTTGCCAAGAGGCGCGGCACACCAGCTTTTTTAAGGCTTACTAAATGTCCATTATCACTACAAAAGTAGTTTCATCCTTGTACTCGTAAGGTTTGTGACGTAAGATTTATGTACCGGCTCCCGGTCTATAACTGCGATACCATAGACATTGTGACAGCTACGTAGAAAGTA
Organism: Limnephilus rhombicus; assembly: GCA_929108145.2. Classification (NCBI taxonomy): domain Eukaryota; kingdom Metazoa; phylum Arthropoda; class Insecta; order Trichoptera; family Limnephilidae; genus Limnephilus; species Limnephilus rhombicus. The sequence continues at coordinate 21,866,796 of OV815289.1, read as the reverse complement.
CCTCAAGTGTTGCCAGCGTATAACAATTTCTTTTTGATTACCTTACATTGCCCATCAATATCGGTTCGGTACAAAATCGTCGGTTGTTATGCCATATCGATTCGATATTGTAAAGATAACGATTTCAGTGTGCTAGGACCCCAGGTCCAGTCCATGGAGTACTCTTCCTCCTTCTTATGTTCGCTCAAGAACAGCGGTGCAAGAGAGTGGTGGAACACGTCAGCCCCATCTCCTGACATGACACCACAACATTACTGTCCCACATACCTACAACAATCATATGTCATTATTGAGGTGCTAAATTAATGCTTTTTTATGTATTATTATAATAAGGTAAAATGCAAGCAAACCCAGAGATCAGTAGGCGGAGGCCGTCGTTCGTGGAACGTGCTCTCTTCTCTAGGGGAATGACACCAGTAATCTCCACCGGCCTGTCAGCTGTAAGGATAGGATTTGGTGTTTCGAGCTGAAAATATTAAAGAAAACATCTCATGAGATACATCAAGCCGACCGACAGTTAAAAACAAAACAAGATAAATGCAGAAATGTTTCATATAAATGTTTGTACCTTTTTGTTTGCAGGTTATAATGGTTTTAACGAGCATAATCATATCGTTTTGCGATACTAGTAACCACAAACATATGCACGACTTCTCAAAATTGGATAATAAACGTATTCAATTCTATTTCACTTGTTAAGGAAGCAAGTTTTGAATTCCCGTCGAATGTAAATAAACCGTTGAGAGCAATCGAGCAACCATTTTGATATATTATTTCACCCAGCTGTCAAAAGCTTAAATTTAAAGTTTTTCCATTGGCATCACTGGATGGACTGTGCAACTGTCGTCACACAGTCTATACATATACATATTATCTTTCTTTTGTGTTGGTTGAAAATTTTGATCGGAGTTATACTGTTATACTTACCTGGGGTGGACTGTGGACTAACTGCATATTTATCCCGACTACAATTAGTGTATTTACATGTGTTGGGGAATTAATTGTACGTTTTTATGGAGGAACATTTAAACTGTCAATTTGAAGTCTGCCTATTTTCGAATTAGTTTTTCTGTGGAATAATAAAATTGCTACCTAACTTCGTCTATGCCTCAATCCAACAAGTGAACAGCTTGCTTTTCCAAACGTCTGACGTCTATTCTTTCGAAAACATAATTGAATCGTTTAGTTTCTACGTTTAATATATATTTTAGGGTGAGTACGGATATTATCGGACACATAATGTTGTTCATTTGTATTTTGTTGTTATTGCTTCAATATAAACGATTTATGAATTAATCATGAGTGGAAATAACAGATCTACATGGTACGCTAATTTTAAAAATCAATAACCATCACTGTTTCCCAAAATTTTGATTTTAAAATTACGAAATTTTCGTTTATTATCGGAATTCGACGGGTGGCATCGGACAAATTAGCTCCTTGGTTTAACACCGTACTTTTTTTTTGTTTTATAATAAAACGGTTACTAATGATGAAAAATAAAAGATTTCAAATATATCAAGACAATATCTTTATTTATAAAAAAAATAAAATCAAGAGAAATACAAGAAAAAGGGCAAAGGGCAAAAAAAAGCATTTGAAAGAATTGAAAAATATCGGACATCAAGTGTGGTATCGGACAAGAAAGCGGACAAAAAATATTCATGTTTTTTAATTAAAAAAGGATTTTAAAAAAGGGGTACAACCGTGTTCAAACTTTTCGTAACACGTTATAGTATATTGAAAATAAAAATTATTTCTGGCACAATTCACATTTGTAAAAATGCTGGAAAGATTCCAGACCTGTATAATTTTCATGGGACCATCCGTGACAACCTTGGCATTGAATCCAGTCTTCTTCGAAGCTTTCTCCACAGATTGTGCAAACTTCATGTTTGTTATGCTTAATCCTTATGTAGTTTTAGTTTTCTAAAAATTGATGGTGTTAACATAATTTACTTTGTTGTGTTTGTTCTTTGTTGGGCGGATTCTTTTTTGATTTTTTGATTGAAAATCTTTTTAGCATATACTGTTTCCTTTTCTTGTTTTGCTTTGATTGATAGACCCGGTACTTTGGCATCATTCTTTACAATTTTCCAACTTTTTGCAAGTGCACCCATATTCCTAAATCCTTTTTTCTATTTCAACAACCTGTCACTAAGTGTACTTTTAGGGACATCAAAATATGAGGCAGCTTCTCGAATTGTCATCTTCGTTTCACAAACGTATTCCACTGCTGATTTCATGTTGCAATCCTTCCATTCACACCGAGCCCCTGCTCCCACTTTTTTTGAATCTCGGCATTATCAGGAAAAATGGAAGAAAAACGGAATGATTTTTTGAAAAACAATAGCAAACCCTGTATACAATAATTTCGTAGTAAAATATACTTTCACACTACATAGGTGTATAAAAATATTAAACACTTTATTTGATAGGGTATATTAATTTAAATAAATAAATTAATTAATAAGCATTTATTCGTGTGTTCGAAGTCATCCGTAACAGCCATGTCCGATATTAACCGAACGACGTGGAATTAAAAAAATAACTGTCCAACTGGTATGGGACACAAATTTTTAATATATTAATGAGCAGTAACTAAAGTGCGACTGCAACAGTCGGATTATACACGATAGCATCTACTCTCACTTCCTTCTAATTCCAGAAATCCGAGAATAAGACATCATTCGTAGGAATACCAGTATATCTTTGGAGCGGTATATTGTAGAGTTATCCCTTGGTCTCGGTTTCAAAATATGTTTTATGTTTACGGCTTCAAAATTTTGGCACAATATTCTGAGCGAAACCAAACATTCTAAACTCGTATGAATTATAGTGCCGTTATAACAATGTTCTGTTTCAGTAATATTTGTTTTGGCATAAATCAATTACAAAGGCTATCACGGAAGTGCCATGGACCTACTAAATCCAGAGATTGTTTCCATCAAGATGGAGCCAAGGTCCCAGGAAGAAGGTGGAGGTGAAATGCGATACACGGATATAGATTTAGACCTCCCAGATGTAGAGATGGAATTTTTGCAATACGCGGAGAGTACTCAGACAGCCAGTAAGTAACATTGAAAAATGTATCATGTTGAATTCTGAATTTTGACTTTATATATTGCTCAGAATGTGTTCCCGATTCCTAAAATTTTTATCTTATTTTATATGGGACATGATATAAGTTGCACAGATTGAAGTGCGTTGATGTTGATGGACTAAACACATTCCATTGACTAAAATCAATCAAACTCCGCTTTGAAGGTGCCCTAAAGCAGGGTTCTGAGGTCTTGAAGCATCGTTTCCTGAAGCGGACAACTGTGGTCACTCTTCTAGCTTATATTAACCTCAAAGTTTCATAAATCATTGATATCTTTAATATTTTCCTCTATTTGTTTATAGTTTTTATTTTAAAAATAGGTTAATTTATTACAATTATTTTAATTCTTAAGTATTTTCACCATGTGAATAAAAGAAAAATTGTTGTATGTCAAAGATCATTTTGTTTTTGCAGACAGCACTAATTCGGAGACAGTTGCCATCAAGGCGCATCTTGGATCCCAAGAAGATGACGAAGAGGCTTTTCCTTCCATGAAAATTGACATAGACCTGTCGGATGTTAAAAAGGAATGCTTACAACGCGTTGAACAAATTAACCAGATAATTGGTAACCTTTTCTCATATCAAAATTTAACATTAAGCAGTATCCATTTTTTATGCATTAACTGTAATTGTCTCCACTTGAGTATTAAAATCTTGTTAGGCATTTTAAAATTTGCATTCTCTTTTAAATTTGCCAACAGATCTGAAGACGCGTCCCGCAGATAAACCATTCTCTTGTGGTCATTGTAACTACTGCTGCTCTTGTAAGTCTGATTTCGAAAGCCATCTTCGCACACATGTCGGAGTAAAACGGTTTTCTTGTTCCGGCTGCAACTATTCTTGTTCTCAAAAAGAAAATTTGAAGGTACACATGAGGACTCACAGTGGAGAAAAACCTTTTTCTTGTACCGAGTGCAACTATTCATGCTCTTTCAAGGGCAATCTGAATATCCACAAACTGACTCACACTGGAGAAAAACCTTTTTCATGTTCCAAGTGCAACTATTCATGTTATCGAAGACGAGATTTAAAAAATCACATGATGACTCACAGTGGAGAAAAACCTTTTTCTTGTTCCGAGTGCAACTATTCATGTTCTCAAAAGGGCAGTTTGACGATCCACAAACGGACTCACAGTGGAGAAAAACCTTTTTCATGTTTCGAGTGCAATTATTCATGCTCTGTCAAGGGCAGTCTGACGATCCACAAGCTGACTCACAGTGGAGAAAAACCTTTTTCCTGTTCCGAGTGCAGCTATTCATGTTCTCAAAAGAGCAAGCTGACAAGACACATGCTGATTCATAGTGGAGAAAAAGCCTTTTCATGTTCCGAGTGCACCTATTTATTTTCTCGAAGACAAGATTTAAAGTCACACATGCTGACTCACAGTGGAGAAAAACCTTTTTCATGTTCCGAGTGCAACTATTCATGTTATCGAAGAGGAGATTTAAAAAAACACATGCTGACTCACAGTAGAGAAAAACCTTTTTCTTGTTCCGAGTGCAACTATTCATTTTCTCAAAAGGGCAATCTGACGATCCACAAACTGACTCATAGTGGAGAAAAACCTTTTTCGTGTTCCGAGTGCAACTATTCATCTTCTCGAAGAGGAGATTTAAAAAACCACATGCTGACTCACAGTGGAGAAAAACCCTTTTCGTGTTCCGAGTGCAACTATTCATGTTCTCGAAGAGGATATTTAAAAAACCACATGCTGACTCACTGTGGAGAAAAACCTTTTTCATGTTTCGAGTGCAACTATTCATGTAATCGAAGAGGAGATTTAAAAAAACATATGCTGACTCACAGTGGAGAAAAACCTTTTTCTTGTTCCGAGTGCAACTATTCATGTTCTCAAAAAGGCAGTCTGACGGTCCACAAACTGATTCACAGTGGAGAAGAACCTTTTTCGTGTTCGGAGTGCAACTATTCATGTTTTCGAAGAGGAGATTTAAAAATACACATGCTGACTCACAGTGGAGAAAAACCTTTTTCTTGTTCCGAGTGCAACTATTCATGCTCTGTCAAGGGTAGTCTGACGATCCACAAGCTGACTCACAGTGGAGAAAAACCTTTTTCCTGTTCCGAGTGCAGCTATTCATGTTCTCAAAAGAGCAAGCTGACAAGACACATGCTGATTCATAGTGGAGAAAAAGCTTTTTCATGTTCCGAGTGCACCTATTTATTTTCTCGAAGACAAGATTTAAAGTCACACATGCTGACTCACAGTGGAGAAAAACCTTTTTCATGTTCCGAGTGCAACTATTCATGTTATCGAAGAGGAGATTTAAAAAAACACATGCTGACTCACAGAAGAGAAAAACCTTTTTCTTGTTCCGAGTGCGACTATTCATGTTCTCAAAAGGGCAATCTGAAGATCCACAAACTGACTCACAGTGGAAAAAAACCTTTTTCGTGTTCGGAGTGCAACTATTCATGTTCTCGAAGTGGAGATTTAAAAAATCACATGCTGACTCACAGTGGAGAAAAACCTTTTTCTTGTTCCGAGTGCAACTATTCTTGTTCTCAAAAGGGCAGTCTGACGATCCACAAACGGATTCACAGTGGAGAAAAACCTTTTTCATGTTCCGAGTGCAATTATACATATTCTCGAAGAGGAGATTTACAAAAACACATGCTGACTCACAGTGCAGAAAAACCTTTTTCATGTTCCTAGTGATATTATTCATGCTCTGTCAAGGGCAGTCTGATGATCCACAAGCTGACTAACAGTGGAGAAAAACCTTTTTCCTGTTCCGAGTGCAGCTATTCATGTTCTGAAAAGAGCAAGCTGACAAGGCACATGCTGAAAAAGCTTTTTCATGTTCCGAGTGCACATATTTATTTTCTCGAAGAGAAGATTTAAAGACACACATGCTGATTCACAGTGGAGAAAAACCTTTTTCATGTTCCGAGTTGAACTATTCATGTTCTCAAAAGGGCAATCTGACGATCCACAAACTGACTCACAGTGTAGAAAAACCTTTTTCGTGTTCGGAGTACATCTATTCATGTTCTCGAAGAGGAGATTTTTAAAAACACATGCTGACTCATAGTGGAAAAAAACCTTTGTCTTGTTCCAAGTGCAACTATTTATTTTCTCAAAAGGGCAATCTGACGATCCACAAACTGACTCAAGTGGAGAAAAACCTTTTCGTGTTCCAAGTGCAACTATTCATGTTCTCGAAGAGGACAAAAAAAAACACATGCTGACTCACAGTGGAGAAAAACCTTTTTCTTGTTCCGAGTGCAACTATTCATGCTCTATCAAGGGCAATCTGATGATCCACAATCTGACTCACAGTGGAGAAAAACCTTTTTCGTGTTCCAAGTGCAACTATTCATGTTCTCGAAGAGGACATTTAAAAAAACACATGCTGACTCACAGTGGAGGAAAACCTTTTTCTTGTTCCGAGTGCAACTATTTATGCTCTATCAAGGGCAATCTGATGATCCACAAACTGACTCACAGTGGAGAAAAACCTTTTTCATTTTCCGAGTGCAGATATTCATGTTCTCAAAAGAGCAAGCTGACAAGGCACATGCTGATTCATAGTGGTGAAAAAGCCTTTTCATGTTCCGAGTGCAGCAATTTATTTTCTCGAAAAGGAGATATAAAGATACACATGCTGACTCACAGTGGCGATAAACCTTTTTCTTGATCCGAGTGCAACTATTCATGTTCCAACAAGGGCAATCTGGCGATCCACAAGCTGACTCATGGTCGAGAAAAACCTTTTTTTGTTACGAGTGCAAAGAATCATGTTCTCAAAAGGGCAATCTGACGAGCCACTGACGTGCTGAATCACTGTTGAGAAAAACCTTTGTTTTGATCCGAGTGCAGCTATTCGTCTTCTTAATGAGAAATTTGAAGAAGTACGGGCGAACTTACATTGCATAACATAGTTTTTGGTATTTTGTTTGCTATAATATATTATTTTGAAGTGATTGTAACAATACACTCTTATTTGGTTCCTGCATTGTGATTTGAATTCAACTTCACAAAATCAATCACAAAATTTGACTTGCTCGAAACTAGCAGTTATCGGTTAGACCTGATGTTACGCTGGGGAGTCTCCGACTTTTAAATTGGTATCACTTAAAACTACTTTTGTCGTAAAAATTATATGTACGAAGTAATTTATTTAAATACATTTTTTGAATAGCGATAATTTTAATTTTTAGTACTCGTTGAACGCGATGCATATTCAAAATAGCTAATGCTACGGGCACACTTGCTAATTTGAAGCCAAAGAGCATGCCACCGAGTAGCAATTGCTACCTAGAAGCATGTGTGTCGGTGTCGTTGCTTGTAATGAGTATGCTCATTTTAAGCAAAATGAGTTTGCTCACATATCAACAGCCGTTTGATTTATGAGCATGTTCATTGGAATACTGGGTGGAAAGGGAAGCCTATAAGCATGTGTGAACAGGCTCGCTTATGAACACGCTTATCCCAATCTGATCTCAGTTTGCGCCTGCGCATTCATTGCAAAAATGTCAAAATAGCCCGCTGGGGAGACGAAAAAACGTCGCTTTTCGTGATTTATTATGGGAATCACGAATATATTTGGAATACAAGGTCACTAAAATACCCACAATAGATTTCCAAATTCCCCAAAAGCTCCTTTACCTAAGGCGGCCAACTGTCCCGCAATGACAGTTGTAGTCCCGCATTGTCACATTTACAAAAATAGTCCCGCATGTCCCGCATTCCTAAATTTTTTTTAAATATCTATGTTAGTCAAATAAACTTCCTCTATGTTTAGTCTATTTTAGCCGTTTGGTTAAGTTCAAGACAAAATTTGTCTCTAGAAAAGGCCCGAAGATATCGATCTAGGGATTGGTTTATTTATATTACAAGCAAGAGTCATAGAGCGCCAGTGTAGTAGTGATTGAGTTGTTTACGAATTAGTGCATGGTATGACACGTAATATTGATAACCCATATTTATCATAAATCAAATCATATAATTTGTTGGCAATGCCGCCGATCGCGAAAAAGCGATGTTGTAAGTTCAGTGAAGACTGGCAAAAAGAATTTCCTTTTTGGCAAAAGTGTTTACCTTCATTTCTGAATGTAGTTTTAATTCGCCACATACAGATTTAATTTAAAACAGTTTTGTGTTCAGAATGTAAAATTCCAGTTGGATTCGTCTGCTGACATATTTCGAAGGGAAATATTCTCTTATTTGAAAAGTGAGTTGGAGTGGACCCCACCACTTTCCTGTAAACAAAATATTCTCCTTTCGAAGTTCATTTTTAAAATTCTAGTTGCAGACGTGTGTGCTGCTAAAATCAAAGAGAAACCATTGTTTGTTCTGTGTGTAGTTTTGATTCGACGCATACAGATTTAATTTCAACCACTTTTGTATTTAGAATGTAAAATTTCGACGGAATATATTCTCTTATTCGAAGTGCACAATTCTAGTTGAATACTATGTATGTGCTGCCAGAATCAAGAGCAATCATTTTAATATTCTGAGTGTTGTTTTAATTCGCTGCATACAGATTTAATTTTAACCAGTTTTGCGTTCAGAATGTAAAATTCCAGTTTGATTCGTCTGCTGACATATTTCAAGTGCACTTATAAAATTCAAGTTGCGGACTATGTGTGTGCTCCCAGAATTAAAGAGAAACCATTTTAATGTTCTGAGTGTAATTTCAATTCACCGCATGCAGAATTAATTTAAACCACTTTTGTGTTCAGAATGTAAAATTTCTGCTTATATTTCTGCTTAGGATTCATCTGCTGACACATTTCGAAGGAAAACATTCTCTTACTCAAGGTGCAGTTATGAAATTCTAGTTAAAGGCTATATATGTTTTTTTTTACACGAGCTCCACACAGGAGGCACTGAGGAAAATAATTTCCCTCAGGGCCTATTTCATCTTTGGGTAAGCTGTGTGGAGGGTTTTTTTTTAAAGGAAAGGAAGGAGAGGAGAGTTCTGGGAAGGAAATGGGTTTAAGAGGAGGGTAGGAATCTGGGGTATGTGTTGCTAGAATAAAAAAAAACCATTTTCATGTTCTGAGTGTAGTTTTAATTCGCCGCATACAGATTTAATTAAAATCCGCCCGAGATAGCATTTATAAATTTGTGGTAGAATTAATAAACATGATTTTTACTGGAAGAATACTCTTTCTCTTATGTGGTCATAAAAAACGGAAAAAAGTCAGGTCGTAATAAAAAAACGAGTGTGTTTTAGACCACAGGACTGAAGTAAAATTTCACTAACTTATATCTCCCTCTCAACTTCCGTTCGTCTCGCCCGATCACACTTTCCATAACGCTCTCGTCACGCATTCCCCACTTACTCCCCAAATCAAGCGTCAAGCGTGCTGAAAGATGTTTTACTTAACAGGATTCCACCAAAAACAGGATCCCCCCCCCCCCCTCGGTTGACACCCACGCTAAGCCACTGTGTCCCGCATTGATATTTTATATAGTTGGCCGCCTTACTTTTACCTCCAAAATAAAACCACATTCTATTGAAATTAACATCTTGGACCCAAATCAACCGTCTTATTTCTTTACGTCGGAAGATTCCTAAATAATTGCATTGCCAGCAATGCAATTATATTAATTTTGTTTAGTTCTGAGCTAATGGAACTGACTCCATTTGACATGAGCATGCTCATTCTTGAGTATATGTGTTCAAATGTTGGCTTTGAGCACGCTCATTCACGAGGAAGCTCAAACCAAGCCTGCCCATTTTTGAGCAAATGTGGACAGTTGTCGTCAACTACCATAAACCGGCTTGTTAATGAGCAAGACTGTGAGTGTACCTTTTTCAGTACCTTCATGGCTGGTTTACACAGTGCGAGCTGTTGCTTATGCGTCGATGACACGCGTTTACAAGCTACTATCTGGGAAATTCACTATTTGTTAGTAAAGGCTCGATGACACACTGCGAGTTTACAAGCTACTATCTACTAAGTTTAAAGGGTCAATGACACCGGGCGAGTTTACAAGCTACTATCTGGGAAATTCACTATTTGTCAGTAAACTCGTCCAGTGTCATCGTGTCACTTGCTAACTAGCAGATTGTTGACAATCTAGGAAAAAAAGTTGAAAGGCCGTCAACTTTACTCGCCTACACGCTCGCTCCGCTTTCTCGTGATTGGTTTATTTATGTTTCCAACATGGCTTCCAATGAACAGCTGATTTCGACTGTCAAAAATGTGAAGAATTAGTTCACGCAGGCGTCGTTATTCTTGTTACTGGCGCTAAAAGCGACCTCAGTTTCCTACGCTCCTGAGCGAGTGGACAGTTTTGTGTGTCATCATGACAATCTCACTTGCCGATATATCCGCTTTTAAACTTAGTATATTGTAGCTTGTAAACTCTCCCTGTGTCATCGAGGCTTGAAAGTGGGTAAATCGGCGAGTGAGATTGTCATGATGACACAAAACTGTCCACTTGCTCAGAAGCGTAGGAAACTGAGGCCGCTGCTAGTGCCAGTAACAAGAGAACGACGCCTGTTTGAACTAATTCTTCAGATGTTTGACAGTCGAAATTAGCTGTTTATCGGAAGCCTATATAATTTACAAAACTACTACTTGGAAACATATATAAACCAAGGCGGCCAACTTTATGAAATATCAATGCGGGACAGTGGGTGTCAGCCGGGGGGGGGGGGGGGGTGAAAATCCTTTGTTTTATTTATTTTTTATTATAACCTCACTTTTTTCACATAATTGAGAGACACAGTATTAAAAAAAATCATGTTCATGAATTCTACCACAATCGGAAATCGAGAATGATGTCCATGTGATAGGATGACTATGCATCTTGTTATTTAATTGGTTGTTATATTCTGAACCCAAAACTAGATTAAATTAAATTTGTATGCGGCGAATTAAAACTACACTCAGAACATGAAAATGGTTAATTAATTCTGACAATACATACGTAGTATTCAACTAGAATTTTATACCTGCATTTAGATAGGTCTAGCTTCCTGCATTTAAATGTAGGGTCGTTGGTTGGGCGTACAAAAAATGGCTGCGACAATTTCGCCATTCGTTCGCAAAGCGGGATGAGCGCATATGGTAAATAAATAAAGTTCACTAAAAAACTGAAGGAAGGTTAAAAGGATGCCAAAAACTCACCAAACTGTACTTTCGTATAGTCCGCTTCAGGTCTTTATAGTCCATTTAGGCCACTTGTTTTAGTCTCCATTATCTTCACAATTCACAATACACAAAACACGGCGGTTTCTACAGCCGCGGCGGGAAACTTAATTACTAAGTTTAACAATTGAACTTAGTTACCGGTCCAATTCCAATAAAAAGACACGGTGTTCACTCAACACGCGTGCGGCAGGCGATATTGCGAGCAAAATCGGCGGGTAAATCAATCCAATACTTACAATGGACACAATAGCGGGCCGAAAAACTTCACAGCTTCAACTTCACAACCAAAAACACATGCAGCAATTGCCGGCGGAACAAATACAATAAATTTTGGGTATATCACAGGCGGTTCACAGTTTTTGTGTGACAACACTTTTATTGTCACGCAAGTAAAGCGAACAAAGCACACTTCGTTGTTGGCAATTTAAAGGTAGGAAATGTAAAGGGAACAAAGCAGTTATTCAGTTTCTTATCATAGACAAAATGATTTAAATTCAAACTGGCGCAAACATCCCCCCCGCCTTGAAAGGGTCCCCTTTCTAAACCGCACTGTAATAGCATTATCGCAAATAAACAAATATAACCAAATACTTATCCTTAATTTCCTAAGCTATGTTTAACTAAATCTAACAAATAATAACCCATTATTGAGTCGGCAAAGGGTAAAGCCTCACGACAGGTCGAATATATGTTCCCGACGCCGTTTTAACGCGAGCAACACGAATTACTTCGTCCTTTGCGGGGAAAACTTCGACAATTACTCCTAGCGGCCAATTCAACGGAGGAGCGTTTTCAGTCCCCACAATTACTACTAAACCGACCTTGACAGGGTTAGCGGGAGTATTCCATTTGGGACGTACTTGCAAGGTATGCAAGTAATCCAACCTTCAACGTTTCTAGATTGAATCAATTTATCGAGCAAGTCATGACGTGATTGAAGGTTCAAATTATCCTCCTCGATGGTCATGGCTGGCAAGTGTTTCAGCGGGGTAGTCGTTAAGAAATGAGCGGGGGTTAACGCGAGAATTTCAGATGGGTCTGAAGAGAGCGTCCTACATAATGGCCTTGTATTTAGAATGTTTTCTACTTGCGCGAGCACTGTAGTTGTCTCCTCGAAAGACAGAATCTGATCTCCTATTACGCGAAAAAGATGAGTCTTCATACTTTTGATATTTGCCTTCCAATTTCCACCAAAATGTGGCGCGATTGGCGCATTTAGATGCCAATTTATTCTATTATTGGCCAAAACACTTGCGAATTCTTCACCAAAATGTCAAGATGTTGAAAATGCGTGCGATTCATTCGACTTGCGTTTAGCTCGTGCAAAGTTAGTTCCATTGTCCGAATATAATGTATAATATTGTTATTTTAAAGTTTAAAACTACTGTTATGTAATGATATTATTTTTCTTACTTTTGTACTCTATTATATGTTTATTTATAAAAGGCAGTATAGCCGTTTATGTATTTAAAAAAAATAATAATAAAAAAAAAAAAATAAATAAAAAAAATTGACACGGGACCACAGCGGGAAAGAAAGCGTTTAAATGCATTCAGGAAACATTCGGTACTCAGACTTGATGCTAATTCAAGGTGTATCGCTCTCATTATTAAACTCACTAATAAACAAATATATGCCTTTTGAGAACGAATTCCACGTGCACGTGACATGGTTACCTTTAAAGGACCAGCAAAGTCTACGCCGACGTGCGTAAATGGCTTTACAGATGGAGTGACACGACAATCCTTATGGTCGGCCATTAAAGGTGCGATTGTTTTAGGGTGTAGCCGAAAACATGAATTGCACTTATGTAAGCGATTTCTAATTAAACTACGGGCCGATAGAATCCAATATTTCTGCCTCAAAATAGACATTTTATGATAATAATCAACAAATAAATTCAATGTGTGATCTTTTCGTGGAAGGACTATGGGGTGTTTTTGATCATAATCTAAATACGAATTAACTAATCGAACCCCCAATCTCATAAGTCCGTCGTGCAAAAACGGCCTCAAACGTTGAAATATGGGTTTACGCGTTTTTCCTTGTTTAATATACGTAAACTCACGGAAAAAATAAGCCAATTGTATTTCGCGAAATACTCTGAGTTCTACAAACTCAAAGTCCAATCCAGTTATGTGTCGTCGATACGGCACTTTAAGAAATCTAAATACATAAAACAAACAACGTAATAATTTATTCCACGAAGAAAAGCGTTTCGACAAGTTGAGTATTTCATACTCCTCTAAACTAAAAGTCACTACCAACGACGTAGTCTCTAGTTCGGGCGGTTGCGTCACCACGGTGACGTCATAAGCGGTAATAGGCCACTGCTTGGACCTCAATTTTATCCATGGCAGAACATGGATCCATAGCGGGTGATCCAAAGGTTTTAGTTGCGGATTATCATGCGTGGAATTAATCGTGCTAATGTTGTTGTTGCGGTGGTCACTCTCGGGCGGTGAGTGCAAACATTGGTGCGTTTCCGGCAGCGAGTCGGAAATGGGTGGCGGCCGAGGGGAGGCCTCTTCCAGTTTGGCTTCCTCGGATTTGCCCATAGCGGGGGAGAGGGGTATCGTGGTGATCTTACCCTCTCGTGCGTGCATTCTAACTTCATGGTGCGGTATTATACAAGATGGCGTTTGTTGCTCCTTATTTGGTGCGATAGGAGACAAATTATCCTTTTCAAAATATTCACTAATAGTATTATTACTCGTGTAAGCGTCTCTCAATTTAGGAGAGTCTTCCAATTTGCGTTCGAGGCATATTATTTGCTATTGAAAACGAATCTCCAAGTGCTGAAGCATCTCGCTTAAATGGTAAGGCTCCAAAATACCTTCCATTTACACATTCACGATCTTCAGGACCTTTAGATGGTGCGTTTACCTCTTCTAATTTCCAAAATCTTTTGAGACGAATATCTTCTGATTCGCTCATCACAGCTCAACAAGATACGGTAGCATTTTTCTCAACTCGCGTTGGTGCTGTTCCCAAAATAACGTATCCTAAAACCGTTTCTAAAGCAAACAAATTATGCCTATGCGAAGGATCCTGAACCCTTTTTGACAACAGGAGATGCGGGAAGAGCTGAGCTCCTATCAACATATCAATTTCTCCTGGTTCTCCAAACGATCCGTCTGCCAAGGGTAAGTTATTCAAGTATGACAATGAAGATACGTCCACTTTGGCTGTAGGTTAACATTCTGTCACCTTGTCCACTATCAACGAAGTTACATTGTAATTTATTGCCCGATTAAAACGAGAATAAATTTTGGTATTTATCGAACATCTAATGGGTTTTGAAGACCCTCCAATTCCTTTAACTGTGGAACAAGATGGGCGTTGATATTCAAAGAAACCCAATTTTCTGCAACAATCACGAGTAATGAAATTACTTTGAGATGCACTGTCTAATAAACATCTAATAAGATGTTCATTACCTTGCGAGTCCATAATACCTACTTGTGCGGTAGCCAACAAAACTGTGTTGCGATTATAAGGTCGAACAGTTGAAAATGTACATAAAACCACATCAGGATTCGAGCTGCCTTCCTTTGGATCAATTGTTTGATCAGCGGTCTGGTTTTCTATTCTATGGGCGTTCCAAGAATCTGACTGCCTTCTGCGTGACTCACCCTGTTCCTCAAAATGTAACATCGTATGATGAAATTTGGCATTACATTTATGACAACTTTCGTTTGAATCGCAAGCTCTAGCCCTATGTTTATCACTAAGGCATCTAAAACAAAATGCTTTACCCTTGACAAAGTTGAATCTTTCCTTAATACTTAATTTTTTAAATTCCTGACATTTATTCAAATGTCCGTGCGGTTTTTTACAAAGTAAACATTTAATAAACGGCCGATTTTCGGTTGTATCCAAATCCCTACCAGCGCTTAAAAATGCTTGCGTAGATTTTTGTGATATCTTTGACGTCTCAATGTGTGCGGACGATTTCCTTGTTACGCCTGTTCTCTGCGAAAATTTGATTTGCTCACGAACAAATTTCACTAGATTTTCAAACGAGGGAAAATCCGTTTCTCGATAACTTCTTTCGAAATCTTTCACGGAATCCAGATCAAGTTTTTTCAATGCATATGAAGAAAAATGAAATCACACAAATTTTCCAAATTTACATTTTTGACTGCAGCCACCGCAGACGCAAAATTATCAACAAACGATTCCAAATTATTGATATTAGCTTCTGTAAACGACTTGAAATTAGAAATTTGATCAGGGTAAGCGGAAAAGATAACGCGTTTATCATTATGTTTCTCGATTAAAGAATCAAATATTATGTCATAGTTTTCAGGTGACAACACAATACCCGAAAATGTTGTTTGTACTTGTTTACTAATTTTCCCCAATATTTTATTTATTTAAAAAAAAATGAAACAATGCAACTTGTATAAACCACTTATAAAATATGCAAATCCGACCGGTTTCGGAACAAACGTTCCTTCGTCAGGGAAAGCTTATACTAATTTGACAGTTTAGAACAATGTTTTATTAGGGTAGGGGTGGAGCCGTTGTTAGTTAATAATGTAGATCGGGTGGGTAGGTATTAGTGTAGAGTGGGTGGGTAGGGGAACAAATTCATGATTGGGCTATATGACAATATTTTTTGTTTGTTGATAATAGATTAATTATTTTTAAGGGATTTTTTAATTTCCAAAGCTTCTAAGTTGTCTAAACGTTTTCTTTTATGATTAATATGAAGAATATTTATCCCTGTGTTTTTTCAAAACTATGGTTATTTTCAATGATATGGTTAGCGAACTCAGAAAAATTATTATTATTAAGACACCTTAAATGTTCTTTGATTCTGATTTCAAAATTACGAGTTGTTTTTCCAATATAAAATGAGGGACAATCATTGCATTTGAGTTTATATATTCCGGAATTAGTCAATTTATGGTCTTTATCTTTAGTATTTCTCAAAAAATTACCGATATTATTTCTTGTATAAAACGCTGGTTTAATATTAGAAGGGAAATTTTTGCAACATTGAACTGAAAAATTGTTAATATACAAAATTTTACGCCATTCTTTACCAATAATATTATTAGAATTGTATAGATATTTATTTTTTGAAATTCTGCTAAGTTTTTTATTTAGGATGTTATCAATTAATTTTGGTTCATATCCGTTATTTATAGCAATTTGTTTTATTATAGAAAGTTCAGAAAGGAAATTATTATTAGACATTGGGACATTTACTAAGCGGTGTATCATGGAATGGAAGGTGGAGTGTTTTTGTGAGACAGGGTGGTTGGAGGTCTTATGAATTACTATGTCAGTGTATGTTGGCTTGCGATATATACTAAAATCGATTTTATTATTTATAATAGATAAAGTTAAATCCAAAAAGTTTAATTTTTCATTGCCTATTTCTATCGTAAATTTTATTTGATTATGAAAGGAATTTAAAAGGTTAAGAAAGTTGTTGAGTTGACGTTCGGATCCTGTCCAAATGACAAAGATATCATCCACATATCTCTTCCATAGTAAAACATTGTTTAAAAGGGTTGATTTTGAATTAAAAACAGTTGTTTCCAAATCATTCATAAATATATCAGCAATAAGAGGGCTGGTCGGATTTGCATATTTTATAAGTGGTTTATACAAAGTTGCATTGTTTCATTTTATTATAATGGATAACCACAAAGTAATAGCTACATTCAAAAATATTTTATTTATTTATTTATTTATTTATTGCTTCTTCACAATTTATATACATATATTTTTAGCATGTAATTATTAACCCCACTAGGGTTCGCCTGTTTCGGGGTTAATAATTTCACAATTTAATAAAAATAACACACGCAAATATCGATCATGCAAAACAGTAAAGTAAAAGCAAAATAGTAAAATTTAAAAATAAAATGATAAACAGAGAAAATAATAAGTGATAAAAATATATGAATTAATAACAAAGTGTTAAGAGATCAGACAAAATGTTCTCATTCATTATATCATTAGTTCATACCATTTTCAACAACAGATAAAATTTAAAAAAATATTTGTCCTTAGGTTTTTTTTTTAAATGTGTGTAAAAAATAAAAAAAAATAAACAAAACAATGATTTATAAGCGATTACATTAGAGCGAATCTTTCTTATGCAATATTAAAGTGACTATCAAATAATTATGAAATAAATATGAAAGAAACCGTTTTGATCACAACATTATTGTTTTCATTCCATTTAAGTGACCATTTTCATTAAAATATTATTGTATTTTATAGTGTAAGTGACACCTTAGAAATGCCATCCGTGTGATCTTTTAGTTTTGACAAAGTTATGGGATACGAAACCCGTATATATTTATTTATTTATTGTTTCTTTACCTTTTTAATTTAGGTGTTATTGTTTAAATTGAAATTTTGAACTTCATTTTGACTTGAGATTAACAATTTTATAGTGTACACAAAATAATGTGTTGAAAGACAATATTGTTACAATAATATTTCTCACAGAATGGGCCTCCACTGCACTTTAGGAACAAATACATTATAACGTAAAAACATGTAGGGTGACCATATGTTGAAATCTAGCTTTGAAATAACATTTTTTTTTGCAAGTTGTTTAATCTATAATATTTAAAATTAGGTTCGGTTAGAAAATTAATATGTAATGGTAAGTAAGTAAGAAAATAAAAAAAATAATATATTAACAGTCAATATACTGTAATAAATAATCAATATGCTATTAATTTAGAAATGACAATGTAGAAAAAATCAATTGGCAATCCTCGGCTAATACGAATAATTTAACCATTTTTTTAAAAGTGCACAAGGAATTAGATGACTTAATATGTTCTGGAAGGCTATTAAATATGAGTGGAGCCTGATAGAAGTAATTTCTTTGACCAAAAGAAGATTTAATTATTATTTTTTAATTTATAAACTAACGTTTAGACAAGATTTTTATGCATAGCACAAAGGGTAACAATTATTACAAGCAATAATTGTCAGCCTGAAACACTCATTTACATTGAAAAATCTTCCGAGAAAAGATACTTGCCGCCAACGGGACTTGAACCCGTGTCCTTCCGATTGCCGGTCGAATGCTCTGACCACTGAGCTATGGGGGCTTATCAAATACCCGCCAAATAATTCAATATATACTAGTGTTTCATTCAACAATTACTGCTTGTTATATTTTTTCCACCTGAAAACAACCAACTTTATTTTTGCGAGGAAGACATTGTTAGTGTTAAATCCCTCGCTAGGTGGCGTCGAGACAAATTATGTCTGCATTTATTGGGGAAATACTTAAACTTGTTAAATATTAATTATTATTTTTTAATTTATAAACTAACGTTTAGACAAGATTTTTATGCATAGCACAAAGGGTAACAATTATTACAAGCAATAATTGTCAGCCTGAAACACTCATTTACATTGAAAAATCTTCCGAGAAAAGATACTTGAAAATATATATAAAATAAAATATATAAAATATAAAAAAAAATATAACAAGCAGTAATTGTTGAATGAAACACTAGTATATATTGAATTATTTGGCGGGTATTTGATAAGCCCCCATAGCTCAGTGGTCAGAGCATTCGACCGGCAATCGGAAGGACACGGGTTCAAGTCCCGTTGGCGGCAAGTATCTTTTCTCGGAAGATTTTTCAATGTAAATGAGTGTTTCAGGCTGACAATTATTGCTTGTAATAAAAGAAGATTTAGTTTGAATTGCCACAAAGTTAAGACCAGACCCAATTCTAGTAGTTTTTTTTTTTTTTTTACATGAGCTCCACACAGGAGGCCCTGAGGAAAATAATTTCCCTCAGGGCCTATGTCATCTTTGAGAATGCTGTGTGGAGGGTTTTTTTTAAGGAAAGGAAGGAGAGGAGAGTTCTGGGAAGGAAAACGGTTTAAGGGGTGGGTAGGAATCTGGGGTTCAGTATGTCCTGGTCATCCGCCTCCAAGACCTAGACAAACCTCACCCCATGAACCCGGGCACCCCTGCTAAATCACCAAACGTAGCGAACCACTTGGGGTGACCTATGGCAGAGGTGTTGGTTATCCAATAAAGGTTCCCGGGGCGGCGGTACCCATTCCCGCCTCCCAAATTACGAAGTACGAATTTGCTGAGTTCTTTCTGCAATATTAATATTATTAAAAAATTTACAAAGTGTTTGTGTAATATACAGCTGTTTTACATTCATGACATTACATTCCTTATAAAGTATATGAGTTGGATATCTAAATTTTTCTTGAACATAACTTTAAGGATCAGTTTTTGGGCAATGTTAAGTGGTTCTATATAAGTCTTTTGGCAAGATCCCCAGCACACTATATTATAAGAAAGTAGAGACTGGATTATTGCAAAATAAACCGTCTTCAATTTTTCCTTGTCTAGTATATGTCTGAGTTCTTTAAAGATATAGGTAAGTCTCCTAGTATTATTTACCAACATATTAACATGATCGTTCCATCTTAAAAATTTATTTATTTTTACGCCAAGGTATTTGATGCTGACTACATTTTCTAAAGGGGTGCAGTTACAGGTTTGCAAACAATTGTGTATTATTAAATTATGATTGGCGGAAGGTCGACTTTTACTTGAAATGCTAAAAGTGATATATTTGGTTTTTTGTATGTTCAAAGTTAAAATACTATTATTTAACCAACTATTTACCACTCTTAAACCTGTATTACATTTGTTAAATGTTTCATCCCAAGTTTTACCCTCAAATATTAAGGTAGTATCATCTGCAAAACTAACGATGTTACCAGGAATATTCAGATTACATAAATCATTTATAAATAATACAATTTTTCCGAATTTGAAAGGGACTCATTATTATGCACTGTATTAACAAAACTAGAATAAAAAATGGGCCAGCTTTTTAGATCTCCACTAAAAAACACTAATTCAATTGCCGGGAGTTTTGGTTTTTTACAATTTTTATTTTCTAACTCCAATTGCGGTTTTCTATCTTGAATCAACAAAAGTGCGCGTTTTATTTTACAGTGCAATGTCTTCAAATACTAACCAACTTTCAAAATTTGGGGTATAATCTGGATCAATTTCCAATTTAATGACATTAATTTGCTGATGTGTTTCTTCATATTTATTTCTAGTCAATCCAACGTATCAATTAGCGATAAGAATTCCTTTTGAATATTTGCGTCTCAAATCCCCTTTGAAAGTTCAAATATTTTTTTTAATACGTCCGTTTAATGCCTCACGCTACGACGTCATCAATTTCAATTTCTTTTCCTTTGCCGATGCCATAATGCAAAATAAATAATCTATCCAAAAAGAAAAGAAAATAAATAATTAAATCTATTATATTTAAACTATTCGGTAGGCGCAGGTTAAATACCTAGCTCGGTAATGGCAAGGTTAACAAACTACTCAGGGCCGGGCGCCGGCGTTGCTCGAAAATAGCTTTTTATTTTATTTTTATTTTTTGGTTTATTTTTATTACATATTCATACATATTACAATACATTACAATGTGATCATTTGTCTGTCCAACTGGGCAGAATACCCGTTTCAGGACAGCCAAATTGTATATTTAGTTCATAATATTCTTAACAAAGGAGTGGTTTCGCTCAAGATATCACGGGAATTTGCTTCTGTCAAGACAACTTTTGAGAACATTAAGAATTGTATATGTAGCAACGACGCATTGTTGCTACGTCACGTATTGGATTACGCCCGAAACGATCGATATGTGGCGAGTCAACTTAACTACCTGCGCTGTGAGAAGTACTTACTTGAGAAGTACTTACTTAAGAATTCAAATTCAAGCAATTCAAATTCCAATTCTTTTGAACAGCAATCTGAAACAAATGGTACCTATTCTTATTTTATTTTTTAGTCTGTCACTCTCCATATGTTGATAACATTGTGAAAATTTTAATGGCACATAAAAAAACTATCAACCGATGATTCTAGAGTTTTCTTTTAACTGTGTTTACGTAGCACGTACAATTGTTACATTGGTGACACCGACGTTCACATTAGTGACCACGAAGTTTACATTTGTGAATCCGACAGTGAGCACGACGCGTGCAAGTACGTCTACCGCGAGCACGTCGCGCACGAAATAAACTCTTCGGTGATAAATTTCGCGCACCAATCATCATCATGTCTCTTGTGAGCGGAACATCTGAGGACAGCCAGCAACCAAGTAACCAGCAACCCAACATCAGGAATCCACCGCCTAAGGTCAACCGAGTGGCAGTACGCATTCCGCCTTTTTGCCCTACTGACCCAGAATTATGGTTCGCTATGGTGGAGCGCAGCTTCGAGGCAGCAGGAGTGACCGTGGATGCCACAAAATTTGGTTTCATTCTCGGAGCCTTGGAGCCCGCCCACGCCCAAGAAGTCCGGGACATCATTGTGAAGCCCCCTGAGGTCGGTGCATATGCACTATTAAAATATGAACTAACCAGACGCCTCAGCTCCACGCAGGAGCAGAAGATAAGGAGACTTCTGGAACATGAAGAAATCGGAGACCGTAAACCCTCCCAATTCTTGAGACACCTGCGCACCCTCGCCGGCAGCGCTGTGCCCGATGAGGTTTTGAGAACCCTATGGATGGGTCGTCTTCCTAGAAGTATGCAGGTGGTTCTGGCTACGCAGCAAGACACTCCGCTTGACAAGGTGGCCAGCTTGGCCGACGCCATAGCAGACTATGCTGGTAGACCGGCAGTTAACTCAGTGGCTGTTCCATCGTCCGAAGATTCATTGGTTACACAGATGGCGCGGTTGATGCAGCCTCTCCAACAAGAGCTCGCTACCTTGAGGCGCGAAGTTTCGACACTACGCTCTGGCCAGCATACGAGGAGCGCCACCCCGCATCGTTGGAGCAATCGTTCCCGCAGTCGGTCCAGAGGTCGTCAGCCCGAGGGAACATGCTGGTACCACTGGAAGTATGGGACGAAGGCAAGCAAGTGCACCAAACCCTGCAACTTCCAGCAGGAAAACGCGCGGGGCCCAAACTGATGGCGACCAGCACCAGCCCCAACCAAGTCAGTCGCCTTTTTGTTACCGACAGGGTAACCCGTACCCAATTTCTTATAGACACCGGCGCAGATCTCTGCGTTTTCCCACGACGCCTTGTCCAGGGACGCCCCACTAAAGCGACATACGAACTGGCAGCAGCAAATGGCATCACAATCGCTACTTATGGCAGCCTAACGCTCAACCTGGATCTGGGATTGCGACGCGACTTTACTTGGAGCTTCGTCATTGCAGACGTCTCCAGGCCAATCATCGGGGCAGACTTTCTCGCCAAGTACGAGCTACTGGTGGATGTCCGAAATAAACGGCTGCTGGACCAGGTGACGAATTTGACCATCACGGGAAAACGAAGCGACAACAAGATCGCTTCCATTAAGACGGTCACAGGAACGTCCCCGTATCATAAGCTTCTTCAACAGTTTCCTGACATCACTCGCCCTGACGGCGCCAGGAGGGAAGTTCGTCACGCAACACTGCACCATATTAACACCACGCCAGGACCTCCAACAGTCGAACGCCCACGACGCCTTGCTCCTGACAAGTTAAAACGCGCCAAGAAGGAGTTCGAGGCCATGGTCCGTCTCGGAATCGCTCGACCTTCCGAGAGCTCTTGGGCATCTCCCTTGCACATGGTACCCAAGAAGGACGACCAGTGGAGACCATGTGGCGATTATAGAAGATTGAACGCCAGAACTATTCCGGACAGATACCCCGTACGCCACATCCAAGATTTTGCACAGGCACTGAGCGGCACCAAGATCTTCTCAACGATTGATCTGGTGCGGGCATATAATCAAATCCCTGTGGCTCCCGAGGACATTCCGAAAACAGCAATCACTACTCCATTCGGACTCTTCGAATTTCCGGTGATGTCTTTCGGCCTCCGCAACGCAGCCCAGACCTTCCAACGCTTCATGGACGAGGTTACCAGAGGTTTAGATTTCTGTTACGCCTACATAGACGACATCCTTATTGCCTCAACGTCAGAGGAAGAGCACCTAGCCCACCTCAAGATATTATTCCAGCGCCTGCAGGAATATGGTGTTGTCATCAACACCGCCAAATGCCATTTCGGCCTGACTAAAGTCAAATTCCTAGGATACCTGGTGTCCGACGCTGGCACTTCACCCCTCCCAGATCGAGTGGAGGCCATCAACAACTACAGCCAACCAGCTTCCATCAAGGATCTCCGCCGTTTCCTGGGAGCAATAAATTTTTACAGAAGATTCATTCCCAACGCCGCGAGGACACAAGCTCCACTCAATGACCTCCTAAAAGGGAACCAAAAAGACAAACAACTCGTGTCTTGGACTGCCGAAACAGTAGAAGCTTTCAGCAAGTGCAAGGAAGCTCTGGCCCAGGCAACCCTGCTCGTTCACCCGAAGTGCGACGCCCCACTCTCTATCGTCAGCGACGCGTCTGATACTACAGCCGGTGCCGCACTCCACCAATTCGTCGCAGGTCACTGGGAGCCTCTAGCATTCTTTTCGAAGAAGTTTTCGGCAGCTGAAAAGAAATATGGCGCATACGACAGAGAACTACTAGCCATCTATCTCGCTGTGAAATACTTTCGCCACATGGTGGAAGGCAGGTCGTTCACCATATTTACAGACCATAAGCCTATCACGTTCGCCTTCCAACAAAAAGCAGACAAATGCTCACCAAGGCAATTCCGCCATCTGGACTATATCAGCCAGTTCACAACTGACATCCGACACGTCTCCGGAAAAGACAACATCGTCGCGGATGCTCTCTCCAGGGTCGAGACGATAGATACTCCTCTGGACTACGCAGCGCTGGCAGCTGACCAGATGTGCGACCCTGAACTGGAACAACACTTGCAAGGAAGTTCTAGCCTACAACTTAAAAAGATTAATATTCCGGGTACTGACGCGCATCTCTACTGTGACGTCTCAACTACCATAGCCAGACCCTTCGTCACGAAGAAGTTCAGACCTGCGGCATTCAATGCGGTCCATCAGCTGGCTCACCCTGGAATTAAGGCCACGGTTAAGCTCATAACTCAACGTTATGTCTGGCCGGCCATTAAAGCTGAGACTATTAAGCTCGCACGCAATTGCCTTCAATGCCAACGAAGCAAGATTACACGGCACGTGTCAGCACCCCTGGGAGCCTTTCCCAGACCCTCCGCTAGATTCGAGCACGTCCACATCGACATAATCGTCATGCCTTCTTCAGAAGGATGCCGATACTGTCTCACGTGCGTAGACAGATTCACGAGATGGCCAGAGGCATTCCCGATCCCAGACCAAGAGGCTGAAACAGTGGCGCGTGCTTTCTACGAGGGCTGGATAACAAG
Source organism: Limnephilus rhombicus (assembly GCA_929108145.2). NCBI lineage: Eukaryota > Metazoa > Arthropoda > Insecta > Trichoptera > Limnephilidae > Limnephilus > Limnephilus rhombicus. Next base: position 21,842,245 of record OV815289.1, on the reverse strand, counting down.
ATTCGGCACTCCACTCCGCATTACTACGGACCAAGGGAGACAATTTGAGTCGAGGTTGTTCAGGCAGTTGAATTTCCTGGCAGGCACGACGCAAATCCATACAACTGCATACCACCCCGCAGCAAATGGCATGGTGGAACGATTTCATCGTCAACTGAAAGCAGCGATCAAGTGCCATCAGAATAACCGTTGGACGGAAACACTTCCCACCGTACTCATGGGAATCAGAGCAGCTTGGAGAGATGACCTCGCTACAACCTCAGCCGAGCTAGTGTACGGCGAGCCGCTCCGCTTACCCGGCGAATTTCTATGTACAGCACGACCTAATGTTAACGACGACACCGGAAGCTTCCTAAAGGAACTACGGAAACATTTCAACGAGCTGAGACCAGTTGAAGGTACCCGCCATGGTTATGGACATCGTTTCGTCTTCCAAAATCTTCCCACAGCTTCTCACGTCTTTCTGAGGGACGACACAGTCAAGAGCCCGCTTCAACAACCCTACAGCGGCCCTCATAAAGTCGTTCGTCGGCACGAACGAACATATACCATACTGGTAAAAGGGAAAGAAATCACCGTGAGCATCGACCGCCTCAAACCAGCATACGTTGCTCAAGATCTTGAGAGTTTCACATCACACTCGCAAACCGCATCAGAGTCACCAGCCGCCACATCACAACCAACCCTTCCGTTGTTCGATGGCAGTAAGGATCGGACACACACAACCACTCGTTCTGGAAGGCGGGTTCGATTTCCCGATCACCTCGATATCTGACTATTCCTCTTTCCGCCGCAGCCATGTCTGCGTTGTCTGGGGAGGGAGTCCTGTAGCAACCACGCATTGTTGCTACGTCACGTATTGGATTACGCCCGAAACGATCGATATGTGGCGAGTCAACTTAACTACCTGCGCTGTGAGAAGTACTTACTTGAGAAGTACTTACTTAAGAATTCAAATTCAAGCAATTCAAATTCCAATTCTTTTGAACAGCAATCTGAAACAAATGGTACCTATTCTTATTTTATTTTTTAGTCTGTCACTCTCCATATGTTGATAACATTGTGAAAATTTTAATGGCACATAAAAAAACTATCAACCGATGATTCTAGAGTTTTCTTTTAACTGTGTTTACGTAGCACGTACCATTGCTACATATATAATTAGGGGATGGTTTCTTTATGTCTTTAACAGAATAGCAAAATGTGATTTTTTTCAAGGTCAATTTGGAGAATGAATTTGGTCAATGAAGTCAATGAAGATTTTTTCAATGAAGAATTTTTCAATTTGGTCAATGAAGAGTGAATGCATTTATTAATGTTCTATGAGTGTTTTCTTTAGTGAGATCACAAGTAAGAGATTCTTTCCAGCCCATTTTAGAGAATATTTACAATTGCATAGTCAGAATTTACACATTTATAAACCAATATTTGACATATGAATTCCCAATGTATCTATAACTATTTAATTATAATAAAGTACTATAATTTATAGAATTTCTTAAATAGTTGAAAATTACACAATTATAATCCAAATATCCAAATCCAAAACGTTGGCTAAAGAAGGAGGCAGCGCAACACGGCATAATACCCCAAAAACTAATAACAAAATATGACAAATGGTTTTTCCAGCTCGTTTTGGAGAACATTAATTTATTTAGTTCTTTATTTATTTATTTTATTTTACGCCCAGAGGGCTTTTACATAAATAATAAATAATAACGGCAGTACCTCCATCTTTTTTTTAAATATATTTTTTTTATTTGTTTTCAAGGTACAATCCCGTTAAACCGCAATAAAGCAGTTTGTCAACAGGATGTTAATGTTCAGTTACAATTTAAATATTACATACTATTATTACTATAACCATACAGATTATAACAATTAACACATATGAATTAATACAAACTATCTCTATTTAGCAGCCATTGTTTCAGCATATATCTGAATCTATTTGTAGAATCGAAATTTTTTATATTAATTGGTAACATGTTAAATATTTTTGGCACGTTATATTCCAGGGTTCGCCGTTCGTAGTTATTATTATATTTTGGAACAATCATTCCTTCATTCTTCGTGAACCTTGTATTATAATCATGTTCTACTTTCCTCTTATAATTAGACTCAGACATATGCTGAATCAATATTTTGTACCATAATAAGGCCTGCACCGGTAATATTGTTAAATTCCCATACAATAATGATATGTTTCGTCTCTGTGAAAAAATATGTTTTTGAACTAATAACTTAACCATAGAATTTTGTACTGATTGTAGGTAGCTCAAATGGGCCGTTTTCGCACGATTTTGGCCGCTAGGTTCGCTATAGTCCTAGCGGTCCAACTATTTTATTTAACTGTCAGATCCCATACATTTTTTAGGCCGTTTGACGCAATTTACTGTTTTTAAATATTATAATAATGCCGTCAACCTGTTGTAGTGTTCCAATGTGTAGAAATAGGGGTGGGCACGTGTTTCCCAAAAATAGGGACTTGAAAGCGAAATGGATTCATTCTATCAGGCGTTCCAAATGGACACCGACCCCTTCTTCTGTAGTCTGTAAAGCTCATTTCAGGGACACAGATTATGCATTCAATAATATTAACCATAACAGTAAGTACATGACTCATTTAATTAATATCTTACTATAATTGAATCCCCATAATATAAAGAGTACTTGTATAGTATAATGAACATGTAAAGAAACATTTGACATAGAATGCACAAAATTCTATCCACAATATTTTGCCCTTTTTCGCAGTTGACATTATTTGACAAACGTACCTTTAAATATAAGTGTAGTCAATCACAACTAACATTAATAATTATGGTAGACATAATATAACTTATTTCCTTTTTTTAAATATAGTGATAGTGAATAATATCATATGGTAATATAATATCATGTAAATGTTAGTATTGCAATCTAATGTAATCTAAGGTTATGAAATGTAAAAACTATGTAATATAATGTAAACAGTACATAATTCAATATTCTAGTTAAGTAAGTGAAAATGTTATTTTCTTTTTTACTGGAATAAAAACTTATGAAAATAAAAATAAACCATATTTTAAATTATTGCAATAATTTTATTAGGTACACAGTTATCATATTGTCTGGCACGAGATTTCTGGGCGGCCGATTCTTCATAGTTGCCAATCTAATTTGCTTTGCATTTCTCGTCCCATGTCTGTGTACATATCTCGTGATTGTAATTTAATCTTCAGTAGGAATGTTTTAGGAAAAAAATCAAATTATTATTATTTCACGTAGACCGTTTTGTATTTTATATCATGTAAGTATGGAAGTTTGATCCTAATTTTATTTTCAGATGTGCTGTACAGGCAAATGCTACTGAAAGATGTAGTTCCTTCAATATTTCCCTGGATAAAAGTAGAAGTAGGTAATTTAGAATTAAGAAACAGACAGGAAAGGCGTCTAATACGTGGAAAAACATATATAAATTCTACAAAACCAAAACCAGAAGATGAAGCGGCGTTGCCAGTGAATCTAGAAGACGCGGCGTTGCCTGTGAATCTAGAAGACGTGGCAGTGGAAGTCATATTGCCTTTTGATAATCCGTGTGATAGACCGACTCTAGACAAAGACACTCAGACAGATAATAAAAAGTTAACAAGAGAATTTTCAAGTCAAACAATAAAACACTCCGAGTTCAGTATAATGACATACAGGAAAGACCCTGCTTCAATTAATTTTTATACCGGTTTAGAGTCATACGAGAAAGTGCTGTTTGCTTTTCAATCCTTAGGACAAGCCTCACCCTGTTTAAAATACTTTTATGGTAATCCTCCCAATAATATAAATGCATTTGAACAATTTTTTTAACATTAATGATATTGAGAACACACAAAACATTTTTTGAAATTGCAAGAATGTATCTTATATCTATTAAAGACGTTTCCAATATTTTTATTACATGGGTGAAATTCATGTCGCTGCAGTGGAAAGAGCTCAACCTTTGGACATCAAAATCAAACGTAAAATTTTTTTCTCCAACTGATTTTAGAGACAAATACCCTAACACGAGGTTAATGATTGATGGCACGGAATGTCCGATTAAACGGCCTACACTACCGACTGCCCAACAAGCAACCTTTTCTACGTATAAAAACAGAAATACTGTTAAAGTACTTATCGGTGCTACTCCTAGTGGTCTCATAAATTATGTGTCTCCAAGCTATGCAGGCTCTGCCAGTGATCGTCAGATCATTGAAAGAAGCAACCTTTTATCCCTGTGTGATGTTGGTGATTCTATTATGGCTGACAAAGGTTTTAATGTCCAGGACATCTTCACACCATATGGTGTCACCATAAATATTCCTACATTTTTCAAAAAAACGAACAGAATCACTAGGAGTGTTTTAGAAAATGACAGAAAAGTTGCTAGCAAAAGGGTTCACATAGAAAGAGTAATAGGACTTTTAAAAACATATAAAATTTTGAAATCCCCTATGAACTATACCGAGACAATACTTTCATCGGATATTATATTTATATGTTGCATGTTGTGTAATTTTAGGTCAAGTATAATAGATAAGGATGCTTAATAAATTTTATGTAAAATAAAAACAGTTCATGTAAATATTGTTCAAATTTTAGATTATATATTTTAGTTGTTAGATAACTTCCTGAAGAGCTCATCCATCAGCGCGCATGATTTCTAACTTAACCCTTCCTTGAAGTTTTTATTTATTTTTAAATAAATATGTATTTATTATAAATTAAGTAGGTATGTTTATATAATGAGTAATGAGACTAATGAGTAATAATGCATAGCCTTCATTTCATATCTCTGATATCTTTTGTAAAAGCTTCTATAATATTTACATGGGTTCAATGTTTACATTCTAGAACAAAACGTAAACAAAGCATTAAAGCAGAGCCTCTTCGGTTCCTTTCCTTTTGTTATTTGAATTTAAAAAAAAAAACCGTAAATGAAATTATGGTCTCCGGTGATATTTTCATGTTCGATGTGACATTGTGAAAAAGTCACAGGAGACCAACATTTTCCTCCGAATAATGTCAGGAATCACTGGTTAAAGTAAGTCAAGTACATCCCTTAACACCCTGTATATATTAAAATAAACTTTAGTTCCAGCGCAGGGGAAGCTTATGGCGCAGACTACGCCAATCGAAGAATACTATCATCACTGCCATGGTTGCCTGGATGGAGATGGAGTCCCCCCTGATGCCCTTCTGGAAATGGAGCTTGTCAAATATTCCTCATGAACGAATATTTTTTTGGATTTATTATTATACACTATATTTTTCATTTATTTTCTGTTCCATTCTATGTATGAATGCATTGTTGTTATTTTGTCAATGTTTGTACTATTTCAAAATATGGAATGTATTGCATTGCACAACATTCTGAAATAAACAATCATTATTATTTTATTTTAACTTTATGAGTAAAACCTCAAATTGTAATATTTAATTAAGTGAAGACAATATAAGCGAAACTCAATCGAAAATCTGGAAACAGAAAAAGATATTGACACCTCCATGCCGCCATGTTTAAAAAAGATTGTTATTAGTTGTACCAAATAACACAAAATAATTTAGCAAATATATAAATAAATAAATAAACTTTCTTTTATTTCTCGAGGTCAATATGAAAAGAACAAGATTACAGTCATAATATAAATGTGTCGTAAAACATTTACATACACATAATTAACATTATACATAAATTATTTATCATTTTGGCATTTATTTTTTTACATCCTAATATTATGTAGTTTTGGTAGCATCGGTCAACGCGTGAGCAACTTTGTGAACAGTCAACCTGTTAAAATAAAAATAAGATTAGTAAATTAATATGCAACTAGTGTAGAATAAAAACAAATATTTTCAAGTAAATTTGTCAAATCAATGCCTTCAGAAGGCGAAACAGCTGCCATGCATAGTAATAGATACACTCAGTAAAATATTTGAAATCCTATTTGATTAAAAATAATTACATTAAAATATGCAAGATATTATTTTCCAATAATAATATTTGGATGACATTTTATATTATTACTTATTTACTTTCTGTAGTCATTGGAGGTTGTCCACCGCTTACCCGCCCTGGTATAAGTAACATAAGGTTACTCCTTCAAGGCTCTCACAAGGATGCTATTTTTTTTTTATAAGAACGATTCTACATTTCATAAAACGAAGCTAGACCTTCAATGTCTGTGCATATTTTTTTTACATGAGCTCCACACAGGAGGCCCTGAGGAAAATAATTTCCCTCAGGGCCTATGTCATCTTTGAGGATGCTGTGTGGTTTTTTTTTTTAGGAAAGGAAGGAGAGGAGAGTTCTGGGAAGGAAAAGAGTTTAAGGGGTGGGTAGGAATCTGGGGTTCAGTATGTCCTGGTCATCCGCCTCCAAGACCTAGACAAACCTCACCCCATGAACCCGGGCACCCCTGCTAAATCACCAAACGTAGCGAACCACTTGTGGTGACCTATGGCAGAGGTGTTGGTTATCCAATAAAGGTTACCGGGGCGGCGGTACCCATTTCCGCCTCCCAAATTGAATGCCTCCCAATATGGTGTTAGGTAGCAGTATGCAAGTGCTTACATATATAAATAAGACAGTGATTGTTAGTAAACAAAAACTAAGAGGCATTGGAGGGCCCACCACTTACCCGCCCCGGTATAGGTAACAGATGGTTACCCCTTCAAGGCTCTTGCAGACTCTAATTTTTTTGGTAAAAATGACTACATTTGATAACGAAACTACACCACCAATGTCCCTGCATACGTTGTTAGTAAGAGGCAAGAAGAAGCAGCAGGGTAGTTGTCTGTATACTGCAAGCACCTGTAAATTGTGTTAGAAATACAAATGGTTTAAAGAAACACTTGGGCGGAATTGGTAATCCACCTTAGGGAACGTACCCATACTACGTGACACGTTTAGGGGGGAGGGGGGGGTCTTCAAAATGTCACGCTCCATACAAATGAGCGGCGGGTTGCTTAGGTTTTTGGTCACCGGGGGGGGGGGGGGGGGGTTAGAAATTGCAAAAAAATTGGTCACGTAGTATGGGTACGTTCCCTTACAACTGGCAGGTCCCAGGAGAATGCGCAAGGGCTTCAGCCGGACCGTAAGCGAAATCAGATGTCCACGCCCTTCAGCTGGTTTCCCGATTGTTCCAATTCCAAGTGGGGCCGTTCCCTCAGTCACCTCACCAAAGGTTGTCCCTGTAAACATGCTTCTTTAACAAAGCTGGTTGAAAGTAATCTTCATTAAAACTTATTAATTTGTGTAACATTTTCCCAATAAAATCTTGGTCCCTTTCTATTTCAATGATTAGAAAATCCTTTAAGGTAAATATTGCTAAGAATGCCTTAGACCTGTGAGTGCATAGCAGCTGTCCTTGTATTTGATAATAATAGTTATGGTTTTTGTCTAACTCCAGCTGGCCCGAGAATTCACCTAAATACAAATATGGAATAGTCTCCACAGATATGATGCGGTCCTTGGCTGTATATGGACATTTGACTTCTAACAGAGCATCTTCACCAATCAGTGCATCGGGAGAGCTGCCTAAGAACTGATGTTCAGGGTGAATGACAATTCCACAGGGAGAAGTGGAAGTATTTGTTACAAGCTCAAATTTTCTTATGGCTGCAGCTTCAAATTTTGATCCATATTCTAATGATGCAGCTTTGACAATGAAAACTTTCAGAAAAGATCCTGCCAGATTTCTATGATTAGTTTTCACCGTACTTTTACATATTTTGCCGAAATTTGAACTAGTTAGGCGTAGGCATCGTTCAGTGAACCAGTTTTTAGACTTACCCTGAAGTCTAGTCGAGGATTCAATCAAATCAAGTTCTATTTGTGATTTTTTATAAATCTTAAGGAAAGAATGTTCAACAGTTTCCTTTTCATAGAAATGATCAAACGTGGCAGAATATCTGTCTGCTGGTGGAATAATTTCCATGATAGGCATGTGCCTTAAATTTGAATTGTGTGCAGAAAATCCTATAGCTAAATTACGGAACATAGTTAAGTAATTTTTGTTTTTAATGGAAGTAGTAGGCCTAGGATCAAAATCAAGGAGCTGTTGTTGAGACAACTGCTGTTTTTTTAGTTGCAGATATTCCGCTTTTAAAGGCGCACCATGATATTTCCTCGGTGTATGAAAATTTTGTAACATGCTTGTACAACTTTGATGAACAACGATTTTTTTGTTTTCACTAAAATCTACTATTCCATGTAGAACTACAAATACGTGCTTGCAATGTGCATTAGGCCCCACGCCGGCTGCACACTCACATTGGCATTCCAATAAAGTGTTACAATTATAATGTATATAGACAGCATAAGAAAGATGTTTCCTGTACTCCGAAGCACAGTTACCTAAAATATAGGTTGTCCCATTTTCATGTGCACTTCGAACACTCAGCAAGTATCGTTCAGAATACATACTTAACGCTTTGTCGGTGTTCTTCAAACTTTCCCAGGAAACACTGAATTTGTGAAGTTCTTCCCGCGTCAGTGCTGGAATATTGGAGGCCATGTTGATGTCTTGAAAATCTTCCGGCTTCGGCGTAACCATTTCCAAGACATCTTCGTCTGCAACGCCAGCAGGATTGAAATTATGATGTTTATCATAGTCTTCGAGTCTTAAATAAAACGCATTATGATAATAACTATTAGTGATAAATTAGAAAAGAAATTATCGTAGGCAATATAAAAAAGCAATAGTGCTGTAGTAACCTTTCTACGAGAATTGCTTTTTTACCAAAAGTTTTGGCATTACGTCCTTTCAACTCTTCCTTCAATTGGAAAATAGTCCACTGACCGTAATTTTTGGGCATTTTACCTACAAATCGAGCAAACTAGGTTTGGCTAAACTTGTCGGAAAATAAATTGCAAATAGCTATCGAAATGACAGATCATTGAAAGACGTCAGTCCATAGATTTGGTCCACAGATTAGATGACAGGAGGACCGCTAAACACCGTGCTGCCATCTCGTGGGTATTTTGGAATTACTCAGAAAACGGCCCATTAGTCTTGCAAGAGTGTCCCCAAGTTGTTAATCCATACCGTAAAGTTGATTCTGCGAGTGATAAGTAAATGATTTTTAAAATATTCACCGGAACGAAACATTTCAGTTTGTACAGCCTACCCACTATCGCCCTCAGCCGTTTACAAATTTTGTTTATTTGTACATCCCATTTAAAATTACAATCAACAGTCACTCCCAAATAAACATATTCATTTACAAGTTCAATACTATCACACATGCATTGCTGCAAAATGTTTTGATGAATACATGTAAAGTCATGAGATATTATTTTAGGCGTTTTCTGAGATGAAGCATGTGGAGATCGTATGTGCATCATTTTTTTTTGGTATTAATGATTAGACCTGCGTCATGTAACCATTTTATAAGGGACGTAAAGTCATGTTGCATACTCGCAATGGATAATTGTTCATCAGATATGACAAGAGCAGTGTCGTCAGCATATACAAAGTGTTTTACATATTTAAATAGTTTTTTTTTATTATTGATACAAATATAATATAGAGGGTTGGATCCAAAATTGACCCCTGCAGGACTCCAGCACTAACTTTTTTCCTCCCACTCATTTTTTTCTAATATTTTTACACAGATATGGCTATTAAATAAATAATTTTTAAACAAATTAAGCAGGCTTCCCCTAATTCCAATTTCTTCTAAGATTTTTAATAATTTTTGTGGGTCAATTGTATCAAACGCTTTGGAGTTATCGATAAATAGTACTAAAACATGTCTTTTATGGTTTAATTCATTATAATTTGAAAAATCGTGTAATAATTCTCTCTACTTTTTTCTTCTGAAAGCCAATTTGTTTTTGGTCTATAATGCCAAATTTAGTGTTTATTTAATTTTAAGGAAATATATTTTTCAAAAGAATTTTCAAGTGCAGGCAAGATACTGATAGGTCGATAGTTTCCTATTTCTGAGTGCTTTCCTCCTTTGTATATAGGTCTAATAATAGCACATTTAAGATCTTTAGGCAATTCAGCCTCTATAATAAGTCTATTAACTAAGTGCGTTATAACGGGTCCTAAAATATCTATATGTCTTTTTATGTCATACATTCTATGTTGTCCATTCCCAAGGATTTTGAATTGTTCATTTTTTTAACAATATTTTTTTATCTCAGTGAGAGTTGCCTTTGGTAAATACATACTATGAGGTAATTCTACTTGATGAACATTGGATGCTTCAAAATCACATCTGTGCAACATTTGGCCTATAGTATATGAGAAATAATTTACATATTGGTTTGTTACACTCTCCACTGTCTGATACTTTAAAACATATCGTGAGATGACTTCATCACAATTACTTTTAGTTTTTCTTCCCAACATTTTATTTATTTCATCCCAGGTTTGTTTAGTATTATTAAAACTACATTTGAATTTATCTTTAAAAAAACAATTTTTTCTCTTAGTAATTAATTTGTTGACATTATTTCGCATGGACCTGTATTCATTTTTATAAACTTCATTAAAAGGAGAATTTTTCCACCTTCGAAACAATAAATCCCTTTTTTTTATTAACTCTAAAATATCAGTAGTTATCCATTTTTTTATTGCATGGGGTCTTTTGGTTGGTTTTTCAAAAAATGACACAGTGCTTTTTTCATACAAATTAATGAAATTATTTTTAATTTGTTGATACAAAGTATTACTTTTTTGTTCATTAAGTAAAGAATTCCAGCCTATTTCTCGTATGTGATTATCAATGTGTTTTTGGGACAAAATATTTATCTTCTTAATTTTTTTAGTTGTTCTTTTTGCACATCATATTTAATATTAACCGCTGTCATATAATGATCTGCTATGGAAATCTCACATACACACGCTGATAGCGAGTCCACTTGTTTAAGCCCGTTACTGTACCTAACATATATATGATCTATGCATAATTGTGTTATGCGCCCGCATACAATTGCTTCCCGCGTCACACCGTCTATGCATTTGATCAAATAATTGCTTGCAAGAATATTTTCATAGGAATTTACTATAGGATCATGAAAATCCATCAAGTTTATATTAGTGTCCCCAAATAGCAAAACATTGTCTCGGGGACCTATGAAATCCGTCAGAATAGATTCAATTTCCCCAATAAACGATAGTTTGTTAAGATTCGGCGGTCGAAGCTAATTTACTCAAACTTTGTTTATTTGGAAGAGTAATTACACCAAAAACATTTTCAAAAAATTTGATTCTAGTGGTAATTGTTTAAATACCATATTGTTCCTTTATATATAGCGATATTCCCCCACCTGATTTGTTCTTACGACAAAAGTTGTAATTTGAATAGCCCGGAATCTCATACATATTAATTAGGTCAGCTTATATATATGTTTCGTTTATCATTAAAATGTCTATGCGCTCCCAACAACTTCTTAAATAAACATGCAAAACATCCCAATTCTTACATAATGATCTGATATTTACATGAATACAAATGAATTCCCCTATATCACTTTTTTAAATTTTTATCCACTGATGGTGATCGTTAGTTCTTAAAAATTCTACTTCATTATCTTCTTCCAGATACTTAAAGCCTTATTTTTTACATAATTAGTTCACATTCTGTACGTATCCTATTAATTTGATAATTTAATACAACAATTCTAGTTACTATACCTGAGTATTTATTTGAGTAATGATTGATAATTTTGCATATATAATTGATAGGTTTGCATATATCATTATTATATTTATTTCAATTTGAATGCAGTTTGTAAGAAATAATGGGTAATCTAAAATATAAAAAATGAGAAAACAAATAGTTTAGATAAAGTTACGATGTGAATAAAAAGTATATAAATTAAATAAAAATATAGGTAACAAAAATTTAGTAAGGTGAGTTATATTATATCAATATGTTACGATTAAAAAAATACGTACATAATATAAAAATCCAACCAACAAATTTAAAAGTAAATAATAATAATATATCTTTATTGAACAAAAAAAAATGAAGATTTATAACTACAAAAACAAAAAGTACATCATAAGTACAGTAAAAATACAGTTTAAAAGTTGCATACGTACGAAAGTTAATATCAAAAAACAAAATACGTATATACAGTAGGTAATTAAAGAATAGAGATTTATAATTATAAATTTAGGTTTCTCATAACCTGCCTCACTAGGCTAGCCTGTGTTGAGGCAGTAATTTTATGTCAATTTATTATACTGTGAACATACCTACACTTAGATTAGAATAAAATCACACAATAGAATGGTTGCATTAATAATAACAATAACATTGGTACAATAATAACAGCATTGGTTCAATATTAATTTCGAATTTGGGTGAGTGCACCGGTAAATGCTCTATCATTATTTTTTATCCAAATTTTTATGTTTTTTTTAAATTTTTTTTGTGAATCACATTTTTTTTATACTAATTGGAAGAATGTTGTAAAGTCTTGTTGCAAGGTATCTGAAGCTTTGTTGACCAAAAGTAGTATGAGTTATGGGAATTTGTAGTAAATATTTGTTATTGTTTCGAGTACAGCGAGTGTTTAATCTTTTTTCATAGTATTTGTGTATATTTGTGTATAGATGAGTGAGGATTGTTTTTGCATATATCTGCCTAACGTCAAACACATTCATAATATTGAAGATTAAGTTGGAGTCTGTAATTAGAGGTAGTCTAAGAATTAATTTTATAATAGTTTTCTGTGCCTTTATGATTGGGTCCAGTGCTGATGCAGTACCGCCTCCCCATGCTATGATACCATACTCAATAATGGATTGACAGACTGCAAAATAAATCATTTTCAAGTGTTGTAAGTCGAGAAAGTTTCGTATCGTTCTGAAAAAGTGCATGGTTTTTCTTATTTTGTTAGCAATTATTTGAGTGTGAATATTCCATTTGAGATATGGATCAATTGTGAGGCCGAGATACTTCATCTGTGTAGTGCGCTCAATGTAGGGACACTGACAAGATTCATCGGAATTTAAACATGTGTGTATTCTAATAGAGGCGTCATCATGAGGTTGACCTGTTTGTTATATTTATGCTTGATGTGACATATTTAGTTTTCTCAGTGTTCAATGTGAGCGTATTTGTATCTAACCACTTTTTTATAATGTTTATATCCGTTTCAGCTTTTTTGTAAACAGCTTGCCAAGTGTCAGCTTCAAATAGTAAAACAGTGTCATCGGCAAAACTAACTATTTTTCCCTGAATGTTAAAGTTACATAAGTCGTTGATATATAAAAGGAACAAAGATGGTCCTAATATGCTACCTTGAGGTATCCCATAGTGAGTTGAGCACTGATTGCTAAGTGTGTTCATTATTTTCACTTGTTGCTTTCGGTCATCAAGGTAGCTCTTAAAAAAGTTAAGTTCGTTGCCTGTAATACCGATTATTTGAAGTTTGTTTAATAATTTACTGTGTGATATTGTATCAAAGGCTTTAGAGAGGTCTAAAAATATTGAAATACATTTTTTGCTTTTATCGAGGTTTTTCACAATGAAGTCAGTTACGGCGGCAATAGCGTCAGAAGTACTCTTGTTTTCTTGAAACCCGTATTGATTTTCTGAGAGTACTTTATGGCTCACCAGAAATTTTACCAACTGAGCATTGATAATTTTTTCAAATACTTTGGATAGTGTGGTCAGTATAGTTATTGGTCTGTAATTGTTTATGTCTGTCTTGTTACCTGTTTTATGTATGGGAATAACAATACCTTGTTTCAAGTTTGAGGGGAAGTGTCCTTGACTGATACTAAGGTTAATTAGGTATTCTAAAGGTAATGTAATTTCCGTAGCCAGCGTTTTCAAAATCTTGGTTGATATTCCATCAACCCCGGCAGAAGACGTGTTTTTTAGGGAATTAATTATTTTTAGAATCTCTTCCCTTGACACAGTTTGAAAATTGAATCTTCCTTTGGGAAATTGAAGTTCTGCTTCAGCAGGTAGAGCATTCCCACAATTTGGTAGACGAGAAGCAAGATTTGAACCAATATTTGTAAAAAAAATTATTGATATAATCCGCAACGAGCTTGGGGTTTTTTGAGGTGTCAATAATTTTTCCGTCAATACAAAGTTTACTTATGTCCTGTTTGTCTTTAGTGTTTTGTGTATTTGTGGCTTCTCTTAGAGTTTGCCATATTTTTTTGGGATCATTGTTACTTTCTTGGATTTTGTCTCTGTAGTAGATTTCTTTCGCCTTTCTAATGACTTCGCCGCATGTATTTCTATATCTTTTATAGATGCTTAGTGATATTATGTCGTAAGGATTTTCTTTCACTTTTTTGTGTAATGCGTTTCTTCTACGAATGCAGTTGATGATTGAATAATTTATCCATGATTTTAAAGGTTTAATTTTGTTTGGAGTGTGTTTTGTAAGAATTGTAGAATTATTAATTAATTCATTTTTCAAATAGTCAACGAAATATCTCCATGCATCATCTGAGTTTTTTTTATTTGGAAGAGCTCTTGCCAAGATTTACTTTTAATTATATCTTTTAAATTCTCAAAATTAATATTATTGTACATAATTGTCTGATTACTTTTATTTTTTGTGGTGTCGGATTGCAATGTAAATATTGTTGTGTAATGATCTGTAATTGTTGATTTGTAAACAATGCTTTTGTTTTGTTTATTAGTTTTGACCATAACGTGATCAATGCATGATGTTGATTCATTAGCTATTCTTGTTGGTGTATTGATGGTACTAATTAATCCATGGAACTCTAACATGTTCAGATAGTCGTGGCATTGATGGTGTGGGTTATTTGGAAGTATGTTGATATTTAAATCTCCCATAATTATTATGTTTTTAGTGTAGGAAAGATTTGAGAGTCTGCTATTTAGACTGTTAAGAAATGGTGTTATATTACGAATCGATGGAGAGCGATATATTGCTAGAATGCACGTATCATTATTATACATTATTTGCATACAGCTCGCGTCAATAATGTTTACTTCCGTTACAACACAGTTTAGGTCGTTTTTTGTGTATACCACTACTCCATCGTTCTGACTATCATGTTTTGATGAGTTGAATGAAGAGTAGTGAGTTATAAATTTTGGTGTGTAAATATTTGTCAACCAACATTCTGTAAGAATAATAACATCAAATTTTATATTAAGGTGGTTAAGCTGTATCTGGAGTTCATCAAAGTTTTTATTAATTGACCTAATATTTTGGTGCATAATAATAGTGTTTTTTGAATCGGTTGTTACGTATTTGCATATTTTTGCATCTGATGTTATAAACAAATTGTCTTGATCACCTAGTTCTTCATATGTATTATTAATGGTAATAGCCATATTAAAATTTATATTTCAAAAAAAAATAAATTGTTTAATTCCCTTAAATAAGAGAAAGACTAATCCATAGCCATCACTGGGGATTACAACCTTTCATTGAAAGTGGTAGAGGTGAATTATTGTTGCAATTTGAAAATAATAGTATACAACATGACTCACCGAACTGAGGGGAATCGACCCAGTGAATGACCGGTAAAAGTGAGACTCTCAAATAGGAAAATTAATCAATTTTTTTAAGGTCATCAGAGTGTTTGATATATATTACTCTGTCATTTTCATTTTTTTTAACCATCACCTTACATTCTTTGTACCAGACATATTTATATCCCATTTCTTTCGCCTTAGTCTTCGACCTACACAGAAGATCTTTGAAATAGGCACCAAGGATTTCGCTAATAAAAATCTTCTGGTATCCGTTTCCTTGGGTTGTGGTAGGGTTGAGTAGCTTCCTGTTCAGTAGAATCTGTCGCCTTTTTTGGGGATTAGTGAATTTAACGTGGAATTTTGGGGGGACTCCTGGTCGTCGGTCTGGAATTTTCTTGATATCGAGAATATCATCCAAATGATCCAAGGTTTGCAAAATTGCAACATTAACCGCGTCTTTTACACCTATAAGTATGTTTCGCTGTGTCAAGCCGATGCGATGTGTCGATGGTACCGACCTCCTGTCTATGGAGTTGCAGGAATTCGAAACCATCGGACCTATCCAATTTCGAATTCAATAGTTTAGGTAAAAAAGTTAACCCATTTTTTTCAATGAAATTACAAAGGCATTACATTTAATTATAATAATAATTGCATTCCGAATAAGTGAATGGTTTCTTTCGGGAGATCACAATTATGAGATTTTTCTGTGCTATTTTGTAGAACATTTGCAGTTGCATAATTAGAATTTACACATTTATGCACCAATATTTGACATATGAATTTCCAATGCATTTATGACCATTTAATTTTAATTAATGTACTATTATTTTTAGATTTTCCTAAGTAAAAGAAATTACCCATTTATAAACCCGACTATATGAATATGAATTTCAAATGTATTAATATAGAAATTTTCAAAACTTATTTTTTGAAATGTCTAGTCGTTATTTTACAAGAATCAAAGACCAGTCGTTATTTTACACGGATCAAAAAACAGAGCAAAAGTTTTATTTTTATGCATTAACATAAACTTTTTAGAACATTTTAGGTATGTGCGATTGTGTTAGCATATGTTCGCTCTCGACTCTCCCCGCGATTCACGAACAAATGCGGCAGGTACCAGTACCTATTTTTGCTAACAATTATTGTAGCCGAAGTTAAATACAATGCGAATAGAATTGCGGTTAGTACAATGTACCTACGTATTACCAAATTCCTACGTAGGCAAGCTATCTATTTAGTACTAAGCAAGGCAAGCTATCTATTTAGCACTCCAAATAACAAATAACGAATATCTTCATACACAGATAGGTGAATGCGTTCTTACTATTTATTATAGCGTCACAAATGTACCTACGAGCTAGCTACCTATTCGGCGCTGCTACTGACCGAATACAAATAGCTTGGTGGTATGTATCAAATACTATATTTCACTATAATTTGGTTATATGTATTAATTTTCAATGCCATCAATTTTAAAGGGCCTTTATCCTCGAGGCTAAAGGCTCGAAGGACCAATGGTTAGGCGTACAAAAAATGGCTGCGACAATTTCTCCATTCGTTCGCAAAGCGGGATGAGCGCATATGCTAAATATATAAAGTTCACTAAATAACTTCCCAATGAAGGAAGGTTAAAAGGATGCCAAAAACTCACCAAACTGCACTTTCGTATAGTCCGCTTCAGGTCTTTATAGTCCATTTAGTCCTTTATAGTCCATTTAGGCCACTGGTTTTAGTCTCTATTATCTTCACAATTCACAATACACAAAACACGGCGGTTTCTACAGCCGCGGCGGGAAACTTAATTACTAAGTTTAACAATTGAACATAGTTACGGGTCCAATTCCAATAAAAAGACACGGTGTTCAGTCAACACGCGTGCGGCGGGCGATATTGCGAGCAAAATCGGCGGGTAAATCAATCCAATATTTACAATGGACACAATAGTGGGCCGAAAAACTTCACAGGCAATCGTACTGCGTAATATAACTCCTTTTAGCGGGCAACCAAAAACACATGCAGCAATTGCCGGCGGAACAAATACAATAAATTTTGGGTATATCACAGGCGGTTCACAGTTTTTGTGTGACAACACTTTTATTGTCACGCAAGTAAAGCGAACAAAGCACACTTCGTGTTTGGCAATTTAAAGGAAGGAAATGGAAAGGGAACAAAGCAGTTATTCAGTTTCTTATCATAGACAAAATGATTTAAATTCAAACTGGCGCAAACATCCCCCCCGCCTTGAAAGGGTCCCCTTTCTAAACCGTACTGTGATAGCATTATCGCAAATAAACAAATATAACCAAATACTTATCCTAAATTTCCTAAGCTATGTTTAACTAAATCTAACAAATAATAACCCATTATTGAGTCGGCAAAGGGTAAAGCCTCACGACAGGCCGAAGATTGTGTGAGTGAGGCAGTCCTCGTTTTTGCCATTCGATTGTGTACATCCTGCATCTAACGCTACCAAAAATGTGGTATTTTGTGATGACTTCAATAAATCTCATTTGTTTTTGTCGAAAAACTCGGGGTATTATGTCGTGCCGATCCATGGGGGCTTGTCCATATCTTAGTTGTTCTTTGATTTCTGGCCACGATGAGTTGCATGTGAAATTTATGAAGAGGTCAGGTCGTCCATATTTTTTTACGTAAGTCATGGCATCTTGAGGGTTCACGACGAGTTCATCGAAAACGAATTCATCGAAAATCAATTCATCGAAAATCAATTCATCGAAAATCAATTCATCGAAAGCAAATTCATCGAAAACGAGTTCATCGAAAACCAATTCATCGAAAATCAATTCATGGAAAACCAATTCATCGAATGATCAATTCATCGAATCGCCAATTCATCGAGAAAATATATTTTGTTGATATTTGAGAGAAATACCGAGCGGACCGAGAAGTTAAAAAGCATTGGTCAATAAAAGTTGACAATAAATTTATATATGAAACAAATTGATAATAAAACTTTGGACAAGGAAACTAATTTAGATAAAAAATTAATTAGTAAAATGGTTTTCATAAACACATATGAAAGTGTTTACTATAAAACGGACGTCGAGAACTTTGCATAAAAACATAATTAAAAATATATATTGTTTTTTGTATTTATGGATTATTTTTGGAATTTTAATTTGATTTATTTTTATTTACAGTAATTTTATAATATTTAAATTTAACATATAATGTGCTCAGCATAAGGCTCATGCATTCTCTAATGGTATATTATATACCTATATGGTATTTATTTGATTATTTTTTGCTTTGTTTTTACTACTTTACCTTATATGTGTAACCTGCGAACTTAGAAATTGATTCTTTTCAGCTCTAAGGAAGCCCACACTTGTCAACTGTAAGACTTTTCTGCGCGGCGGCCTAAAGTGGCGTGGGACTCGGTCGCTCCGAAATGAAAGTGTGCGGGGTGCTAATGCTAGCTACAACTTGTGATACAGGGGTAGTACAGCGATTTATTATTTCCGTTCGAAAATAAGCAAGTATAAGTACCTATGTATTATTTTTAGGCTTACCATACGTCCCGATTTGATCGGGATTGACCCGGTTTCAGACACGGGTCCCGGCCGTTTTATGATATTGTCTCGGTTTGCGCGAGCACTGTATATTTATCTATTCTGTGGGGTTGTGTCAGAGGCTGGCGACTCGAGCGAACGGCGGCGCCGTGCGCCGAGTTTCCTGTCCTGGCTGCAACTCTTCTTCTCGAAAAAAAAACTTAAACGTCGCTTGCCGCCCCACAGTGATGAAAAACCTTTTTCAAGTCCCGACTGTGACTATTCATGCGCTACAAAACGGTAGGTATCTAAAAATTCACATGTTTAGCCACACTGGGATTCAATTACTAATGTTGCACAAATAAACTTCTTAGAAATCATTTGCTGATTCACAGTGACATAAAACCTTCAACATGTTTCTACTGCGACTATTCGTGTTCTACAAAGAGCCACCAAAAAATCACGAGTTTACCCATAGTGGAAAAAAACTATTTTCTTGTCCCGAATGCATTTATACAAGTTCTCAAAAGTAAGATTACAAAATCCACAGTACGATTCACAGAAGAGAATACTTTTTTCAAGTCCTAAATGAAACTGTTCTCAAAAGGGATGTCTAAGAAGTCACTTGCTGACTCATAGTGGAGAAAAACCTTTTTCATGTTCCGACTGCAACTATTCATGTATTTAGAAGATAAATGTTAAAATCACATGTTTACCTACAGTGGACTAAGACCATTTTCTTGTCCCGAATGCATTTATACAAGTTCTCAAAAGGAAGATTAAAAATCCACAGTACGATTCACAGAAGAAGAGAAAACCTTTTTCAAGTCCTTAATGAAACTGTTCTCAAAAGGGATGTCTTAGAAGTCACTTGCTGACTCAAATTGAAGGAAAACCTTTTTCATGTTGCGACCGCAACTATTCATGTATTAAGAAGATAAATCTTAAAATCACATGTTTACCCACAGTGGACAAAAACCATTTTCTTGGCCCGAATGCATTTATACAAGTTCTCAAAAGGAAGATTAAAAATCCACAGTACGATTCACAGAAGAAGAGAAAACCTTTTTCAAGTCCTAAATGAAACTGTTCTCAAAAGGGATGTCTTAGAAGTCACTTGCTGACTCAAAGTGAAGAAAAACCTTTTTCATGTTGCGACCGCAACTATTCATGTATTAAGAAGATAAATTTAAAAATCACATGTTTACCCACAGTGGACAAAAACCATTTTCTTGTCCCGAATGCATTTATACAAGTTCTCAAAAGGAAGATTTAAAAATCCACAGTACGATTCACAGAAGAAGAGAAAACCTTTTTCAAGTCCTAAATGAAACTGTTCTCAAAAGGGATGTCTAAGAAGTCACTTGCTGACTCATAGTGGAGAAAAACCCTCTTTCATGTTCCGACTGCATCTATTCATGTATTATGAAGATAAATCTAAAAATCACATGTTTACCCACAGTCAACAAAAACCATTTTCTTGTCCCGAATGCATTTAATGCAATCGTCTCATGGTTGCGTTGCGGTGTGCAGTATCAGAGGAATACTGCAGGTGGGAGATACTTTCAAACGTGTGCTATTTAAAATAATTTGTCGGTACACGGTCGTAAACGATCTCTTGGCTAGGTCCAACATTGATGGCACTTAATTATTGGATCCACTTGATCATTCCATGAGTGCCATGACTTTCTTTGCTCTCCCTGACTTCTTCCACAATTAACTTCGCATCACATAATCTCTTTTTAACCCTTGGTTTACCTGGTGACTTCATACATACACAATTTACCTGGGGCAGTCCCTAGGACTATCGGAAATAAAATCGTAAATTTAACATGAAATACACACTTTTTAAATGACATGCTAGTAATATTTATTTTTTACATATTTGGTTTTACAATGGCATAGGTTTTTAGTTAAAATTAAAGAATCACAACCTTTTTATTAAGGAACTTCTAGAATATGGCACTTGTAACAAAATTACGAGACCCAATTTCTAGTCTCAACATTTCAAAAACAAAACAATTTATAAAAGTAATTTTTAAAGAAATATAACAAAAACATAATCAATTCTTATAAAATCAAAAAAATATCTTGGTTTGAACAAAAAAAACGTGCAAGACCTTCTTGTCACAGTTGGAACACAGTCATTGCAAACTTGTAACAAAATAACGATACCCAACTTCTAGTCTCAACATTTCAAAAACAAAACAATTTTTAAAAGTAGCTTTTAAAGAAATATAACAAAAATATAATCAGTTCTTATAAAATCAAAAAAAATATATCATGGTTTGAACAAAATAAAAACGTGCAAGACCTAAACACAGTTAGTAACATAGACATTGCATATTTTTTTGAACAGCTAAGGCACACAGTAATCAACTTTTTTTTAACTTTATTTTTAGTTACAACGTTCACGTTTATTATTATAATATGCCATGGCGTACAGAGCCAAACCTGCTGCATTTTGAATACCTTTCGTCTGTTATGTCATCTACACATAAAGGTAGTTCTTCTCCACTTAAATATTTTTCAATTCTAAGTTCATTTAAACTTTGTTCTCGTTTTATAAACTCAATGAATTTCCAAATATCTGGATGTAGAGAATTCTTAAGTCGCTGAAACCCATTGTGCCAGCCCTCGAGGTTGTTATATGTTTTCACCAAACCCCCCACATCACTTTCATAACAGTTCCATATATCATGATTAAACCTTGGTCAACGGCGGCCCAGGAGATGGTTAGGTCGGCCGATCCACGTATCTTCGAAGTAGTCCAATACAGGCAGCATATCTTCCATAAAAATGTTGGATTGGCATAAAGAATCGAAGGCATTTATAATCTCATGTGAAGGTACAAATGCCAATGCAGAAAGAAAGCGAAATTTCGAAGAAAATTCTATATCATTTTCATATTGCTGCTGTAATCCAGTTGTTGAATTTTGTGCCAAATATATTGGCTAAAGTGGAAAAAGCAACCACAATGTCTCGTTAAGGGAAATTCTCTTTCAAATGCATTTATCATAGCATTTTCAAAAACAGTTAAGAAAACCTTTTCATGTTTTTTTTGTTCCGATTGCAACTGTTCATGATCTAGGTAGAGATATCTTAAATTCATATTGTACCCACAATGGAGAAAACCTTTTTCATGTCCTTAATTTAACTATTCTTCTTCCCGACAAAAATAACTCAAACGGCACTTGCAGACTCACAGTGAAAACCCTTTTTCATGTCCGCCTGCTACTATTCATGCACTGCACAACGGTATCTAAAAATTCACATGTTTACCCACGGTGGACAAAAACCTTTTTCATGTCCCAATTGCAATTATAAATGTTGTGCAAAGGAACTTCTTAGAAATCATGACTCACGATGACATTAAACCTTTTACATGTTTCTACCGTGACTATTCATGTTCTACGATAAGGCGGTTGGAAACAGAAAAAAAATTGCATGTTGACCCACAGCGGTAAAAATCTTTTTCTTTTCACGAACGCAGTTATTCAAGTTCTCGAAAGGAAAATTTAAAACTCCACCACATGATTCACTGTGAAGAAAAATCTTTTTCGTGTAGCGGCTTCATGGTCTACAAAAGATGTAAACTATGTGATTTTTTAGATATCCCTTTGTAGAACATGAATAGTTGCAGTCGAGACATGAAAAAAGTTTATCCCCAATGTGAATCAGCGAGCGCATTCTTATAAGTACCTATTGAAAACATTAATAATTGCAGTCGGAACACAAAAAGGTTTTTGTCCACTGAAGGTTTACATGTCATATTTTAGATGTCCCTTCCGATAACACAAACAGCGGCAATCGGGACATGAAGAAGATTTTCTTCCCTGTGGGTAAATATGTGACATTTTAGTTATTATTTTGTAGAACATGAATAGTTGCAGCCAGGACACGAAATGGGAAAACGTGCGATTATTATATTCTTAGTACGTGCAAACACTCAAAACACGAAAAAGGTTTTTGTCCACTGTGGATCGCGCTGTGGATTTTTAAATCTCCATTTCGAGAACTTGAATAACTGTATTCGAGACAAGAAAAAGGTTTTGTCCGCTGTGGGTTAACATGTGAATTTTTAGATACCGTTTTGTAGCGCATTAATAGTCGCAGTTGGGATACGAAAAAGGTTTTTCATTACAGTGAGTGGTGTATTAGTTATTTTTTCGAGAAGAAAAATAGTTGCAGTCTCGACAGGAAAAGGTTTTTCTACACAGTGCGCAAACATGTGTATTTTAGTTTTCCCCTCGTAGTTCTTGAATACTTGCAATGGGAACATGAAAAAGGGTTTTATCCACTATGAGTCAGCAAGTGTTCCTTAGGGTTCCATGCCAAGCCAAGTCATAATGAAACCAACTCATAAACACCTTAGAAAGGTCATTAAAAGCTAAAAAAAGTTTAAAATTGCCGGTAACCCTAACCTAACTTAACCTATTTAAACAATTTTTAAATATTTTTTTAACATCACTCCTAATGACCTTTCTGAGTTGTTTATGAGTTGGTTACATTATGAGTTGTCTCGTCACCGTTCCTTAGATATCCCTTTTGAGGACACGATTAGAAGCAGTCGGGAAAAGAAGAAGATTATTTATGTATGTACTGACGATTTTTAAATCTCTCTTAAGAGAACTTGTAAAACTTATTATGGTTTAACTCTTCTATTAAGCTTGAATCATAGTGGAGTAAAGTGGTACTCCATAGGGAAACCTTTGGAAAATTATTTTCCTCAGGGCTTTCTCAATGGAGCTAATGGAAAAAGGCTTTTGTTGTTAGACTTAAAAATAAAACAATTATCTTAGTAAATATATTTTTTTAATTTCTTTAACATAGGTTGTTTTAAATAACAAGTATGTTGTAAGTATAATTTAAAATGTACAACCTTGCAAAGTATTCCTCGACAAGTAGGCTTATCATAATTCTGAAGCTCCAAACCGGGACGGGAGGCAGTGGCGGTCCGTCCTATAGTTATTGTGCCAATTGTACTTTTCGCTGTTCAACATTCTGTCATTTTTTTCATAAAAATCACTGCATGTAATGCCAAAATTTAATTTACAGTATAGTAACGCTCGTACAGTAGACTCCAGCATGCGGCCACGGTCATCCGACCAAATGTGATTCATTATTGAGAAAACAAGCTCCAAAGGTGCTGATGTCGCAGGAATGCATAACATATATTGTATAATTCTTATCAGATTAGGTGAATCAATGTGTTGCTCGTGAAAATGTTTGAATAATTGGACCCATTTGTCCACGTAATCAGTTTGGGTTATAACTGCATTCGGGACGAGAAAATGGTTTTTGTTCACTGTGGGTAAACATGTGATTTTAAGATTTATCTTCATAGTACATGAATAGTTGCAGTCGGAACATGAAAAAGGTTATTCTCCACTATGATTCAGCAAGTGACTTCTTAGATATCCCTTTTGAGAACAGTTTCATTTAGGACTTGAAAAAGGTTTTCTCTTCTGTGAATCGTACTGTGGATTTTTAAAACTTTCTTTTGAGAACTTGTATAATTGCATTCGGGACAAGAAAATGGTTTTTGTCCACTGTGGGTAAACACGTGATTTTTAGATTTATCTTCTTAATATATGAATAGTTGCAGTCGGGACATGAAAAAGGTTTTTACTCCACTATGAGTCAGCAAGTGACTTCTTAGACATCCCTTTTGAGAACAGTTTAATTTAGGACTTGAAAAAGGTTTTCTCTACTGTGAATCGTACTGTGGATTTTAAAAACTTCCATTTGACAACTTGTATAACTGCATTAGGGACAAGGAAATGGTTTTTGTCCACTGTGGGTAAACATGTGATTTTAAGATTTATCTTCATAGTACATGAAAATTTGCAGTCGGGACATGAAAAAGGTTTTTCTCCGCAATAAGTCCGCAAGTGACTTCTTAGATATCCCACATTTGAAGCAAAGAGCTGGTCTTACTGAAACTAATAAAAAAACTAGAACATACAAATGATTTTCCTGCAATTCTGGCTGCACTTTGTCTGCAACCAGAATTTTGAAACTGCACTTTGTACATCAGAATGATTTCCCTCAAAATAAATTACAAGATGAAACCACAACTGGAATTTTTCGTTGCATTCTGAGCCCAGATCTAGTTTTTATTTCGGTTGAATTTGCATGCGGGGAAATAAACTTCACTCAGATCACGAAAATAACTTTCCTCTATTTCTGACAGCACAAACTTCGCAACTAGAATTTAATAAATACACTACCAACATGAGAAACGCATCAGCAAATGAATTCACACCTAACATATTTTTTTGCGTTCTTAACACAGAACTAGTTTTAATTACAGGGTGAATCTCTACGCGTGGAATTCAAACTACACTCAGAACGTCAAATTGCTTTCCTCCAATACTGGCAGCACAAATGCAACTATAAACTGTAACTGTATTTCAAACACGAGAATGGTTTCCCACGAAACGCGTTAGCAAGATGAAACCCCACCTGGAATTTTTTCGTTGCATTCTGAACACAAAATTGGTTTTAATTTTAAGTGAGTTTTTTCGCGGAGAATTAAAACAACACTCAGAACATGAAAATGGCTTTCCTCCAATTTTGGCATCATAAAGTACCTACTTTGTTGGTACCTTTGAGCATAACCACTGTCACCTAACAATACTTTGTTGTCAAATTTTCTCTGAAGAAAACTTCTTTTCAAGGCAGAATTGTCCCTTATATTAGAATCATAATCTATGCCACCGTGCCACAACATCGAGGAATTGTAAATCAGCTGCAGCTACACACTGCGTAGATAATAAAAGAAAAATACCTACCCTTTTCTATTTCTGAAAATCTCTGCCAGACTTCCGCCAGGAGACAATAAGCGCACATGAGTGCCATCAATGGAGCCACATACTCGAGGAAATTTCATTATTCTGTAAAATTCTGCAGCAATTCTCTGCCGCTTCTCAGAATTATTAGGCATCTTGATAATTTTTTTATACAGAGAAGCGATGGCATGGGTAACAAGGTGTACTATGCGACAAGCTGTGGACTCGTCAACGCCAATCACGTCGCCACAAGTAATTAATTAACTCCATGTTGCATAAAATCTCAATGTGCATAATACTTGATTCATAATAGGTGACACTCATTGTTTTTATTGGTGTTGAAATTAAACTGAGGTTCAATTTATTGCACTAATAATGATGTCGTTTATTTACTGAGACGAAATCTTCTTTGAAACTTTTTGGCACTGAGTGTATCAAATAAATTTGTTCTTGTGTTTACTTCTATCACTATAAACGGTCTAGGTACTTATAAAATCTATAATTTCTTCGTCATCGTCAGAATAAAAATCCCAAATGTCCATCGTGAATACAAATTAATAAGATAGATTTTTCCAGTATGTATCAGACAATTGGAAATCGAAGAAATAACCTATAAATTTTACAGTGTCACTACGAAACTGACAGTTGCTAAACACATTTAACTCAGTTAAACAGACCTTTTTGGGTATTTAATTTTGACAGGTCTAATATCTACAAAATAAATGTTTTTCGATGAATTGGCAATTCGATGAATTGATCATTCGATGAATTGATTTTCGATGAACTCGTTTTCGATGAATTTGCTTTCGTGGAATTGATTTTCGATGAAATCGTTTTCGATGAATTTGCTTTCGATGAATTGATTTTCGATGAACTCGTCGGTTACCCTCGTGCGTATAGAACCGTTGCTCGGACGCTTTTCCCGTTTTGGCTGGCATTTTGCCAATCGATCTGGGAATCAGGGAAGTGCTCACTAAGCAGAAATTAACCAGAGGAACCCCGGCCACTCACCTAGGTGTTGTTCTGACACCGGGCGGGCCGGGGACTCTCCCTGGGCTGCTTCGTCACATGAGGGATCTGTCGCTCCAAGAGTGGCAGGTCCGTTGGGATTAGGGTTGCCATCTGTCCGGCTTTAGCCGGACATGTTTGGCTTTTTTAGGTGGTGTCCGGCTAAATATTTATATGTCCGGCCTGTACGGCTTTTGTTAGGCTTTTTGTTAGTGTAACGCGGTGCACGCAGCGTCTGCAGAACGAACGCAACGCAAGATAGCAAGGCGCAACGTGTTACGGACGAGGTGAGGGTGGGCGACATTGGCTATTCTTGCTTCGAAAGGGTTTTGTCTTTAGTCGGCTCGTTGTGGCTCTTTTATGTCAATATATCAAAGTCGAATCAAATGTACGGAAACTTCAGATATTTCAGTCAACGAAGTAATTGACCAGTGTTCACAAATAATGGACAATATAAAAAATGATAGACTGGAACAAAATTTCTGCCCAATCAAGTTAACCGCAATTTTACGACATTTATTGGAGGCTCGCCCAGATCGCGTGGAAGAATTCAAAGAAAACATAAATAATATGTACAAAATTGCCAAAGACTACCTTAACTCTTGGACAAGTGAATTCGGTGCCGAATTGAAACACTTTAATTGGATGACTTTAGCTGAGGTACCAAGCTGGGAGCATGTAACAGAAACGATAGACATTCTGTCTGTCAGAAACAATTGCTAAGATGATATACACATTGTGTAATTTAAATGACATTTCAAAAATTTGATGAAATTATTTCCAAAGAAAACGACGTTTTGGATAAAGTAGGTGAAAAGGCCAAATACGCAAAATTGTAGATTTTTCTAATTTTGGAATAATTTGGAGAAGCTGAGATTCAAATTTATTTTTTTCGTTTTTGTCCACAAAGACAGATTTGTTTCATTGTACTCGTATATTTGTTTAGTGAAAAAATTTTGTTAACTGTTTAACCAGAAAAAAAATTACGTTTTGTTTAATTGTTTTATAAGTTTATAATGTTATGGTTATGTCTACAGACAGAAGACTCAATATTATTTATGTTGTTATTGACATATTCTATATAAACGCCAAATGATGACAAGAATAAGACTGATTAATGATTATTTAACTGGTTTTTGTGTGATTAATAAACAACTGTAACTTGTAAAAGATTTTTTATTATTATGTATAAAAGTTATGTCCAAAAGTACATACGTATGTCCGGCTTTTAGGGCAAAATGTCCGGCCTAATACAGCGCAGAGTCAGGCTTTTTTTATTTCAAAGATGGCAACCCTAGTTGGGATAGAACGAATATGGGAATATGAACTTTCTCCTTCTTCAAATAAAGTCAGAATGGAAGGGGTCTTTCTCAAGTTGGACTACCGCATCACCCAGCTTCTATCCGGCCACGGGGAATTCAGGGAGTGACTTCACGCCCTCTCCCTGTCCCTGTTATGTTGGTAATAATAATAACCAGGTGTCAGATGCTGATAGTTGGCAGGTCTGTCGCATCACTTTATTTATGACTTGATGTATAACCTTGAATTTGTCAACAGTGTCAATAAACGTCATACATATGAATCAGTTTCTGTGTTTAATTAAAAACTGATTCATTCAGTTACAGTTGTTTATTAATCACACAAAAACCAGTTAAATAATCATTAATCAGTCTTATTCTTGTCATCATTTGGCGTTTATATAGAATATGTCAATAACAACATAAATAATATTGAGTCTTCTGTCTGTAGACATAACCATAACATTATAAACTTATAAAACAATTAAACAAAACGTAACTTTTTTTCTGGTTAAACAGTTAACAAAATTTTTTCACTAAACAAATATACGAGTACAATGAAACAAATCTGTCTTTGTGGACAAAAACGAAAAAAATAAATTTGAATCTCAGCTTCTCCAAATTATTCCAAAATTAGAAAAATCTACAATTTTGCGTATTTGGCCTTTTCACAGGAAGTTCTTCGACATTAATAAGTAACAAAATGTATTTAAAATTTTTCAAAACTTGTCAGTTAAGTCAATTCTACGGTAATTTGTTCACAGCAAATAGTCAAAATTTATTTTGTTTTGGATTTTTTATGGCAAAAGTAAATGTTGTGGATTCTAATGTTGTATGGATTTACCAGTATTGGTTATAAAAAATCTGTCGTCTGATGCTATTCTGGGTAGAAATTGGTTAAAAGTGTTTAATCCATCTTGGGAAAATGCTTTCATAAGTTCTTTAATGTCAAATATGCATAATAATACTGTAAATTCAGTGTCTGTCAGCCAGAAAAATAAAACAAATATTGTCAAAAAATTGTCACAAAAATATTTAAATTCTTTTTCGATTACTAATAACGACTTACCAATTAAAGAATTTTCTGTGAATTTAAGTTTAAAAAATAATTCTACTCCTGTTTTTCACAAAGCATATGAAGTTCCTTATGCACTTCGTGCTGAAGTATGCCAAGAGCTAAGTCGTCTTGAAAGCGAAGGCATTATTTCAAAAGTTAAATATAGTAGTTGGTCTTCTCCAATAGTTTGTGTACCTAAACAAAATGGAAAATTACGTTTATGTGCAGATTTGAAATCTACATCATCAATCAAATCATCCACAATTGATCAATATCCTATTCCACGTCCAGAGGATATTTTTAATAAATTTTCAGGTTGTCAAGTTTTCTGTTAATTAGATTTAACAAACGCATATTTACAGTTGTCTGTGTCAGATTCTAGTAAAGAATTACTTACAATTAATACATGTAATGGTTTATATATCTATAATCGTTGACCTTATGGATTGTCATCGGCTCCTGCCGTTTTTCGAATGGTAATTGATACAGTTTTGGGTGGCATAAAAAACTGTGCTGCATACATTGATGATATTTGTATAGGTGGTAAAGACGAGAAGGAGTGTTCTGATACTTTGGATAAAGTTTTGTCAAAATTAAATGAGTTTAATATAAAAATTAATGTGTAAAAAATGAATTTTTTGTGAATTCTTTTGAATTTTTAGGGTTTACTTTGTCAGGTCAGGGCGAAAGTCCGTCTTTGTCGAAAGTTGAGAAAATTAAGTCTATTGGGTGTCCAGAAAATGTTACTCAACTAAAGTCATATTTGTCAATGTTAAATTTTTATAGGAATTTTATTCCTATGTGTCCTACAGTGCTAGAACCACTTCATAATTTATTAAGAAAAAATGTAAAATGGTGTTGGTCTGATGAATGCGAAAAGGCATTTGTAAATAGTAAGTCTCTTTTGTCAGATAAAACTATGTTAGTTTTATTTGATCCGTCAAAACCATTGTGTCTTACAGTTGATTCCAGTGCATACGGTGTCGGTTGTGTCTTAAGTCATGTCGTAAAGAATCAAGAATTTCCTACAGCTTTTGAGTCTGCAACATTAAATTTAGCTCAAAGAAATTATAGCCAATTGCACAAGGAAGCCCTTGCTATTATTTTTGGAATTAAGAAATTTCACAAATATTTAATTGGTCGTCATTTTACGATATATACTGATCATGCTCCATTGTTGTCTTTATTTGCTAAAAACAAAAAAAGTCCCCGTTTTAGCAGCATCACGTCTTATTAGATGGTCTATAATATTGTCTGCATACAATTATAAATTGGAATATAAAAAAGGATTGAAAATTCCTCAAGCTGATGTAATGTCACGTTTGCCAAGTAAACAACAATTCAATACTGAGGAATGTAATTTTGTATACATGTCTACACCTTTAATTCCATTCTCAGAAGTTGAAAGTCATTCTGAAAAAGATGAAACATTATGTAAAGTCATTAAGTATGTTTCAATCAGTCTCAGCTTAGCAGCCGTTCGCGACGGAGCCTCCGCTCGCAACACCCACAAGGTGTGAATTACGCTCTATAATTAGTTTTTTGTGCAAAGAACCAAACCCCGGTAGAATACCACAATTACCGCCATTGTAACTAGTTCATAATATTTTTGCTCTGCTTTAAACAAAAACACTAATATCGGAAAGTTATCGGTAGTGATTGCTATTTGTGACAACATAGTCTAATTCTATAAACTTCATATAAGCGATTTACCGTACCTACTGAGTATAATCAGTAAAAACAAAAAACGTAATTTAACATTACTAAGGCGGAACGCAGGTAGCTCATAAATTGACTTTCAAAATGCACTGCAACATTTGCCCGGAGCCAGTAATAACAGAGGAGTCAATTTTTGTGTGCTCGGCGTGCAAAGGCACATTTCATCTAGCCTGTGGAGGAATTGAATTACTGAGAACAGTTTCCGTAGACTCACTCAGGAACGGCGTTCCCTACTGAAATGTAAACAGTGCAAAAACACGAAGATAACTACTGTGACGAGCGCTTCGAGCATAGCTGATACAGTCAGCGGTAACGAACCTTTGGAGCCAGGTAAAAAAAATATCAATAAAGGACCGTCGACCACAGCTCAGGCCCAGACAAACTTAGAAGATCTGCAAGGGTTAGTCTTGGATAAGACGTCTAATCTCGAAAGAAAACAAAATGATATCTTGGAACAAAACAATAAAATTCTAGAAAGCATTCAATTCATGAGTGCACAATACGAGGACTTCCTAGGAAGGATCCGTGAAATTGAATCAAGGAATGAGGAGCTTACAAAAAAGGACATCGATTTGGAAGCCAGGATTAATGTTCTGGAAAACTGTCTTGAATTCTAGGAGCGGGCTCTGAAGGCCAACAACTTAGAAATCTGAGGCATACCAGAAAATAAAGGAGAAATACTACAAGACGTCATTTTTAATATATGCCAAAAAACTAAGTCGAACATCCAAATCAAGGACATAGACGCTATTCATCGCGCAGCAAAAAAAAAAAAATTTTACCCGAGAGAAATTATAATCAAACTAAAATCGAACATAGCCAAAGAACAGCTGTTAGCGGATGTGAAATCATACAACAAAAACAACCCGAATTTGGAAGACAAATTGAATACTTCGAACATTGGAATTGCGGGACCGAGTACCAGGATCTACGTCTCCGAACAGCTGACATTTCGAGGCAAGCAACTATTTTGGAAGGCAAGACAAGAAGCGAAAACGCGAGGTTACCGTTTCACGTGGTCGAAGGCGGGGCACATATATGTCAGACGGGACACGGGGTCTAATGCAATATGTATTTCTGATGAAAGCAAGCTCGCAACTATGTGATGCAACTGTAAGAATCGTACTACCAAGGTATGTACCGTCTCGCTCGTTTCCAGGTATATGCAATAAATCATTAACTCGGCGAGTTAGCGAATTTACCAATCTTCATTATATGATTAACCAGAATTTACATAGTTTAAAGTTAATTAAATATTTCATTGCACAAAGAAGGTACGAGCACCCACCTCGCTCATTTTCACTTGTTATTTTTTTACCATACATATATAATAATTTGTTATCACGATGTTTCAGCGACTTTAAACATTCTGTATTATATTACCAAATCACTAAATTATTTCCATACACACCTATCCATGCAACCACACTGGGAATACTTTTTAAATTTAATAATATATTACTGGAACACTTTTCTCTATGCCACATACAACCAACATTTAATTATGTTTGATTTACCTTGTGATATTGATAACCATCCAGGTATATACTGTAATTTGAATATAATTGATGATCTGAATAATATAAAAAACTATAATTGGGGCTCTTACAGTCTAAAAATTATACACCAGAACATAAGAAGCATTTCAAAACTTGACGATTTCCTCATTTTTCTAGACCAATTTAATTGCGCATTCGATGTCATAATTTTAACGGAATGCTGGATAAATAAAGAGTACACCTCTAAAATGATTCACAATTACTCGGAACATCACACAAATATAAATTTAAATAAATCCAGTGGAATTGTAATTTACATCAGAAACAGTCTACAAGCACAAGTCGACGAAATTTTACTACCACAAGCAAACTGTATGAAAATTGTATTGAACAATAACTTATGTATTTTTGCAATCTATAGATCACCCTCATTCCAAAATATTGACACTTTTGAATTCTTTACAATCAATTATCAACAGTTCAAAACAATTAGAACGGCAAATCATTTTAGGCGATTTAAATATTAATACGATTCCTGAGTACCACCGTCAATCCGAAGATTATCTTTGTCTGCTTACAGAAAATGGGTTCATACAGACAATTAACAGCCCTACCCGAGAACAGGGTACAAGTAAATCTTGTCTAGACCACATTAACATCAAAAAAATTAAACATATCGAATCATTTGTTATCCACACCACAATTTCTGACCACTACACTACAGCTCTCTGCCTTAAAAATAAACCTCCCACTACTGCTAAAATTAAATACTACCTCGAATAAACTACTTCAACCTACTTAAGGACTTAAATTCAGAAAAATGGGAAAACGTTCTAGACCAAAAGGATACTGATTTAGCAATGACGAAATTCATCACCAAGTTACACGATTACACATCTAAACACACTAGTAACAAACTTAAATCTAACAAACAATTAAAACTCACGCCATAGATCACCCCTGGTATTGTCAAATCAATAGACAGGAGGAATCAACTACACAAAAAGGCGAATAGGAATCCAGAGAATATCATACTACAAACTCGATATAAAAAATATAGGAACTTATGTAAAAATTTTATTACATCAACTAAAGAAAACTACTTTAAAAAAATTATTTACGAAACCATCTATACGTCAAAAACGCTATGGGAAGCATTTCGTAATATAACTAAAACTAAAACCAATAAATCATCTGAAATTAAACGATTGAACATTGATCACACTATCACGTCAGATCCAAAAAAGATGGTAAATTTTGCAAATAACTACTTCGCGTCAGTGGGAACCATACTGTCAAAAAAAAATTCTTGATAAATATAACACAACTGAAGCTGATCTTGCTAAGATAACTGGCTGTAATCTCAGTCATAAAATAGATAACATTCGTACTACATCACAAGAAGTGATGAAAATAATTGACGAGCTTAAGTCATCCAATGCGTGTGGCCCAGATAAGATCTCTTCAAATCTGTTAAAAAATATAAAATCCGCCATAGCATCACCGATATCGTTCATTTGTAATCTAAGCTTTAACTCTGGAAAATTCCCCAATCATTTAAAACAATCAATTGTTATTCTACTTCATAAAAATGGGGATAAATCACAGATTAACAACTACCGACCAATTTCTTTGATCAACTCTGTGTCTAAAATTATTGAGAAGATTGTTAAGAATCGGCTCAGCCTGTACCTAGAAAACAACAACATCCTTTCCAATAGCCAATACGGTTTCCGACCAGGATTAGGCACTGAAAATGCCTGTTATAAATGGATTGAAGTAGGGTTTCAATAAGGGTTATTTCGTTAGGGTATTTAATATATCAGGGTAATGATACTGGATGGTTGTGTTGTGATTTGTACCTACTTTGTGGTCACGTTATCATGACATTTACACCTCTTATTGAATGGGTGTATTAAATGTTATAGTTACAGGGTTATACATAAAGGTACACAGTTATCAGCTTTAATCCCATGGGATCTTGGATGCCAAATCTCGTGGGTACGAGATATGCTGGACTGTGTCGGTAGGCATGAAATACTCCCATCAGAGCGTGGGCACTGTTATTTTATTCAATGTTGTGAAGCTTGGAAATATAAAAATAAAAGAGTGGATGTATAACAAGATTTATATATTAAAAGATTAATCATACCTGTGGACCATACTACATCTACATCCTAGCTAAAAACTTATAACGTGGCTGCGTCGAATCTAGATGGAAAGCAAGGGGACCGTTCTTCCCTCACTTTTGCATCATCGCCAGGTTACTCGATCTTCTCCATCCATCTTGGGTAGTTGTGGAGTATGGGAACGCCATGCCCTAGGCGTCCTCCATTATATGGTTCAGGTCCCATCAGGTTGGAAATATATGGTGTGGAAAAGGCGGACGGGTTGTGTGCCGTTGTATTATTGGTGATACATCTCGTCGAATGACGGATGGTGTATATAATCGAAGATTATGATTAAATTGGTCGATCAGGCCGCCATTGTAGCACAACGGGATTCTACACTTGAATACCCGTAAAATAAAGATTCTCCAGTCGCGATAACCATGTACCGGCTGAGATTTAAAGGAAACTATCGTTCACATATTGAATTAACTTGAAAAACCCGCCGATTAAACAATTTCCATTATAATTTAAAATCCACTTGTTGACTGTCAGATTCACATCCTGCCCTCAAGATGCGAATCCCAAAAAGTGAAGGAAATCGATCATGATCCCCCTATCGTTCGAAAGTTTAACTAATTGGAGAAAAAGTGAAACTATTAGTAGCCAGTAAAATAATTTGAGTTATTAATATAAACAAATATTAATAACCCTGGGGTAATTTAGAACATTATTTTCCTTATTAAATTATTTTCATAACATTTTCCCCGTTCTCGCGTAAATGTTCGACCCCGAACATACCTATGTCCTATGCTGACTAAAAACTTAACAATTGTATTGGTCCACCGGTTCCTAAAAATAAAATTCAAAACAGAAACACAATAGAAATATAAACAATAATCATTGTAGTTAATTACAAAGATAAAAAAGACATTGTAGTGAGAATACCGTTTCAATCATTCACTTTTATATTATGCTCTATGGCATCACTTTATCCTGTTATCGGATTATAAAAACTTTTTATAATGGTTGAACAACCTTCACTTTTCACTGAATTTAAATGAAAAAGAAAACCTGCCTATACTAACTAGGTCTCACAGTTAAAAAAAAAAATTATAATAGTAGTTGGAAAAAGATAAAATTATACAATTACAATACATAATTAATTGTTTGGTTTTGTTTTGTTTTGCTTTGTTTTTGTACATAATATATTTTTTAATAGTTACATATATATTTTTTTGGATTACAAGAGTTTTGATTAGTTACATATTTTTTGTTTGTTTGTTTACAAGATTTTTGATTACGAGAGTTTTGACAAGTTACGAGACATTTTTTTGTTCAATAGATTTTTTTTTTATGAATGAGACTTTAATTTAGTCTTATTTCAATGATGCTTGATACTTGATATGAAGAATCATGATGTATTTGAGTCATGTGTCACTATTTGAATGGGCTAGAATTTTATTGGCTCTGACGTAGAGCATAACGTAAGACAATATAAAGGTGTGCACGAATTAATTGAGACTTGATATATTTGAGAAAATAATTATGTGATTTACCAGAAATCACTACAAATAGTACCGTATGAAAAAAAAACATAAAACTCGATTTTAAATAGAGTTTATGAATACTTGTTGAATTTTGTGTCAGGGTTGGTCATAAAACTCCAAGAACAACTCGAACCACTCAAACAAGTTTCACACCACTTAGTACTTTGAGTATGTACATGGACCAGTGGCTGGCAATCCTTCCGCCTCCTATAGCTATCCTCCGTCTACAGGCAACGGATCCACTGCCCTCCGACTGACGATGTAGCACACACGTTCCCTACCTGAGTCAGCAACTCATGGCCTGATGAGCAGACAGCAAGCATCTCTCGCCCTCTGTCGTTCATATAAGGTAAACGTAATCGACGCCGGATCGATACGTTGCGGTTGGGGTACAAGCCCACCCTTACCTTTGGAACTAATTTGGACCATTAGGTATGGTAAGTTGATCACCAGGATCCAGTTGATCAGACCGAATATACCTCCGTCAACCCCCCTCCAATGATAATAATGACGTTTTGTCATTGTCCGATAATTTCTCCAAGTCTTATCACATTTCGTCAATATTGTCCTTTATTTATAAAAAGAATGATAATAAATATCATATTATTCCTTGTGTCACCGTTGACAATTACTTGATTGTACTTAAATTCAAAACAATTTACAGAATTGTAATGAAAAATGATGCCCTTGATTTAAAAAGAAAAATAAACGTTGTTATTCTTGTTGTTGTTGTTATTGTTGTTATTGTTGATGTTATTGTTGTTGTACGCTGTTGTTGATTTGACAAATATTCTTGATAACTTTTTGTTTTAATTTAAAATTAAAATAAAAATTTTAAAAAAATTGGCAACCCTGATGTTTAAAATTAAAACATAAAATATTTTATTTTATAACCCTGTTTTCATTTAAAAATTAAAATATGAATTTTATTTGAATATGTATGTACCCCATTTAAATGAATATATATTTTTTTTATTCCATAGAAATGCATATGTATGTTGCTCATTTAAATGAATATTTATGTAGACAATTTTTAATATGACCTACTAATAATTCATAGCATTAGAAACGTCATAATTTGAAATGTCAAGTTTGACATTAGCGTACACAACAATTGTAATAAATTCAAAAGTATTTAAGATGTCAGTTTGACATAATTTGTAAATAAACAATCAATAATATATTTGTGACAGATGTCAGCTGAAAATAACATTAATTTCGTCCCGTAACTACTTAAACATTTGGAATAATAATATCCCGTATAAATGGTTTCCTAATAAAGGTTATCTTTTGAAATTGCATAAAAATACAAAATATTTGGATGTTTTGTTTACATCATGTTATTTGACAATGTACACAGTTTGTATGAATACCGGCATAATATAATTTTATAAAGCTTGAATAATAATGTTCAAATGTATTTAAAAATGTGTGTAATACTTTTAACTAATACCTTTCAACCTTTGATTATATAAATGTCTAGATAGAGTGTTGCGCTGTAACTCCGAAAAAAAGAACAGGCCAGATTTGAAACGCTTGTGTGCGTCACACGCACACAAGTATAGGTAACTTATATTGTTAACGTTATGCGCTCAACGTCACTGTAGGCGTGATGAGTGATACCAGCTCCCGAGTATTTCCCATAAAAGTGGGTAAAAAATATGTTTCGGTTTAGCGGGACCTATAATTCGTTTAATTTTGAATTAATTTAAGTAAGACAGTTTTCTATATATAATGATATAAATGAAAAGAAAATCATTGTTAAAAGAGATTTATTTTTGTTTGATTATTTTTAAAAAATAAATAAGAAATACAGAAAATAAGAAATAATACATTCATAGACGCTGCCAACTGGCCGGCAGGTATCGTTGTGTCTAAATTAAAATTTTTATCATCATCAAATAAAGAAGGTGGCCCACATCCAGGTAAATCCCTAAAAATGGTAAAACTATCTTGTCACACTAAAAAAGACAATGCAACTTTTTAAAACTAAAGCTATCGAAAGTTATTATTTATTCTTAATGACCTTCCCTTTTAATTTGTTTTTTTAAACAGTTTTCGTATAGATTTTACATCCCGGTTAATATTATCCAATTTTGTCTTATAGTGATATCTTAAGGCCAAATATTTTTCCACGGCCAAACTTATCAAATTAACTTGATGCAGAAGACCGTAAATCTGATCGGTTTTTACTACGAAATAATTATCGGGAAAATTTAATTTGAAGAACATGCCACCCTGTAAACATGGCGTCAAAACATGGGGTCAAACGGCGTTAACCTAAGACCAAATTACACTATTAAAACTGAATAGTTTCTTTAACTGAATGGTGATTTAAAGGTTATTAACCGATGATAGGTAACATTTTTAGTTATTTTCAATCGTCCTATGTAATTCCTGCACACTGATATATCGCAAAACGTTATTTTCAAATGTCACACAACACGTGTTTACCGTACAACGATATTGTCGCCACTGAGCGGACAGGCCGAGCTTATATGCCAACATTTGGCAGATATTTTTTTTGGCGCTTCGTCACTCGAGCGCTATATCTAGACATTTATATAATCAAAGCTTTCAACTAAAATGTTTTTAATAATTACTACAATGATTTGATGAATGTACGTACCTCCGTAATTATGAACAAAATGTCACTTAGTTAACAATAAATCATTATAAATATTTGCACAATTAATGATATTAACTTTATATTCTTATTTAAACTCATGAAATAATTGTTTTTGAAAAATAAAACTGTTTTTCATCAGTACTAAGTATTTGGAATTATAAAAACATAACAATGTTTTGACATTACTGAAAGCCATAGGTAAATTCGAAAGCAAGAAATTGCCATAGATAATTTAAATTATTTTGAAAAATAACCACTATTCATTGGGTTAGAAAAAAAAATTATAGAGTTCTATAATGCATATTGTCTATGACCAATTTCCATTTTCTAAGCATTTATTGATAAAATGACTACCACAATTAAATTGAGGTTATGTTGGTTAAACATGGAGGTATTTAAGATTATTAACACTGCATTTCAGATAGAAAACATTGAAAAATCATAACAGGTTATAACATAAACTTGTGACCGTAATATTTTAAAAGCAAAACAAAACACAAACATAGGGCAAGTTTAAAAAATAAATGTAGGGCATGTTTATACAATGAATTTAAAATTTCAAAGATTCACAACAATGAAAAAAAATATATTCGTTATCACCAGTTGGTGCGCCATGTTATAAATTGATTTAATGTTGGGTACTTTGTTGTAGTACAGACTGATTCGTGTTATTTAGTGGGTTACATGATGTAAATTAGGGTAATGACACTGGATGGTTGTGTTGTGATTTGTACCTACTTTGTGGTCACGTTATCATGACATTTACACCTCTTATTGAATGGGTGTATTAAATGTTATAGTTACAGGGTTATACATAAAGGTACACAGTTATCAGCTTTAATCCCATGGGATCTTGGACGCCAAATCTCGTGGGTACGAGATATGCTGGACTGTGTCGGTAGGCATGAAATACTCCCATCAGAGCGTGGGCACTGTTATTTTATTCAATGTTGTGAAGCTTGGAAATATAAAAATAAAAGAGTGGATGTATAACAAGATTTATATATTAAAAGATTAATCATACCTGTGAACCATACTACATCTACATCCTAGCTAAAAACCTATAACGTGGCTGCGTCGAATCTAGATGCAAAGCAAGGGGACCGTTCCTCCTTCACTTTTGCATCATCGCCAGGTTACTCGATCTTCTCCATCCATCTTGGGTAGTTGTGGAGTATGGGAACGCCATGCCCTGGGCGTCCTCCATTATATGGTTCAGGTCCCATCAGGTTGGAAATATATGGTGTGGAAAAGGCGGACAGGTTGTGTGCCGTTGTATTATTGGTGATACATCTCGTCGAATGACGGATGGTGTATATAATCGAAGATTATGATTAAATTGGTCGATCAGGCCGCCATTGTAGCACAACGGGATTCTACACTTGAATACCCGTAAAATAAAGATTCTCCAGTCGCGATAACCATGTACCGGCTGAGATTTAAAGGAAACTATCGTTCACATATTGAATTAACTTGAAAAACCCGCCGATTAAACAATTTCCATTATAATTTAAAATCCACTTGTTGACTGTCAGATTCACATCCTGCCCTCAAGATGCGAATCCCAAAAAGTGAAGGAAATCGATCATGATCCCCCTATCGTTCGAAAGTTTAACTAATTGGAGAAAAAGTGAAACTATTAGTAGCCAGTAAAATAATTTGAGTTATTAATATAAACAAATATTAATAACCCTGGGGTAATTTAGAATATTATTTTCCTTATTAAATTATTTTCATAACATGCCATTGCCAATTTGACAAAAATTATCTCTAATAACATAGATAGGGGTACACAATGCATTGCGCTTTTCCTGGATCTAGCAAAAGCATTCGACAATATCTCTCACAAAATTCTGAAGAATAAACTACAGCGCATCGGTATACAAGGTCAGCTCTTCAATTGGTTGTGTAGCTATTTAGATAACAGGAGCCAAAGAGTGCTCATCAACGACACTATAAGCGATTCAGCTAATATTAAATTTGGTGTACCCCAAGGAAGTACTTTAGGACCACTTCTATTCAATAAATATATAAATGATCTATGTAACAGTTCCCTTGCCGACCACATTATCACCTTTGCTGATGATACAGTCTTACTATTTGAAGACAAAAGCTGGAATGTTGTTCACAGTAAAGCAGAAGTAGGGTTAAACTAGGTCAAACAATGGTTAGACAATAATCTCCTAACACTTAACCTAGATGAAACCAAATACATCCGTTTCAGATCAACACAAGCAGGAGAACCAAAAGAAATACACAACATCATTATTCACCATTGTATTGACCGGACCACATGTAAATGCTTAAACTTAGAATGTGTCGATAGTATTAAATATCTAGGAATTATCATAGATAAGTCTCTGAGATGGGACGAACATATTGTCTCGACTTCCACAAAGATTAGAAAACTTACTCATCTATTCATGTCTGTTAGAAATACTCTTTGCGTAAAAGATCTGAAACAAATGTACCATGCCTTGTATAACTCACTGCTAGAATATGCATCCTTGGGATGGGCGGCTGTTCCAAAACAATAATTGATCCCCTAGCAAAAGCACAAAAATCGCTTTTAAGGGTCATCCTTAAGAAACCATTTAGGTATCCCAGTGAGCTATTATTTAAAGAGATACGAGTTCTTGATGTACGGCAACTATACATAAGAAAAATTATTTTACATACACAAAAACACCGACACCACTATCCATCCATCGATCATCTCCACAACACCCGTCATGCAGGGAGGAATCCAGTAATTCCGCCTACTACAAACACATCACATGCCCAAAGACAATACTCCTACTTAGGGCCTAAATTGTTCAACTTCATACCCGATGCTTGGAAACTGAAAAGTACAAGCATTTTACGGAAATTGGTTATCAATTGGCTTCTGGATATGGGGAGAGTCGAGAGCGAACATATGCTAACACAATCTCACATACCTAATATGTACTAAAAAGTTTATATTAATGCATAAAAATAAAACTTTTACTCTGTTTTTTGATCCGTGTAAAATAAGGACTTGTCTTTGATTCTTGTAAAATAATGACTAGACATTTCAAAAAATAAGTTTTGAAAATTTCTATATAAATACATTGGAAATTCATATTCATATAGTCGGGTTTATAAATGGGTAATTTCTTTTACTTAGGAAAATCTAAAAATAATAGTACATTTAATCAAATTAAATGGTCATAAATGCATTGGTAATTTATATGTCAAATATTGGTGTATAAATGTGTAAATTCTAATAATGCAACTGCAAATGTTCTCCAAAATAATCCAGAAAAATTATATCATAATTGTGATCTCCCGAAAAAAACCATTCACTTATTCGGAATGCAATTATTAATGTAATTAAATGTAATGCCTTTGTAATTTCATTGAAAAAAAAATTGGTTAACTTTTTACCTAAAATATTGAATTCGAAATTGGATAGGTCCGATGGTTTCGAACTCCTGCAACTCCATAGAGAGGTACAGGAGGTCGGTACCTTCGATACATCGCATCGGCTTGACACAGCGAAACATACTTATAGGTGTAAAAGACACGGTTAATGTTGCAATTTTGCAAACCTTGGATCACTTTTAAATTTGTTGGTTGGATTTTTATATTATGTTCGTATTTTTTTAATCGTAACATATTGATATTATATATCTCACTGTACAAAATTTTTATTGCCTATTTTTTTATTTAATTTATATACTTTTTATTCACATCGTCACTTTATCTAAACCAACGATACTCAACCTGCGGCCCGCGGGCCGCATGCGGCCCGGCAAGCTTTTGTGTGCGGCCCTAACCACTTTACCACCAGGAACTTGATTTAAAAAAAACTATCATTCTAAATTTCGAATATTCGATTCGATTAGATTTATAATCTTGAGATTCGTTTCGACTTTGACGCACAGGCCACAGATAGTGACACCCGAAAAGGATTGTCATTAGTCATTATGGTCCACACGATCTGGTACAAGAGTAAGATACTTGTTTAGATATTCACGGCCAAAAGGTTTTTTTTGTTATTTGTTTTTGGGGTGTTATGCCGTGTTGCGCTACCTCCGTCTTTAGCCAACGTTTCTGACAGCGTTACAGTGTCCATCATCAGGGCAAATGTGTAAGAGTGTTGCTATTTACACACGCTAGATTTAATCCCAAAAAACAAATATTTGACACACAAGTACGCGCGCAAATCTATAATATAAATATGAATCTCTGAATGTGTTGCTAAGCGCTTAACTTCCTAACGACTGCACCAAATTGGATAATTCTTTTTTTTTGTGTTCGTTATTGTCAGGACAAGGTTTGTATAAAACCACTGGTGAGCTCTGATGTTATGAAATTTGTATAAAAAAATTGAATAGGTGGCACACGAGCTATTTGAAAACTGAATGTACCGGGACTGAATGTATGGAGTGCGGGAGGGTTGGAGTGAAACCAGGGAAAGGGGAGGGGAATCTGGGAGGGGGGAGGTGAACTTGGGAGGGAGAGTCGCGGGACGGGGAAGGGGGGGAGTGGAGTGGGGAGAGGGAAGG
The DNA here is from genome assembly GCA_929108145.2 of Limnephilus rhombicus. NCBI lineage: Eukaryota > Metazoa > Arthropoda > Insecta > Trichoptera > Limnephilidae > Limnephilus > Limnephilus rhombicus. The sequence goes on along the minus strand of OV815289.1, from coordinate 21,799,074 downwards.
TGGAGGAGTCGGAGTGGGAACGCGAGAGGGGAAGGGGACACGGGAGAGAAAGGGGAGGCGGAAGGGGAAAGAGACGAATGGTAAAGGACACGCAGTGAGAAACTATTTCCTTATTAAACGGCATAGCAACGCATGCCGTGTACCAGCTAGTAATTTATATTAAAAGTGCCACTTCTAGAAACAACCGCATCAATTATAATACATAAAAACTGATTAATGTCAATGGTTAGTCAGGTACCTACTAATTTTAAAAGCATTTCTTGCTGTCGTATAAAGTACTATTTTCTTATAATATAAATAGGCATAATTAGGTAATTTTTCACAAAAACAGCGCTCTACAAATTATCCAAATGTTATTATTATTAATGGCGGAGTGTCTTCAAAATTAAATCGAAAAAATGTTGGGGGGGGGGGTTGATGATTTTTTTTTCGTCATACCAGTATAGTGTTGCGGCCCGCGTAACTTTACAAATACATGCATGTGGCCCGAAGAGAAAAAAGGTTGAGTATCGTTGATCTAAACTATTTGTTTTCTCATGTTAAAGATGGAGGTACTGCCTTTATTATTTATTATTTATGTAAAAGCCCTCTGGGCATAAAATAAAAGAAATAAATAAACAACTAAATAAATTAATGTTCTCCAAAACGAGCTTGAAAAATCATTTGTCATATATTTGGATTATAATTGTGTAATTTCCACTATTTAAGAAATTCTAAACATTATAGTACTTTAAAATTAAATAGTTATAAATACATTGTGAATTCATATGTCAAATATTGGTTTATAAATGTGTAAATTCTGATTATGCAATTGTAAATGTTCTCTAAAATGGCCTGGAAAGAATCTCCTACTTGTGATCTCACTAAAGAAAACAATCATAGAACATTAATAAATGCATTCACTCTGAATGCATTTATTTACGTTCTCCAAATTGACCTTGAAAAAAATCACATCTTTGCGATTCTTTTAAAGACATAAAGAAACCATCCCTTAATTATATACAATTCTTAGTGTTCTCAAAAGTTGTCTTGACAGAAGCAAATTCCCTTGATTTCTTGAACGAAACTATTCCTTTGTTAAGAATATTATGAACTAAATATACAATTTGGCTGTCCTGAAACGGGTATTCTGCCCAGTTGGACAGACAAATGATCACATTGTAATGTATTGTTAATACATATGCATATGTAAATAAATAAATAAATAAAAATAAATAAATAAATCGGTTGGATTGAAAACTTCTCAAGTCCAGAAATTAAGAAATATTTCAAGTTTAAAAATTTACTGTCAGTCAAAGGAAAATGTCTTTTATTTGGTGACAGAATTGTAATACCAGAATCTCTTAAGTCCAAAGTCCTAAATTTAATACATTATGGTCATCCTGGTATAGTCAGATCAAAAATTCTTGCTCGTTCATATGTGTAGTGGTTAGGTATGAATCAAGATATTGAAGATGTTATTTCTAGATGTGAAATGTGTCAGTCTGTACAAAATGCTAACAAAAATGTACGTCATAGTTGGCCTATTGCTGAAAGTCCATGGGAAAGAGTCCATTTGGATTTCTTTGATTTAAAAGGTTCAAAATACTTATTAGTTTGCGACTCATATTCAAAGTGGGTAGAATGTTTTTACATGAAAAATACTAAATATTCGGATTTGTTATCTAAATTAAGTGAAGTTTTTTCCAGATTCGGTTTTCCTAAAACTATTGTTTGTGATAATGGTCCCCCATTTTCATGCAAAGAATTTTCTATTTTTTGTAAAGAAAAATCAATTAAATTATTATTTTGTCCGCCGTAAAATCTCGAGTCAAATGGATTAGCGGAACGGTCTCTTCAAACTTTCAAAAAAATATTAATTAAATTTATGTTTTCGAAAAATTCTAAACTTTTATCGCCAGCTCAACGTCTAATAGATTGTCTGTATAGTTATCGTTCCACTCCTACTTCTGTTACAGGTGTATCTCCAATGGCTAAAATATTTTTATATGAGCCACGTACACCACTACATATTTTGTCAGAAGAAAGTCATGTCATTATAAGTAAACAATCACAAAATGTCAAACAATCAAGAAAAAATGCATTGAAAGAATTTAAGGAAAATGATAATGTTTTGGTCTATTTAACACATGTGAAAGGTCCTACGAAATGGTTTCAGGGAACTGTTAGGTTAAAATTAAGTTCATGGGTGTATCTAATTCAATTAATCGGAGGAGAGGTGAAAAAGGTTCATGTTAACCAAATAAAAAAAAGTTGCCTTAAGTCAAAATCAAGTTATGAGAATCCCGATGAATGGCAAGACTTAAGAAGTCAGGAAAATAAAATTGTTATTGAACCTTTACCCAGCACTAGTGGAAATAATGATATTATAACTAGGTCTGGCAGAGTGGTGAAACCCCCTGTACGATTTAGTCACAGTGATTACTCTTAAGTTTCTTTGTCATTATTTGGTTAGATATAAAAAAATAAAAATAAATTGGAAGGAGGGAAGGATGTTATGTTGGTAATAATAATAACCAGCTGTCAGATGCTGATAGTTGGCAAGTCTGTCGCGTCACTTGATGCAGGGGCGTAAAACTTGGCTTTAACCTTGAAACTGACAGGAGCGAACCAAATTCTTATAGATAAAGCTGAATTTTATTATAGATAGGCCTAACTTTGAACGTCAAATTGCGTCATGCGATTATCAAACGAACATGAATTTGAATTTGTGTTGTTGACATCGCCATGGGCATGTTTCATTTAAAAATCGTTTACAGGAATTCCACAGGTGGAAAAATGTTTCAAATGTGTCCGCAATTGATCCAGAAATCAGGTAAATACATGAGACATTAACATTCAGCTTAATTTATCTGTAAATCTATTTGAGGTTAAATGACATTTGTATTGATAAAATATTCTTTCAATTTTACTTTAATAAGTATAATTGTAATACGTACGCCTCGTACGTCATACATATGTCTGTTAATGTTATATTATCGTTAAAACAAGCTTATGGGTCCGAGTGGTTAATGTTTCACAAATATTGTTTCAGAAAATGTTCCAGACTTTGAATGATTTTCGAGCTTCACGTTAGGAACACCTTATAACATTGTTTGGCAGACCATAACACCGTTAATGGCAGGTAAAATTAATAATGCCACTAATTTATATGTTCATATGAACAGAAGTGAGAATACTTTTCCCTTGTGATAAACAAAGTATGTCATCACAATGGAAAAATACTGTATATTCTGTTCACAAACTTTGTTTAATGTGATATATTTTTTTCAGAACACACGATGCGGTTTTTACCGTGAGATGGCTGAAATGGGTTCCCGATGAAGGTATAGGTACTCTGTTTAATTTCGGTTGAAAGGAAATTTAGAATATGTAGATTTTTATTTCATTCTACAAGAACTGTACGGTGACTGCTGGAAAGGAAAAATGGCTAAAACGCTATATAGATGTGACATTGAAGATGAATGTATTATAAACAAACAACATCATAGAACAACATCACATTATAAATTCTAAACAGTATGGTTTAAAAAAAACACCAGCACCCATGATGCCATTGCGAAAATAACAAACTATATATATACCGCCCTAGACTCAAATGAAAAATGCATTGGAATATTTATTGACCTTAAAGCATTTGATAGTATATCTGATACTAACTTAATAAAAAAAATCAAATCAATTGGAATAAATGGACTGGTGCTATCCTGGATTATAAGCTTTTTGGAAAATAGACCACAACAAGTAAAAATATTAAATGAACTAAGTGATTCCGAAAGTACTAACTTCTCAATACCACAAGGCACAGTTCTAGGACCACTTTTGTTCATATTATATGTAAATGATATATTTGAAGTTGCTAAATACGGGCAAATTATCTCATATGCAGATGACACAGTGCTTCTTCTAAAAGCAAACACATGGTTTGAACTGAATAAAAGGGCTAACATAGACATGAATGAATTAAAAACATGGTTTGACAATAACCTACTAACATTAAACTCTAAATAAACACATTACATACCATTTTTCATAAAAAAACCAAACACGCCGTATAAAATAAACATAAGGATCCATTCTGCACCACACACTCAACAACACCACTGTAACTTATTGTGTACTAATATTGAAATGAAAACTTCAACCAAATATCTAGGAATCACTATTGACCAATGTCTAAAATGGATACCGCATATAACCATTCTTAAAAACAGAGTACGAAAATTGACATATATTTTTAGCTGTTTGAGACACATTCTAAGTAAAGAACTACTGAGAATGACGTACTTCGCACTCTGTCAATCCATAATCCAATATGGTATAATAGGATGGGGTGGCGCCTATAAAACTCACACACAATCTCTTTACATTGCGCAAAAACTAATAATTAAAATAATATTAAAAAAATCATTTCTATATCCATCTGAACTCATATTCAAAGAATTTAAAGTCAGAAAATTAAATACTCTCTTCCTGTATCATTCAACCTTACAAGTTTACAAAGAGGATATCCTAAACAAATCCATACCCTTCAAAAACACAGTAAATTTTAGGCAAAAATACACTTTACCAATTCCCATTTGTAAAAAAACTTTGGGTCAACAAACCTATAAATACTTAGGAACAAATTTCTTTAATAAATTACCAGAAAATATAAGATCCCTTAAGGACAGTTACAAAAATTTCAAAACACAATTAAAAAAATATACTGAAAACCTTAACTAAAAAAAATAAATAATAAATAATAATTAAAAAAATATATACATATACACACATATGTTTCTCTTATTCTTAATGTATACTAAATTTAAAAAAAAAATCAAAATAACCTAACAAATTATACTTCCTCCCATACACACAAGCATTTGCTTATTATGGGAGAACATTTAAAAAAAATATGTATATTTGTATTTAATAATTGTATTAAGTTTTTTTTATATTTTTTTATATACTTTCATTATATTTATGTATCTATTGTATGTACTGTACCAAAAAAATAAAAAATTTCAATAAAAAATAAAAAAAAATACAGATATTGTTTACGTTAATCTTTTTAATGTCACAGCTGTATGACGCTTTAGCCATGTTTCCTTTCCATTCCTTTGTCGATATTCTTTTTCAAACCATTTTTCAATTCATCGAATTCACCGAACCAGTGTTTTTATGTGCAATTGTCGATTGTCTTTCTGAAAATAAAAAGAATTTAAACATGTACCCCCGAGTTATCATTTTTTAAGCAGAAAAATGTAAATTCGTCGTAGAAAACCATAATCATTATTTGAAAATGTTTTCCTTTTATAAGGAGTTCATATTTCAAGTATTTTAGGTTTTTTACTAACGCTTGAATTTTTGATTTCCTCAGGATAACAGGTTTCCATCTGACAAAGTTCGTTGCTGAGAAAATGAGCTTTAAAAATTATGTAAACCTCATTCTCTCAGGCTTTGACAGATGGACCGTTGTTTTCTCGGGGAAACTAAAACATTTTTCTGCTTTCAAGCATTTTTATTTTTAAATAATTTATTTGGCTAATGAATTAATAAAGTAGGTCGAATGCAATTATATTGTCTATGGTGGCAAATGGCCTTGAACTTCTTCTATGTTATTGTCTTTGGTGGACCATTTTATTTTTGGTTAAGTTGGTGACAGTGATGACAAAACTTCTAGTATGGAGAAGGCCCGAAGATATCGATCTAGGGATTGGTTTATTTATGACTTGATGTATAACCTTGAATTTGTCAACAGTGTCAATAAACGTCTTACATATGAATCAGTTTCTGTGTTTAATTAAAAAACCTCAGACATTATAGTCCCCTTGCCCCAACTGCGCCTGCGGGTGCACGAACCAGTCGGCGGAGCACATTCTGTGGCAGTGTGAGATAATGACGGACGCAAGAGAGGAAATGCTCGATGGTTTGGACGTACCAATCAGACCAGTGACCAGTGTGGAACACTGATCTGGTTTCGAACAAGACGAACTTCGAGTGCCTGAGGAACTTTACAAGGATCTGGGTTGAGAGATGGCCTGAGCTTAGAGTCGCTGATTAGTAGATTTCGACACCAGGTGTACTTGTTCCTGACTTACCACGGACTTTTCTTGCTTCTATTCTTTTACAAACTCTGCTCAGGAAGTACAGTTTTATTTTTTTTTTTCATTTTTATGTTTATTGTTTGCATTTTACATTTTATGTTTTTTATGCTTTTACATTTTTATGTTTATTTTTTCTTGTTTACACAGGCCCTGCGTTATTCAACGCTCATGTTTATTTTATGTTTTCTTTACTTTACATGATTAGGTATGATTTATTTTTCGTTATTTGATGCAATTAAATGCCCAGCGATGACTCCCACACGCTCTTGTTTATTTTTTTTATGTTTTGCAGTTTTCTACGCTTATATACATCTCTTTTCAGTTATGCTGTACTACGAGAACTGAACTCAGTTGTTCGTTTTTGTACCGTCCTTCTCCCCATATAAGGGGTTGGACCCTGGACCGTGTCCCCGCCTACGTACCATGGCCGGTCTTCTAGAACTGGTGGAGCTGCACCTGTTTGCCGCGCCGCACCCCGTGACATGAAGAGGCTGGGGAGAAGGCTGAACGACATCCGAAAGCTGTCCGTCCCGCCTCCGGCGACCCGACCCTTCTCTCCCTAGGGTCTTCTTCATGTTTTCCACTTACTGTCGTCTAGACACCACCGGCTAGCTGGCTTAAGGACGACGCTGCCGGTTGCCGGGAGGCCGGACAATCAGCCTCCTTCACTGTCTCGGGGACTTCCGGCAGCCAGGTTGCGGTGACACCGGTTCTTATCTGTACATATGTTATTTTACTTTTGTTTCCTTTTTCTTTTACGTACAGTGCTCGGTGCCGCCCACCGGAATATGTATGGTCATGCCTCCCGCTGTCATGAGCTGATTACCCATGACGGCTGCTCTCATTTTAGATTACTAGGTATATTTTTTAAATTTTTGTTCATGTTACTGTGGCGGCCACTTGTGCCGAATTAATTGCACCGCCACTGGACTCCACCGAACGCACTAGAAGTACACTACGAACTACCTACAGCGTACTACCGCTGCCTGGCCGCCTAGAAATAATAATTCCACCACTTACGCAAAAGGCCTAGAACGTGTGGCTGAACCACACAAATGCCCACAAAAGGTTCGAGCGATTTCTCAGCTTTGCGTGAATTCACCCAGCATTGCCTACCGTGGGAGTAATTTCTCGCCGCGGCTATATAAACAGCAGATCCGCTCGCCCGCGGCAGTCAGTCAGTACCTTCTTCATTCATCGGTCAAGCAACACACACACCGGGAAGTGATACAACTAGTGCAGTGTAGTAACTCTTTACCTGCCCTCGCGGGGCAACAGCCCGCGCAGTCAGCAGTTAGTGAATAACGTTTGTCCAGTGTGACTCCAGGAACTTTACCAACACCTTCGAGAATTCCTTCTCTAATCACCATCCGCTGTCCGGCCCGTTCGCGCCTCGACATGAGATGTCTCCGTCCGCAGCACATAAAGCCCGCCGTGCTTTCTGCTTGGGACTCAACCCATTCTCTGGCATTCGAACCCACCGCGTTCCGCTGCCAGAGATCATCCTCATCGCCTCTCAAGGTTCCTTCCTGCGTCACTTGTGTGTGTCGACTCAAAGGCCACACAGCCGCCATACCTCGTCAACACGACGACGGTCGACCGCCTGGACCAAGGTCACTTCTACACCGCCATGGTGTAGAGCAACACGCCGGCTCCCTGAAGACCTGTGATCTTCACCGCCGTAGTCTCCTGACCTTCTTCTCACTCATCAGGCAGCAGCAACACTAACGGCACTACTGTCACTCCGCTCCGCTCCGACTTTCGCTACGTATCCCTAATAAAGACTGACTCATACTCGTACATCGTCTGCACGACTTTTATTTCACGCCCCGTCTCTACCGATCCGTCCGCTCCCTCACAACTTGTTTGATGGTCCACGAGGCTCACTGCTTTTGCATTGACACCTCCATGGGCTTTAGAATTGTAGATATTGACCATTACAGTACAGTCCAGTAGGCGCGCCCGCATACCGCCACCTAACACAGTATGAGGGGACATTGAAAGTCTAGATTCGTTACATTAAATGTAGAGCCGTTTATTCAAAAAAATTTGATTCTTGCGAAAACTCCGAAGGGGCGACCATAAGTTGCCTATACCGGGGTGGGACAGTGGTGGGACAGTTAATTCAATGATCTTAGATATATATAACTTCTTCATCCTGCATGTTCACTATCAGGTCCCCCTGACATTGGCGATCACTCTGGTAAATAAATCTCAATCTTGCGCTGCCTGGAATAGCTCCTCCACACTTCAAATACCGGTCCACTCTTGTACATTTCGCAGCCAAGATATTTGTCTCCTACCAGGAGACAAATCGACGGTGACCCTCTATCTCGCCTTTTAATATTAATTGGAGCAAGTGATATTTCTCCCCTCGAAGTATGTGAGCCAGATATTAAATTTTCTTGACTTTTACGAATGTGAGCAGTTCTCTATCTGCTCAAGCCCGCCTGAGAATTTCAGTGTTAATGATCATGTCAGTCCATGGACTTTGAGCATTTTCCGGTGAAGCAACATTTCAAAAGCCTCTAACCTGTTCATGATATTTACTTTCAAAGTCCATGTCTCACATCCATACAGCAAGACCAAGACCGACCACACATAATATTTTATAATTCTCTGCCTTAGTTTTAAATTAATATTGTCATTGCGGAAGAGGGATTTAATGTTACTGAATGTAGTTCTTGCTGCTACAATTCTGCACCTAACCTCTACACCTTTTTTTTTAATTTTCATTATTCAGGCACTTGCCTTGTTATGGTGGTCGATCTGGATCAAGAGTCTCCGTGAGAGTGCTGCCAAGGTATCTAAATCTCCCCACCTTTTCGACATTGCAACCATTTGTATCACTGAACCAGGGTGATTTAGTCGTCCAAATGTCATCCATTTAGTTTTATTGTCGTTGATTGTCAGGTCCAGTTGCTGAGTAGTATTATTAACAAGATTTAATAGATTTTGGAGGTCTTCGATACGGTCAGCTAGTAATACAGTTTCATCTGCGTATCTTATGTTATTAATCACAACCACGTTGATCTTCAGACCCTTTTCAGTATTTAGGGCTATAGTTGGAACAGAGATTAAACAATAGTGGCGACAGGATACAGTCTTGTCGTTCTCAACGCTGAATGGCAATTGCATTAGATCTCTCGTTCCCATGTCTTATTTCTGCTGTTTGGAACCAATACAGGCTTTTTATGAAATTTATGGTCTTGGGTGTCAACGTTACAATCCGCAAGCATTTTCATTGGGTCAGCATGTTTTACCCTGTCAAATGCCTTTTCGTAGTCAATAAAACTTATTTCCGAAACATGGCTTCAATTTCCTTACATTTTAAGATTTAAAGACTATACAACATATACACGAGACAGAGCCGATGGCTGTGGAGAAGTTGCAATCTTAATCTATAAAAGTTTACAATCAATCGAACGAACCCTAGACATCACCAGGTCCTGTGAATTAGAATTATGCAGTGTTGAACTATTAAATGCCAGAAATCTGAAATCTGTCAACGTGATATATTGTCCTAGTAATATAAATATCACAATTCAAACATGGAGGAAAGTTTTTGACCAGATGGGACCAGGAGCCCTACTAGGCGGTGATTTCAATGCCCATAATCCACTATGGGATAGAGGTTTACGAGCCCGGATGTTACCCTGGTATCTTCTGAACTTGTACTAACTTGTAATTGGAGGGTAGACACAGATACGATGGGTAGTGATCATTTACCAATTATTATCACTTTAGAAAAAACCTATTGTAATCACGAACCAATATTGAAAAGAAATTACAAAAAAACAGACTGGAACAAATACAAATCCACCGTAGATAAATTCATACAAAATTTTCCTGAAGAAAAACTGTCAATTCAAGAATTTTATAACAGATTAGAAGATTTTCTGAACAAAAGTGCAGATGAAAGTATTCCATTCTTTAAGAAATCTAAAAATAAAGCATTCAAACCAAAACCATGGTGGAATCAAGAAGTCTCTAAAGCTATAGCTGAAAGAAGATTAGCTCTGACTCATTTACGAAAAAATGTTAATATTGACAATTATTTAGAATTAAAGCGCAAGGAATCGAGTACCAGACGAATAGTAAGAAAAGCAAAAAGGGAAGGACGGCGAAAATTCTGTGATTCTGTCGATACCAATACAACCTATTCTGATATGTGGAAGAAAATGAAATGGTATAAGGGAATAGGAACTTATCGTCCAAATATCTTTGAGAACAGCGAATCAGCGCTAAAATATCTACAATATCTAGTTCCAAACGAAAATTTAATCGAACATGTGTGGACCGAAGAAGAAATATCGGAGACTACTGGTATTCACAAACTGATAACAGCTTCTGAATTAAAATCAGTATTAAAATCCAAAGATACCTCCCCAGGAATAGATCTGATATCCTACTCAATGATAAAAAAATATACCTACTTCTTGCCAATTAATTATTGTCGATATATTTAATTCAATTTTACGAACTTCTACTATACCAATACAATGGAAACAGGTAAAAATTATTCCTATAATTAAACCCGGAAGAGATCCAAAGCTCATGACCTCCATAAGACCAATTTCATTAATTTCATGTCTTTGTAAAACTTTCAACACTATAATTACAAGGTGATTAGAGTGGTATTTAGAAAATAATTTCATGTGTGATAAGTCTACAATAGGATATAGAAGAAAACTGTCCACAATGGATAATCTGGGATGAATGGTTACAGAGACCAGTTGGGAACAAAAAGCCGGAAGATATCGATCTAGGTATTAGTTCATTTATGCTCCAGTGTAAACAAACCGTCTTTGTTGTCAGTTGTTTGAGAGTTTGGCGCGCATTTTATCATTATTCGCATTCTAATTACAAAGTCTATATTCAAAAATTTTCAGTAGATTTCAAAATGTGTATATAATTCATCCTGTGTACTAACGTTTTAGTGTAAATACAACAACCAAATGGTTAGTTTTGGTATGAATTCACGACGTCATAAATGTATCCATATTTGCAGGTTACCATGAATTTATGCGTAAAAATATATTAATTTATATTATAACTAATAATAATTGCATATATTCGCATATATACGAGCATAATGCATCTGTTGAAATCGATTGCCGTTGTAATTACGTTTTATAATAATTGAATTAAAATGATTTGCTTTGGTCTCAGTGTTCAGTGAAAGTTCGAAAATGGCATTGCTTTGTGTTACATAAAGGATTTTTTTTTAAATATTTTAGTTTGGACGGAAAATATTTTGAGGTGACGAAAAGTTTTTAAATATCTTTCTACAATAAATAAAAAGTTATTTTTTTACATTACTGCAGAAAAAAGTTCATTTTCAAGGCTTTGAATAATGGTAAGCGATTTTTGAATATTTTTGATGTTTTCATAAAAAAAATATAGTTAGAAGGGCAAATATTTGTTAATAATAATATAATGTGATAGTGCATAATCTTTCCAAAACAGTTTTTAGAATGAGGCTAAGTTTCCCAAAACGTGATTTATGACACTTTTAGTCAAAATCGTGAATAACAACAAAATGTTCATTTTTTGACAGATTTCAATGTCACACCTTGTATGCAAAATAGATTTTGAGACAGGTTAAATTAAAAGGTCTTGAAATATCGGAAAATAAGACAAAAATATGTATATTTGCAAAAGGAAATAGACGAAATATCCTGAATATAAAAATAAATGACGTACTTATAGAACAAGTAGATGAACATAAGTTCCTCGGGGTATGGTTGGATTACAGATTTGCTTGGAATAAACATATAAATAACACCTGTTTAAAAATGAATCAGCCATCATATCTATGTAGACATAGTGTATATTTAAAATTCTTTGCCTCTACCATTTGTCATTACAAATGACATAAATGTATCCATAAAATAACTAACCTAAAACTGCAAAATGAATGATTTTTTTATGTAACGCTTTGGATAAAAAAATTTGTATAGAAGAAAATTTGTGTCACTCCATAAAAGATTTCAATTTAATTTGTCCTGATAAAGGATTTAGCCTATTTCATGTAAATATTAGAAGCATAGAAAGGAACATGGATGAATTAATAATATCATTAAAAGAATTAAATTATTTCCCGGGCTGCATAGTTTTAACAGAAACTCACTCAGCCGGTGAATTGAATTTCACTATCCCGGGGTACTCTTACTACACAACAACAACAAAGTTAAACAAAAACTCTGGTATTGGAATATTTGTATCTAACCAATACAATGTACTTAATATTAAAGAGATTCCACAGTATTAGTAATGTTAACATATTAAATATTGAATTTAAAGACATAAATAAACATTATAACATTATTGCTATTTATCGAACACATAGGTCGATAGTGTCACACTTTATTGATGAATTAAAAAATATTTTATTAAATTTTAGAAATAAAAACAATGTTTTTGTTGGAGATATGAATTTAAATATCGCAAGCGACTATTCTAGTAAGGATAAAGATAGCTATCTCAACATGTTAGCAGAACTCAATTATTTATCGTGCATAAATTCGTACACTAGAGACGTTCGAGGTCAACGACCTTCATGCTTAGATCATATTTTTACAAATATACCGGATATCCAAAATATAACAGCAGCTGTCATTCACACAACTATCACTGATCATTATTCTTGTATTTTTAACCACAAAACCAGCAATCCAATATTGCCATCATTTAAACAAACAAAATCTTCCAAAAACATACTTAATATGGATACATTAAAAAACAAATTTCAATCAGAAAATTGGATCGATTTATTACAATGTAATGATGTCAATATCTGCTGTAAAATATTTGAAGAAAAAATATCTAAATACATAAATGACTCGTCAAAAAATATAATTCCCAAACACAAACTGTCTAACTTCAAACCTATAAAACCATGGATTACTCATGGATTAATAGTATCTGTACGACGTAAGACTACGACGTAAGCAAGCTCTTTATAAATTAACAACTCAACAACCTAATAATAAAAACTTACTTAATCACTTTAGAGCATATAAAAATAAACTTACATATATCATAAAACATACTAAAGAAAGTTACTATAAACGGAAGTTGGATCTAGCTGAAAATGATAGTAAAAGAGTATGGACGGTTGTAAATGAAATAATTGACAAGAAAAAAAACAATAATAACGAAATCAATGCTATTAATCATGATAACTCAAAAACATGCTGTAAAGAAAACCCCTCAAAAGCTGCAAATATATTTAACACTTTCTTTGCAAATGTTGGGAAAAATCTCGCCAATCTCATTCACATTGATCCAAATATTATAACATCTCCAGACTGTAATATAAATGCTTAAAATAAAATGACAACATTTGAAGTCAACACAGAGGACGAAATAGTTTCTATCATAACCGATATGAAAGGAGGATCTGCTCCGGGCTTTGATGCAGTCACGGTTGATATTTTAAAAAACATAAAAAATCAAATTTGTAAGCCATTAATGCATATAATAAATACAAGTTTCCAAAGCGGAGTATTTCCATCAATTTACAAACAAACTACTATTACCCCAATATTTAAGTCAGGTAATCCAGAAGAAGTAAACAATTACCGTCCCATATCAGTAATCTCAAATATAGCAAAAAATTTTGAAAAACTAGTTAAAAAGAATGAGCCAATTTATAAAATGCAACGATATAATTAATGAAAACCAGTTTGGTTTTATGGAAGGTAGAAGATGCAATTGCAAAATTAAGTAGCCTTGTACATAGTTCATTAGATAAATCATTTAAATGCCTGGGAATTTTTATAGATCTCAAAAAAGCATTTGACAGTATATCACATGACAAACTTATAAGTAAATTAAGAAACATTGGATTAAATGGTTCAGCTCTAGAATGGATAAAAAGCTACCTTTTCAAACGTCCCCAAGTTGTAAAAATTAATGGTGTGCTTAGTTCACCAAAAATGAGTCATTTCGGCATACCGCAAGGTACAGTCCTGGGACCGTTACTGTTTATTATCTATGTTAATGACATATTCATACAAAAACTAAACGGAAAAATAATATCTTATGCTGACGATACTGTCATAATAATTGAAGGTACGGATTGGAATACTGTTAATAATCTAGCAAACATTGATATTAACATATTGAAAAATTGGTTTGATAAAAATCTCCTCTCTCTAAACACTGAAAAAACAAAATTTATCCCATTCTCTATCAATTAAATTCAAATTAGAACCAAATTTAAACATCATAATACACCAAAGTAAATGTAATAAAACTAACTGCAATCAAGATTGTGCTATACTTAGTCCAACTCCCAAAATCAAATATCTTGGTGTATATATAGATCAACATTTTAAATGGAAACACATATTTGTGAACTCGTCAAAAGGATTAGGAAATGTATTTATATATTTATTAGACGTAGAAATATTCTTAGCTTAGAAAACCTAAAAAGAGTGTACTACGCAACTGTTCAATCTATATTGCAATATGGTATTATTGGCTGGGGAGGAACATATGACAATATTTTAAATCCCCTCAAAATTGTTCAAAGGTTGATAATTAAGGTAATCTTAAAAAAACCGTCTAAATTTCCTACTGAAATTCTTTTTTCAATATTCAATGTGCCTATAATAGACAAAATCTATAAAAAATATTCAATTCTTCAAATTTACAAAGAAATACAGTTAAATACTCATAACTTCCAATTCAATACATCAGCAAGATACCAGAAAACTATTAAAATTCCTAAATTTAATACTAAGCACATCCAAAATTCCTATCTTTATCTAGGCATAATCTATTTTAACAACCTCCCATTAAAATTAAAAACCATCGAAAATATGCAGGAATTTAAGCCCAAATTAAAAAATTACCTGAAACCGCTATAAAAGTCCCAAATATGTTTACTTTGTATCTTAAAGTCTGCTATTTTATAAATCATTTGTTACTTCTTTTTTCTTTCATTTCTTAGTTTCTAAATCTCGGAGTCTACTATTGTATAAATCTTGCGTTCTTTCTTACGTTTCCTTTACTTACTTATTACAATAATTTTTGTTACTAACTTACATGATTCTTCCATTTATAATGATTTTTTAATTTATATTATGATTTTTTTAAACTCTTCAGGATTTTTATTTTTAAATTATACAAGATTTTTTAACCTTCTTATTATTTACAATAGCCGTTATTACTAACTTACACGATCATTAATTTACTAATTGAGCTAGAACTCCCTCACCAAACACAAGAGCATTGTCTCTTTATGGTGAGGAAAGGCAATTTTATTTTTATTTTTTGTTAACCTTATGTAACTATGTAACTGTTGTAACTTCATATGTATTTTTAATAAACATTGCCAATAAAAAAAAAAAAAAAAAAATAAAAAAAAAATATTTTGAAAGTGCTGTCAGGAAGAAGCTGGGGAATTCATCCACTTCATATGAGAAGATTGTATACTTCTCTTATAAGAAGTCGATTAGACTATGGCAGTATACTTTTTTGCAACTCTGCCAAAAGCAATCTTGAAAAATTAGAGAGAATACAATCACGAGCTTTAAGAATATGTGGAGGTTTCCTGAACTCAACTCCTGTGCATGTTTTACAAAGTGAAATGAGTGCCCCTTCTTTGCATATAAGAACTTGGAAACTAACTGCAAGATTTTGGCTTAAATCTGTATCCATTGAAAATAATCCACTAGTTTAAGAGGTTCTCAAACTTAAATCCTTGATACAAAATAGATTCTGGAACAATAAAAAATTACCAATGTTGATTAAAATTTGTTCGGAAATAATTGATTGGAAAATAAATATCTAGATATGTTCTCCTTCGAAACCTGGGTAGGAGCACTTAATTTGGAATGTATTTCAGTTGAGCTTGACAATTTTAATTCCCCCAAAAGACTACTCTTACCAAATGAAATTAGTAATATTGCAAGCGATATGCTAATTAAAAAGTATTCTGGATCCAACCAGATCTTCACTGATGGATCAAAAAAATCAGACCAAGTTGGAGCAGCTTTCATTTCAATGCCAAACAATTTTTCCCATCAAATAAAATTGAATAAAAATTGCACAATTATGAATGCAGAATTGATAGCAATCAAAGAAGCGGTGGAATATGCAATTAAAAATACGTGGAAACAAATTGTAATATTAAGTGATTCTAAAAGTGCACTTCAACATATTAAAAGTATTTCGAAAGGAGTTCCCTGTAGGAAAATAGCCTACAATATTTTGAACAAATAAGGTGGCTGCAGCAGAAAGATGTGTCCATATGTTTACAATGGATTCCATCTCATGTAGGCATACATGGGAATGAAGAGGCGGATTTGTTGGCAAACGAAGTATGTGTGAATGGAATCATCTACGACTGGACGCCAGACGCTGAAGATTACTGCCAAAAAATAAATTCCATTTGTAATAATATGTGAAATAATCATTTTGAAACGTTGTCTACCAATAAGGGAATATGGAACAGAAAGCTCAACAACGAACCGTTTAAAAGACCATGGTTCACTGAGGTTAATCTGAAAAGATCGGAAATGAGAATCATTTTTAGATTAAGATCCGGACATGCACTAATGGGAAGAATATTGTGTTTGATAGGCCTCTCTGATTCTCCAATGTGCTCGATATGTGAAAAAATTGAAGATGACGAGCAGTGGAGGTAATCCACCTCTTACCCGCCCTGGTATAAGTAACTGATGGTTACTCCTTCAAGGCTCTCGCAAGATTCTAATTTTTTGATTAAACGAAGCTACATTTATTTATTTTGAACGAATCTAGACCTCCAGTGTCCATGCATACGTTGTTAGTAAGCAGTATGCAAGTGCTTAACAGGAAAAAACAAAATGCAAAAAAATAGGTTAGTAAGACAAAGATAAATTAAACAGGGCAAAAGAAAAACCCATTCATGAGACTCCATGATGCGGCATTGCATCTGTAAAAAACCTGCAAGTACCTGCATAAAATAGAGAACATAAGAAATACAATAAATCTCAAATCAATTGGCAAGTACCAACAAAAAATGTGAATGGCTTTCGGTCTGACCATAAACTACACTTAGCTTCCGTGTCCCTTAGCCAACCACTTAGTGAAGCCTCAAAGAATGTTAACTGAATATTTGGGGTAAAATACCCGAATACTAAAAGAAAATTCAGCGTTGGGTAGTCAGAGGCAGGACAAAGGACAGCCAAGGTCGTCTGATCAAACCTCAAGTCTGCACATGTCATTGGGTGAGGCGCAGACAGATTTGAGTAGGATCTGCAAAATCAATAATGTAACTAAAGATGAAGCAGGGACGAGGTCCAGCACACCCCCATATGGGGATAGGGAAAAAAAAGATGACGAGCACACATTATCGAAGTGCATTAAATATGAACGACAGAGAGTTACAATACTAATGACCTCGAACTCATCGGAAGTTCAGAATTTAATAGCCTCAACTGAGTTTCATGCCTATCGAGAATAATGAAATTTATTAGATCATGTAAACTGGAAAATATTTGAAAGTGATTTTTTTTTTATTTTTTATTTTTATTTATTTAATACATGAATTATCGAGAGTACATATAGTTTTTTGTGATATTTCACCCTCCATGCTAGGGATGACCCTGTGTTATGGCGGGTGAAGTTTACAGTTTGCGGATATACATTCATTAGTATAGATTGAAAATTTTCACTAATTGATACAATCAACACAAATTCTCCTACAATAAGAGAGTTTATGTAGTTATATTGGATTACAAGAATAAGGTGAAGAAGTTAAAGAATTATTGGAAAAGATAAGTTATTTTTAGTAAATTAAGGAATTATTGATATATATACAGTTCACAGTAATCAGTCTTATACATATAATGCTGCTTAGATAGTAAATAAAGATATTTTATGTTTTGCCTGCTCTTAATACTATGCACACAGATCTTCTATAGTAAGAAAATGATATACTTATAGTTAGATTGGGTTACAAGATGAAGATGGAGAAGTTAGAGAATTATTATAGAATGAGAAATTTGAGGAGTTGTTAGATATAGATCATACTAAATAATCTTGTACATACATGCCGCTAATTTAGAAAATAGAGATATATTATGTTTTGTCTGAAAAGTGATTAAATTGATAGAGTGTAGAGTGAATGGGTGTTAAAATTATGAGGCAAAAAATGACAACATTGTGTGAGTCAGAAACCTCGATAATATACATTAAAAAAAAGTCAATAAAACAGGCAGACTTTCTTTCTTTAGTTACCACACTTTTTCAATAGTACGTAAATAGACTAAACTTAAAAAAAACTTTAAATTTAAAAGATTTAAGATCATTTACCATTTGTATAGAAGAGATAAGATACTTTAAGGTCAATATAAGAAGATTGACCCCAGATGTTCGCTTCAGGGCCCGATGCTTTAAGAAGGACCCTGCTCTTGAAGAAGTCAATGGAAAGGTTTTTACTTGCATCAATATTTACACATTTATAGTGCATAATGTAACTTATAACATGTCACAAATAAAAAGAGGTAAAAACTTGACGAATCGGGAACTTATCGCAAGTAATACAAGTAAGCTGAATTCCAAATTACACAAGCTATATTTTTAATATATTTATTGTAACTAACTGGCTGTTTGTGTATTCTCCGCATATTGCAAAGATTCCTTCTTTACATCTTGGAGGTCGATATCTATATCCGTATACAGCATTACACCTCCGCCTTCTTCCTGGGGCCCTGGTTCCGTCTTGATGGAAACAGTCTCAGGATTTAGTAGATCCATGGCCCTGCTGTGGTAGCGGCAGGTAATTGATTCAACCCAGAACGAAAATTCCTGAAACAACATTTTCATAACGGAAATTTAATTGATTGAGCTTTGAATATTTGGTTTGCTTGGAAAATTATGCCAAAACATTGAAGTCGCATACTCACGTAAATCATATTTTGAAAAAATTATGTATATTGTATTTCACAACGGAAATTTAATTGCGTGAGCATTGAATATTTTGTTTTGCTTAGAAAATTATGCAAAAACATTGAAGTCGCATACATAAATTAATCCAATTAATAGCTTAAAAAAAAGTTTTACACGTAAAATATAAAGAAGAGAGATCCTTATCAAATTATATTGAGTTCAGTAAAATAAGAAAAGATTGCAAAAATATGTCAGAAATTTGT
Organism: Limnephilus rhombicus; assembly: GCA_929108145.2. Taxonomy (NCBI): domain Eukaryota; kingdom Metazoa; phylum Arthropoda; class Insecta; order Trichoptera; family Limnephilidae; genus Limnephilus; species Limnephilus rhombicus. The sequence continues at coordinate 21,779,834 of OV815289.1, read as the reverse complement.
TACAACAATTACATGAATAAGGTGGAAATGTCAATTAAAGGAGATACAAAACAATTTTGAAATTACACAAAGTCTTTAAAAAATTATGATATTAGCATACCCTCCAATATGTGCTATGAAAAAAAAATAGCCAACGACTCTCAAAACGTAGCTAACCTATTTGCCGACTTCTTTAAAAGTGTATAGGTATGTCCGTGACTCAATAATAGTCAACGATTACTCGCCTAGTTTTTCCTCAGATCATAACTTAAATTTAGCCAATGTAATAATTGAATATAAAGATGTATTGACTCAGCTAAAACAACTGGATCAAAGTAAGAGCGGTGGTCTTGATTATATCCCACCTGTTTTCTTAAAGAATTGCGCTACCACTCTAGCATATCCACTACATTTTCTTTTCAATCAGTCATTACAAACAGGACACTTTCCTGAAAAATGGAAATACAGTTTCCTCACCCCGATATTTAAAAAAAGGAGACAAAAATGAGATGAGCAATTACAGACCGATCTGCCTTTGATCAATTATTCCAAAATTGTTTGAGAAACTTATTTTAAATAAAATCATTCACTGTATCAAGCCAGTAATTTCACCTAACCAACATGGTTTCACTTCTGGAAAATCTACTTTGTCCAATCTTTTAATTTACCAAAACTTTATATCCGAATCCATGTCTAAGAAGTTACAAGTTAATTCAGTCTATACTGATTTCAGCAAAGCATTCGACAGAGTTAACCATGACCTGCTGTTTAAAAAGCTACACAAATTAGGAATAGCAGGGTATTTATACATGTGGTTTAACAGTTATTTAAGTAACAGGCAATTGGGATCACATTTGGGACCAATTTTATTTTTGATATTTGTGAACGATGTTTTTTCTATTTTCAATGATGTCCAAGTTTTAATGTTTGCGGACGATATGAAAATATTCAAAGCCATAAGAAATATCAATGACTGTCAAACATTGTCAAATAACTTGCTTAACCCATTTACGCCCAAGACTAAAGTAATCATAAAAAAATAACCCGTATTATTTAGTAGGAAATAGAGTGTTATAACAATTTTTTTTTATTATTTACTAGGAAAAAAATGCCGTGCTCAAATGGGGACACTGGGCTCATTCAGAATGGTATTTCTCGAAGCATGGTTTTTCAATACACAATTTTTTTTTGCATTTTTTGCACATCCAAAGTTACTTTCTTACTTACTATGGCAAATAGTGTATGGCAACTGTTTTTTCAGGGATGTTGTAGTCTCACTTACACCAGATGGTTGAGAGGAGTTGAGACTCTTAAGCAGTGTTCATAAAGCCAAACCCAAATTAACCTCCCCTCTCCCTTCAACCCTTCCCCTCCTCTGCACTCTCATCCCCTTCCCCGTTCACCGGTGGTTTTTTATTCAAAAACATAACTTTTTTCCTATTAGTCGAAAACAACAGCGTGAAATTGCGTTGTTTTGTTTAATATTATAAAATTTTGTCACAAATATCAAAATGTTTTCCGATTATTTTGTAAAGAACTTAATTTGCCAAATTATATATTGAAATTTTATCCGAAACTAGATTCATCAGTAGGAGATTTTGACACTTGAAAGTATTTTATAGGCCTGATACATTATTTTTTTCCAGACTTACAAAAGAACTGATTAAAAAATTATTCGGTTATTTTCAAGGCCAGCATGTATTCTACTTGCAGCATTTTTGAAGCATTTTTAATATTTCTTGCGATCAAATTTTCAAACCAAAATCACATGATTTCGCATGGCTCGTCATAATAAGTTTTTATTTTTGAGATATGGCATCACCGCAGACAGCAGCCAACATCAGGGAGGTGAAAAATTCTGACAGTTCTCTGAATTCTGCCCTCAATGAACTTGGTAAAATTATATTAAATCTTGTGTTTAAAGCAGTGAAAATGGTCAATTTATTTCAATGACACTCGAAACAACTACATAAATGTGCTGTGGATATATAATATTTGTATCAAGTGATTATTCATTTAACATTTTATAATGTTTATAAAAAATATGTCATTTTGTCTCCAGACGTTTGACATAATGTCGATGTTTAGTAGAAAATTGTCTTTATGAATATTGTTTGAATTGAAGAGGTAAAAGCTTTTTATATTTTGGTAAATTTTCGATCGAACTGTCCACGCTTATTACGGATAATTTTTAGAAAAAAACCTTTGGTAAATTTTTGGGATTGGTTATTAGTGTCCATGGTTATTTTATTACGAATAATTTTTAGAAAAAAACTTTAGATTCGCCTTAATCACTATAAAAGGAAATTTTTTGCATTACGGGCGGCGGAAAACGATGCATTTTAATTTTAAGCTGGAGTTCGTGGCAATGTGTTGAATTTTTTTTTTTTTTAACTTTATTTATTCCCATTTCTTTGTACATATAATGTATAATAGCAAATATTATATAATAACATAATATACAATAACAATTATGAACAAGAAATGAAAACCCACTAAGGCACTGCCTGAGTGTGGGTAATATTAAAACAAAATACTATATTTCCAAGTACCCAAAGTATAAATTACACTTAAAAAAACATATTAAATATAAAGATAGTATAAAAAATAAGTATTACATAGGTAGAATAAGTGAAAAGGGTTTTTTCAGCTATTATAAAAATAAAATAAAAATATGGAGAAAAAAATACAATTTTTTTTTTTTTTTTTAGTTATTATAAAAAAAAAAAAATAAACAGAATACATATTGTACTACAGTTTAGAAGTTACAACAAATGAGTTGTAGAAGGATGGATAAATTTATAGAAAAAGCGTTTCAATATCTACATTATTCAACCATAATTTTACCTCTTTTACATATTTTATTTATCATTTGAGTTTGTAGTGGTAGAAGGTTAAATGTACGAGGACCAATGAAACTGCTATGTGTCTGCAATAATTTAGTATTGGTTTGTGGGGTATAAAATATATATAATTTATTCTTTTGCTCGTTCTGTTTTCATTTATTTCGAAATTATTTTTATTTTTAAACACATATTTCAAAGTTTGTAATATAAATAATTTACGTATATTAAATATTTTAGTTTCTTTGTATAATAAGTTGGTCGAGAATGTTTTATTTTTGTTATATATGACTTTAATTATGTGTTTTTGAATTATTTGTAGAGGCTTCATAAATGTATCAAGTGCACCACCCCATCCTATAATGCCATAAGTTATTGATGATTGCACCAGGGAAAAGTAGATCATTTTCAATTTTTCAATGTTTAGTACTTCCTTAAGTCTATAAAATATGTAGGTCAGATATCTTAATTTAGAAGTGATTTGATTAATATGTGATTTCCAATTAAGATTTATATCTATTGATACTCCTAAATATTTTATATTTTCGACATCAGTGAGTTCGTTGCACATGAAGCACATTTCTTGATTGCAACTAGTATTATGGATTCTAATTTAAAGGTTGTCTTTAGGTTTATTTTTAATGGTTTTATAAAAAGATAAGTAAAATGTTTTGCTATAGTTTAAAACGAGTTTGTTGTATTTTAGCCATGTGGAAACCAATGAAATACAATCAGTTGCTTTCGAAAAAGTTTCTTTCCAATGATTACCATCCACTATTATTGCCGTGTCGTCTGCGTAAGAAACAATTTTACCAGGGATTACAAAATTACATAAATCATTAATATACATTAAGAATAAAATCGGGCCAAGCACAGTTCCCTGTGGAACCCCATTTTTTATCTTTGACTCTGAACTGTAATTATTCCCAATTTTTGTTTTTTGTGTTCTGTCTGTAAGATAGTTAGAGAGTAGTTTTAGTGTGTCTTTTTTGAAACCTAGTTGATTTATTTTTGTAATGAGTAAATTATGATTTACGGATTATTATGATTTACATTCATTTATTGCAAAAGGTCATGTTTTCAGTTTTTGCACTATCGTTTTAGAACTACTCTTGTAAAATTTGTTAAATAAAGATTTTATTTTTTCATATAATGAAATACAATCCCTCTCCTCTATAAGTTTCCTTCAGTTATAATCTTTGATATATCGATCAATAGCCTTTTGTGAGATGATTTGGATATACTTATTTGTAAATTCTACCTGACGTTTATGAGATTTTATATTGATAGCAGTGATAAAATGATCGGCAATATTATTTTCAGAGACGCAAGCAGTTATTTTCTTGCCATTTAATACAGCTTCTCAATATGATGATAATCCCGTTAAAAATGAAGATTTACTGAAATTAGGATGTCTATAGATAGCTATTTTATTAACTTTAGTTTTGTCCTGGAGTGTGAGCTTTCCTTTTATATTTTCAAAATGTAGTGATTGGAACGATTTTGGCCTAAATTCAAATTTACTTCTTATATACAATATAATCCCTCCTCCTGACTTATCAGTCCTACAGTAGTTATATGCATTATATCCGGGAATATTGTACAAACACATACTTTCAATTTGAATAGATGTTTCACATAGCATTATAATGTCAATTTGTTTCAAACAATTGAGTAAATATATATGCAATATTTTTGTATAGATCTTATATATTGAATACAAACAAGATTATCTGACGCATTTACGTTTTGTTTTTTTATCCAATCTTCTAAATTATTTACTGTACTACATTCTATTTCGTTATCATTATCTATATACGAGAAATTATACTGAGCCATTTAATTCGTGGTTAAATTTTATGCAATACAATAATATTGTTATACGAAGTTTTGTTGATTTTACATATTGAAATATTTCTATAAGAAATAACTCTATATTATAATGCAGTATAAGCTTTAATTTAATACTTATCTGGTTTATCTATAATTACATACATTTTTTTCTAATACCCGTATTTTTACTTAGCATAATACAGCAATAAACAGTTATTATACAAGTTAATATTATGATAAAGCATTTCTTTTTATTAAAGACACCAGAATTCTTTTTCTAAAAGTAAAAGCCCTTAGTATAATATAATGATACAAAATAGTTTTCCATGCTTTTAAGATTAAATAATATTTGATTTTTAGATAAAACAATAAAATTTAATATTTTTGTTAGGTTGATTAAATCCCATACATAAATAATATATTTAACACATATTTTTATTATCTGTCCAGTAAACATGAAAAGAGAGCAATATAAAATAACTCCATTTATGAAACCTAAACTATAATTAATATCTTTTGTAGGTTTCAGCCCGTAAAAATAAATTATTTTCTTGTTATGTTTAACAACAGAAGTATTTTGAGTATAGATTGAAGAATTTAATGTTAAATTTTTAACAATATAAAAGTGATTGTATCTAGAGCTAATTAGTACAAGTACTTTTTGATAAAGACTTGATAAATATAAAATAAACTGTATGTTCACATCTAGTGTTATTTCAGAATATTTATGAAATTTTAAGATTTTTTTATTAGCTGTTGTTATATTTATGAATGTGAAATATAGTACACAGTGAATATATGCATATTTAAGTAAACAAAAAAATGTTATTGAAAGTGTCGTTATGATATTACTGTTCAAAAAATAATGTTATATAATAATTTTATTTTTGTTAGTTATTTCGTGATCTTTTATAATTTTAATAACAATATTTATGTAATAAAATGAATTTTTAATAACAGAATATGACGACTTATGGAAATCTAGTGTCTTTATACAATGATTTCTTTCTTTAAAATAATATAGAAATAGAAATGTGTAATGTTTAGCAATAAAAACGTAAATTGTATTTATTGAAATGTAGCAAATTCTACGAGAAAAATTCATACGTATTATAATAGCACTATATCTACTTTGAGACAGGTTTAATGTTATTTCTAGTCAATATTCTATTTTTTCTTTTGCTAAAATGCTAATTTTTTTATACACATTGCATTTCGTATTATCGTTTGCAGAATGCCTGATGTAAATATTCCAGTTCATTTTTTTTTATTTTTGCTATCACAGTTTTTACACTTAGGTTCTTTATCTTTGTTAGCACAATCTTTGTAGGAATGATCACCAGCGCAGTGTGTACACGACGGTTCGTCCTTTTCTTTATGAAGACACCTGACAGAAAAGCCCAAGTCCAAAGCCCAAGCAGTGAAAGCACTGAACCACAGGACGGGCATCCTCTACTTGTATTCTCTGGTACCCCAAATAGATTTTACCGGTAGAAACTAACCATCTTCTTATTTTAGTACTAACTTCTAATATCTAATTAGATGTGTTATTATATTTGTTTTTCAAGATCTTTTTAACGTCATCTCAATTTCTGGTTTATCTATCATTACAGCCTTGATATCTTCATTCTGTTCGATAATATCTTGTAAAATATCATCATCCTTATTATAGTCATTAGTAATGCCCTAAGTCAATGGGAAAGAGGTCAATGAGAAAACCCTAGCGAAGACGCTAAAAACGACATAGAAGACAAATGAACTATATCTAAATAACTTTAGTCCACCTCGGCACAGGACCCCCTAGTGAGGAGGACTAAGAAATACAATATTTTGTACTTAATTTCACTTTGCATTTTGTATGTAAAAATTTTTTTATATAGTCGCTATAATAAAAAAAAAAAAAAAAAGAAGTATTATAGTTGGTCTTTTCTTTTTAATTTCTGTAGCACTGATGTCTTTGAACTCGTCCCCAATAGCTTTACTCATTTTTTCCGCATCGTATTTTGTCGAACATTTTATGAGTATTCTATTTTTAGATATCGTATTAACACCAATCACTTTGGCACCAATCTTACTTAAGTTAATTTTCTTCCTGATTTTATTTTGTATATTTTCTGAAGATTCTTCAGCATTATTCGATGAAACTATTAATTTGTAATCACTTTTCAATATTTTATTTTGGTTTTCAGCTAGTTTCCCGTATCCAAATGTTGGTTCCATTATTTTTTCTTTTGCTTCAGACAATTGAATAGTTCAATGTTCCATCCAGTTTAATATAGCACTTGTTTTCGTTTTAATTAGGTGAATTTGTTTCTTGTTGAATTTATAAACTTTATCTTGAACACAATTCAGCAAATCATCAATTGCCTCCTTCGCAGAATCCATAAATTGATGTGGGTTCATTTTTTTTATAAGTAATCGCCTTCTCTGTATTAATTATAAAAATAAAAGCGAAACAAAAAAAGTTTTTTCTTTTTCCGAACCAAGGATCGAACTTCCGAACCAAGGATCGAACCCCTTCTCTCCTGATGTATAGTGCCACACTTTTCTCTTCAGCCGCTCGTTAGGTGGTCTGAAGGTTACGGGGATTGACGTCGTCACCAGGCAGTGGTCCGACGATCCTAAAGGCGCTGTGACGTCAATCTTGTAACCGTGTGGGACAGTGGTTAAAAACAAATCTTACAGATTGGAGCGGTGAGTCTGGACATCAGGAACCCTTGTAGGCTCCTAAACCATTTGCTCCAGTCCATGGCAGAGGGCAAAGGATTCCGCCTCTCGTCCAGCAGAGTCCGTTGGTCCTGAGAATTTTAACCAAGGTTCGTGATGAACATTGAAGTCCCCCAGGACCACAAACTCTGCCGTAGGGAAACGGGGCAAGAGGTCATCAACAGTATTACTTAGATGTTTGAAGAGTTCGGACGTATCTGAAACGCTAAGGTTCGGTGAGCGGTATAAACACGCGTAGAATCTTACCGTACTGGCAAGATTGACACGCACCCACATTACATCGAATCTGGAGTTCTCCAGATTCAACAGTCGCACACAGTTGACGTCAGTTCGGCTGAAGAGACAGACACCTCCTTTGGGTCTGAATTTTCCTGCGAGTGTGTAGCCCGGGCAATCCAGGTAGGAGGCGTCTGTAGGCTCGGCTATCTGTGTCTCAGAAAGGAAAACAAGGTTAGGACGTTGGGAGAGAAGGTGGTGGTGGACGAAGTTTAAGTTTTTGTGCAGGCCGCGAATGTTGGTGAAATTCACCAACAGTTTTGGCCTGCACCGGGGATTCCTGCTTCTCGCCGTTGTGATAGTGATATTACTGTTGTTTGTGCAATTCATGATTTTATACGTTTTTTTTTTATGGGATTATTAGGAGAAAGGAAGGTCCGGGAAGGAAAATGTATGAGGGATGGGTAGGAAAGCTGGGATCAGAGTGTCCAGGAGTGACGGACGTATGAATCCAACCCACCCACTGCGGTGCAAGGCAATGGGCCGGGAGAGTCCGGCTGGAGAGGTCGCCCAATGCGCCCCAAACGCTACTGCTGGGTCCCCTCCGGTCACGAACCGGCACAACAGCAGCGGTGGGGTTTTTGCACTCGTTGATGGGGCAGCCCACCCTCAGTCGTGAGCCTGAGGGTCGGGCCCCTGTACTACCGAGCGGCCCGGACAACGGTAACCGGTTGTAAAGGGTCTCCTTCAACCAGCATCTCCCTCAACCAGCATCTCCCAATCCGGCCCACCACGCAGAAGGTGGGCCGACGCACCCGCCATCAAGACCCAGACAACAACATTACCCCATGAACCCGGGCATCCCTGCTAAGTTACCAAACGTGACGAACCACTTGGGGTGACCTGTGGCTGAGGTGTTGGTCATCCAATAAATGGTTCCCAGGGCGGCGGTACCCATACCCGCCTACCAAATTGCTAGTCTCAAGCCCGTGTTATGGTGGTCGGGTGGATAATTATATTATAAATAATGCAGGTTATTTTGTTACACAATACTTTCAGGTAGGATATTATCAGTATCACCTTGGTGTTGGTGATACATCCACTCAGAATCCAAATGCTATTTGAAATCAGTGGCTAGTAGTAAAATAATTTTTCTCAGGGCCTATATCATCTTTGGGGATGCTGTGTGGAGGGTTTTTTTTAGGAAAGGAAGAAGGAGAGTACGAGGAAGGAAAGGGGTTTAAGGGGTGGGTAGGAATCTGGTAGGGTTCGGTGTGTCTTGGTCATCCACCTCCAAGACCTAGACAAACCTCACCCCATGAGCCATGAACCCGGGCACCCCTGATAAATCACCAAACGTAGCGAACTACTTGGGGTGACTTATGGCAGAGGTGTTGGTTATCCAATAAAAGTTCCCGGGGCCGCGGTCCCCATTCCCGCCTCCCAAATTGAGTATATATATATATATATATATATACAGTTTTATTTGTTCGACAGTGCGAATAATGAAAACCAGTTGAAGAAAAAAATATGATGCAGGGAGGTATGTATCGGATGGTTCCATGCCAACTGAGAATAAAATCAAGTCAACGCCTCTTTGAAAGGTCATTAAAATCCATGAAAAAAATAATTTTAAAATCGCCCATAACCCTAACGTAACGTATCCACTAGCTGCATGGCAGGCCGGATAATTTGAGAATGGTTGAGGGAGTCCTTTTGATTTCTCTAGCCGCTCTCTCTCGAAACATCGCCTTGCACCGCAGTAGGAGGAATGGATTCATAAGTCCATCGCTTCTGGACACACTGACCCCAGATTCCTACCCATCCCTCATACCCTTTTCCTTCCCAGAACTTCCTCCCCTTCCTTTCCCAAAAAACCCTTCACACAGCATCCCCAAAGATGACATGGGCCCTGAAGGGAATTATTTTCCTCAGGGCCTCCTGTAGCTAATGTAAAAAAAGAAGGAAAAATGCCATCAGAAAGACCGCAACAGAGATGAAGCAACAATTCAAAAAGATGTGGAGGGCTAAGCTAAAATGTCAAACACTGGCCTGAAACATTATAAGAAGGAGGCTTTTCATATTAACTACACATTCTTTTCATTGCTGAGGATCGTGATCCCTACTCTAATTGCCGATGGACAAGGCTCCTACACTCCTCGTAGGTCTGCTAGTACCGGATGCCAGTGATACTTGGTCACTCCAGCGCTGCGGTGACCTTCCTCTGACAAACACTTTGCCAGTGAGTATGAGTTTCTCCAAGTCGGAGTCCTCTGTTTGGCCAGCAACATGTCCAAAGTACATTAGAAAAAGTTGTGGATGCCTAACTCTTCCACTCTACATAAGAGGCCTTAAAGTTTCCCTCAGGGCCTATCTTATCTTTGGATATGCTGTGCAGGGGACCCATTCCCAGTAAGTAGGAAATATAAGCATATTTCTGACTGCTTCATTGAAATATGTTATCATATTTATGAGATATCATGTAAATACCTTATAATAATTGGATAATTTATAGAGCGCCATTTTTTGTGAACAATCACCTCAAGGGCACTCCAATCGGAATAAAAAAGGTTGTTTATTCAACCTAGTAGACTTTGCAGTGGTAGTCCTGGACCTGGGCAGGTTGACGGGGTCCAACGTGAGGGTATTCATGATGGGGTCTAGGAACTTCTCAGGAGCATCAGCCAGCTTCTCCTCGTCCTCCAGCTGCTTGCGTGCCAGGTGCCATTCCTTCTCCTCCACTATAAACAAATATGAAATGAAACTGTATTCCACAAGCACTCTGAAGATGTTCAATGCAAACCAGGGACAAGACCTCATCAAGGATTATCTTTCCAATTAATTAAACATCTCTCGAAAATTAAAACCGATTCGGTTTTAATTTTCGAGCGATGTTCGAATAAATGTATTTAATTTGATTCAAATTAAATACATTTATTATAAGTTAAGCGCTGAGTCAAGCAGGATGCCGAAGCATCAACAAGCAATTGTAGAACACTTGGAATATTTCTAAAGACAACATTATCCCAAGAAGGTGATGAGACGTGATGGTAATTGTTTGTACAATTGTTGCTTTCAGCATCCTGTATCGTCAATTCAATCCTAATCTCACATTATTCAGGAACTTTTCAGTGAAACCGTTGTTATTGTGAGAAGTTTTCAACTTATGTTTTACACACAAACGTCAAGTGCACAGAGGTGTTGAATCACATATTATTTTTAAAGTAAAGTTTAAAAAACACAAAATTATAAGAAATGGATTAGTTACATGTACTTCGTATCATAATTTTTGACAGGCATGTGGATAATTCGACCTCACCCTACGCACTCATAGCTCACGACGGAAATTAACCTACGGAGCTGAAAGTAGTTTCGTTGATGAATACCCACATATCAGACAGCAAAAAAACTGTGCGATTTTCATGATGCCACACAGTTCGAGTGTTTTATTTTCCATTTTTTACAATCTTGTTACAATTTCAAAAAACTATGTTTGCAAGTAAACATAAATATAATTTCCATAAACGACTCGAATCATATAGTTAAACATTAACATATTTAATTTAAAATAATTTAAAATAAAACAATAACTTTGTAAACACCACTTTTATTTTTATACTTTATGCCGACCGGGTTTCGCTACAACCGTAGCTTCATCAGGGCAGTATAATACTCTACTAACATTAGGTTACATTTGTGTTATAATATATATTTTACCAAAAATGGGCTGGACTCGTCAAGTGGAGGAGGAAGAGGGAGGCATAGATGGAGAATCGGGAAGGGAACGGACGTGTTCTTTATCAATAGGGAACAATCTTAGTATGGGACTTTTATTTAAATTAAGTTGGTTATTTACTACCTTACTATTAGTGTTTATGGCTTTCCTAAGTTCAAGTCCCTCTAAATTATCCAATCTTATACCGATGTCGTTTTTATGAATAAGTTTGGCGCCAGCGTTTTTGTCAAATTTATGATCGTTTTCAATCAAGTGGTTTGCAAATTCTGAAAATCCAGAGCTGTGTAAACATCGAAGATGTTTTTTGCCACGGGTGTTTGACAAACCAGCATTTTACACTAATAATAATATAGGAAAACTTTTAATGGACGGATAAGGAAGACAGTCTATCACACTCGGGAATTTACTCACTTCAATGCAGCGATTGCGCATTTTTTTATATTGGTAAAACAGCGCGCAACATAAACACCCGTGTCAAAGAACATCTTCGATGTTTACACAGCTCTGGATTTTCAGAATATGCAAACCACTTGATTGAAAACGATCATAAATTTGACAAAAACGCTGGCGCCAAACTTATTCATAAAAAGAGACATCGGTATAAGATTGGATAATTTAGAAGCACTTGAACTTAGGAAAGCCATAAACACTAATAGTAAGGTAGTAAATAACCAACTTAATTTAAATAAAAGTCCCATACTAAGATTGTTCCCTATTGATAAAGAACACGTCCGTTCCCTTCCCAATTCTCCATCTATGCCTCCTTCTTCCTCCTCCACTTGACGAGTCCAGCCCAGCCCATTTTTGGTAAAATATATATTATAACACAAATGTAACCTAATCTTAGTAGAGTATTATAATACTGCCCTGATGAAGCTACGGTTGTAGCGAAACCCGGTCGGCTTAAAGTATAAAAATAAAAGTGGTGTTTACAAAGTTATTGTTTTATTTTAAATTAATAATGTCACATCACAAAGTATCCGCTTCATATGAACAAAAAAAAAATTAACATATTTCTTTGTCAGGCTTCAACGGAAATATTACGATATTTTAAGAAATATCAATATTTTTTCTCATTCTTATTCATAATTTCAACAACTTTTCGGTTCACGTCGATACGGTGTTAAATTTCTTCAAGTATAATGTTCTAAAAATGACTTATTAGGGATGTGTTGTGTAGACTCATATAAAGTTTATAAGCGGCTCAATCATATACGAAAATCTCAAATAACTGCCGAAAATATGGTTTTCAACAAACCAAATTTTCACTTTCTTCCAATTATCTTTTTGTGTTCAACACTGAGGTGTTTACTTTATAAAAAGCATTAGATTTAGTAAGAATACCTTGATTGAAAAATCTCTTCTGATTGGGCCCCACCAGTAGGTAGTAGATGTAACAGGAATAGTTGGGCATGCAGGCGGTGCCGCCGACTGCAGTGGGGTGGCAAAACAGGACTTGCATTGGTCGATGATGCGCTCCAGGGTCCCCTGCCAGGTTCCAGAATGTTGCGAAGTGTGCGATGGTGCCCGTGGGGTTCAGGCTCGCCATTCATTGTTTTCACTAAGGAACAAGGACAATAGTTACAAAACTGCACCGGAATCCCAGCATCCAACAGCCTGGAGCCAGTTGGGAAGCACCAGTAGGTAGTAGATGTAGCAGGAATAGGTGGCAAAACAGGAGACTTGCATTGGTCGATGATGCGCTCCAGGGTCCCCTGCCAGGTTCCAGAATGTTGCGAAGTGTGCGATGGTGCCCGTGGGGTGCAGGCTCGCCATTCATTGTTTTCACTAAGGAACAAGGACAATAGTTACAAAACTGCACCGGAATCCCAGCATCCAACAGCCTGGAGCCAGTTGGGAAGCACCAGTAGGTAGTAGATGTAGCAGGAATAGGTGGCAAAACAGGAGACTTGCATTGGTCGATGATGCGCTCCAGGGTCCCCTGCCAGGTTCCAGAATGTTGCGAAGTGTGCGATGGTGCCCGTGGGGTGCAGGCTCGCCATTCATTGTTTTCACTAAGGAACAAGGACAATAGTTACAAAACTGCACCGGAATCCCAGCATCCAACAGCCTGGAGCCAGTTGGGAAGCACCAGTAGGTAGTAGATGTAGCAGGAATAGGTGGCAAAACAGGAGACTTGCATTGGTCGATGATGCGCTCCAGGGTCCCCTGCCAGGTTCCAGAATGTTGCGAAGTGTGCGATGGTGCCCGTGGGGTGCAGGCTCGCCATTCATTGTTTTCACTAAGGAACAAGGACAATAGTTACAAAACTGCACCGGAATCCCAGCATCCAACAGCCTGGAGCCAGTTGGGAAGCACCAGTAGGTAGTAGATGTAGCAGGAATAGGTGGCAAAACAGGAGACTTGCATTGGTCGATGATGCGCTCCAGGGTCCCCTGCCAGGTTCCAGAATGTTGCGAAGTGTGCGATGGTGCCCGTGGGGTGCAGGCTCGCCATTCATTGTTTTCACTAAGGAACAAGGACAATAGTTACAAAACTGCACCGGAATCCCAGCATCCAACAGCCTGGAGCCAGTTGGGAAGCACCAGTAGGTAGTAGATGTAGCAGGAATAGGTGGCAAAACAGGAGACTTGCATTGGTCGATGATGCGCTCCAGGGTCCCCTGCCAGGTTCCAGAATGTTGCGAAGTGTGCGATGGTGCCCGTGGGGTGCAGGCTCGCCATTCATTGTTTTCACTAAGGAACAAGGACAATAGTTACAAAACTGCACCGGAATCCCAGCATCCAACAGCCTGGAGCCAGTTGGGAAGCACCAGTAGGTAGTAGATGTAGCAGGAATAGGTGGCAAAACAGGAGACTTGCATTGGTCGATGATGCGCTCCAGGGTCCCCTGCCAGGTTCCAGAATGTTGCGAAGTGTGCGATGGTGCCCGTGGGGTGCAGGCTCGCCATTCATTGTTTTCACTAAGGAACAAGGACAATAGTTACAAAACTGCACCGGAATCCCAGCATCCAACAGCCTGGAGCCAGTTTTTTTTTTTTTTTTTTTTTTTTTTTTTTTTTTTTTTTTTTTTTTTTTTTTTTTTTTTTTTTTTTTTTTTTTTTTTTTTTTTTTTTTACATAAATGTAATGATGCTGTGTGGAGGGTCTTTTAGGGAAAGGAAGGAGAGGAGGGTTCTGGGAAGGAAAAGGGTTTAAGGGGTGGGTAGGAATCTGGGGTTCAGTGTGTCCTGGTCATCAGACCTAAACACACCTCATCCCATGAACCCGGGCACCTCTGCTAAATCACCAAACGTAGCGAACCACTTGGGGTGACCTATGGCAGAGGTGTTGGTTATCCAATAAAGGTTCCCGGGGCGGCGGTACCCATTCCCGCCTCCCAAATTGAAAAAGCACCAGTAGGTAGTAGATGTAGCAGGAATAGGTGGCAAAACAGGAGACTTGCATTGGTCGATGATGCGCTCCAGGGTCCCCTGCCAGGTTCCAGAATGTTGCGAAGTGTGCGATGGTGCCCGTGGGGTGCAGGCTCGCCATTCATTGTTTTCACTAAGGAACAAGGACAATAGTTACAAAACTGCACCGGAATCCCAGCATCTAACAGCCTGGAGCCAGTTGGGAAGCACCAGGCAGATTTGGTTGAGAAACAACTATAATATACGTGCACAAAATAGGTTATTATGTTCTTAGTTGAGGTAAATTAATCGTTTCAGAGCTTCGATCAATAAAGGCAACGCCGAAGTTTCAGAAAACTTCGCAAACGTCACAAAATGACGGCAAAGAGATTCTGTAGAGAAACAACTATATACGTGCACAAAATAGGTTATAATCCAAACAAAAAACATAATATAATAACTTAGTTTGGTTAAATTAAGTATTTCTTTAGTGTTTTCATCATGAAACAAAATTTAGAACAAAACTTCGCAAATGTCAAAAAATGGCGGCAGAGATACAATACGGAGATTTTATCAATGACGTTACATGATTTTATAGGGAAATTTCGAACTTTGATTGAATAAAATTGAATTATGCATCTTTTACCTTTTATCCAAACGTTATTAGTTGTTTTTTTCGGTAAATATCGGTTCGGACTGGCCACGCTTATTACGAATAATTTTTAGAAAAAAACTTTAGATTCGCCTTAAATACTATAAAAGGAAACTTTTTGGATTTTGGGCGGCGGAAAATAATGCATTTTAATTTTCAATTGCATAAAACCAAAATTCGCTTCGCGACCGACACAGCGAGAATCCGCGGCCGTACCTGTCACTGTGATGTTGGTATCCTTGATAAATTAACAAGAGCTAATACGACTGTAGCCGACTTCGTGGGATAAGGCGCGTAATTATTAAATTTGTCTAGCGGGCTTGTTTGTGTAACATGGTTTGTGATACAAAAGAAAATGCCCCTTTATAACGCCTACTCGCGTCAAGGCAAGAAAAACATCCCAGTTTTCAAGTGGTTTAGCGGCTACGCTAGATTTGTGTAACATGGTTTGTGATTCGCGGTATTTCATGTAGGTATCCCGCGAAGTCGGCTACAGTCGTATTAGCTCTTGTTAATTTATAAAGGATACCAACATCACAGTGACAGGTATGGCCGCGGATTTTCGCTGTGTCGGACCGCGAAGAGAATTTTGGTTTTATGCAATTGAAAATTAAAATGCATTATTTTCCGCCGCCCCAAAGCCAAAAAGTTTCCTTTTATAGTAATTAAGGCGAATCTCAAGTTTTTTTCTAAAAATTATTCGTAATAAGCGTGGCCAGTCCGAACCGATAATTACCTTTTTTTCAAGTAATTAAATTGAAACGTGGTGTAATTTCCAAAATCGGCGCCTGATAAAATACACTTTGACACATGACATGTCGATCCCCGGTCCGTTCAATGTTGGCAACAATTTGAATTCGGAAAATAGGCAAATATTCATATTTCATTCTGATTTCATTCATGACAATTCTCAGTTTGCATCGCTCTGAATCTCAACCGTTGTTGTTTTTTTACCATATGAATTATGACAATCTCTATGGCCGAATTATTAGGACAACATTATGAAAACTCACACGACTAAAAAGGTTCCACTTAGTTGTCTGGTCACCATTTTTTTTGTTATTTCACAATATTCAAATAGAATTACATTTAAAAATAATAAGGCTGGGTTGTTTAAAAAAAATATTGACAATTATAAAATTTTTCTTGTCATTTTTCAGTTCAAGAAAGTTCTATAATTATTTCAGTTTTGTGATGCAACTGGCCTTTAATGATAAAAAAAAAACAGAACTTGAATAGAACCGATACAGAACGTGAACATTAACTTAAAAAAAGTTGAATTACTCAATATATCGTCGAAACAACCTTACCTTAGTATTTATTGCATTAAGGGTATTCCTTAAATATTTTTAGAAACTTTTCATCGATAGATGGTGCTATTTTCAATATCGTCTAATAAAACACTTTTAACACGTTATGCTTTTTGATATTGAGATGAATTATTGATTTGCGGCCGTATATAAGTAATATTAATCTGTATAATTTTTTTTGGTACCTATAATTTCATAATCGAATAAAACGGCATACACAATTTCATTGCAAAAAATACGTTCAAAAGACTTTTCTCACAGCTCCGCGCGCGTTGGTATAGAAACACATTTGCGAAAAAGGGTGATTGTCAAATATTGACAAAAAGAGTGAATGTCAAATATTTAAGAAAGAGGTTTGTTTGAATCGGGCAATTCAGTCAACGCGTGGGGAGATTGGTAAAAGGAGCCAGCTGTGAATAACGGCATGTGTGCCGGGAGCTGGCGTTAACCGGACCCTTTTTTTAGAGGCCGCTTTTGCTAAATAGCTAAGGGCTCTCGTCTCGACGCGGCGTAGAGTCCCTGCATGCATCTCGTTCTAGCGGCTCTTTAACAAACGAGATAGCGCTAGCAACCCATGCTCTCTGCAGGCAATGTCGTGTGGAGCGTGTCGATGTCAAGCGATGTAGGTACATACCTACTTACGCATTACTCGTTTGTTTGCTCGCAGATATTGTGTGAATAGGTCAAAAGTTACATTTTTTCCTGTATTTCTGTGGGGCGCATTTAAGAAACCAACGAAGTGGTTAGAATTGTCAGACGGAGAAACAAATTTGTCGGGTGCTCAAGTCAGGATCTGTTTTGCTTCCCTACAACAAAATACATAATAGGGTAGACATTGTGATGTTATTTTCGTATTCTGCGCTGCCGTGATATTTGAGTGACAAGGACAGTTCCTACAGTGTGCATATGAAATCATTTTTCATATAAACAAAACTTTTTGTATTTTTTTAAAATATATTTTATTTTCACAAATGATAAGCATGTCATGTTAAGAGAGATGAGGATTGGAAATAAAACTTTTTTTGTACAAATATCTTATACACGGTGTCCGTAAACCAGGGCTGGGCAATCTCCATCCAAAAAACTTTTTTCGGTCTGAACACATCGATTTCTTTTTTTCAGCAAGTAAACATTTACAGCCGGGTGCACGCTTAGGTAAAGTACGCGGGTTTTGGCTTTCTGATTGGCATTGAGTTGGCGCGTGAGTGTCCGACTGGCACAGGAGCGCCGACAAAAGTGTGACATGTTTTTTTTTATGAAATACGAACTTTCCCGAGTTTCGAAAAACCTCACAGTAATTAAAAATCTTCTACTACCATCATAGTAAGTGGAAATCGTTGCCTGGGTCGTGATGGAAGAATTAGCCAGCTGAGGAATAGAACTCACGACGCCTGGGTGGGAACCAGACGCAATGTTAACTCGGCAAGTGACCGGTCTTATTATTAACGTATGAGACCGCACATAGTAAAAGCAAGTTCAGATTTTGTTTTTTACTCAAAATATTCAGAATTCGCAGAGAATGGAGGAATAGAAATACCATCTACTATAGTATTATTAAATCCCTACTTAAAATCTTAAATATTAACCCCCATGCCGGTCCTAGCGAATAAAAACTTCTGTCATGAATATCTGTTCTTATCGTTATTTTTTTCTGACAGTGAAGCATTTTTTTTTATTTACTTATTTCTTTAATTCTTTCCACATATTCTGGCCATATTTCTAGTCCATATTCATATCTTCCCCAGACGTAATATTAGAGGATGAGATTTCTCCACAAATATAAATTTTAGGGGTCTCGTCATCTGAATATTTGTTTACTTTATTTCCGCGCCAGTGTTTGTGAGAACTAAAAGGTATAATATAAAGGTATACAAGAATAAAATTTTTGAGCAACATTAAATACGAACCACCCTATACCCATCAAGCGATATGGGTGATCGAACAAGCATAAAATTGTTGACAATTACTACACATAGGCAAATAACTGGCAGAGGTAGGACACAAGTAGAAATGAGATCCTTGAGGTGTATGTGTGGTAAATCCGTGTATGATTGTTCTATAAGCGTCAAATAGATAATATTATAAAGTATGTGTTTAGGTACTAGGTACCTAGGTAGGTATATCAAGAAAGAATGCAAGACTAAAACCGGGATTTCACATGATTTATTTCATAAAATCTATGAGAAATATCCCTATTGAGAACCGGCTTTCTGTACAATAGAAACCCAAAATTGAATCGGCTTCAACTTTCGTTCTGCGAAATCTAACAATTTTTTCCGTTATTGTAATACTAACATTTTACCTAGTATAGGAAGTGTCTCTTGAGATCATTTTTCGCAAAAAACCGGCGCAATCAATCAATCGACGAATTAATTATTTGAGAACAAACAGTCGGAATAAAAGTACTTAGAGATGTACGAATGCGAATAATCGTTTTCTTCACATTCACTTTCAACTCTACCCATCCTAGGCATCAGCGAGAAAACGGGGATAGATAATTAGTAAAAATTAAACAATACTATAATAATAATTATAAAATATTATAACCTAACTACAGAATGAACCTAGAAAATGTGGATAATGAGTAAGATTAAGAAAGGTACCCTTATATGGTTTGGGCATGTAGAGCGAATGAATGAAGAAAGTAGGCAGGTACCTAAGAAGGTAGGTAGTTACCTAGTGTAAGAAGAATATATGACGTAAATGTGAATGGTAGAAGAAGTCGGGGATGCACGAGGAAGACACGGCACGATCAAGTGAATCAGATACTTTAGTCGGGTCATGTCAAAAGTCAGAATAACAGAAGTGTATGTATGAGACGATGTATGAATGTGAGTGAGGCAAAGAGTGTGTGCCAAGACCGAGTTGTTTGACCCAGTAATACCCGTATTCCAATTCGCCGTGCTGACGTTTCATCCCGTTTGCACTAAGTCTTGGATTCACTCTCTTCCCGGAATAGCTTCTTATAAAGGGCACGCCTCATTTTTATAGAATAACAATAATGCGCTGCACAAAATTTTGTTATTCTTGTATGCAGCAAAGTCTTCAAACTTCTAAACCCTTGGCAGACAGACATAAATCAGAGAGAATAGTAGGTATCCAGCTCGATCTATGCATTTTATTGCTTAGCACGTCTCAATAACATAACTAGGCAGGCGTCTAGTGATAGTTACAGATTTAAGAAAGTTCTTAATAATTACAGTCGCTGTCACCATAATTATATAGTTAATTTTACTTTTTTTACTGCGTGCCTTTAACCGCAAAAGTTCTTTGCCCCATATAATACTGGAACATTCATAAAAAAGCAAAACGAACATTATATCGGAATAACAAATCAAGCCACGTAAATTGGCATTTTTACTACAAATGTACTGACCACTTTAACGCCGTAGGAATGGGTTGAAAGCGTGCACGTGAAACCAATGGCTCTCACATAGGTTTGTCTCCTTCTAATTAATTAATTAATTTAATTACTTGGTTATTATTAGTGATAGAACAGTGAAATTTTGGTTCGCGGTAATGTCATTATAAGTATTATTTTTCGGTACTAAAATAAATAAAATGTTATGTGTAGTTTTCAAATGCGGCTGAAAAATAGATTGTATGGGAATTGTTACATCTGTTTCACCTTAAAACCTAATTCGTTGTGTAGGTACCCATTCAGGTAGGTACCTGCGCGTTTCCTTAAATTCCGGCAATCTTTGCTTTTTTCATCATATTTGCAATACTTCCGAAATATGTAGGTACCTACCCCGAATGAATAACGTGTAAATTCGAACTGGCCAACAATATTTAAACTTCCGATGGAATCTGTGAGCACGTGATTTGATGATTTTTTTTCGGAAAATTTCGAGTTTTGTCAGCATCTCCTGAATTTTTTTTCTACGGGATGGGCATGTAATTTTGGTATTAAAAGTTGCGGAATTCTCTACTGTATTTGATTTTTGAAAAACATCCAAGCCGAGATCGATTTTCGGGCCGCAATGAAGCGTACCGTAAAATCACTACCGAAAACTCTGAAAAGTCTGTTTTTTTAGGCTAAAAATTTGACGTCTAAGATTAACCAGTGAAAATTTGGGATGTATGTTTTATTTAAAGAGCCTCTCAAAAGTTATTATTTCGTTAGGAAATCGTCAAAATCTAGGTTAGGTTACAAGTCTTTAGTTTTATTGATTATATTGTATTTTAGCTGAACCAGTAAGTAGGTAGGTACTGTACGTCATTAATTCCTGGCTAGGTAAATAACTACTTGAATCAAGAATATCTGTATTTAAAGGAAAAATCTACATTTTCGTTGATTTTGCCGCTTTTTCCTGAATTGCAATGTCGTGCGTTTCATGTGTAATTGGTTTGGTAAGCTTTTTAAGCATAATAGAAAAGAAAGAGGAACTTTTACAATGGCTAAAGAACCATCGTGTGATACGGATTGAGCAAAAGTGTGAGATATGTGAAAGTGTTTGCACTTTAAAATCGGATTTTCGATACGTGTGTCAAAAAACTTCTATAAAAAATGTCGGACATAAACGCGTTAAAAGGAGGTGTAATGTCAGTGTGTCGACAAGAAAAATTACGTTTTTTCCGAATCTCGTCTATGAATCGAAAATATATGTAAATTTGTTTTATTTTGCGCAGTTATGCGCCCACCTAGAATGTTTTTTTTTTTTTCAAATAGAATTAGGAATCTCAAGCCATACTGCAGTCGACTGGTTGAACTTTTGTAGAGAAGTTTGTGTTGAATGGTGTCACAATATGAAAGAAAAAATTGGAGGTGTCAGAATTACAGTTGAAATTGATGAAGCCAAACTAGGAAAACGCAAATACAATAGGGAGAGAGCAATTAAGGGACGATGGATGTTTGTGGGGTTTGAACGTGGTTCAAAAAAATGTTTGTTTATGCAGTGGAGGACGGATCAATCAATCAATTATTAAACTCAAGCAAAAACTATATTTTGCCAGGCACAACAATAATTTCAGAGTGCTGGAAGTCCTACGATTGCTTAAAAGACGAAGGTTTTCAACATATATAAGTGTCAATCATAGCATAAACTTCGTGGATCCGATAACTGGGGCACATACTCAAAACATTGAACGTTGTTGGAGGGAAGTTTGTAGTAGTGTGCCGAGATATGGAAGGTCCGAAAAACATTACGAGGGATATTTATATGAATTTCTATGGAAGAGATCCCTTCCTAATCACAAAGAGAGACTAAATTCTTTTTTTACCATCGTCAGCAGCACGTACAATCAGTACGTTGACGACACGCAGCTTCCGCAGATTAAACCTCAACCCAGTACCAGTGGTACAGAGAACAATTCAAATTAGGTGCGTAAGTTTTTATTTTGACTAAAATATATTTTAAATAAATAGGTTTTTATTTTGACAAGAATTTAATTTATGATGTTTTTCGGCAAATGTCACATTTGATTGTCTATTATCGATTTGTTGAAAAAGGAATGTTACGTATTATCTGTGCATCAAACTTCGACAATACGAACGTTCCGTATTATCCGTGGGGTGGACCATAAATAAACCAGTCATTAGATTGATAACTTCGTGGTTTTTCTATGGACCAAGTGTCAACGCTATTTGACCATATACATACCTATATTTGACGACTTTTTATTCCATATGCGCAACTCTGTCGTCACACTTACCATAGACAAGGGGATAGAGGAAACAAAATAAAAGGCTCGACCATAGCAAATATAATTATCTTTCAGTACCTACCCAATTTATTAGCCTAAAATATTATTTTAAAAATAAAATTAAATGTCAAAATGTTCCCCAGGGAACAGAGCTGGATCTGACAGATCGCTGCCTTGAGAAAATGAGCTTACTTTTCTTTACTGCTCATTTTCTCCGGACAGAGCTTTGTCAGATTGAAACCCGTTGCCCTATGAAGAAACCAACTGTCGTAAAAATAATCTAAAATTACTTGAAATTTCAATCCCTTCAAAAGGGGAAGAACAATTTCAAATAAGATTTAGCTTTCCTACGATAGTATCGACTTTGACATTTATCTGGTTTCAACAGAAAAATGAAAAACTCAATTAAACGTTTTAGTATTTTATTAAAAACAGGAAATAAAAGAAAAACTAACTAAACATCACGCCGTTTCCCCGCAGGGGTAGGCCGATAGGACGGACCGTCAAACAACTTGGTCTTGGCACACACTCTTTGCCTCATTCACACTCACACATCGACTCATACATACTATTTCTGACTCTTGACGTGACCCGATGCAAGTATCGGATTCCCCTGATTGTGTCAGGTTTTCGTCTGGCGTCCCTGACTTCATCTACCACTCACATCTGCGTCATATATTCTACTTACACCCCACGCTTCGTTCATTCGCTCTACATGCCCAAACCATCTGAGGGTCCCTTTCAATCTTACTCATTATGATCAGCCTTGCATTGCATTGCTTGATCATAAATAATAATATTTGGATGATTTGTATAGCGCCATTTTTTGTAAAAAAATACCTCAAAGGTGCTCTGCACAAACTTATATTTCTGCAATCTAATTCCAACTACAAAGTAGACAATCCATAATAACAACTTATGGATAAAACTTGCATCCACCGGTTCATCGATCATTGATATGAAACTACCTATACGTACAACGATTTGACCGATGAACGCTTTGCTGCATATAAAATGTACATATTATATTATTTATACTCTGTACAGGCAGAAAATATACAGTATCATACGTAGTTTTACCACACATCCTCAGGGGTGTCATTTCTACAGCATTCAGTCCACTTTCGTCTGCCAGTTCCATACCTCACTGCCATACATCAGGGTGGGTACCAGAATTCCGTTGTGGACTGCTAGTTTCACTTCTTTGGACAGTTTTTTGTTAGCGCCAACATCATTCAGTCCTCCATTAATAGAATTACCTACATTTACCCTTCTTTCAATACCTCTATCAGCCTTCCCGTCTCTCATACACATACTTCCCACGATATACAAACTCATCCACCTTCTCCAAGTTCACAACTATATTGCACAATGTGTTCGTACTCTCTTTAACGATAAAAATAGAACAAATTTAGAAAAGCTAAGCGTACTGAGAATATATTGCTCCTGCTGCATCCTGGTCCAGTCCATGGAGTACTCTTCCTCCTTCTTATGTTCGCTCAAGAACAGCGGTGCAAGAGAGTGGTGGAACACGTCAGCCCCATCTCCTGACATGACACCACAACATTACTGTCCCACATACCTACAACAATCATATGTCATTATTGAGGTGCTAAATTAATGCTTTTTTATGTATTATTATAATAAGGTAAAATGCAAGCAAACCCAGAGATCAGTAGGCGGAGGCCGTCGTTCGTGGAACGTGCTCTCTTCTCTAGGGGAATGACACCAGTAATCTCCACCGGCCTGTCAGCTGTAAGGATAGGATTTGGTGTTTCGAGCTGAAAATATTAAAGAAAACATCTCATGAGATACATCAAGCCGACCGACAGTTAAAAACAAAACAAGATAAATGCAGAAATGTTTCACATAAATGTTTGTACCTTTTTGTTTGCAGGTTATAATGGTTTTAACGAGCATAATCATATCGTTTTGCGATACTAGTAACCACAAACATATGCACGACTTCTCAAAATTGGATAATAAACGTATTCAATTCTATTTCACTTGTTAAGGAAGCAAGTTTTGAATTCCCGTCGAATGTAAATAAACCGTTGAGAGCAATCGAGCAACCATTTTGATATATTATTTCACCCTGCTGTCAAAAGCTTAAATTTAAAGTTTTTCCATTGGCATCACTGGATGGACTGTGCAACTGTCGTCACACAGTCTATACATATACATATTATCTATCTTTTGTGTTGGTTGAAAATTTTGATCGGAGTTATACTGTTATACTTACCTGGGGTGGACTGTGGACTAACTGCATATTTATCCCGACTACAATTAGTGTATTTACATGTGTTGGGGAATTAATTGTACGTTTTTATGGAGGAACATTTAAACTGTCAATTTGAGGTCTGCCTATTTTCGAATTAGTTTTTCTGTGGAATAATAAAATTGCTACCTAACTTCGTCTATGCCTCAATCCAACAAGTGAACAGCTTGCTTTTCCAAACGTCTGACGTCTATTCTTTCGAAAAAATAATTGAATCGTTTAGTTTCTACGTTTAATATATATTTTAGGGTGAGTACGGATATTATCGGACACATAATGTTGTTCATTTGTATTTTGTTGTTATTGCTTCAATATAAACGATTTATGAATTAATCATGAGTGGAAATAACAGATCTACATGGTACGCTAATTTTAAAAATCAATAACCATCACTGTTTCCCAAAATTTTGATTTTAAAATTACGAAATTTTCGTTTATTATCGGAATTCGACGGGTGGCATCGGACAAATTAGCTCCTTGGTTTAACACCGTACTTTTTTTTTGTTTTATAATAAAACGGTTACTAATGATGAAAAATAAAAGATTTCAAATATATCAAGACAATATCTTTATTTATAAAAAAAATAAAATCAAGAGAAATACAAGAAAAAGGGCAAAGGGCAAAGGGCAAAAAAAAGCATTTGAAAGAATTGAAAAATATCGGACATCAAGTGTGGTATCGGACAAGAAAGCGGACAAAAAATATTCATGTTTTTTAATTAAAAAAGGATTTTAAAAAAGGGGTACAACCGTGTTCAAACTTTTCGTAACACGTTATAATATATTGAAAATAAAAATTATTTCTGGCACAATTCACATTTGTAAAAATGCTGGAAAGATTCAAGACCTGTATAATTTTCATGGGACCATCCGTGACAACCTTGGCATTGAATCCAGTCTTCTTCGAAGCTTTCTCCACAGATTATGCAAACTTCATGTTTGTTATGCTTAATCCTTATGTAGTTTTAGTTTTCTAAAAATTGATGGTGTTAACATAATTTACTTTGTTGTGTTTGTTCTTTGTTGGGCGGATTCTTTTTTGATTTTTTGATTGAAAATCTTTTTAGCATATACTGTTTCCTTTTCTTGTTTTGCTTTGATTGATAGACCCGGTACTTTGGCATCATTCTTTACAATTTTCCAACTTTTTGCAAGTGCACCCATATTCCTAAATCCTTTTTTCTATTTCAACAACCTGTCACTAAGTGTACTTTTAGGGACATCAAAATATGAGGCAGCTTCTCGAATTGTCATCTTCGTTTCACAAACGTATTCCACTGCTGATTTCATGTTGCAATCCTTCCATTCACACCGAGCCCCTGCTCCCACTTTTTTTGAATCTCGGCATTATCAGGAAAAATGGAAGAAAAACGGAATGATTTTTTGAAAAACAATAGCAAACCCTGTATACAATAATTTCGTAGTAAAATATACTTTCACACTACATAGGTGTATAAAAATATTAAACACTTTATTTGATGTATATTAATTTAAATAAATAAATTAATTAATAAGCATTTATTCGTGTGTTCGAAGTCATCCGTAACAGCCATGTCCGATATTAACCGAACGACGTGGAATTAAAAAAATAACTGTCCAACTGGTATGGGACACAAATTTTTAATATATTAATGAGCAGTAACTAAAGTGCGACTGCAACAGTCGGATTATACACGATAGCATCTACTATCACTTCCTTCTAATTCCAGAAATCCGAGAATAAGACATCATTCGTAGGAATACCAGTATATCTTTGGAGCGGAATATTGTAGAGTTATCCCTTGGTCTCGGTTTCAAAATATGTTTTATATTTACGGCTTCAAAATTTTGGCACAATATTCTGAGCGAAACCAAACATTCTAAACTCGTATGAATTATAGTGCCGTTATAACAATGTTCTGTTTCAGTAATATTTGTTTTGGCATAAATCAATTACAAAGGCTATCACGGAAGTGCCATGGACCTACTAAATCCAGAGATTGTTTCCATCAAGATGGAGCCAAGGTCCCAGGAAGAAGGTGGAGGTGAAATGCGATATACGGATATAGATTTAGACCTCCCAGATGTAGAGATGGAATTTTTGCAATACGCGGAGAGTACTCAGACAGCCAGTAAGTAACATTGAAAAATGTATCATGTTGAATTCTGAATTTTGACTTTATATATTGCTCAGAATGTGTTCCCGATTCCTAAAATTTTTATCTTATTTTATATGGGACATGATATAAGTTGCACAGATTGAAGTGCGTTGATGTTGATGGACTAAACACATTCCATTGACTAAAATCAATCAAACTCCGCTTTGAAGGTGCCCTAAAGCAGGGTTCTGAGGTCTTGAAGCATCGTTTCCTGAAGCGGACAACTGTGGTCACTCTTCTAGCTTATATTAACCTCAAAGTTTCATAAATCATTGATATCTTTAATATTTTCCTCTATTTGTTTATAGTTTTTATTTTAAAAATAGGTTAATTTATTACAATTATTTTAATTCTTAAGTATTTTCACCATGTGAATAAAAGAAAAATTGTTGTATGTCAAAGATCATTTTGTTTTTGCAGACAGCACTAATTCGGAGACAGTTGCCATCAAGGCGCATCTTGGATCCCAAGAAGATGACGAAGAGGCTTTTCCTTCCATGAAAATTGACATAGACCTGTCGGATGTTAAAAAGGAATGCTTACAACGCGTTGAACAAATTAACCAGATAGTTGGTAAACCTTTTCTCATATCAAAATTTAACATTAAGCAGTATCCATTTTTTATGCATTAACTGTAATTGTCTCCACTTGAGTATTAAAATCTTGTTAGGCATTTTAAAATTAGCATTCTCTTTTAAATTTGCCAACAGATCTGAAGACGCGTCCCGCAGATAAACCATTCTCTTGTGGTCATTGTAACTACTGCTGCTCTTGTAAGTCTGATTTCGAAAGCCATCTTCGCACACATGTCGGAGTAAAACGGTTTTCTTGTTCCGGCTGCAACTATTCTTGTTCTCAAAAAGAAAATTTGAAGGTACACATGAGGACTCACAGTGGAGAAAAACCTTTTTCTTGTACCGAGTGCAACTATTCATGCTCTTTCAAGGGCAATCTGAATATCCACAAACTGACTCACACTGGAGAAAAACCTTTTTCATGTTCCAAGTGCAACTATTCATGTTATCGAAGACGAGATTTAAAAAATCACATGATGACTCACAGTGGAGAAAAACCTTTTTCTTGTTCCGAGTGCAACTATTCATGTTCTCAATAGGGCAGTTTGACGATCCACAAACGGACTCACAGTGGAGAAAAACCTTTTTCATGTTTCGAGTGCAATTATTCATGCTCTGTCAAGGGCAGTCTGACGATCCACAAGCTGACTCACAGTGGAGAAAAACCTTTTTCCTGTTCCGAGTGCAGCTATTCATGTTCTCAAAAGAGCAAGCTGACAAGACACATGCTGATTCATAGTGGAGAAAAAGCCTTTTCATGTTCCGAGTGCACCTATTTATTTTCTCGAAGACAAGATTTAAAGTCACACATGCTGACTCACAGTGGAGAAAAACCTTTTTCATGTTCCGAGTGCAACTATTCATGTTATCGAAGAGGAGATTTAAAAAAACACATGCTGACTCACAGTAGAGAAAAACCTTTTTCTTGTTCCGAGTGCAACTATTCATTTTCTCAAAAGGGCAATCTGACGATCCACAAACTGACTCATAGTGGAGAAAAACCTTTTTCGTGTTCCGAGTGCAACTATTCATCTTCTCGAAGTGGAGATTTAAAAAACCACATGCTGACTCACAGTGGAGAAAAACCCTTTTCGTGTTCCGAGTGCAACTATTCATGTTCTCGAAGAGGATATTTAAAAACCACATGCTGACTCACTGTGGAGAAAAACCTTTTTCATGTTCCGAGTGCAACTATTCATGTAATCGAAGAGGAGATTTAAAAAAACATATGCTGACTCACAGTGGAGAAAAACCTTTTTCTTGTTCCGAGTGCAACTATTCATGTTCTCAAAAGGGCAGTCTGACGGTCCACAAACTGATTCACAGTGGAGAAGAACCTTTTTCGTGTTCGGAGTGCAACTATTCATGTTTTCGAAGAGGAGATTTAAAAATACACATGCTGACTCACAGTGGAGAAAAACCTTTTTCTTGTTCCGAGTGCAACTATTCATGCTCTGTCAAGGGTAGTCTGACGATCCACAAGCTGACTCACAGTGGAGAAAAACCTTTTTCCTGTTCCGAGTGCAGCTATTCATGTTCTCAAAAGAGCAAGCTGACAAGACACATGCTGATTCATAGTGGAGAAAAAGCTTTTTCATGTTCCGAGTGCACCTATTTATTTTCTCGAAGACAAGATTTAAAGTCACACATGCTGACTCACAGTGGAGAAAAACCTTTTTCATGTTCCGAGTGCAACTATTCATGTTATCGAAGAGGAGATTTAAAAAAACACATGCTGACTCACAGTAGAGAAAAACCTTTTTCTTGTTCCGAGTGCGACTATTCATGTTCTCAAAAGGGCAATCTGAAGATCCACAAACTGACTCACAGTGGAGAAAAACCTTTTTCGTGTTCGGAGTGCAACTATTCATGTTCTCGAAGTGGAGATTTAAAAAATCACATGCTGACTCACAGTGGAGACAAACCTTTTTCTTGTTCCGAGTGCAACTATTCTTGTTCTCAAAAGGGCAGTCTGACGATCCACAAACGGACTCACAGTGGAGAAAAACCTTTTTCATGTTCCGAGTGCAATTATACATATTCTCGAAGAGGAGATTTACAAAAACACATGCTGACTCACAGTGCAGAAAAACCTTTTTCATGTTCCTAGTGATATTATTCATGCTCTGTCAAGGGCAGTCTGATGATCCACAAGCTGACTCACAGTGGAGAAAAACCTTTTTCCTGTTCCGAGTGCAGCTATTCATGTTCTGAAAAGAGCAAGCTGACAAGGCACATGCTGAAAAAGCTTTTTCATGTTCCGAGTGCACATATTTATTTTCTCGAAGAGAAGATTTAAAGACACACATGCTGATTCACAGTGGAGAAAAACCTTTTTCATGTTCCGAGTTTAACTATTCATGTTCTCAAAAGGGCAATCTGACGATCCACAAACTGACTCAAGTGGAGAAAAACCTTTTCGTGTTCCAAGTGCAACTATTCATGTTCTCGAAGAGGACAAAAAAAAACACATTCTGACTCACAGTGGAGAAAAACCTTTTTCTTGTTCCGAGTGCAACTATTCATGCTCTATCAAGGGCAATCTGATGATCCACAATCTGACTCACAGTGGAGAAAAACCTTTTTCGTGTTCCAAGTGCAACTATTCATGTTCTCGAAGAGGACATTTAAAAAAACACATGCTGACTCACAGTGGAGGAAAACCTTTTTCTTGTTCCGAGTGCAACTATTTATGCTCTATCAAGGGCAATCTGATGATCCACAAACTGACTCACAGTGGAGAAAAACCTTTTTCATTTTCCGAGTGCAGATATTCATGTTCTCAAAAGAGCAAGCTGACAAGGCACATGCTGATTCATAGTGGTGAAAAAGCCTTTTCAAGTTCCGAGTGCAGCAATTTATTTTCTCGAAAAGGAGATATAAAGATACACATGCTGACTCACAGTGGCGATAAACCTTTTTCTTGATCCGAGTGCAACTATTCATGTTCCAACAAGGGCAATCTGGCGATCCACAAGCTGACTCATGGTCGAGAAAAACCTTTTTTTGTTACGAGTGCAAAGAATCATGATCTCAAAAGGGCAATCTGACGAGCCACTGACGTGCTGAATCACTGTTGAGAAAAACCTTTGTTTTGATCCGAGTGCAGCTATTCGTCTTCTTAATGAGAAATTTGAAGAAGTACGGGCGAACTTACATTGCATAACATAGTTTTTGGTATTTTGTTTGCTATAATATATTTTCTTGAAGTGATTGTAACAATACACTCTTATTTGGTTCCTGCATTGTGATTTGAATTCAACTTCACAAAATCAATCACAAAATTTGACTTGCTCGAAACTAGCAGTTATCGGTTAGACCTGATGTTACGCTGGGGAGTCTCCGACTTTTAAATTGGTATCACTTAAAACTACTTTTGTCGTAAAAATTATATGTACGAAGTAATTTATTTAAATACATTTTTTGAATAGCGATAATTTAAATTTTAAGTACTCGTTGAACGCGATGCATATTCAAAATAGCTAATGCTACGGGCACACTTGCTAATTTGAAGCCAAAGAGCATGCCACCGAGTAGCAATTGCTACCTAGAAGCATGTGTGTCGGTGTCGTTGCTTGTAATGAGTATGCTCATTTTAAGCAAAATGAGTTTGCTCACATATCAACAGCCGTTTGATTTATGAGCATGTTCATTGGAATACTGGGTGGAAAGGGAAGCCTATAAGCATGTGTGAACAGGCTCGCTTATGAACACGCTCATCCCAATCTGATCTCAGTTTGCGCCTGCGCATTCATTGCAAAAATGTCAAAATAGCCCGCTGGGGAGACGAAAAAACGTCGCTTTTCGTGATTTATTATGGGAATCACGAATATATTTGGAATACAAGGTCACTAAAATACCCACAATAGATTTCCAAATTCCCCAAAAGCTCCTTTACCTAAGGCGGCCAACTGTCCCGCAATGACAGTTGTAGTCCCGCATTGTCACATTTACAAAAATAGTCCCGCATGTCCCGCATTCCTAAATTTTTTTTAAATATCTATGTTAGTCAAATAAACTTCCTCTATGTTTAGTCTATTTTAGCCGTTTGGTTAAGTTCAAGACAAAATTTGTCTCTAGAAAAGGCCCGAAGATATCGATCTAGGGATTGGTTTATTTATGTTACAAGCAAGAGTCAAAGAGCGCCAGTGTAGTAGTGATTGAGTTGTTTACGAATTAGTGCATGGTATGACACGTAATATTGATAACCCATATTTATCATAAATCAAATCATATAATTTGTTGGCCATGCCGCCGATCGCGAAAAAGCGATGTTGTAAGTTCAGTGAAGACTGGCAAAAAGAATTTCCTTTTTGGCAAAAGTGTTTACCTTCATTTCTGAATGTAGTTTTAATTCGCCACATACGGATTTAATTTAAAACAGTTTTGTGTTCAGAATGTAAAATTCCAGTTGGATTCGTCTGCTGACATATTTCGAAGGGAAATATTCTCTTATTTGAAAAGTGAGTTGGAGTGGACCCCACCACTTTCCTGTAAACAAAATATTCTCCTTTCGAAGTTCATTTATAAAATTCTAGTTGCAGACGTGTGTGCTGCTAAAATCAAAGAGAAACCATTGTTTGTTCTGTGTGTAGTTTTGATTCGACGCATACAGATTTAATTTCAACCACTTTTGTATTTAGAATGTAAAATTTCTACGGAAAATATTCTCTTATTCGAAGTGCACAATTCTAGTTGAATACTATGTATGTGCTGCCAGAATCAAGAGCAATCATTTTAATATTCTGAGTGTTGTTTCAATTCGCTGCATACAGATTTAATTTTAACCAGTTTTGCGTTCAGAATGTAAAATTCCAGTTTGATTCGTCTGCTGACATATTTCAAGTGCACTTATAAAATTCAAGTTGCGGACTATGTGTGTGCTCCCAGAATTAAAGAGAAACCATTTTAATGTTCTGAGTGTAATTTCAATTCACCGCATGCAGAATTAATTTAAACCACTTTTGTGTTCAGAATGTAAAATTTCTGCTTATATTTCTGCTTAGGATTCATCTGCTGACACATTTCGAAGGAAAACATTCTCTTACTCAAGGTGCAGTTATGAAATTCTAGTTAAAGGCTATATATGTTTTTTTTTACACGAGCTCCGCACAGGAGGCACTGAGGAAAATAATTTCCCTCAGGGCCTATTTCATCTTTGGGTAAGCTGTGTGGAGGGTTTTTTTTAAAGGAAAGGAAGGAGAAGAGAGTTCTGGGAAGGAAATGGGTTTAAGAGGAGGGTAGGAATCTGGGGTATGTGTTGCTAGAATAAAAAAAAAACATTTTCATGTTCTGAGTGTAGTTTTAATTCGCCGCATACAGATTTAATTAAAATCCGCCCGAGATAGCATTTATAAATTTGTGGTAGAATTTATAAACATGATTTTTATTGGAAGAATACTCTTTCTCTTATGTGGTCATAAAAAACGGAAAAAAGTCAAGTCGTAATAAAAAAACGAGTGTGTTTTAGACCACACGACTGAAGTAAAATTTCACTAACTTATATCTCCCTCTCAACTTCCGTTCGTCTCGCCCGATCACACTTTCCATAACGCTCTCGTCACGCATTCCCCACTTACTCCCCAAATCAAGCGTCAAGCGTGCTGAAAGATGTTTTACTTAACAGGATTCCACCAAAAACAGGATTCCCCCCCCCCCCCCTCGGTTGACACCCACGCTACGCCACTGTGTCCCGCATTGATATTTTATAAAGTTGGCCGCCTTACTTTTACCTCCAAAATGAAACCACATTCTATTGAAATTAATATCTTGGACCCAAATCAACCGTCTTATTTCTTTACGTCGGAAGATTCCTAAATAATTGTATTAATTTTGTTTAGTTCTGAGCTAATGGAACTGACTCCATTTGACATGAGCATGCTCATTCTTGAGTATATGTGTTCAAATGTTGGCTTTGAGCACGCTCATTCACGAGGAAGCTCAAACCAAGCCTGCCCATTTATGAGCAGATGTGGACAGTTGTCGTCAACTATCATAAACCGGCTTGTTAATGAGCAAGTCTGTGTGTGAGTGTTCCCTTTTCAGTACCTTCATGGCTGGTTTACACAGTGCGAGCTGTGGCTTATGCGTCGATGACACGCGTTTACAAGCTACTATCTGGGAAATTCACTATTTGTTAGTAAAGGCTCGATAACACACGGCGAGTTTACAAGCTACTATCTACTAAGTTTAAAGGGTCAATGACACAGGGCGAGTTTACAAGCTACTATCTGGGAAATTCACTATTTTTTAGTAAACTCGTCCAGTGTCATCGTGTCACTTGCTAACTAGCAGATTGTTGACAATCTAGGAAAAAAAGTTGAAAGGTCGTCAACTTTACTCGCCTACACGCTCGCTCCGCTTTCTCGTGATTGGTTTATTTATGTTTCCAACATGGCTTCCGATGAACAGCTGATTTTGACTGAAAATGTGAAGAATTAGTTCACGCAGGCGTCGTTATTCTTGTTACTGGCGCTAAAAGCGACCTCAGTTTCCTACGCTTCTGAGCGAGTGGACAGTTTTGTGTGTCATCATGACAATCTCACTAGCCGATATATCCGCTTTTAAACTTAGTATATTGTAGCTTGTAAACTCTCCCTGTGTCATCGAGTGGGTAAATCGGCGAGTGAGATTGTCATTGTCATTGTCAAAACTGTCCACTTGCTCAGAAGCGTAGGAAACTGAGGCCGCTGCTAGTGCCAGTAACAAGAGAACGACGCCTGTTTGAACTAATTCTTCAAATGTTTGACAGTCGAAATTAGCTGTTTATCGGAAGCATAAATATACCAATTCCATCGGAAGCCTATATAAACTACAAAACTACTACTTGGAAACATATATAAACCAAGGCGGCCAACTTTATGAAATAACAATTCGGGACAGTGGGTGTCAACCGGGGGGGGGGGGGGGGGGGGTGAAAATCCTTTATTTTATTTATTTTTTATTATAACCTCACTTTTTTCACATAATTGAGAGACACAGTATTAAAAAAAATCATGTTCATGGATTCTACCACAAGTTGAAATTCTACCACAATCGGAAATCGAGAATGATGTCCATGTAATAGGATGACTATGCATCTTGTTATTTAATCGGTTGTTATATTCTGAACCCAAAACTAGTTTAAATTAAATTCGTATGCGGCGAATTAAAACTACACTCAGAACATGAAAATGGTTAATTAATTCTGGCAATACATACGTACTATTCAACTAGAATTTTATACCTGCACTTAGAATAGGTCTAGCTTCCTGCATTTAAATGTAGAGTCGTTGGTTGGGCGTACAAAAAATGGCTGTGACAATTTCTCCATTCGTTCGCAAAGCGGGATGAGCGCATATGCTAAATAAATAAAGTTCACTAAAAAACTGCCCAATGAAGGAAGGTTAAAAGGATGCCAAAAACTCACCAAACTGCACTTTCGTATAGTCCGCTTCAGGTCTTTATAGTCCATTTAGGCCACTGGTTTTAGTCTCCATTATCTTCACAATTCACAAAACACGGCGGTTTCTACAGCCGCGGCGGGAAACTTAATTACTAAGTTTAACAATTGAACATAGTTACGGGTCCAATTCCAATAAAAAGACACGGTGTTCACTCAACACGCGTGCGGCGGGTGGTATGGACACAATAGCGGGCCGAAAAACTTCACAGCTTCAACTTCACAACCAAAAACATATGCAGCAATTGCCCGCGGAACAAATACAATAAATTTTGGGTATATCACAGGCGGTTCACAGTTTTTGTGTGACAACACTTTTATTGTCACGCAAGTAAAGCGAACAAAGCACACTTCGTTGTTGGCAATTTAAAGGTAGGAAATGTAAAGGGAACAATGCAGTTATTCAGTTTCTTATCATAGACAAAATGATTTAAATTCAAACTGGCGCAAACATCCCCCCGCCTTGAAAGGGTCCCCTTTCTAAACCGCACTGTAATAGTATTATCGCAAATAAACAAATATAACCAAATACTTATCCTTAATTTCCTAAGCTATGTTTAACTAAATCTAACAAATAATAACCCATTATTGAGTCGGCAAAGGGTAAAGCCTCACGACAGGTCGAATATATGTTCCCGACGCCGTTTTAACGCGAGCAACACGAATTACTTCGTCCTTTGCGGGGAAAACTTCGACAATTACTCCTAGCGGCCAATGCAACGGAAGAGCGTTTTCGGACCCCACAATTACTACTAAACCGACCTTGACAGGGTTAGCGGGAGTATTCCATTTGGGACGTACTTGCAAGGTATGCAAGTAATCCAACCTTCAACGTTTCTAGATTGAATCAATTTATCGAGCAAGTCATGACGTGAGAGAAGGTTCCTTCTTGATGGTCATGGCTGGCAGGTGTTTCATCGGGGTAGTCGTTAAGAAATGAGCGGGGGTTAATGCGAGAATTTCAGATGGGTCTGAAGAGAGCGTCCTACATAATGTCCTTGTATTTAGAATGTAATCTACTTGCGCGAGCACTGTAGTTGTCTCCTCGAAAGACAGAATCTGATCTCCTATTACGCGAAAAAGATGAGTCTTCATACTTTTGATATTTCGTCGCCTCAGTTCTTAATTGTCCAAACGACCATTTTAGTTTTGGCTCAATCTCCACTTTAAAACTAAAAATAAAGTATAAAAAATGATAGTTGATCACTTAACTAAGAATTATTTAAATTAATGAGACCTTTGCCTTTACGGGAACAGCTTTTTCTTAAGCGCCTATCATAATGTTTCATTGAAATAATGAAAGAAAACCTTCTCCTCCTGTAAAATTTTCAAATGGTCGTTTGGACAATTAAGAACTAATGCGACGATTTGCCTCCCAATTTCCACCAAAATGTGGCGCGATTGGCGCATTTAGATGCCAATTTATTTTATTATTGGCCAAAACACTTGCGAATTCTTCACCAAAATGTCAAGATTGCGATTCATTCGACTTGCGTTTAGCTCGTGCAAAGTTAGTTCCATTGTCCGAATATATATTTGACACGGGACCACAGCGGGAAAGAAAGCATTTAAATGCATTCAGGAAACATTCGGTACTCAGACTTGATGCTAATTCAAGGTGTATCGCTCTCATTATTGAACACTAATAAGCAAATATATGCCTTTTGAGAACGAATTCCACGTCCACGTGACATGGTTACCTTTAAAGGCCCAGCAAAGTCTACGCCGACGTGCGTAAATGGCTTTACAGATGGAGTGACACGACAATCCTTATGGTCGGCCATTAAAGGTGCGATTGTTTTAGGGCAGGGGTTCCCAAACTTATTAGTATCACGCCTCCCTACTGCTTAAAATGAATATGCCCACGCCTCCCCTCGGCCCAGGGCCCAGCAAGGGGCCGTTCAAGTATTACGTAATGCACTTTGGGGGGGGGGGGGGGGGTAACATGTTTTTCTTCATTTAAATAAAAAAAAAACAGGGAATTAAAATCTTCCAAGTTGGCAACCCTTATAGTTGATGTTGTACGGGGAATTCCTCGACTGTATTGTGCGTAATTTTTATTTTATTTTCGTTTTCAGTATTCGTTAGTGTTTTAAACACGAAATACGCATAAACACAATTAAT
Source organism: Limnephilus rhombicus (assembly GCA_929108145.2). NCBI lineage: Eukaryota > Metazoa > Arthropoda > Insecta > Trichoptera > Limnephilidae > Limnephilus > Limnephilus rhombicus. The sequence goes on along the minus strand of OV815289.1, from coordinate 21,742,985 downwards.
GTGAGTTTGTAGGAATTATAATGTCATCAGCTCGTCGCCCGAGTTCTTAATTGTCCAAACTACCATTTGCGTATTTTACAGGAGGAGGTTTTCTTTGATTATTTCAATGAAACATTATGATAGGTGTGTAAAACGAAGCTATTTACGTAAACGTAAAGGTCTCATAAGTTGAAATAATTCTTAATAAGGTGACTTATTATAGTTTTTGATACTTTATTTTTAATTTTAAAATGGAGATTGAGCAAGAATGCAAAATCAAAATTATTCTTAAGGAGATTGACCACACTAAAATGGAGATAGAGCAAATTCTGCATAAATATTTTCCGTGCTTAATTGTGCAAACCACCATCTCAAGTTATATACAGGATGAGTTTATTTTCAATATATCTCTTTGTGATATCGACAATTGTGGTGGGATATATATATAAAAACTTATTAATTATTTTCTCTTCCATTTAACCGGTTGTGATGAAACTTTGGGTAGTTATTGTGCGCTTGCACGCTAAAACTTCTATGTATAATGGTGAGCTCTGACTTTATGAAATTTGCACACATATTCCCTTATTATTTTCTGTACCATTCATCCGATTCCGATGATACTTTCGTGAGATGTTTTACGCATGCCCGCGAAGGTTTCAATATATAATGGTGAGTTCTGGTGTTATCAAATTTGCAATTAAGTGAGTTTTGGTGTTATTAAATTTTCCTTCATTATTTCCTAAACTATTCATCCGATTGCGATGGAACTTTTGTGAGGTATTGTGCGCACGCCTGCAAAATTTTCTGTATATAATGATGAGCTCTGGCGTTATGTAATTTTCATAAAAATTAACTTATTATTTTCTGCGCTTCCGGTGAAACTTTGGTGAGTTTTTTACGAACGGCAGCGAAGGTCTCTGTTAAGATTTCAGGTACTGAAATATTATTTTTTTGTGATTGTCACCCTAATGGTTGTGGCAACATTTTTTTGTGTTGGCGATTGCCAGGGCGATTTCGTATTGCCACGGATTTTTTTAAATTTCTTCTTCTCTTGTTACCACCCGTCTTGGGCGGGTCGTTTTTGGCAAAACGTCTGCTGCCAGGTTTTCACTTCATGTGGGTTATAAAAACCGCGGAGAGTGATAGCATTATTGGGCTCACCGTACATGAGCTACCCTACGGGTCTTTTTATTGTTTGAATAAAGACCAATATTCAAGAGCTGGAGTTATTATTGAAGAGTTACTCCAGCCACACTTCCTTTCGGAATCAGGTGTTACCATGCCGGATTGCTCTGTCAGGAGAACGGAAGTTGAGATCCTGAACATATGTAATGGTCAGATCTGGGGTTATGAAATTTGCTTAAAATTATCTTATTATTTCCTACACAATTTAACCGATTGTGGTGAAACTTTGGTCAGTTGTTGTGCTGAAACCGCGAAGGTTTCTATGTATAATCGTGAGCTCTGACTTAATGATATTTATTTTTTAAAAAATACATTAGGCGGCTCGCGAGTTGTTTGAAAAATGTGTGTATTTTACAAAGTTAAGCGGTAGGGGGGGAAGGGGGGATGGGGAATCTGGGAGGGAGGAAGGAAGGAACGAAGCCGAGGGAGTCGCAAGAGTGAAACAAGGGAGGGGCGACGGGGAAAGTGGAAGCGGGAGGGGGGAGGGGTTGGAAGGTCAAAGGGGAACGCGGAAGGGACCGTGGAAGAGGGACGGGGCGGGAACGGGAACGCATGGGACGTGCAGCGATAATTATTTTAAGAAATACCATAGCTATAATTGAAACACATTAAAATTTGTTAAAAATTTATTGAAATGCGTTTTCGTGGGAAAAATACAAACAATCTGAGAATAAGGCAGAGGGGACGCCTGAGGGGAACAGGGCGGGAACGGGAACGCTTTGAAAAGGTCATGCAAAGATAATTAAAAAAAAAAAAAAAAAAACTTTAATTGAAACACATTAATATATTTTTGGAATTTTTTTTTGTGAGGAAAATAAAAACCATATGAGAATAATGAATTAAAACATTTTTATACCGATTTCAATAATCTTAATCTTGAATACATATGAAAATGGCGTTACCGCGTAAATGAATTAATTTAAACATAATTAATATGTTGAATGCCTATTTTTTGCATGTTTTTTGTCTCCCCCGACATAAATACTCACTTTGCGTGATAATAAAGATAAATCTAACTGTTTGAATAAGAAATATTGCGTATTACCAGACGGCCGGCGTAGTGCAGCGGTAAGGCGCCTGACTAGCATTCCGAAGGTCGCGGGATGGAATCCCGGCGTGGCAAATAAATTTTATTTGATTAATTTGTGTAATTCACAATTTATTCATTTAAAATAATATATAGTAAATTTGCAGCACGTTCCAGAGTGGAAGATACTCTCAGTATCGCCCTGGTGTAAGACCACCATTCAGAATTGAAACGTTGCTTGAAATGGCTTCTGCCGTGTTTGGTGACCAGATCTGAATAGCCAGGTACTTCCCCACCTTCCTATTCCCTATCTCCTTCCCCTCCCCACTACCTACAGCTTCACAACATACTCTAATTGGGGATGCCATAGTCCCACTGGCCATAGTCCCAACTGCTCCAGGGAGCAGTTGGGACTCTTGTGCGGTATTCATGTAAAAAAAAGCGGCGTAATTCACAAATAATAAAATATTTTTCACAGAGTCAATAGTTATTGAGTTATAATCAAAATCCTGGAAAAACTCTTTTTTTTAATGTTCTTTAGCTAAAACTCAAATCCCAACCATATTTTTGTTGGCGAAACTCGGATCACCCCACACACATAAATGAGGAAAAAATCAGAACGGCACCAGAATTTATATCAACAAACTGCCTGATGACGGGACTTATTCTTAAATGTCAAACAAAGGCATCATACAAATACGGATAAACTGACAATTTCGAATCGAACTTCTAACTTTAATATGAAATGATAATCAACAAAACTGATTTCGACAATAAAAACTCTTGGAAAGGAGAACTGTGTTAAAACCGAAAAATGAACACGCTGTATTACAAAGTTCCTTGCCATTTATAAAACAAAACTGAAACGTCATTGATAAAGACACTTAAAACTAATACTAACCGCTCTATTTCAGCACTGCTGCGTATGTATGATCTTTTGTCAATAGTTTTAGACATTTTGTTGTAATTTCGTTATTCAAAAACTCACTTGTAATACAATTAAATGCCTTTTGCTTCCTCGTAACACACCACAATAACAAAAACAATGTGAAGTAAACAAACAACATGGCGGCGCGGTATCGTGGATCGGCGTGCTGTGATTGGTCGATTGGTGGAGTTTGACTAATCTAGCCCGCAAATTTTATTTCGCGGCAACTGAGATTGAACTAAGAAGGAGTTTAACTAATTAAGAACTCACTTTTAGAATATTGTTGTGGACATCGACATTTTAAAAAGCTTGTAATTAATTGTATATGGCTCGTAAAACTATTTTTTATTTATCTAACGATGCGAAATTTTATCCTTAACATGATTGCATTTAAAACTCATTTTCGATAAAATGGTAGTTTGCACAATTAAGAACTCGGGCGACGAGCTGTTAGTGGCCTATAAAAGCTCTCATGCTGACTTTCCAGCGCAGCGCAACCAAAAAATGTCAACCATATTTGGAAGACAGCAAAAGAAAAAATAATGAAAAATTTATGGAACATATGAATGATGTTATATGAGAGTTTTTAGTTGGAACAACGCTTTTTAGTTATTACACACAGGTTAGTTTACTGCTAAAATATAAAAATATTATTTAAATATAGGTTTCGTAGTACATGCATAGTTACACTCAGAACATGAAAAAGGTTTTCTCCACTTTGAATCGCACTATGGATTTTTAAATCTCCCTTTCGAGAACTTCAATAACCACGTTCGGGACAAAAATGGTCTTGTCTCCTGAAGGTAAACATGTGATTTTTGTGCCTCTTTGTAGAACACGAATAGTCGCAGTAGAAACATGTGAGTGGTTTTATAGCACAGTGAATCAGCGAATGATTTCTAAAAAGTTCCTTTGTACAACATGAATAATTGCAGTCTGGACATGAAAAGGGTTTTTGTCCAGTGTGGGTAAACATGTGACTTTTTAGATAACCTTTTGTAGCGCCTAAGAAAAAGGTTTTTCATCACTGTTTTATTTATTTTTTTCGAGAAGAAGAATAGTTGCAGTCAGGGCTTGAAATGAGTTTTTTTAACACTGTGGGTAAACATGTGATTTTTTGTTTTTTTTTTTTAAATAGTAAATGAATATGAATAGTAATAATATGAAGAGTTGCATTCAGAACATGAAAAAGGTTTTTCGTCACTGTGAGTTAGCAAGTGCCGTTTTAGCTATTTTTTTCTAGAAGAGGAATAGTTGCAGTCACAACATGAATAAGGTTTTTCTTCACTGTGGGTAAACATGTGATTTTTAGATTTCTCTTCGTAGTACATAAATAATTGCACTATGAGTCAGCAAGTGACTTCTTAGATATCTCTTTTGAGGACACGAATAGTTGCAGCCAGGACATGAAAATGGTTTTTCTCTTTTGTGAATCATACTGTGGATTTTTAAATCTTCCCTTTGAGAACTTATATAACTGCATTCGGAACATGAAAAAGGGTTTACTCCACAGATGCGTGCGGTAGCGCGGGTATACGGCGATCGTAGTGATACCGCCGCCCGCGCCCGCGCCCCCCTGTACATGTCTTCGCGCCCCCCACTTTGAAAATCAATGTTTTAGGGTGTAGCCGAAAACATGAATTGCACTTATGTAAGCGATTTCTAATTAAACTACGGGCCGATAGAATCCAATATTTCTGCTTCAAAATAGACATTAATAATGCGAGACCCGAGTGGCAATGAATTTTATGATAATAATCAACAAATAAATTCAATGTGTGATCTTTTCGTGGAAGGACTATGGGGTGTTTTTGATCATAATCTAAATCCGAATTAACTAATCGAACCCCCAATCTCATAAGTCCGTCGTGCAAAAACGGCCTCAGACGTTGAAATATGGGTTTACGCGTTTTTCCTTGTTTAATATACGTAAACTCACGGAAAAAATAAGCCAATTGTATTTCGCGAAATACTCTGAGTTCTACAAACTCAAAGTCCAATCCAGTTATGTGTCGTCGATACGGCACTTTAAGAAATCTAAATACATAAAACAAACAACGTAATAATTTATTCCACGAAGAAAAGCGTTTCGACAAGTTTATTTATTGTTTTTGTGTTTAATTCGTAGAACTCCATTTTAATTTTTAGAAATTTAATTAAAATTAAATTTGATAATGTTATTATCGAGTTCTGCAAGTTTTTTGGTTAGTGTTTTAGTTACAGCTGTTTCGACTTGTAAGGTCATTTTCAAACTGTGTGACAGTTTGAAACTTACAAGTCGAAACAGCTGTAACTAAAACACTAACCAAAAAACTTGCAGAACTCGATAATAACATTAACAAATTTAATTTTAATTAAATTTCTAAAAATTTCGACAAGTTGAGTATATCATACTCCTCTAAACTAAAAGTCACTACCAACGACGTAGTCTCTAGTTCGGGCGGTTGCGTCACCATGGTGACGTCATAAGCGGTAATAGGCCACTGTTTGGACCTCAATTTTATCCATGGCAGAACATGGATCCATAGCGGGTGATCCAAAGGTTTTAGTTGCGGATTATCATGCGTGGAATTAATCGTGCTAATGTTGTTGTTGCGGTGGTCACTCTCGGGCGGTGAGTGCAAACATTGGTGCGTTTCCGGCAGCGAGTCGGAAATGGGTGGCGGCCGAGGGGAGGCCTCTTCCAGTTTGGCTTCCTCGGATTTGCCCATAGCGGGGGAGAGGGGTATCGTGGTGATCTTACCCTCTCGTGCGTGCATTCTAACTTCATGGTGCGGTATTATACAAGATGGCGATTGATCCTCCTTATTTGGTGCGATAGGAGACAAATTATCCTTTTCAAAATATTCACTAATAGTATTATTACTCGTGTAAGCGTCTCTCAATTTAGGAGAGTCTTCCAATTTGCGTTCGAGGCATATTATTTGCTATTGCAAACGAATCTCCAAGTGCTGAAGCATCTCGCTTAAATGGTAAGGCTCCAAAATACCTTCCATTTACACATTCACGATCTTCAGGACCTTTAGATGGTGCGTTTACCTCTTCTAATTTCCAAAATCTTTTGAGACGAATATCTTCTGATTCGCTCATCACAGCTCAACAAGATACGGTAGCATTTTTCTCAACTCGCGTTGGTGCTGTTCGCAAAATAACGTATCCTAAAACCGTTTCTAAAGCAAACAAATTATGCCTATGCGAAGGATCCTGAACCCTTTTTGACAACAGGAGATGCGGGAAGAGCTGAGCTCCTATCAACATATCAATTTCTCCTAGTTCTCCAAACGATCCGTCTGCCAAGGGTAAGTTATTCAAGTATGAAAATGAAGGTACGTCCACTTTGGCGGTAGGTAAACATTCTGTCACCTTGTCCACTATCAACGAAGTTACATTGTAATTTATTGCCCGATTAAAACGAGAATAAATTTTGGTATTTATCGAACATCTAATGGGTTTTGAAGACCCTCCAATTCCTTTAACTGTGGAACAAGATGGGCGTTGATATTCAAAGAAATCCAACTTTCTGCAACAATCACGAGTTATGAAATTACTTTGAGAAGAGAAAATTCCTCTTGAATATTTGCGTCTGCAATCCCCTTTGAAAGTTCAAATATTTTTTTAATACGTCCGTTTAATGCCTCACGCTGCGACGTCATCAATTTCAATTTCTTTTCCTTTGCCGATGCCATAATGCAAAATAAATAATCTATGCAAAAAGAAAAGAAAATAAATAATTAAATCTATTATATTTAAACTATTCGGTAGGCGCAGGTTAAATACCTAGCTCAGTAATGGCAAGGTTAACAAACTACTCAGGGCCGGGCGCCGGCTTTGCTCGAAAATAGCTTTTTATTTTTTGGTTTATTTTATTTACATATGCATACATATTACAATACATTACAATGTGATCATTTGTCTGTCCAACTGGGCAGAATACCCGTTTCGGGACAGCCAAATTGTATATTTAGTTCATAATATTCTTAACAAAGGAGTGGTTTCGTTCAAGATATCACGGGAATTTGCTTCTGTCAAGACAACTTTTGAGAACATTAAGAATTGTATATAATTAAGGGATGGTTTCTTTGTCTTTAACAGAATCGCAAGATGTGATTTTTCAATTTGGAGAACATAAATAAATGCATTAAGAGTGAATGCATTTATTAATGTTCTATGAGTGTTTTCTTTAGTGAGATCACAAGTAAGAGATTCTTTCCATTTTAGAGAACATTTACAATTGCATAGTCAGAATTTACACATTTATAAACCAATATTTGACATATGAATTCCCAATGTATTTATAACTATTTAATTATAATAAAGTACTATAATTTATAGAATTTCTTAAATAGTTGAAAATTACACAATTATAATCCAAATATCCAAATCCAAAACGTTGGCTAAAGAAGGAGGTAGCGCAACACGGCATAATACCCCAAAAACTAATAACAAAAAATGACAATTTTTTTATTTTTATTTTTTTATTTTTTTATTATTTATTGAAACATTTATTATAATTACAATTTTACAACAAAATAATTTTTTTTTACAGGTTTTTTTTTACTACTCTTCCATTAAAAGCATTTGCTTGTGTATGGAAGGGGAGTGTACATAAATGCTATTAGTTATTAGTTAGGTATAAGTTAGTACTTAAATAATGAATTGTACATAAATATATGTGAGCTACAGTATTTATTTGATAATGGTGTGTTTTTTTTTTAAAGAAAGAATGTTATGGAGAACTAAGATATTTGTAAGATTAGTTGACAGTAGTTTTTTTTTTAAGAATATTTTTAAAATGTCTCTTGACAGAGAGCAGTATTTGGGTTTTATCATTGATGCTTCTGATTTCTTCTGGTAGACGATTGAAAAAAGTTCTTCCCTGTAAGTATAATGATGCTGTGCAAAAGACGTATTTAGTTTTGGGCATAGAAAAACATGTTTAAGTCGAGTTCTGTTTTCATTTAAAAATGGATATTTATCTTTTTCTTTTATTATTTGAATTACTGAATTTTTAAAATATAGATCTTTAAATGAGGGAACTTGAAATTCTTCAAACAGGCGTTCAGTTGGGTAGTCTAAGGATTTTTTAAATATAATTTTAATAATTTTTCTTTGTACAATTTCTATTAGAAGAAGGTTACATTTATACGCGGATCCCCAACTAATAATAGCGTATTGTAGAGTGGATTGAACTAAGGCATAGTAGATTAAATATAGATTTTTTACCGACAGAAAATTTCTAATTCTTAAAAATATATATATATTAATTTTCTGATTTTGTTTACTACTTGACATATTTGTTCCTTCCATTTCAGATTTTTATCGATAATTACGCCGAGATATTTAATTTTATTTGTTGTTTTTAATATTGTACAGTTTGATTTGCAATAATGTTGGCTGTGAATTTTAGTGTTATCGTGTATGACAATGTTAAAATTTTTGGGAGCGTCGTTTGGATGGATTGCAAATGGAATTACAAATGTCTTTTCACTATTTAGTGATAGTAAATTAGTGTCGAAAAAATTCTTAAGCGTATTGATGTCTTCTGTGGCCTGTAATTCTACATTTTCCCAAGTATTTTCACTTATTATTAAAACTGTATCATCGGCGTATGATGTAATTTGACCATGTAGATGTTGAAAAAAAATATCGTTTACATATATGGTAAAAAGGATTGGTCCAAGCACTGTACCTTGGGGGATTCCAAAGCTTGAAATCTCTTGATCACTATTAATACAATTGATTTTTACCACTTGAGGGCGGTTTTAAGTAGTTGGTGATCCATTTAATCGCGTTGCCTTTTATGCCAATATCATTTAATTTTTTTAATAGTACCTCATGGGATATGCTATCGAAAGCCTTTCTGAGGTCAATAAATATGCCCGCACATTTTTTACCTTTATCTAATGATTCGTAAATGTATGAAGTTACGTTAGCAATTGCATCTTGTGTGCTGAGTGATTTAATAAAACCAAACTGGTTTTTGTTTAGTATTTTATTACTATCTAGGAAATTTACCAATTGTTTTTTTACTATTTTTTCAAAGATCTTTCCTATGTTAGAAATTAGACAAATTGGGCGATAATTCGTTACTTGGTGTGGATCACCAGATTTGTAAATAGGTGAGATTATTGTGTTTTTGTAGTTCATTGGAAATATTCCTTTCGTTAAACTCAAGTTTATTAAATGAGTGATGGGTTTTATTAAGTAAGATTTCATAGATTTTAACATGTGTGTCGTAATAGAATCAAAACCGGGAGACGAACCTCCTTTCATATTTTCTATTATTTTTAAGATTTCACATTCTGTTGTTATTTCAAATGTTGAAAGTATATTACGTTTCTGTAAATTTTTATTTTTATGTTTTTCCGGGTTAGAAGGTTTATGAATATTTTTTGCAAGATTTTTTCCAACATTTGCAAAGAAGGAATTAAATATGTTTGCACATTGTTTAGGCTGTAAATTGGCATCTATAATTTTTTTATCATGTTCGATGTACTTAATATTTTGAGTTTTTTTTGTATTGTCTATGGCCATATTCACAGTTTTCCACATTTGTTTATGATTATTTTCTGAAGATAATATTTTATTTTTAAAAAACTCTTCCTTACTTTTTTTAATATAAGAAGTAAATTTATTTTTATATTTTTTATAAAAATTATATGCTTTTTCATCATGGGGTTTTTTTAAAGTTGTTTTATAAAGTTTTTCTTTGTTTCTGATAGATATTATAAGTCCTTTGGTAATCCAAGGTTTTAAACATCTTAATTTTGATTTTATGTGTATTATTATTTCAGTTGTCGAATTTTTAATGTGTTGTGACAGGATTTTTTCAAAGTTAGTCGAACATATTTCAGTATCATCACTCTTTAAAACATTGTTCCAATCTTCCTTTTTTAGTTTTTCGGAGAGAATAGTCTTGTCTATTGTTGATTTTTTGGGTATTAAATTATGTTTTTTATGTTTAATATTATTATTATACAGAAGTAGGCATGAATGATGATCAGTTATGTTAGTTTTCCAAACAATTGATTTTAGTTTGTGAAGATCTTTAATGTTTACGTTTGTCCAAATGTGATCTAAACAAGATGGAGTATGTTCTTTTATTTCTCTAGTATTTTTATTTATGCTAGATATGAAATTTTGTTCAGTCATACAATTGATGTATTCAGTTTTGTTATTATTTTCTATTTTTTCATTAATGTTCACATTAAAATCACCCACCACGAAGCAGAGTTTATTTTTTAATTTTAATAATATGTATTTGAGGTCATTAATAAACGTAATAATACTCGAGCCATGCGTTCTATAGATAGCTATTAAATGATATATTGATTTGCCGAGTTTGAAATGTACTTCGATGCAGTTTACCAAATGTATTGGGTGTTCTATAATGTTAACAATACTAAATTTATTATTTGCAAATATTATTATTCCCGAATTTTTGTTGATATCTACTTTGGTAGAAATATAATTGTACTCAGGTAAGTGATAAGACGGTGACTCAGCGTTCGTAAATGTTTCGGTTAACACTATGAAGTCCGGCTTTTTAATTAAATTATTTATTTTTAAAATTAGTTCATCTAAATTTTTCTGAATGCTACGGATGTTTATGTGCATAATAATTATATCATTGATGTTTTTAGAAATAATTTTGTTACATGAATCAGTACAAATACATTCATATTCTTGAATTTTAATATTTAATTCTAATTCACTATTTACGAAATCATCCATTTAATTAATGCATTTTTGGTTGTATTTTGCAATATTATATATACGTTTTTTTATTCAATGTCGTAGTTTATTCTTTCTTTGGCTAATTTAAGCATGTAAGAACGAAACTTACATGTTTCGCTGTTTGTTCGGTGGTCTATTTCATTCATTTTACTGTTGAAGGAGTTTATTTCTTTCTTCTTGTTAGCTGCGTGACAGTTGGCGCATTTGGGCGGTAGTTCCAGGGATTTACACTCGGAGATGGGATGATCTTCTGAACAGTGCTTGCATGTTGGTTTATTCATTTTATTGTAGCATTTTTGTTCTGTGTGTCCGAATCTTTGACAATGGAAACATTGGGTAAGAACGTTACAATCGGTTACATAGATTCTCATGAATCCTAGATGAATTTTTTTTCTATTTATAAGATGTAGTCTCTATTCTGGATTTGTTTGGAGAATTAAGTTTTTGTTGTTAGTTTTTTTGTTCGTAATGATGGCTTTAACTTGTAATATGTTTTTATCTTGGTATTTTTCACATATCATTTTGATGTCGTTGTTTTGTTCAATTATGTCTTCTAAGAATTCTTTTTCGGTATAGTCTTTGTCAAGTCCTTTGAATATTACGCATGGATCCGTTTTCACAAGTACCTCCGCTAATATGGTTTTGTCGACTTCATTTATCTTATCTTTTAATTTTTTTGCCTCTTCTTTTTCTGGGCATGTTATTATAATGTTTTTTTTTGTTTTTTTAATTTCACTTACTCGAATTCCCAACTGCGATATTTTGATTTTTTGTATTTTCTCTTTTATTTTTTCAGTGTCTTCTTCTTTTAAGCTTTTTATAATTATAGGAAATCGTTTTTCTTGCGTTTGTGGTATTAAGTTTTTTACTGCCGAAGAGTATGAAAATGAGTTTTTTTGTGTTTGGTTTTTTTCTTGAATTTCACATTTTTCTTGTAATTTAGCTAATTCTATTGCCATGTGGGATATCATTTCCATGATGTTATTTATTTCTTTCATCATTTTTGATTTAGTTTCTTTGGTAAGTTTATTTTCTTCTATGATTGTATGTAAGTCGCTTATGTTTTGTTTCGCCCTAGTAATGAAGGCATGCGGATCAACCGCTTCCTCCATTTTCACTGGTTATGAATTATTTTATTTTCGGTTAATTTATATACTTTTAAAGTTTGTCTGGGTTTGAAAGTGCTATTTTATTTATCGCCGCTCACTCGCGTCCAACACCGTTAGAGGTTTAGGCGACACTGGTTTTTCAAGCTCGTTTTGGAGAACATTAATTTATTTAGTTCTTTATTTATTTATTTTATTTTACGCCCAGAGGGCTTTTACATAAATAATGAATAATAACGGCAGTGGCTCCATCTTTTTTTTTAATATTTTTTTTAATTGGTTTTCAAGGTACAATCCCGTTAAACCGCAATAAAGCAGTTTGTCAACAGGATGTTAATGTTCAGTTACAATTTAAACATTACATAATATTATTACTACAACCATACAGATTATAACAATTAATACATATGAATTAATATAAACTATCTCTATTTAGCAGCCATTGTTTCAGCATATATCTGAATCTATTTGTAGAATCGAAATTTTTTATATTAATTGGTAACATGTTAAATATTTTTGGCACGTTATATTCCAGGGTTCGCCGTCCGTAGTTATTATTATATTTTGGAACAATTATTCCTTTATTCTTCGTGAACCTTGTATTATAATCATGTTCTACTTTCCTCTTATAATTAGACTCGGACATATAATATGCTGAATCAATATTTTGTACCATAATAAGGCCTGCACCGGTAATATTGTTAAATTCCCATACAACAATGATATGTTTCGTCTCTGTGAAAAAATATGTTTTTGAACTAATAACTTAACCATAGAATTTTGTACTGATTGTAGGTAGCTCAAATTAGTCTTGCAAGAGTGTCCCCAAGTTGTTAATCCATACCGTAAAGTTGATTCTGCGAGTGATAAGTAAATGATTTTTTAAATATTCACCGGAACGAAACATTTCAGTTTGTACAGCCTACCCACTATCGCCCTCAGCCGTTTACAAATTTTGTTTATTTGTACATCCCATTTAAAATTACAATCAACAGTCACTCCCAAATAAACATATTCATTTACAAGTTTAATACTATCACACATGCAGGGCTGCAAAATGTTTTGATGAATACATGTAAAGTCATGAGATATTATTTTAGGCGTTTTCTGAGATGAAGCATGTGGAGATCGTATGTGCATCAATTTTTTTTTTGTATTAATGATTAGACCTTTGTCATGTAACCATTTTATAAGGGACGTAAAGTCATGTTGCATACATTTAATCGCAATGGATAATTGTTCATCAGATATGACAAGAGCAGTGTCGTCAGCATATACAAAGTGTTTTACATATTTAAATAGTTTTTTCATTATTGATATAAATATAATATAGAGGGTTGGACCCAAAATTGACCATTTTTTCTAATATTTGTACACAGATATGTCTATTAAATAAATAATTTTTAAACAAATTAAGCAGGCTTCCCCAAATTCCAATTCCTTCTAAGATTTTTAATAGTTTTTGTGGGTCAATTGTATCAAACGCTTTGGAGTTATCGATAAATAGTTCTAAAACATGTCTTTTATGGTTTAATTCATTATTAATATAGAGTAGTGGTTTGTTGTGAGCAATGTATTGAAGTAGTTCGTTGATTTTGTAGCTTTTTTCCTTTGTAATATCGAAGTTTAGTACACTGAAAGCATCTTGTCGTGGTGCTGGCATCCCAAGTTGTACTAAGGTCTGGTTTTTTATTGCTAAACATTTATCTTCTAGGCGAATAAGTGCTTCATTAAAGATGTCGTCGTTGAATTCGATGGCCAATTCTGGATGAACTTGTCGGATTTGGTACAGTATGTCATCACTCATACTCACTTTGAAGGAATTCCATAGCTGTTTTGCATTCGATGGGTTACACGTTGTTAGAATTATGGCGAATAAGTATCTGATTTGTTCAGCTGAGGCTGTGAGTGAGACTTCTTGTAGTGTTAATTCCCAGTGGTTGTCGTTTTCTAGTAGTCCTAAACGTTGACATGCTTCTCTGAACGTCTGGCATTGGTAACCGTTAATAGTCTTGAGATCTGTGAAACTTGTTGGTCCTCGTATTTCGTGTAGCAACATCCGGAGATAGAAACATTCAGCGTTTCTGTTTTGTTGTTCGTTATCTTTTGCTATTTGAAATACTGCCATGTCACTGCCTTTGTTCACAGTCCCAGTTCAACTTTCTTGCACCTAAAATTTTTAATAACTTATCAATTGAAATAAAATCTAAAGCCAAATATCTCACTTTAAGAAAGGCGCTTGCTGACCTTCTGATGAGTGACTATGATAGTGTTAACAACTTGTTTCACATACTCAGATAGTGATATAAATTTAATATTTATTCTTTATTCTTTTTTTACTTTATTTAAACCGAGACGTGCAAATTTACAGTAATATTTTCATTGTAACACTTGATATATATATATATATCAAAATACTAATAAAACTTGGAAAAAATATACTGCAAATTCTCAAGTTCGGTTTTTATCATAATATTGTAATGATTGTTTTTTGTTTTAAAATACTTATTGCATTCAGTTCCCTCCAGTATAAGTACTTACCTAGTTCTCGCCTATTTATTACACTCATATACTCTCTTTATACTTACTCATGTTACATTTAGTTGGTACTTAAAGAAACCTTATTTTTCTTTCTTTTTATAATACTGCATACCAAAAAAAGAAAAAAAAATCATAAGAAATGAATGATATAAATTTATAATTTATTTTTATTATTTTACTTAGATATACTTAGATATGTTTACACTTACGAGTACTAGACTCCAATTCAAACAACTATCCTCCGTTGGTCACCATGATACAGGCAGCTGCCTAGTATGGTGTCCTAATGTATCTCCTGAAGTAAATTTATTATGTATGTAACATGTACTTATAAATAAATAAATAAATAAATAAAATACTTACAGACATATTTAATCGTTTTTACTGAATTGCACTATTCTACGTTTATGTGTGCTTGGAACATTTTGGAAAGTAGTGGGTTATATGGTACTACCCATTGATTACCTATTTCCAGTTCGTCTCTGCCTCGTACTCGTATTTTTGCAGTGAAGCCACCATTTTTGGGTGATCGTCTTCTATATTTGGGATACCCATCATCTCCGGTTTGGGTGTCGTCCAAGTATGGTTTTGGGTATTTTTTTGTACAATTTCCATCACTCATACATGGTGAATTGGGGTTTAATGGCCCGCATGGTCCGTGAATTATGTTTTTCACAACTATGTCGTACATTTCTGGATCTTCTTGTGAATTGAGAAATTCAGCTTGGATGATTTTGTCGATATCCGTGGGATGAATTCTATCATGTAGCCATATGAGATTGTGTGAGTGAGGCAGTCCTCGTTTTTGCCATTCGATTGTGTACATCCAGCATCTAACGGTTCCAAAAATGTGGTATTTTGTGATGACTTCAATAAATCTCATTTGTTTTTGTCGAAAAACTCGGGCTATTATGTCGTGCCGATCCATGGGGGCTTGTCCATATCTTAGTTGTTCTTTGATTTCTGGCCACGATGAGTTGCATGTGAAAGTTATGAAGAGGTCAGGTCGTCCATATTTTTTTACGTAAGTTATGGCATCTTGAGTGTATTCGTGCAAGTGTCTCGAACTTCCTATGTAAGATGAGGGTAAGATTACCATTGTTCCAATGTCGTCAATGTTTCCTTCATTAATGATCGTGTCTCGAAGGTAGATGTATTCTTCCGTGCGTAGTTTCTTTTGATTCAGTCTTATGTAAAGTATCCGTTCCGCTTCTATTTTTGCATACATATCTACCAGGAATTGTGAAATAAATGGCGGGTGTTGAGAACGTGATTGTATGTTTCATTATCTCGGATCATTAAGCGGTAAGAATGGAACTCCTTGGAAGTGACTTTTTTGTTTGTTTCTATGCCTGTTTCTGGTTGGATTTGTTTCACATTAAAGTGATATCCATTCTCACCGTGTAGAAATATTAAAGGATATTTAAGGGCTTCATATGAACGGTGTGTATCTGCAATGCGTTGCAGTCCTTCTATTCTTCGTTTTACAATTATATCACGGCTTGTGTTTTCATTGTCCACAATTACGATGGCCACTTCGTCTATCTGAGGTGCATTGAATCGACGTTCGTGTTCTCCAGCTGGTCTCTTGTCGGCTCGAATTATAACTTTGTAGTCATCAAAAATCATCCGGTCTTGAGCTGTTTTGAATAGGTGAATAAGTTGATTGTATTTGTGTAAGATCCTCTGTACATCTTGGATTACGTTTCGTCTTAATCCACTGATATGTTTGCATCGTTGATCGGTTTCTCTTTCTTCATTTCCGATGAAATATACTCGCAGAAATTTATAGTCTTCGTTGGGTAGTGGTAGTAATGATCCCATTTTGTGATAGATTTGTCCTTGTCCTGTGATGGAAAAAACGTATTCGATTTTATCTCTATTAGTGTTGATTGAAGTGACACCGAAAGAAGTCATTTGGAAGCAGGCGTTGTACGCTTTTATATTTTGAGGAAAGTGTTTTGATTCTGAAGTTTCCCCGGTAATATAATGTAGAAATTCCTGTGGAGGTGCTTCCAGTGGTGGTAATCTAATTTTTCCATTCATGCAATAGATTCCTGGTGTTTCCCTAATGAATTTTTTCGCATTGCAAAATTGGCAGATATTATCCATTTTACTGATTACGACGTGTTTGTGTTTGTTATATTCATTCGTCGGGTCGAAGTGGAATGCTTCATTTGTTAGGATGTACTGTTTACTTGGTCGCGTCAAGTTCGCGTAACGTTCCAGAATATTCCACAATATTCGAGTGTTCTGGGAAGTTCCCCAATGATATTTTCGATTCGCTATTCCCAAACATTTTACAACATTCCAGAATGTTCCGGGATGTCGTGGAATGCTCTCGAATACTTTTATTATAATATATATTGATACTCACCGACACACATCGCCACTTATTTCTGAAAGGTTCTAGAGCTTTCTCCTTCCACAATTTTATAAATCATTTGCGAACCAACCAGAACCTTCTAGACTCAGCGACGTCTCCGCCACTCCTTTCAGAACTTTCTACAGCTTTATCGAACCTTCTAGATGTTTTCGGAACCTTTTAAACTTACCGACATACTCCGCCACTTCTTCCAGAACTTTGTACAGCCCTATCTAACCTTCTAGAACGTCCAACAGCTTTATGGAACCTTCTAGAATTTTACGGGACCTTCTACACACCGGCACATTTCTCCACTCCTTTCAGAACTTTCTACAGCCTTATAGATCCTTCTAGAACTTTCTACAGCTTTATCAAACCTTTTAGAACTTTCCGGAACCTTTTAGACTTACCGACATACTCCGCCACACCTTCCAGAACTTTCTACAGCTTTATTGAACCTTATATACTCACCGACATACTCCGCCACTCCTTCCAGAACTTTGTACAGCTTTATCGAACCTTCTAGAACTTCTTACAGCTTTGTGGAATCTTCTAGAATTTTTCGGAACCTTCTAGACACACCAACACACTTCTCTACTCCTTTCAGAACTTTTTACAGCCTTATGGAACCTTCTAGAAGTTTCCGGAACCCTCTAGACTCACCGACATACTCCGCCACTCCTTCCAGAACTTTGTACAGCCCTATCGAACCTTCTAGAACTTCCTACAGCTTTATCAAACCTTCTAGAACTTTTCGGAACCTACTAGACTTACCGGAATACTCCGCCACACCTTACAGAACTTTCTACAGCTTTATTGAACCTTCTAGACCCACCGACACACTCCTCAACTCCTTTCAGAACTTTGTATAGCTGTATCGAACCTTCTAGAGCTTTCGGAATCTTCTATACTCACCGCCAATTATTTCGGAAAGCTTCTAGAACTTTCTCCATCCACAACTTTCTTAAGTATTTGTGAACCATCAGATCCTTCTAGACTCACTGACATACTACGCCACACCTTTTAGAACTTTCTACAGCTTTATCGAACCTTCTAGAACTTTCCCCAACCTTCTAGATTCACCGACTTACTCCGCCACTCCTTCCAGAACTTTGTACAGCTTTATCGAACCTTCTAGAACTTCTTACAGCTTTGTGAAGTCTTCTAGAATTTTCCGGAACCTTCTAGACACACCGACACACTCCTCCACTCCTTTCAGAAGTTTCTACAGACTTATGCAATCTTCCAGAACTTTGTACAGCTTTACCGAACCTTCGAGAACTTCTTACAGCATTGTGGAATCTTCTAGAATTTTCCGGAACCTTCTGGACACACCAACACACTTCTCTACTCCTTTCAGAACTTTTTACAGCCTTATAGAACTATCTAGAAGTTTCCGGAACCCTTTAGACTCACCGACATACTCCGCCACTCCTTTCAGAACTTTGTACAGCCCTATCGAACCTTCTAGAACTTCCTACAGCTTTATCAAACCTTCTAAAACTTTCCGGAACCTTCTAGACTTACCGACATACTCCGCCACACCTTCCAGAACTTTGTATAGCTCTATCGAACCTTCTAGAGCTTTCTGAATCTTCTAGACTCAGCGTCAATTATTTCGGAAAGCTTCTAGAACTTTCTCCATCCACAATTTTCTAAAGCATTCGGAACCATCAGATCCTTCCAGACTCACTGACATACTACGCCACACCTTTCAGAACTTTCTACAGCTTTATAGAACCTTCTTGAACTTTCCGGAACCTTCTAGACTCGCTGATATACTCCTCCACTTCTTCCAGAACATTCCAGAGTTTTATCGAATTTTCTAGAAGTTTCCGGAATCTTCTAGACTCTTCTTGAAATTTCTAGAGTCTTCTTAGAACTTCTAGCCCTTATATCTTCAAAAGCAAGCCCTTTAGGTAAAAACGAATACCCTTATTCCCTAGGGGGGATAAAGATCTACTATATCATATAACTCTCTCGATCGTACCGGCACTCGAGTTTTTGCGTTCCGCACGCTTTTTTTGATGTTCTTTTATAATATATATTGATTTTAACATTTCATAGACAATGCTGCCAATCATAGAAAAAATATTTTTGGGTAAAACAAAGCGAATGTATTATTGACAAATTTGTTCCTGTATTTATAACAGTAGGTAGAACATGGAAAGAAATGTATTAGAATAATTACACAAACCCGCTAGACAAACCCTGCTTTGCCAAACGAACCATTAAAAACCTGGGATGTTTATTAAAATTATGATGAAATGCGAGTTTATTTTAGAGAATTTATTTTATAAGATTGGTACTTCCGACAATTGTATATTTGATTGTCTGTTAGTAATTTTTTTTTTATTATTTTTATTTATTTAAACGCCCATATGGCTTTTACATAGAATGCAGTACATTTTTTTAATTACAGTGAAAAGATTGGGTTTACAAAATACAATACAAGTAACATAATATTTGTTAAAAACAAAATATAGGTTACATAAAATATAAGGGTTAAAAAAAAATAAAATAAAAAATTAAGGTTACATAAAATATAAGCGTTAGCAAAATACAGGTAACAAAAAATATAAGAAACAAAATATAGTCCATAAAATATAGTAGTTGACATAAAGTAGGTAATTTTTAAAATTGTTGTTCTCATTAGTTTACGGGGTAGGTAGAAATAAATAGTTGGCACATATGGGGTTTGAAGTTTGCTAAGTTCAAATTATTGTCAAATACATCCAGATTGTTTAAGTATTTGTTACCAAGACTATGCAAACGTTGTATTAGAGAATGTAAATCATAG
Organism: Limnephilus rhombicus; assembly: GCA_929108145.2. NCBI lineage: Eukaryota > Metazoa > Arthropoda > Insecta > Trichoptera > Limnephilidae > Limnephilus > Limnephilus rhombicus. Next base: position 21,723,317 of record OV815289.1, on the reverse strand, counting down.
TTCGAATGAGATGTACGTATATAAAATGTCAATGTTTGTCTAGTTGTTCGTGTAGGTACATGTAGATTTATTAATTGCAGGAGTTCACAACTGTCGAATTTAGAGTTTAATAATTTTAATAAAAAAGTTAGGTCGTTTATTTTTCGTCGGTTTTCTTATGTTGGAATATTTAAAGTATTCATTAACGACGGATAATTTATGTGCTCTAAAGGGATGTTAAGTTTAAAATTTACAAAACGTAGAAATTTTCTTTGAATTCTTTCAATAGTATGAATATGAATTTTATAGAAGGGCGACCAGACTATGGAGTTATATTCTATTAGGCTTCTAACAAGGGATGTATACAGTAGTTTATTGATTTGTAACGATTCAAAGTTTTTAATTGTTCTTAACACAAATCCTAAAGTTTTCATACCCTTATTTGCAGTTTGTTGAATGTGAACCGTGAAGTCTAGTTTCTCATCCATTATTATGCCAAGATCCCGCATTTCCGATACTCTTTCTTAATTTATTTTATTTATTGAATAGTCGAAAAAAAGTGATGTTTTTTTTCTGGAAAAGGTCAAAGTTTTGCATTTTTCTACATTTAAATATAGATTGTTTTGTGAGCACCACATTTTTAGCATGTCTATATTTGAGTGAAGAATTTCACAGTGATTAAGGATAGTTATCTCTTTATATAATTTAATGTCATCAGCGAAAAACAACACTTAGACGTCTTTAAAGCAGTTGACTAAGTCGTTTATAAAAATGAGAAATAAAATTGGGCCAAGATGACTATGATGATGGTTTGGATATAAAATATTTTATTTTTACAAATAAAGTTCTACCTGATACGTAACTACTTAGCCAGTTCAACATATTTGCTCTAATTCCCAGAGCATGAAGTTTTCGGATCAGTATTTTGTGGGACACTTTATCAAAAGCCTTCGAGAAATCAGTATATATACAGTCAACTTGTTTGTTTTTAGAAAATGACTCCAATATATAGTTTTGAAAGAGTAATAAGTTTGTTAAAGTTGATCTACCTCTAATGAAGCCATGTTGTTTGTCATTTATTATCTCTGTTAACGTGGGATATATTTCATCAAGAACTAGAGATTCAAAGATAATGGGTAATACAGATTGTATGCATATAGGTCGATAGTTTGAAATGTCAGTCTCATCGCCTTTTTTAAGTATTGGGATAATATAGCTGGATTTCCAGTGGTTTAGACAATACAGAGGAGCAATGTTTTAGGAAAATTGGCGGGATGGAGTCTGGGCCTGCAGATTCGTTAATGTCTAAGGAACATAGTTTCTTTTTGCAAGATTCTTCTGTTATGTAGCAGTCTGTTAAATGTATGTTTTTTTTTAAATGAGTATGAAGGAATTTTTTCTTCTGGTGTTTCCTCATCGTAAACATTTTTAAAGAAATCTGAGAAAAGATTTACGATATCTTGTGTCCTGTTAGCACATTTGTCATCCATATGCATTTGTGGTGGATAGTCTGTGCTGTCATTGTTTCGTGTTTTGATAAATTTCCAGAGATTATTTGAGTGCAAAGCTGTGTTTTCGATAGAGTTTATATATGCTTTATAACAGATTTTAGAAAGATCTTTGCATTGTTTTCTAGTTTCACTGAAAATTGCATACATAGTTAAAAAAGGAACATTCCGTATTATCCGTGCATCAAACTCGACAACACTAACGTTCCGTATTATCCGTGAGGTGGACTAACTGCATATTTACCTTGGAAACAATGCAATCATTTTTATTTAACAGTTTATTACAGGAGTACATTTGTTTGAAGCATCGCAAATATTTGATTGATGTCAAAACCATAAATAAACCAATCATTAGATTGATAACTTGACGCTTTTTGTACTGACGAAGTGTCAACGCTATTTACATATATTTGGTCACCAATGTGATATGACGTCACACATACCATCGACAAGAGTAAAGGAATTTTAAAAAAGGCTCAACCATAGAAAATATAATTCTTCTCTGTATTATTCTCTCGGTGCCTACCTAATTCATTAGCCTTATATATTATTTTAAAAATAAAATGAAATGTCAAAAACTTTCCCAGAGCAACAAGGGCTGCATCTGACGGATTGCTGCTTGAGAAAATGAACTTACTTTTCTCTACAGCTCATTTTCTCTAGACAAAGCTTTTGTCAGATGGAAACCCATTGCTTTAAGAAACCAACGAGAAGCACAATTTCAAATAAGATTAGCGTTCCTACGACAATATCGAATTTGGCACTTCTCTGGTATAGAGAAATGAAAACTCAATTACATGTTATAAGTATTTTATTATAAACAGGAAATACAAGAATAACCAAATAACCATCACGCCGTTTCCCCGCAGGGGTGGGCAGATAGGACGGACGGCCAAACAACTCGGTCTTGGCACACACTCTTTGCCTCATTAACATTCACACATCGACGCATACATCTTATTGTACTATTCTGACATTTGCCGTGGCCCGACGCAAGTATCTGATTCACTTGATCGTGTCAGGCCTTCCTCCGTCATCCCCGACTTCATATATTCTACTTACATTCAAAGCTTTGTTCATTCGCTTTACATACCCAAACCATCTGAGGGTCCCTTTCTTAATCTTACTCATTACGCTTACATCAGCCTTGCATTCTTTGCGTATCTCCACATTTCTCACACAATCATAAGAGTAATAATATATGGATGATTTGTTCAACGCCATTTTTGTAAAAAAAATCACCTCAAAGGCGCTCTGCACAAACTCATAATATATTTCTACAATCTTACTTCCAGCTACAAAGTAGACCAACCATTTCCATCATCCACCGGTTCATCGATCACTAATATAAAGCAGAAAATATACAGGACGATGCATGGTTTTACAAAACATACGCCTCAGGGATCTCATTGCTATAGCATTCAGTCTACTTTCCTCTATCAGTTCCATGCCTCACTGCCATACATCAAAGTGGGTACCAGCACTCTGTTGTGGACTGCTAGATTCGCTTCTTTAGACTGTTTTTTGTTAGCGCCAATGGCATTCAGTACATTTATTCAATATCTCTATCAGCCTTCCCGTCTCTCATAAACATACTTCTCACGATATACAAACTAATCCACCCGCTCTAAGGATTCATCCTTCACAACTCGTCGTCCGAGTTCTTAATTGTGCAAACGACCATTTTAACGAAAATGAGTTTTAAATGCAATAATGTTAAGGATAAAATTTCGCGTCGTTAGATAAATAAAAAATAGTTTTACGAGCCTTATACAATTAATCACAAGCTTTTTAAAATGTCGATGTCCACAACAATATTCCAAAAGTGAGTTCTTAATTAGTCAAACTCCTTCTTAGTTCAATCTCCTTTGCCGCGAAATGAAATTTGCGGGCTAGATTACTCAATCTCCACCAATTGACCAATCACAGCACGCCGATGCGCGATTCTGCGCCGCCATGTTGCATATTTACGTCACACTATTTTTGTTTTTGTGGCGTGTTACGCGGAAGCAATAAGCATTTTAATGTATTACCAGTGAGTTTTTTATTAACAAAATAACAGCAAAATATCAAAAACTACTTACAAAAGTTCATACATACGCAGCAGTGCTGAAATAGAGCTGTAATTATTAGTTTTAAGTATCTTTGTCAATGCCGTTTTAGTTTTTGTATCTATGACGTAATCGTTTATGTTGACTGCCATTTCATATTAAAGCCAGAATTTCAATTCGAAATTGCCAGTTTATCCGTATTTGTAAGAGGCTGTTTGATATTTAGGAATTAGTCCAGTATTTTTTTATTTATAATTATCCCTGCGTGTCCTTTCCTATGCATTCCTGTTTACGTTCCCGTCCTCATTACCCTCATGTGTCCCCTCTCCCTTATTCTCAGATTGTTCATGGTCAGTGGCTCAGTGGGCATCGCGCTTGGGTCTCACCCGGGCGTCACGTGTTCGATTTCTAGGCTGGCTAAGTCCTCCATCACGACAGAAGCAATATTTTCAGTGATTTCAGTAGGAGATTTTCAAACATTGTTTGTCTTTTTCTCACGAAAAAGAGTATCAGTAAATTTTAAAAATATTTTAATGCGTTTCAATATAGCTGCAGATTTTTTTTATAATTATTCATGCGTGTCCTTTCCCATGCGTTCCCGTTAACGTCCCGTTCTCCTCCCGCGTCCCCTCTCCCTCCCGCGTTCCTCTTTAAACTTCGACTATATCCCCCTTCCCACATTCCCTCCCCCCTCCCGCTTCCACTTTCCTCGTCTCAACACCTTGTTTCACTCCCGCGACCCCCCTGCTTCTTTCCTTCCCCCCTTCCCCCCCCCCCTCCTACCGCTTAACTTTGTAAAATACACACATTTTTCAAACAACTCGCGAGCCGCATATATGTATTTTTTTTATATAAATATCAAGAAGTCAGAGCTCACCATTATATATAGAAACCTTAGCGGTTTCAGCACAACAACTAACCAGAGTTTAATCACAATATAATGTTATTGCTAATTTCATAAAACCAGAGCTCACCATTACATATAGAGAACTTTGCTACCGTGCGTACAACAACTCACCAAAGTTTCACCGGAATCGCAGAGAATAATAAGGTAATTTTTATATAAACTACATAACCCCAGAACTCGCCAATATCTCGCCAAAGTTTCATCGAAATCGGATAAATGGTATAGGAAATAATGAGGGAATTTTAACGCAAATTTCACGACGCCAGATCTCTATATGGAAACCTTTATAAATATCAAGAAGTCAGAGCTCACCATTATATATAGAAACCTTAGCGGTTTCAGCACAACAACTAACCAAAGTTTAATCACAATATAATGTTATTGCTAATTTCATAAAACCAGAGCTCACCATTACATATAGAGAACTTTGCTACCGTGCGTACAACAACTCACCAAAGTTTCACCGGAATCGCAGAGAATAATAAGGTAATTTTTATATAAACTACATAACCCCAGAACTCGCCAAAGTTTCATCGAAATCGGATAAATGGTATAGGAAATAATGAGGAAATTTTAACGTAAATTTCACGACGCCAAATCTCTATATGGAAACCTTAGCGGGCGTGGGTAAAACAAGTCACCAAAGTTTCATCGGAATCGGAAGAATGGAATAGAAAATAATAAGGGAATTTGTGTGGAAATTGCATAAAGCCAGAGCTCACCTTCATATGTAGAAACCTTTGTGTGCATGCGCACAACAACTCACCAAAGTTTTATTACAATCGGTTCAAACAGGAAATAATAATGGAATTTTAAAGCAAATTTCATAACCCCGGATCTGACCATTACATATAGAGTCCTTCGCTACCGTGCGTACAACAACTCACCAAAGTTTCACCGGAATTTTTAAGAAAATTACATAACGCTAGAGGTCATCATTATATATAGAAATTTTCGCAAGCGTGCGCACAATACCTCACCAAAATTTGGATGAATGATATAGGAAATAATGAAGGAATTTTAATTCAATTTTCATAACGCCAGAAGTCACCATTATATATTGAAACCTTCGCGGGCATGCGTACAACTTCTCACCAAAGTTTCATTGGAATCGGATGAATAGTACAGAAAATAATAAGGGAATTTGTGTGCAATTTTCATAAAGCCAGAGCTCACCACTATATATAGAAGTCTTAGCGTGCACGCGCACAACAAATGCCAAAGATTCATCACAATCGGTTAAATGGCATATCAAATAATGAGGGACAGACAAAGAAATGCAAAATCTGCCGGATCTGCCCTAATGGACACTGCAACGCTGTCCGAAAAGTTGGCTAAAGAAGGAGGTAGCGCAACACGGCATAACACCCCAAAAATAAATAACGAAAAAGAAATATACGTTTGTATACATGTATATATATTCCACCCCAAATTGTCGATATCAAAAATAGAAATATTGAAAATAAACTCATCCTGTATATAACTTGAGATGGTCGTTTGCACAATTAAGCACGGAAAAATCTTTATGCAGAAGTTGCTCTATCTCCATTTTAGTGTGGTCAATCTCCTTATTAATAATTTTGATTTTGCATTCTTGCTCAATCTCCATTTTAAAATTAAAAATAAAGTATCAAAAACGATAATTAGTCAGCTTATTAAGAATTATTTCAACTTATGAGACCTTTACCTTTACGTAAAAAGCTTCGTCTTAAACACCTATCGTAATATTTCATTGAAATAATCAAAGAAAACCTCCTCCTGTAAAATTCGCAAATGGTAGTTTGGACAATTAAGAACTCGGGCGACGATATAGATAAAATAAATATTATTATATAAACAGATACATAGACATAAGTTGTGGGGAGGGGTCTGGTGAATGCGAATACCTACCGATCGCTCAGTCATCCGCGTCTGATTCAGGGTTGTGCCAAATGTGATTAAGGTCCATCAGAATATGTTTGGGTAGTCTGTGTTTGTACCTGAAAGGGAGATCGCTAGGTGCATTGTATTGACCGATTTCTTTGATGAGTTTATTTTTACTATGTTGAAGTGACTTGTAAAATCGGTCGGTCAGTCTGTGTGTGTATTCAAATAAGGTCGGTATTTCTTCTCTTGCATGTAGTTTTTTCAAGTTTGTTCTGAGTCTTGTGTTGTACGTGATTTTAATGCAGAGATTTTGTAAAGTCTGTAGTTTTGTGTGGTCAGAGCGGAAGATGCTGCCCCATACGGGAATAGCATGAGTCAGTACCGGTCGAATGAGCGAGTAGTAGATCAGGAGTTTGGTTCTGGGAAGTAGCGGACTTCTTCTGTTGAAGATTGGCTTCATCGCGCCGACTGCCTTTCTGGCTTTCACGTGCATCTTGGCTACGTGAGATTTCCAGTTGAGACGTGAGTCCATTGTGAGGCCCAGGTAGACGACCTCATCTTTCCATTCTAGGACATGTCCTCCCATTTCGATGTTGACGTCTCGTGTTCTTATTTTATTTTTCCTCGAGTACATTATGACTTCGATCTTCGCCTCGTTCAGTTTGAGTCGCCATTTTCTGTAGAACTCTACGAGTGCGTCGAGCGCCCTCTGTAGGTATATGGCTGCCATGTCTGCTTGCGTCGAGGAAACGTAAAGTTTGACGTCGTCTGCATAGATGGAAAGGTTGCATCTCTCGTCATGGGGGATGTCGTGGGTGAAGATGTTGAAGAGGTGAGGTCCCAGTAGACTTCCCTGAGGCACGCCTTTTGGAATCTCACGTACTGTCGTCAGCGCGTTCCTGATGAAGACTTGGAAGGATCTGTTCTTGAGGTATTCTTGTATCACTCTCGTTAGGTATACGGGCGTGTTCAGTCTGTGAAGTTTGTGCAGAAGCCCTTTTATCCAAACGGTGTCAAATGCCTTTTCCAAGTCTAGCAATGCAGCGGCGGTGTAGCGATTTTCGTTGAATCTTCTCGCGATGAATTCCGCTACTCTGGATAGCTGATGGGTGGTGGAATGCCTTTTCCTGAATCCGAATTGTACGTCTGGCAAAGTGTCTTCGTGGTGTGGTAAAAGTCTGTTGAGAATCACCTGTTCAAATACCTTGCTCAGCGTGGAGAGTAGGCTAATCGTCCGATAGTTTGTCGGCTGCTTCTTGTCCTTATATGGCTTGGAAAAGGGCAGCACGGTCGCCGTTTTCCAGATCTCAGGGAAATGTTCGATGTTGAGGCAGGCATTGAACAGTTAGGTGATGAAGATGATGGCTTTCTGAGGTAGAGTAGGATGTTATGTATTTGATCGCTTCCCGGCGCCTTATTTGTCTTCAATCGCCTGATAATGACGGCTACTTCGCTCGGTGTGCTGAAGTGGATATCGGCGGCGTTCGTCTGCTCGGCTTGTTCGAGGTTTCGTAGAGACTCTTCTACCAGTCGATCCGTCTCCGGGTCGGATAGGCCGTCCGTGGCTGCGTAGGCTCTCTCGAATCCATCGGCGAGCGCGTTTGCTTTTTCTTCGAGTGAAAGCGCCAGCCCTGATCCGTCTAGCTTTTCTAGCGGGGGAATCGCGTGATCTTTTGCCATTTTCCATAGGCTGTTGTCCTTTGGTGTGAGTGACCTGACTTTCTTCGTCCAAAGTTCGCGTCTGAGGTCGGTGATCTCTTGCTTGATTTCCCGCTGTAGTGTGTTGTAGGCCGTTTTGAAGTAGCCGTCGCGCGTGTGATGGTAGATGCGTCGCAGGCGATTTTTCTCCTTAATGAGCGATAAGACGTACTCGGGAAGCTTGATCGTTTATGTCTGTTCGTCTTTGAGGGGGATGAAGGTGTCTTGTGCAAGTTGGATGATTTCGGTCAGAGTGCTTGCGGCTTCGTCGATCTCTTCCTTTGAGCGCAGGGTTGCCGACGTGAGATGTATTCGTTCGTTAATCTCTTTTTTGAATCCTTCCCAGTCGGCGTCCTTGTAGTTTCGCCGCTTTCTGGGGCTCCTTGAAGTCATTCCTCCTATACTGAAGCTCACGGGCATGTGGTCCGACGACAGTTCGTCCAGCGTGCGCAATGGCGAGATGGTCTTGGCGTTCTTCTCAAGTACGATATCCAGAGTACTTGGGTACATTGCGCGTGCTGAGTGGAAAGTCGGTTTGTCCGGCGCCATTATCGTGTAGTTGTGCGTCTGCATATGTGAAAAGAGCGTTTTCCCATTCGCGTTGCCTCTGTAGTTGTTCCAATAATTGTGCTTGGCGTTCAGATCTCCTCCTAAGATGACAATAGGGCGCAAATTAAATCATTTATCGAGGTCTTCTCTTACCAGTAGATTGGGATGGTTGCAGTAGGCGGCGATGATGGTATGCGCTCTATCCTCTATGGTGACTTCGATAATCGTGGCTTCAGTATGCTTCAACTTCGGAGTAGGGATTCTTGTAGATGTGATGGTTTGACGAACGAATATGGCGGTGCTTCCACCTGCGCCCTCTGGTCGGTCGTCTCGGTGTACTTCGAAGCCGGGCACTCTCAGGGGAATGTCGGGTTTGAGATGAGTTTCTGTAATGAGAAAAATGTCAATGTTAGTATTGTTTGCCAGAGCGAGCAATTCGTCAATTTTAAAACGGATGCTGTGGGCATTCTACAGGAGGACGTTCACCATCTGGGGATCAGACATTGATGGTGGACGTGAGCTGAGCATAATGGTTGTCTCGCGACGGGAGTTTTATTACAGACTGAATAAGATTGGCGGGTAGGCAAATAGGGATGGGTAGGAAAAGGAACTTGCAACAATATTAATACCAATTCCAAACAGTGACAGTATGTATGATTGCTATGTAGGTGTGTGTATGTGTAGGTATGTGTATGGGCGTAACCAAATAGCATAGCTAGAGAAATATAATATAAAAATGGAAATAGAAGTAGGAATATTTTGAGACATGAAGATCAAATTGGGAGAAAATTTGATTATAGCATTGGTAGTAATAATAATGAAAATATAATCAATGATTTATTTGATTTATCAAAACAAAAATTAGGTGTAGAAGCTAGTAGATTAAAAATATATAATTATACGTATATTGAAAAAAATAATAATAGATTATTTCAGAAAAATGAGAAAATATTTTATTCCAAACTTGACGATAAACAAAATATTATTTCGAATAATAATATTTCATTGCCATCTGAATCAGATGTGCGCGATTTTTGGAGTAAAATTTGGAGTAAAGATATAAAACATTATCAGCCTTACTAAAAAAAACCACAGCGCGACCAATTAACTGTGTTATTGCAATAACATAATTAGACCCCGTATACACTAAATCACGTTTTATTACCAATAACGTTTCTTGCGTGATCACGCTGTTAAAATGCATTAAGATCTGACAACATTGTAAATGGTTTTAATTTCCTAGGAAACAATGTTGTTTTATTTCTTCTCCGCTAGGGGCGTTATTGGTGCGCCGGTGCATATCGGCCCGCGATGACAAAACAGTTCGGTGTGTTTATGGCGGGATATGGAAAATTTTGTTAGTGCCTAAATGTTGTGATTTTACTAAATAATTTCTATTGTAGTGACGAATTTACTCTTCTGTTCACATAATTGATATATTTACCATATTATTTGTGTGGTTTACATTAGTTTATTCAAGTTATTGTACAAACGCCGTACTTTCAAAGTTGAACTGTCAGAATATTGTTTTTTATAGGTTACTTAAGATAACATTTTCATTTTAACATCTTTATTTGAGAATTTCTTAAAAGTGATATTTTTTTATAATATTAAAATCTAATACATGTGTTCGTAAACGTATCAAAAAAATTAACGTCTTTAGAGATGCAAGAAATCTGTTTTAAATTTCAGTATTATTTCTAAGTTATTTTTTTGGCAATAAAAAAAACTTTTAAATTTTTTATTATTTTTTTATTGTATACACGATAAAAAAGTGAGGTGATAGTTTCCTTTCAAATTTATTACATAAAAGGACTGTTTTTTTTTTAAATTTTGATTTTATTTAAATTTCTCTACATTTTGGTCAAAAATGTTGTGGGAGGAAATTTTTTTCCATTTTTTTCCGAGTTTGAATCTTAAAATATGGCAGTTTTTGAAAGCTAAAGTGTATTTCAAATACTCAAATCTAAAAGGTAATTTTATCTAGTTTTCATAAATGGTATTTGTTTTTACGACACCTTCAAAAATAAGAAATATATAGAACATTCAAAATACTATGGAAAAATTACAAATATCGTTCGGACATCAATGGTTAAAACAGAGATAAACTACCCTCTCAGGCCGTGGAAACCATGTGTATTTCTTTCAAAGAACAAATTTTTAATTAGTAATGTTTTCACATCCGCGGCCGTTTGTCAATTGAATAAAATTTTCACTGGGTTTTTTAGTAAGGCTGTATGAGTATAGAAAATGGATAGAAAATGAAGAACTCAATTGTTCAAATATTGAACAAATGAGTTTTTCTGATATCACCACAGAATAGTTTCGACATTCAACTAGTTATCTAAAATCCTTTTAGCGAAATTTCGGTAACTAAGTTCAAGTAAGTATATTTGGTTGGTACTAACTTTCTTCATTACACCCAACCTGCAGATCTTTATTACCTTCTCGTTGACCGTATAATCGTTTTTTTTTTCTCAAAAGAAGTGATACGTTTTTCAAAGTTCTCAGATGCACGAGCTGTGAGAGATGTGGAGCTACATTCGGGTATATTAAATAATATAACATTTTTGACTTTAGCTTTACGATTGTATTTTTTTTTTTACTAGCATTCAAAATGGCAAGAACTTTGATGTGTGTGTGGACGTAAATGGGTGAATTGAGGACAGTACCTAATGATGCATTTGTATTGCGAAAGTAAAGGATTATTGGTGCATAAATCATGATATTAAAGATGAATACAAAGCATTCTTTTCAGGTGAACTGCTATAAAAAAAGATGAATATTTTTTGAAATATTTCTAAGGGCGCCAGTTGTTACGATTATTAGTGGCAATAAAAATTTAATAACGGATAAACCAATCATGAAACCATAATGAAGTCACGTAGAATGTTAAATGGGGTTACGAGTCTGCAGTCCATCGCCAATTTGCCGCCTTCCCTGCTCGATGTACATCACTCTCTGTTCCCTTGTTACTGATTGGCTGATGGTAGAACCTGACAAGAGTCCCAGCTGCTCTTGTCTGAGGCCAGTGAGACCATGGCATCACCAATTGGGATATGTTGTGAGGCTGAAGGTGGTGGGAGGGGAAGGAGATGGGGAAGAGGAAGGAGGGGGAGAACCTGGCTATTCAGATCTGGTTCCCAAACATTTCAAGCAACGTTTCAATTCTGAATCGTGGTCTTACACCAGGGCGATATTGAGAGTATCTTCCAATCTGGAACGTGTCGCAAATACACTATACATTATTTTTAATGAATTAATTGTGGAATAACACAAATTAATCAAGTAAAATCTATCTGTCCATATCGGGACTCGATCTCGCGACCTTCGGATTGCGAGTCAAGAGCCTTGCCCCTTGACCACGCCGGCCTGCGGTGAAGTCCACGCGGGGCAAGTAGCTAGAAGTTCTCCAGTCCCCACCTTGCATTCGTATATGTAAATAACAATGGCTTGTTTATTGTACAGGAACTCGGCTGATTAGGCCAATTATGAGAATTTTTTGTTTAAGATTGATCCTTCAGAATAGACCCTAAAACCAGGTTATTTCATTTCTACAAACTGATGGCTGTGAACAGAAATCACAATATCAAATAAAGAAGGTGATTGTTTGACTCAAAATATTGAAGGTTTATTTGATAAAATAAGAACTACAAAAAAAAATACATCACAGGTGTCATTAATGCAGATCATATTATTATATATTTTGATTAACAATATATGTATGAATTTAACCCTACCCAGTAGGAATAAAAAATACATCACAGGTGCCATTAATGCAGATCATATTATTATATATTTTGATTAACAATATATGTATGATTTTAACCCTACCCAGTAGGAATAAAAAATAGGATGTTAACTCGTATTATTGTGATTCGGGTTATTCTTACAAAATATTAAATTGACACAAATTAAAATGAAACGACTCCACTTATGTTTTAATGAATATTCGGCCACTGGTGCACCCAACTCACTATTTTCAATGTGTGGTGTCAAGTTAAGTTTAGCGTCAAAAGTAACACCTAAGTAATTCATTTCAGAAATAGATTAGAGATAGATATTATTAATAACTGTGTATTTGAAGTTGATCGGATTTTTGAAGTGAAACTTCTTTAGCCCCGTTAGAGTGATTTGAAATTTGGGTGAAACGGAAATGACGCAGTACGGCACCTGCGAAGCATCAAACTGCGCTCAAGGCACATATTGGTTGAGATATAAAACGGAAACGACGCTAGTTGCTACAATTTTTAACACAGTAGTACCTACATACTACAAAGGTAAGAACTAAATTTGTTCTTTCATTTGCTGAGAAATGTGTCCATTTGGAATTATTTGAATATTTGAAATCTGACAGGTTTAAAATAACCTTACATAATTCCATCAAGTGACCTGTCAGATATTATATTTGGATCACTTTCATCAAATTTTGAAGGTTTGCGGAGAGCCAGAATTTGATTAAAATCTCTGGAATATATTTATATATTATTTACTTCCATTCCTCGAGTGTTGCGAATCCTGAAAATTCAATGATATTTCACACTGTTATGCAAGGTAATTGATCATTATTTCAATCTTATATTTGAACGAGGATCCTTCTGCATTTGGTAAATATGTATACGGAAAAGAGGGACACGGTTAGTTTTTTTTATTTTTTTATTTTTTTTTTTTTTTTTTTTTTTTTTTATTTTTTTTTTTTTATTATAGCGACTATATACAAAAATTTTACATACAAAATGAAATGTGAAATTAAGTACAAAATATTGTATTTCTTAGTCCTCCTCACTAGGGGGTCCTGTGCCGAGGAGGACTAAAGTTATTTAAATATAGTTCATTTGTCTTCTATGTCGTTTTTAGCGTCTTCGCTAGGGTTTTCTCATTGACCTCTTTAAGCCATATTTTTATTCTTGATTTGTATTCAATTGGATTTTTTATTAGTTTTATGTCTTGGGGGAGGATGTTATGGAGTTTTGTTGCAAAGTATGTATAGTTTCTTTGTCCAAATGTGGTTTTATAACTTGGAATATTTTTTATATCATTTTTATTCGATCTAGTGTTATGCATACACGGTCTAGTAGAGGATTCATTATTTTGTGAAGTAGTAGGTTAGTAGTTTCACTTCTACCGCGTGTGAACTGCACACATGTTTTTTAAACATTTTGTAAGTATTGATTTTCCGGTTTTAAGACAATGCTGTTCAGGATACATGCTGTATTTTATTTTTATTTTATTTTATTTTATATTTTATTAACGCCCTAGTGGGCTTTTACAAGAAAAGAAGCAAATATATAATTAACAATATTAATTACATGTATTACATAAACAATAAAACAGAATAAATATGAATGCAATCGACTCGTTAGGTAAAGAATATTACAACATAAAAAAGAAATGAAATGAAATAGTACAAGTTGTACTTACAAAAAACTAAAGCAATTCAGCTTTAAATATTTATACATATTATTAACAATAATAATAAGACCTGACATAGAACAAAGTGTAAATAGAACTGCAAAAATATTATAAAGTAAGTATACATTTTACTGGTGAGGTTTAGATGAGAAAATATTTTATGAGAAAAACAAAAAAATAATAAAAGTTAATTATTAGCAGATAGAATCGAGATTAGTTGATTTTTGAAACATTCAAAACTGTCAATACTAAATATATCTATAGATTCGCAGTATTTATTCGCAAGGTTATGGATTCTTGGTATTGGTGAGTATATAGAGTAATTAGTGTTGAGTTTATTGTTGAATTTAAAAGTATCTTTACTACGAGTTTGTCTAGCGGATAAGCTAATGCAAATTAGTTCCAACAAATTAGGGCTGTCAATTAAAGATTTTATAATTTTGTATAAAAATAATAAATCAATTAACACTCTTCTATCTGATAATTTAAGAAGTCTGGTTTCAGCGCGTAAGTAATTATAATTTATAAATTCGATTGGTATTTTCATTTTAAAATTGATGTACCGAAGAAATTTGTTTTGTACCTTTTCCAATGATTGAGAATGAACATTGTAGTATGGTGACCATACAGAGGAATTGTATCCTAATCTGCTTCGTACTAGTGAGCAATACAGATGTTTTAATGTTAACATACTTTTAAAATTTGCCCCCATTCTCAAGATAAAACCGAGTATTCTCATTGCATCGATTGTTATTTCATCGATGTGTACATTGAACTGTAGACTCTCGTGGAATATAACACCAAGATCACGAATCTGCGATACACGAAGAAGATTCACCATTCATATCATAAGAAAATTTAAAAGGATTTTTACCTCTGTAAAAACTAATAATCTGGCATTTACCAATATTTAGTTGTAAATCATTGACAGAACACCTAGCGCATAGTTTGTTCAGGTTTAACTGCAGAATGGCGCGATCGTCATCGTTTCTAATTGTTCTGTAAATGTTCAGATCATCAGCAAATAATAGGACTTTGACATTACTAAAAATATTAACTATATCATTTATGAATAAGCAAAATAATATCGGGCCCAAATGAGATCCCCGTGGTACCCCACTCGAGGCAGCAAATGTATAAGAAGTAAACGAATCAACTTTGACCGCTAAGTACCTTACCAATAGATAACTCTTAAACCATTCCAAAATACTCCCTCTCATTCCTAACAACTTCAGTTTTCGTAATAAGAGTCTGTGGTTAACCTTATCAAATGCCTTACTGAAATCAGTATATATGGAATCAGTTTGATGTGATGAAGTCAAGGCATTAACAATGTCATTCGTGTATAATATTAAATTGGACAGGGTTGATCTTCCTTTGATAAATCCATGTTGAAGCGGTGAGATGGTTTGATTGATTTGGGATATCAATTTGTCTAGTACCAGGCTTTCAAAGAGTTTGGGTAATGTAGACATGGTGCATATTGGACTATAGTTTGTTACGTCGCTCTTATTTCCTTTTTTAAAAATGGGTGTCAAAAGACTAAACTTCCAAAGGTCAGGGAACACACCTGATGAGAGTGACTTTGTAAATAACTTATGTATGGGATACGATAATGTATGCATACAATTAACTAAGAATCTGGGTGTAACTTTGTCAGGTCCTGCGGATTTGCGGGAATCAAGACTCTTCAGCTTGGATATAATATCATCTTTGGTTAGAGTACAATCAGATATATCAAGAGTCTCAACTAAATTAGAGCAAGAGATATTGCTATCTACATTTGCGTTAACATATACACCGCTAAAGAAATCGGCGAACAGATTAACAGTTTCCTGAAGATTTTGGGATAGTTTAGAATCGAATGACATAATACTAGGTATACAAGTACGGTTTTCTTTTTGGGATTTAACATATTTCCAAAAGAAATTTGAGTCGTTCATGATAGAGCCTTCAACATCACGTATGAAAGTTTTGTAACATTCTGCAGAGAGCTTATTGCAGTCTCCCCTCAATTTTTGAAACACGGAATAATCGATAGCCAGGCGACTTTGTTTGAATTTCTTATGAGATATTTTTTTGAGGTATATTAAGTCGATCAGTTCTTTTGAGAACCAATTTGGGTATTGAGTTTCCCTGTAAGCCGTAAAAGGTACAAATTTTTCAATTGCAGAATTAAAAATGGAGTAAAAAAAGTTAAGGTGTGCATTGATATCAGCCTCGCTATCCAAGAATGACCAGTCAATCTGGTTGAGATAGTTGGAAATTTGTACATAGTCTGCTTTTTTGAAATTTCTAGTTTTTAATACCCTTTTTTCAATAGGAATTGGTTTGAGGTTAGACATGCATATTTCTAGTGGTGGATGGTAAACATCAACAGGTAATAGTATTTCGGTACTTCTCGCAACACAGATGTCAGACACATTTGACAATGCCAAATCCAATGTACGACCACCAATATTATGATTACTATTACACTGAGTTAGTCCTAAGAATGTATTAAATTGTGTCAATTATTTTTTCAAAAATAAGCTTCTAAAAAAGTGTTGATATTGTTGATAATAAGCAAATCGGACCATAATTGGTTACTTCGCTTTTATCCCCCTTTTTGAAGATCAGTGTTATGCAGTGGCGAACCGAAGGTGGAAAGATAATGTAAACACCAACTCTTTCTGTTATTATTTATTATGAATGTCCGTAATTTTTTTTTTAAGCTGCAAAATTCGTAATTCGTAGGAAAACCGTACGCATATTAGGAGGGAAATAGTTATTTTTTATTTTATTTATTTATCTATATAAAGTTTGTTTAATAACAAATTCACTCTTAATTAAAATCGGAATTGTGTTCAGAATGTAACGATTGAATTTCAGTTGTGTATTCATCCGCTAATACATTTCGAAGGAGACCATTATTTTATTGGAAGTGCATTGGAGGTTAGCCACCACACCCGCACCTCTACTAGACCTAGAAACTACTCGAAGTAGACCTCTCTCACTCGAAGTGCAGTGGAAGTAATTCACCTCTTACCCGCCCTGGTATAAGTAACTGATGGTTACTCCTTCAAGGCTCTCCCAAGATTCTAATTTTTTTTTTAAACGAAGCAACATTTATTTATTTTGAACGAATCTAGACCTCCAGTGTCCTTGCTGTCACATCACTATTGTTGTATGTTGCACATCACTAGTGATGAACTACTTCTTATAATTATTGTCATCTGTGGTCTATTGAGAGCTAATGTCAATGGTGTAAACACCTCTTCAATAAAAAGTCTATAATAAAATAATAACAGTGTTTTCCACATTGATATATATATACCAGATGACTAATGACCGCGCCAAAGCATTGCCACTGTACATATGTCCAAAAGCATATGCCCCGCTAACGTCAGTTCAGTGCTCATTGTGACGCCGACCGACTTGTGCCGGACGATACGCGATCAAAACTATCACCAAAATGGTTAAATGCGTCGCGAAAAAATGCGATTCAACATAATAAAGCAAGTGGAATTACTTTCCACACCTAAATTTATTGTTTACATATTCACATTTAATTTAAAAAAGCAGAAAATGAAATAAAATGTCAAATACTCTAATATAGGTTCAGTGTTGCCACTAAAAAGTCGTTTTGGTTTTCCCACATTAATGGGAGAATACATAATTTATGGAATAAATTACTATGGAGGTAATCATATTAAAATACTTAATAAAAATTATGTTTTAATCTTCATACAACATACTTCATTAAAACTTATTTTAATTTATTAATGAATAATCTAGTAAGTAATTATATTTTTTTTGTATTTTATATGAATAATTTTGCAGGGCACCATAAAATGCAGCACGCCGTGAGAAGTGGGTGGAAATAATTCGATTGCTGAGAAAAGAACTTTGAAAACACTTTTGAAACAATTTCTGTTTGAGTATTATATACTATTGGTTCAATAAAAAATATTGGAACAAATAATGACTTCATTATTTCATTAGTTGTGCATTCTTTTAGTCTTATAATGAAAAATACATATTTAAAATAATTTAAATAAGTTTATTTTATTACAAACTAACGTAAAAAAAAAAAACTATTTCATTGTTTATTTTGGGTAAAATTTCAAATTGTAGGCAACACCAAGCTATTGCAGGTTTGCGTTTCTGGCTTTGTCTAATCCTAGCGGTGGTAATGTTCTCGTGACTTGTGCAAGTGAGACAAATATATGTTTACTTTCAAATTTTTAGTGATTCCAAAGCTACGTCGTCGCAGTTGTAGAGTGGTTACGCTTTTTTCGATGAGCGGTAATGAAGTTTGCTTCTCTATTTATATACCTCAATGGTTTTCCATATCAAATACATAACTTAACATGGTGTCAGAAGTCGGATGTTAATATTAATAATATATTAAAAATTAGTGGTGAAAAAACAAGATGTTGAAGGATTCGCCAAAGTACGTACAACATGATTTTAATGCGTTGTCAAATCTACACGTATCATCAAATAGCGTAAATAACGATGGAATATGGAAAAATTGGTGGCAAAGTTATGAAATATACTTGGTGGCATCAGGTTTGGAAGAAGCCTCAGAAAAAATAAAAATAGCAATTCTACTTCATTCCATTGGCTCCAAAGGTATGGAAATTTTCAAGTCATTTAACATGAATATGGAATCTATCACGCTAAAACAAGTCAAGGAAAAGTTTGACAATTATTTTGCACCACATAAAAACTTAACAATGTTAAGGAATTCATTTTTTACACGAAAACAAAATAATTCTGAAGACATCAACAATTTTCTACTGGACCTAGAAAACAAAAGTTTGAAATGTGAATTTGGAGAACTAAGAGAATCTCTGGTAAGAGATATATTTATTGCAAACATAAAATAATAACAGTGTTTTCCATATCAAATACATAACTTAACACTTGCATACGTTGTTAGTAAGCAGTATGCAAGTGCTTAACGGGAAAACAAAAAGTAAAAAATAGGTTAGTAAGACAAAGATAAATTAAACAAGGCAAAATAAAAACTCATTCATGGGGCTCCATGAGGCGACATTGCATCTGTAAAAAACCTGCAAGCACATGCATAAAATAGAGAACATAAGTAATACAATAAATCTCAAATCCATTGGCAAGTACCAACAAAAAATGTGAATGGCTTTCGGTCTGACCATAAACTACACTTAACTTCCGTGTCCCTTAGCAAACCACTCAGTGAAGCCTCAAAGAATGTTAACTGAATATTTGGGGTAAAATACCCGAAGACTAAAAGAAAATTCAGCGTTGGGTAGTCAACTTCAAATTCACACGAATGGTGCACACTAAATGATTTGTATTTTAATATAAACAAATGTGCTGTAATTTCCTTCACAAAGAACAGAAATAAATTTTCAAGCACATATTACATTAACAATGTCGTTTTCTGTAACACTCCAGCTAAGGTGTCGCTTGCCGATCACCCTTTAGTTAAAGAGGATGCTCATCATAAACCATTGGTTATAGAGCTAGAATTTCCATCCACTAATGCAACCCTCTCAACTCCTCGAACAATAAAATTATTCCATAAAGCAGATTACACCGAGATTAATGAGTCTACCGTTATAAATGCACCGGATGTAAATACAGCGTTACATTCATTTTACGTTATAATTGAACAAATTGTCGATGTGTTTATTCCCAAGAAAGTTGTGAAATCTGGAAAATATCCACTATGGTACACGGCAGCCTTAATAAAAATAACTAATGAAAAATTAAAATTCTTTAGAGCATGGAAGCGTCACCGAAACCTTCTTGATTATCTGTCATTTTCTTTGCTTCGCAAAAGACAAAAAACGGTCGCTTCAGCGGCTTACAAAACCTACATTTCTACGATAGAATCCGGCATACAGCATAATGTTAGAAAAATATGGTCCTATGTCAATTCTCAAAGAAAATCTCCTACCATCCACGATCATATGATTTATGGTGAAAAAACTGCTAATGACAGTAAAGGAGTAGCCAATTTATTTTCCGAGTATTTCGGTTCTGTATTTTCGAATGTTCAACCTGCTCATACAAGCAATGCCAGTGACTGTTTAAATTCAAATAGCGTTATTAGCTCAATCGAGATCAATGAAGACATAACTTTCAAATACCGTCCATCGATATCAAAAAGGGACCGGGGAACGACCAACTTCCAGGAATCTTTATAAATTATTGTAGTAAACAACTGACACCCCCCATTTTTGCCATTTTCAAACTATCGCTATCTGAAGGAACATTTCCTGACAAGTGGAAAACAGCCTTGATTACCCCAATCTTTGAAAATGGTAGTAAAAATGATGTCTCCAACTATCGACCTATATCCAAATTACCCATTCTAAGTAAAGTTTTGGAAAAAATTGTTTACGATCAATTATATTCTACCATCTCACCTTCACTCTTCACTAATCAACATGGCTTTATGAGAAATCGCTCCACAACCTCGAATCTTGTGTCTTTTATAAATTTTCTTCATGCTCAAATGGATATGCGATGCCAGGTAGATGCCATCTATACTGATTATTCCAAAGCATTCGACCGTGTTAATCACTATATTCTTTTACAGAAGTTATTTAGTCTAGGAATTCACGGTGATCTCTATAGATGGATCGCATCATATGTCAGTAATCGGCACCAAATCACGGTTGTCAACGGTTTCGCATCCTGTTTAACGGAAATCGTCTCGGGTGTGCCCCAGGGGTCGCATCTCGGACCACTCTTATTTAATATTTACATAAATGACATCTATGTATGCTTTCAAAATAGTTACTTTGTGTTATATGCGGATGATATGAAAAGTTTTAAACCTGTACAGTCTTTATCTGATTGTATAGAATTACAAAGCGATCTTGATCATTTGTGCGCGTATTGTGAATCAAATTTACTCTCCTTAAACATTTCTAAGTGTCACTCAATTACATTTACTAGAAATAAAAATAAAATCATCTATTCTTACAACTTGAATAATAAACCTTTACAATCTACGTCTACATGTAAAGATCTAGGTGTTTATTTAGACAACAAATTAATTTTTGATAAGCATATCGAACACATAATATCAAAATCCTACAAGATGCTAGGTTTCCTATTAAGAATATGTAAAGTTTTCAAAAGTGCTAAGACTCTTGAAATGTTGTTTTGTTCATTGGTCAGAAGTCCACTGGAGTATGCGTCCCCGGTATGGAATCATCAATATAAGGTAAGTATACATAGATATAGTAGAAAGTATACAGAATAAATTCTCTAAATATTTATTCAAGAAATACAACAAAACTACAAATAACATGTTAAGTTTACAAAAAAGACGCACATTATCAGATCTGCTGTTTCTGTATAACCTGCTAAATAATAAAATAGATAGTCCTGAATTGCTATCCACTATTGGTTTAAATGTCCCAATGCGGCGTACCAGGCACACTTCTCTTTTTCATATAGAATCCAATAACACTAATGCAGCGAGTAACTCACCAATTACTCGCGCAATCATAACTTATAACCACTATGAAAAATTACTACACTTAGACATTTTTCATGATTCCTTGCAAACATACAAAACTAATTTATAAAATTTCTTGGCGTGATATAATTGTTTTAAAATTACATACACTTAACTTTTCATTAAACTTTAATCAGTCAATTACAATTAGTGAGCATATAATTCTTGATTTCAAAATGTCTCCTTATCTCCCCCCCCCCCTCTTTTCTTCCTTTTTATTATTATTACTTCATTCATTCAATAATTAAGTTTTAAGACCGGTTCATATCTCAGGCGTAATTATCAAATGACATTCTATGGACTTACGTAATAGGTACATAACCATGTAATCATTTAATTTAACATACCTTATAATTTGTATTATAATGTACTGTGTATGTCTTGATAAACAGATAAATAAATGTCGCTTTATTAAATATAACTTGACCTTGGGTAGTCTTTTCGTCATTCAAGTGCATCTCTTTTGGTAGGTATATCGGTTGTGTTTTTATACTTACTTTTTGCGAATTTCCAAAAATCTTTTGGGTTAGCTTTAAAGTTTTGTTTGATCAAGTCTAAGTGCTTATGGTAACAAACTTTAATTAGATTTTTAGTTCTGGTTCTAATTAATTTGTATGATAAATGCTCTAGTTCATTGCCACATTTTTTATATTTTTTGTGAATTTGTTTTTTTTCTTTTATCAAACGAATGAATACCACAAAGGGAAGTGTTTTTTATTCGTTCTAATGGGAACATGAGAAGAGATAATCAGGTAGAGTATACTTTAAAACTGATCGACAGATCGATGTATTTTGCCCTGATTGATGAATTCCCAATCAATCTCACAAAGCAAGGCATTGATTGAATCATAGTCGGCTTTATAAAAGTTTGGTCTTGAGATATTGCAGGTTTCTAGATTTGGTAGTAAATTGAAAAAAATATATATATTTCTAGAGCAGGGTGATACGGATCTTTCTTGCTTCGTGGAAATGAAGAGTGAGTTACTGATATGTCTTGTTTGTCCGACAAAATGAGGTCCAATATTTTAGATTGGTGATTAGCTACTCCGTTAAATTGTTTAAGATTACAGAATGACAGTGTATCGATGATGTCAGTGGTGATTGGTTTGTGTTTGTGGTGAAAGGTAATAGATTATTTATTTCATCAGGAATTCAATGAATGTTAGACTTTTTATTAAAATGTGTTGGTTTGGTGTTGTTAGATAAACATTCCGAAGGTTGCTTAAAAATGAGCTTACAATGGATTCTTCTTCAGACGTTGGTAGATATACTGTCCAAATATTTAGCATGACACTCCTGTTCTTAAGATTTATATTGAGTTGGATCCACAAATCCTCTGCTTGACATTCCCAGTGCGCCATCCTCTTCGCCTCTAGTTTTTTTTTATACAATTTTGATACTCTTCCTCCGTCTTTTTTAAACGCCGTGACGGAAGGACGTATGTTAAGCAATGTCGTGTAACTCATGTAATGTCATCATAAACGAGTGTTTTACGTTTATGCAAAATAAGGCAGATACTCTCGATGAGATCGCCATCATCCAATTATGTATTTCCACCTTCTCGGGGGAGAATGTAAAGGATGCAAAAACTATCCTGTTCGATAAGCTTCCGGAGAAACGCACTCTGCGGAAAGGAGACGGCAGGATTAGCCGAGATCTCCAGGACATCCTGAGGGCGTCGAAGAAGACGGACCCTGACCAACTGCCTATATTCGTTGCCAGACAGCTGCACAAATTGCCTCCAGTCAACTTCGATAGTGTGGACGTATCTAAACTTCTAAAGGAACTTAATTCCATGAAAACAGAAATAACTCTCATCAAAACGGAATTAAAAGATTCATCAGTCACAAGAAATCATGATTTAAAACAAGAACTGGCTTCACTAAGAGAACAAATTACAAAACTACCTGCTCCAAACATACAACGCGATTCTGAGAACTTGCAACAAAATAGCGGCATAACCGTAGGTAATCCACAACTTAAAAGTAAACAAATACCGACAGAAGCGACCTGCTTATCGACTGCATCTAAGAACGCATACAGTAATGGAACTACCTCACACACGAAAACTACACAAGAACGCAAAGAGCGAACGAGCAGTAATTGCCGTGAACGACTGGGTTCGGACTTCGATCCTAGGCCCGAGAACACAGCAAATAAACAGGGAACGCGCGAACACGGCCCGCGGTCCCAACACCGGCCATCCGCGACTGACGAAAGCGGTTTCACATTAGTAACGCGGAAAATTAACCGAAACTTGAGAGGTAAAGCAACGTCAACAACATTAAAGTCAGGTGACATTCTCACAACGGTGTACATTTCGAGGTTTACCGTGGAAACTTCAGAGGAAAACATCAATAACTACCTAACAGAAAAGGGTCTGGAATGTACCAAAATTGAAAAAATCAAGCCTTTTCGTCCTACGCCTATTAACACCTTTAAACTCACTGTTAAAGCGATCGAGGTAAAGAAATTGCTGGCAGAAGAACTTTGGCCGGAGGGAATTGTATTCCGAAGATTTATAGAACCGCGCATATCGACTAAACCTCAAAATGACCAGTAGTAACTTAAGAATTATATCCGTGAACTGCAGATCGGTTCGCAGTTCTGAAAAATGTATACATGATCTCTGCGAATTACATGATATTATAGTAGTCCAAGAAACTTGGTTACTCCCTACAGATATTTACTTTCTATCTCATATTCAGCCGGACTTCAACAGTTTGTGAACCTCTGCTGTGAATATCGCCGGTGGGCCGCTACTCGGAATGCCTCATGGTGGAGTGGGAATAATCTATAGACAAAATCTAAGGGTTACCGCAATCCCGATGCATAATTGTCGGATGGCCGGAATCGAGGTTAGTTTGATTACTGAAACATTAAGTATTTTTACAATTTACATGCCGACTTGCTCAACAGACAACTTTGAGGAATATTCTAACTGCCTTGCCTCCCTCCCTATAAACAATAATTGATGATAAAAATTATATTAAGTAATACCATTATAATCGGAGATTTCAACGCTCATCCCGACTCGCTTTTTGGAAAGGAACTACTATCTTTTTGTCAAGAATTTGAATATGTATGTGCGGATATCGAAATTTTACCTGTGAATTCCTACACATATATCAGTGACGCTCACAGTTCCACTAGATGGTTAGACCACTGTCTAGTTACAAAAAATATTTTGAAGCAAATTACCGATATGAAAATATATTACGATATAGATTGGACAGATCACCGGCCTCTCGAGCTGACCTTACAAACGGTGGGATTGGCGAAAACGGAAGTGTTTACTTCTGTATTAAGGGATCCAGCATTATGGCATCCGAAGAATATACATGATATCGGAAAATACAACTCCTGCTCGCAAACCTATCTCGTCAAAGTTAAACCAAAATAGGTACACATTTCCTGAGAACGGTGGCAGCCCTGTTCACGCCAAAAAAGAATACCTCTATGGGAGTATAGTAGAAGCCCTACGAAGTAGTGCCATCTCTGTATTTACCAAGCGTACTATTCAAAAACACAAGCAAGTATGTGGGTGGAACGAATTTGTAGCAAATAAATACAATGAATCCAGACAAGCGATGCACACATGGATAATGAATGGGAGACCGCTCCAGGGACCTGTCGCAGAGGAGAGAAGGGCAAAGCGTGCTGCCTTTAAAACAGCACTTAAACAATGCCAAAAGAACTCGACTCAACTTCAGATGGATAAAATAGCCGAGGATTTAGAAAATCGGGACTTCAAAAAATTTTGGAACAAGTCTAACAAACTATTAAACATGCGCTGCAAAATCTCATGCAACATACATGGAGAATCGAACCCGGAAGTAATCGCAAACATTTTTAAAGAACACTTCGCAACTACCACGCCGACTATCGACTCAAATGAAACGCATTTGACTGCCTATGATAATATCGATCCCATTGTCACAACTATCATGATAAAATCGGCCATTAGTAACATGAAATCTGGAACGTCTGCTGGGCATGACGGCTTAAGCACCGAACACTTCAAACATGCAGGGGCAGCGGTTATGGAACTAATGGCAACACTATTCACCGATATCTTAAAGTGTGGCTATCTACCTAAAGACATGACAAAAATAATTATAATACCGATAAT
Source organism: Limnephilus rhombicus (assembly GCA_929108145.2). Lineage (NCBI taxonomy): Eukaryota > Metazoa > Arthropoda > Insecta > Trichoptera > Limnephilidae > Limnephilus > Limnephilus rhombicus. Next base: position 21,697,711 of record OV815289.1, on the reverse strand, counting down.
AAAATCGAAACTGTCAGACATAACTTTAAAGGAAAACTACAGACCAATATCCATCGCCACGGCTATCGTCCGTATATTTGAACGAGTTCTCTTGGATCAAGTCGGATCCCATTTGAAAACGAACGATAATCAGATGGGCTTCAAGAGAGAGTGCTCTACCCAATCGGCTATTTTTTGCGTAAAACGGACGTTGGAATACTACAGGAAGAAGAAAACATCAACCTATGCATGCTTTCGGGACCTAAGTAAGGCTTTTGGCCGAGTTTTCCACCCCCTATTATGGAAAAAACTAAAAGAAAAAGATATACCTTGGAAAGTGGTAAAAATCTTCGAAACTTGGCACCGTCAACAGGAAAATCTTATAAAGTGGAAAGATGGATTTTCAGTACCTTATTTCCTGAAAAGCAGGGTCAGACAGGGAGGATGTATGTCCCCAGTAATGTTTAACATATACATGTTTAGATGCGGTAGGAATATCTCCGCTCACCGCTCGGAGATATTTTGCATCTAAATGTCGCGAACTCATTTAAATAAATAACTCTTTGATATTTTATATAGCTAGATTTATTAACACAAAGTACTTTAAAGGTTACAAGAGTTATAATTTACTTATTTCTACTGGCGGATGCTGGCGAAGAAGACAGTCGATGACAGAATGAGCTAGAACGTATCGTCAAATCCGAGCTCACTTCTGTCATCTGCGCATTACGACTGCGCAGGCAGTGTTGTCAGCTTAAAAATGATATCAGGGCACAAAAATAATATACGCGGTGCCTACACATGGATGAACTAACCTACAGGCTAAACAATGCTGGAGTGGGCTGCCACATCGGAGGTCAGTGTATCAACAACATGAGCTACGCAGATGATATGGTTCTGATGGTACCGTCAATAAGGGGATTACGAATCCTCCTGAAGATCTGTGAAGAATTCGCACACGGAACCAACATGATCTATAATGCGAAAAAAACAGCACTGTTGGTCATAAAACACGGGGAAGGCCCAAAAAATATTACCCCCGCCTTTTTGAACGGCGAACTCCTAAAAACAGTAGAATCTACCAAATATCTAGGACATATCATCAACAATAAATTAACAGATGATGAAGATATTGACAGGCAGAGGCGCGTACTGAGTATAAAATGCAACATGCTCAGTAGAAGATTTCGGCTATCCAGTCCACGGGTAAAAAGGACGCTATAAGGAGCCTTCTGCACCACCCTGTACACATGCGAGCAATATAACAATGCTTACCGTCTGATGTTTGCACTCCGCAGGCCACTGCAGTGCCTCCTCAATGTTTACAGAAGGGCGAGTTCCAGGATTTAAAGCTCTATTAAGATCCAGAATTGCAGGACTGAGGGGAAGGATAAATCACTCCAGAAATATTCTCATAATAGAATCCCGTTTGACTTCAGGATCGAGCTTAGAAGAACATTGGAGGAAGACGCTGGCTCCCATAACCCCAGACTGATTTTTTTTTTTTTTTTACTTATATTTTTATTTCATTTTCTTCTTATTACCTTTTTTTATAAATATCTGTATGTTTTATGTATGTACTTACACACTCTTTAGGATGTGTGGGATTGCACTCACCTCCCCACATTCTGGAATAAAGACCATTATTATTATTATTTTGTCTTGTGTATTCTATCCCTCCGAAATGCTTCATAACGGCTATCCACTAATTCATGGTCATTCCTTCAGCCATGTCTCCGTAAGACTTACTAAATCGTAGTCGTTGGTAAGGATGTTTTCGTATATTTCATCAATTTTTGTCCTCATTCCCATGATATTCATATAAAGGCATTTGATCATTATAGATTGTATATTTATTATAAATGTTATCGTGTTAGCAAAATTATCAATTAGTTATCCTTTCAGAAGTTTGTTGATTTAAATCGGGCTGTTTATTCAGTAATTCCAGCGTTAGCTGATCTTCATGGGAGATCATTATAATTTTAGAGGCGAAAGACTTCCTGAGGAAGCATCGCCAGTTTCTTGTCCACACAAAAGCGAACTGATGATCTTTTGCAAATTTTTTCGTAAGCCAATGTCTAGAATGTCTCGATCATACAACGATCTTGTTAAAATACACACTTTCATAGATAATTTTGTAAATGATTTAACATATTTCAAAAAATATCTCCACGATTTGTGCACATAAAAAAATATATATATTTGTTGTTTTATTTCATTTCAGTAAATACTTCATAAATATTGTATGCTTATAATGCATTTCAATTTTGTTTTTAAATTATGTATAAATAATACTTGCATTGTTTTTCATGTGTTTGCCTCTGTAAAAATTCAAATGTGATTACTGCAGACATATGTCTAGGAATATTTATATTTTAATTTATTATGTATTACCCACCAAAATGTTTTATAAATATCCTGTTTGTGTCGCAAATAAATAAATGTGTTTCTGTAAATCTCCCTTTCGAGAAAATGAATAGTTGCACTCGGAACAAACAAAATGTTTTTCTCCACTGTGAGTAAGCATATGCCTCGTAAGATGGTGCTTTTGATAATATGAATAGTAATACTCGGAACATGAAAAAGTTTTTTTTCCACAGTGAGTAAGCTTGTAGATCTACAGAATATCCTTGTGGGAACATGAATAGTTGCATTCGGAACATGAAAAATGTTTTTCTCCACTGTGAGTCAGCATGTGGCCCGTCATGTGGCCCTTTTGAGAAAATGAATAGTTACACTCGTAACATGAAAAAGGTTTTTCTCCACGGTGAGTCTGCTTGTGACGAGTCAGACTGCTCTTGCGGGAATATGAATAGTTGTACTCAGGACATGAAAAAGGTTTTTCTCCACTGTGAGTCAGCTTGTGTTTCTTCAGACTACCCTTTTGAGAACATGAATAGTTGCACTCGGAACAAGAAAAAGGTTTTTCTCCACTGTGAATCAGCTTGTGTTTCTTCAGACTACCCTTTTGAGAACATGAATAGTTGCACTCGGAACAAGAAAAAGGTTTTTCTCCACTGTGAGTTACCATGTGGCTACTCAGATTGTCTTTGAGGGAACAAGAATAGTTGCACTCGGAACATGAAAGAGGTTTTTATAGACTGTGAGTCCGCTTGTGGATCGTAAGAATGCTCTTGAAGGAACACGAATAGTTGCACTCGGAACATGAAAAAGGTTTTTCTCCACTATGAGTCAGCTTGTGTATCTTCAGACTACTTTTGAGAACATGAATAGTTGCACTTGGAACAAGAAAAAGGTTTTTCTCCACTGTGAGTCAGCTTGTGTTCCTTCAGACTACCCTTTTGAGAACATGAATAGTTGCACTCGGAACAAGAAAAAGGTTTTTCTACACTATGAGCCAGCATGTGGCTAGTCCGATTGCCCTTTTGAGAACATGAATAGTTGCACTCGGAACATGAAAAAGGTTTTTCTCCACTATGAGTAAGCAAGTGGCTAGTTAGATGGCCCTTTTGGGAACATAAATATTTGCACTCGGAACATGAAAAAGGTTTTTCTCCACTGTGAGACAGCATGTGTTTCTTCAGATCACCCTTTTGAGAACATGAATAGTTGCACTCGTAACATGAAAAAGGTTTTTCTCCACGGTGAGTCTGCTTGTGGCGAGTCAGACTGCTCTTGCAGGAAGATGAATAGTTGCACTCAGGACATGAAAAAGGTTTTTCTCCACTGTGAGTCAGCATGTGGTTAGTCAGATTGCCCTTTTGGGAACATGAATAGTTGCACTCGGAACATGAAAAAGATTTTTCTCCACTGTGAGTTACCATGTGGCTACTTAGATTGTCTTTGCGGGAACATGAATAGTTGCACTTGGAACAAGAAAAAGGTTTTTCTCCACTGTGAGTCAACTTGTGTTTTTTCAGACTACCCTTTTAAGAACATGAATAGTTGCACTCGGAACAAGAAAAAGGTTTTTCTACACTATGAGTCAGCATGTGGCTAGTCCGATTGCCCTTTTGAGAACATGAATAGTTGCACTCGGAACATGAAAAAGGTATTTCTCCACTGTGAGACAGCATCTGTTTCTTCAGATCACCCTTTTGAGAACATGAATAGTTGCACTCGTAACATGAAAAAGGTTTTTCTCCACGGTGAGTCTGCTTGTGGCGAGTCAGACTGCTCTTGCGAGAAGATGAATAGTTGCACTCACGACATGAAAAAGGTTTTTCTCCACTGTGAGTCAGCATGTGGTTAGTCAGACTGCTCTTGTGGGAATATGAATAGTTGCACTCCTTCCTTCAGCTTCTTCTCGGGATCCAAGATCCGCCTTAATGGCCACTGCCTCCACATTAGTGCTGCCTGCAAAAACAAAATGATAATACTTACACTGTTCTTTGATATATATAATCTCTTCTTCGTCCTTATGTGCCCTATCAGGTCCCCCGGCGTTGGCGATCACTTTGGTAAATTAATCTCTATCTTGCGCTGCCTTGAATAGCTCCTCCACATTTCTATTACCGGTTCACTCTCGTACATTTCGCAGCTAAGATATTTGTCTCCTACCAGGCCCTCAGCGACCCTCTATCCATTTAATATTTATTGGAGCAAGTTATATTTCTCCTCTCGAAGTACGTGAACCAGATATAAAATTTTCCTGACTTTTACCAATGTGAGCCGTTCTCTATCTGCTCTAGCCCACCTGAGAATTTTTGTGTTAGTGATCATGTCGGTCCATTAGACTTAGAGCATTCTCCGGTGAAGCCATATTTCAAAAGCCTCTAACCTGTTCATGGTATTTGCTTTCAAAGTCCATGTCTAACATCCATACAGCAAGACCGACCACACATAATATTTTTAATTTAATATTGTCTTTGTAGAAGGGGGATTTCATTGTACTGAATGTAGTTCTTGCTGCTTCAATTCTGCACTTAACCTCTACACCTTTATATAATTTTTATTATTCAGGCACGTGCCGTGTTATGGTGGTCGATCTGGGTCAAGAGTCTCCGTGAGAGTGCTGTCGAGGTATCTAAATCTTTTCACATTTTCGACATTGCAACCATTTAACTGTATCACTGATCCAGAGGGATCTAGTCATCTAAATGTAATCTATTTATTTTTTTGACGGTGATTGTTAGGCCCAGATGCTCACCAGCATTATTAACAAGATTTAATTGATCTTTTAGTCATACATACGGTCAGCTAGTAAAACAGTATCATCTGCGTATCTTATGTTATTAAACGCAACTATGTTGATTATCAAACCCATCTCGGTACTTAGGGCTCTTTAAAAGACATAGTTGGAACAGAGATTAAACAATAGTGGCGATAGGATACAGTCTTTATGTATTCCATGCTGAATGGCGAATGCATTAGATCTCTCGTTCCCATGTCTTATTTCTTCTGTTTGGAACCAACACAGGTTTTTAATGAAATTCCGGTCTTTGGTATCAACGTTACAATCCGCAAACATTTTCATTAGGTCTGACCGAGATGTTTTACCATGTCAAATGCCTTTTCGTAGTCAATAAAACAGGCAAAGACTTTCTTTATTCGGTCATCACACTTTTGCAATAGTACGTAGTAGACACAACCAAACTATTTTTTTATTAAAAACTATAAATTTGAAAGATTAAATATCATTTACCATTTTTATAGGCGGGAATTAGGATAAGATACTGTAAGGTCAATACGAGCACAATAAAGAGCCGACTTCGACTCAATTAACAGCCATCTCTCAAATACAGACTGGTCGTTTTTATCTGATAAAAACATTGATGAATCTTTAGACCAACTTTATTTATACTTTTCTAATATTATTGAATCCTATGTACCTTTTTATACACCGAGAAGCTATACCTACCCGGTTTGGTTCTCATCAGAGCTTATTGTCTCTCTTCAGCAAAAGAAGAGTCAAAAAAAAAATTCAAACAAAGCAAATCCATAAGTGATTATAAAATCTTTAGCGAAACCAGGAAAAAATGTAAAGATCTTTCTAAACAATGTTATAAAATGTATATAACCTCTATCGAGGACACTGTCTTTAAATCCAAAAATCTTTGGAAATTTCTTAAAAAATTAAACATTGAAAACACAGACTACCCGCCAATAATGCAAATGAATGGAACCAGTGCAAACAATACACAGGACATTGTAAACCTTTTTTCCGACTTCTTCAAAAATGTATATGATGAAGAAACCCCAGATGAAATACCTGAATACAAATTTAGCAAAACTACATACTTAAAAAATTGCCATATCACGCAAAAATGTTGCGAACAGAAATTACTTTCCTTAGACACTGACAAATCCGCTGGCCCAGACAACATTCCACCAATATTCCTCAAAAAATGCTCTAGTATATTATCTAAACCACTCACATTATTATTCAACCGTCTCTTGTCCCTTGGACACTTTCCAGACCGCTGGAAATCTAGCTTCATTACACCTATCTATAAAAAAGGAGACGACACTAATATAGCCAATTATTGCCCCATTTCTATACAGTCAGTACTACCTAAGCTTTTTTAATCACTGGTCCTTGATGAAATCTATCCCAAATTAATAAAATTAATTGACCAAAAACAGCACGGTTTTATCAAAAGTAGATCTACCGCAACTAACTTAACAATATTTCAACACTTTATAATTCAATGTTTTGCTGAAAATAAACAAGTCGACTGCATATATACAGACTTTTCGAAGGCATTTGTCAAAGTATCCCATAAACTACTAATCCAAAAACTATTTGCTCTAGGAATAAGGGATAACATGCTAAAATGGTTTACTAGCTATTTATGAAATCGTAAACTGTTCGTCAAAATAAAATCTTCGATCTCGAAAGCTTTCTGGGCTACTAGTGGCCTACCGCAAGGTAGTCACCTTGGCCCGCTTTTGTTCCTCATTTTCATCAATGATATAACCAATTGCTTCAATGATGTCGAGGTATTGCTCTTAGCTGATGACATCAAGCTATACAAGAAAATAACAGATATAAACCATTGCCATATACTGCAGTCAAATATTAGTAAGTTTAAAGATTGGTGCGTTCAAAATAATTTATTTTTAAATGTAGAAAAGTGTAAAACCTTAACTTTCTTCAGAAATAAAAATCCTGTTTTATTCGAATATTCCATCAATAACACAGCTTTAGACAGAGTCACGGAAATGAGAGATCTTGGAATTATTTTGGATGAAAAACTAAGTTTCGCCAATCATATCCATCAAATTATGAACAAAGGTATGAAAACACTAGGCTTCGTATTAAGAACAACTAAAAACTTTAGTTCCATAGAAGCCATTAAACTATTATATGTATCTCTAGTTAGAAGCCAAATTGAATATAACTCGGTAGTTTGGTCTCCATCTTACAAAATTCACGTTAATAATATTGAGCGAATACAAAAAAAGTTTCTGCGTTTTATAAATTTTAAATAAAGTATCTCACTTAATTTAAAATTTATAAAACGCAGACTTAAAATATGATTTATTACGAAATATTCTAAAAATACATACACTAGAAGACCGACGTAAAATAAACGACTTAACATTTTTATTCAAAATACTTAACTCTAAATTCGACTGTTGCGAACTCCTACAACTCATAAACTTACGAATACCGACAGTAACCACGCGACAAAATACACTATTCTACTGCAGCATTCACAAGCGAAACTACATTGCCCACTCTCCCATACAACGATTTCACACCATGGGAAATCAGTACTTAGGTGATGTAGACATATTTAACATCAACTTGGCGAATTTTGTGGAACTTGTAAAAAACTTATTCCAATACTATTCCTAAACATATTTTGTAAACTTATCAAATCGCAGTACCTATATTTATTTTTTTGTATTTTTCTGACTTGTGTGCATTTTTTTATCTAATTTTATTTTTATTATTTCTTTATCTGTTGTAAAATCATCTGTCATGAATTTATTGTACTACCAACCATGTAAAAGCCCCCTGGGCGTTGAATAAATAAATAAATAAGATAAAAGATTGACCCCAGATGTTCGCTTCAGGGACGGATGCTTCAAGAAGGACCCTGCTCTTGAAGAGGTCAATGGAAAGGTTTTTACTTCCATTAATATTTACGTATTTTTAGTGCATAACATGTCCCAAATAAAAAAGGCAAAAACTTGGGAACTTATTCTGAGTTATAAAATTAAGCTGAATTCCAAATAACACATGCTACATTTTAATATATTCAATGTAACTAACTGGCTGTTTGTGCATTCTCCGCATATTGCAAACATTCCTTCTTTACATCTTGGAGGTCGAAATCTATATCCGTATACAGCATTACACCTCCGCCTTCTTCCTGGGGCCCTGGTTCCGTCTTAATGGAAACAGTCTCAGGATTTAGTAGATCCATGGCCCTGCTGTGGTAGCGGCAGGTAATTGATTCAACCCAAAACAAAAATTCCTGAAACAACATTTTTATAATGGAAATTTGATTAGCGTGAGCTTTGAATATTTAGTTGTGCTTAGAAAATAATGCCAAAACATTGAAGTCGTATACATAAATTATATTTTGAAAAAAAAAATTATAATAATTAGTGTGACTATATTTTAACCCCGCGTTTGATATTTCAATACGGTTGAGAGAATCGCCATCGATAGTGGCATAACTCAATACAATGCATACAATATTTTTCTCTAAAGGTAAGCTGGTATTACCTTATTTTGGAACCCCCAATCCGCATTTAACAGAAAATCGGAAATACTTGTTAATATAATGTGAATATTTTAATCAATGCAACTTAAAAACTGTATGTTGCCAATATTATTTAGGAACATGTTTACAAAACAAGCTCCGCCATTGTTATTTGGGTTATTGAATGCAGGGATTAAGAAGTAAACAACTGATTTTGTCAATAAGCGATACTAGTAACAATGGATATTACCGTCACTGACGTTTATGTTGTCAAATTCAGGATTAGAAGAAAATCTGAGTAGATGCGATCATACACCTATTAACCGTAAACTGTTGCTGTCTCACTCTAGTACTGCTCAAGTCAAAGAAACAATTTAATTTTTCCACAGAAACACTAATCCAAAATTAGGTTTAATTGGTAATTAGGTATTTTGACAGTTAAAATATTCCTCGAACAAAATGAATTCCCTAAACACACGTTGGTGTACCGATTGGCGTTGCAAGGATAAGCTAGGTCGTGTTAGACACAGCGCAGTTGTGCTTGTGAGCCTGCCTTAGTTCAAACGAAAGAACAGGTGTCGATCAGTTTGGCTGTCAGCCGCTACCAAATGAATAGCGTGATTAATATCAGCATTATTACTACTTACCAATAACTATCACAAGTATGGGATGATAAATTTAACTTGGTGGATTAAACAGAGTAAGGGATATTATATAGAATTAGAGATTAAAACAGGATGAAACGACTGACGGTGCAGAAAGCTTGCGTCAAATAAATATATAAGTTATGCATAGACAGTATGAAGTCAAAGACAATTATATAAAATTCTATGCACCTGGACTTTCAGGTTTACATTAATTTGATTCATATATCAAGTCTTGTATTACATTTTGGGACTAGCAGATTCTTCAGGCAGTTGAATGTGGGACTATGGCGATCTTGAGAAAAAATGACGAGCAGTAAAATCATAGATCATTATTTCCAAGCCGCCTGAGAAGCTACATACATAAAATAAAAAACGTTTCAAAGCCGATGTATAAGGCAAGCGATTCTGGCCTTGTTCTTCATACAGTTTTCAGCACACAAAAAGGTTAAAATTGCTCAAAATACTCCAACGGTTTTAGCAGGACACCTCTTTCTAAAGCCTCAATGACCCAGGGCGAGTTTACAAGCTACTATCTGGGAAATTCACTATCTGTTATGCTGAATTCACATGGATCACTCGGATGAAGGTTTACTCGATGAAATGTTCCATTCTCGTTTCACCGCGTGTTCAGACGGTTCCTTCGAAGGAAGAGTTCACTCGACATTCTCGCTACGAAGTCGTCGAGCGTAGTCGCGGTGCGCATTGGAATTCGTCCGGCGCTGACGGCTACGTTCAGGAATATTTACGATTTCAATTGACATTTCCGATAACTTCGAACTAAATTACGAGAAATTGGCGATTCTTGTAGACAGTAAATAAATTTCAGCACCATAAAATGAACATAAGGTAAAATAATAACCTGAAAACTGATATCTACCAGTATTTTTGCACCATGAAAATTTTTTCATTCCAAAATAGGCCTCGGCTTGCAATAAAATCCATATAAATGGAATATTTATTAACGTATCCAAAAACTAAAAACTGTTTTGGAAAGGTGGTGAAATATGCTTCCAAAATTTACTATTCAAAATAACCACGTAATTTTTTAAATAGAATAATTTTTAATGTAAACTTTTAAAAGTTAAAAAAATGTCTCTCCTTGCTTTTATTCTAACTAAAATTACTGGTAAGAAACAAAAAAAATATAAAAACACACACTTATTTTGTTAGAAAAATACATTATAAACATTTCTGTCACCTCCTTTTTTGTCGTTTCATATAAAAATAATTCATAAATTCACAATGTTTCATTAATATTTTTTCAAATTCGATCAGAAACTTTGGTTCCATAAAAGTGTACATTCGAATTATTTTGTGATTAATTATTATTTCGAATATATAGAGCATTATTTTCTCTTTCCAATACCGTTTAGATCATTTTTTTCACTATGATAGTAAGGGAGAAACAACGATTTCTATCGTGTTTCTCCCTTAAAAAAGCGAACTAAACGGAGCATTTTGACGTTTAAGCCGCTCCCCGCTACTCGTCCTCACGCCAGAACATTCTCGGCCGACTAATTCGCGAGTGAAAGACTGTTCACTTGAGTGTTCACACACATCATTCGCGTCACGTGATGTTAAATTCCGGTTGCGAGTGAACAGTGCCGAATGAAGCATTCCAACAATGTCACTGTCTCTCTTCACTTTCGTGTTCACACGGTACATTTAGAGGGAAAGAGGCGGAATGAAATCACGAAATGAAAGATAAATGAACCATGTGAATGGGCTATTAGTAAACTCGCCCAGTGTCATCGTGTCACTTGCTAACTAGCAGCAACTAGCAGATTGTTGACAATCTAGGAAAAAAAGGGAGGCGTCTACTAATATCTACAGGAATTCCAAAAACCTGTAAAAATCTAGCTAATATCTTTGAGAACCAAAGTGTTGACGAATATCTACAGCTCAAACTGTTGACTAATATCTATGAGAACCAAAGTGTTGACGAATATCTACAGCACTGGCAGAGGTTGGATTTGCAATTATGTATAGCATATTGGAGTAACGTAATTTTGCGTATGCAGTTTAAAAAACTTAATTTATGTAAGTATGTACGTAAAAATCCCTAATATCGGACTATTGGACACATTTAGCTGATTAATCCAACCTACGCTCTGTAGATAATAGTCAACACTCTGAAGTTCGTAGATATTAGTTCAACATATGAGCTGTAGATATTCGTCCGACATACAAGCTGTAGATATTAGTATCTGGAGTCAAAAAAAGTTGAAAGGTCGTCAACTTTACTCGCCTACACGCTCGCTCCGCTTGCTCGTGATTGGTTTATTTACATTTCCAACATGGCTTCCGATAAATAGCTGATTTCGACTGTCAAAAATGTGCAGCATTAGTTCACGCAGGCGTCGTTAGTTTTGTTACTGGCGCTAAAAGCGACCTCAGTTTCCTACGCTTCTGAGCGAGTGGACAGTTTTTTGTGTCATCATGACAATCTCACTCGCCGATTTATCCGCTTTTGAACTTAGTAGATTGTAGCTTGTAAACACTCCCTGTGTCATCGAAGCTTAATAAAGTTGATGACCTTTCAACTTTTTTTCGTAGATTGTCAACAATCTGCTAGTCGCTGCTAGTTAGCAAGAAACACGGTGACACTGGGTGAGTTTACTAACAGATAGTGAATTTCCCAGAAAGTAGCTTGTAAACTCGCCACGTGTCATCGACGCTTTAACACAGTTGACATGCCGAGAACTCAACTGTGCAATTCGTACGTAGGTCCAACAATTTTATTAAAAAGCCACTTCTGGCCTGGAGACCTAATATACATGGAAAACCAACTTGATTCCGTGCATATTATGGCGGGCTGTCCGTGTGACAATTAGTTTTATATAGGTAGGTAGACCGATTGCCATATCTAATGCACGGACGCAATGTAGACTTGCTAAGTCTGGTCTACAGGTATTTCAATGGAACCTGCTCCCCCTGTCCAATAGTCCCCCTGTCTTTACATCGTACAGACATGGGTGCTCTTGCCAAGTGGTGTTTCATAAATTAAAATAATTAACAAACTAACCGTCACGCCGTTTCTCCGCAGGGGTAGATAGAGAGGACGGACCGCTAAACAGCTCGGTCTTGGCACACTCTTTGCCTCACTCATATTCATACATCGTCTCATACACACTATTCTATTATTCCCATTTTTGACATGACCCGGCTCAAGTATCTGATTCACTTGATTGTGCTATGTCTTCCTCGAGCGTCTCTTACTTCTTCTACCATTCACATTTTTGTCATACATATATTCTTCTTACACTACTTTCTTCGTTCATTCGCTCCACATGTCGGATAATTATTGAAAGCTAACATACCAATCTGTAAATGCTGCATAACAACTTGGTGGGATTTAGCTTTATTCATAGTGAAAAAAAATCATACTTTTCATCAATTTTTTTGATGTCTATAGACATCGTCATGGAGGTTATGTGTTAATGAGTTTTGATAACTCATGGGAATGCAACTTCTTGTATGTTTTATTTAAATAAAAAATAAAAAATTTCACACTGTTGTTTTCGACTAATAGGAAAAAATTTATGTTTTTGAATAAAAATCCACCGGTGAACGGGGAAGGGGATGAGAGTGGAGAGGAGGGGAAGGGTTGAGGGGAGAGGGGAGGTTAATTTGGGTTTGGCTTTGTGAACACTGCATAAGAGTCTCAACTGCTCTCAACCGTCTGGAGTAAGTGAGACTATGACATCCCTAAAAAAACGACTTTCAATTCTTCACTTCAATAAAAATACTAAAACAGCAACCGCTACCTCCAAACCAGAAAAAAACGGGCGGATGTTGAAAAAATGAGGTGGGGGAGGCAAATAAAATGAGGCGTATACTTGGGAGGTGGAGGAGCGGTTGAGGGGGGGGATAAGGTTATTTTTTTGTGAATACTGCGCAAGAGTCCCTGCTTCCAACCGTCTGGAGCCAGGGAGGCTATGATATTCCTAACTGGCACAAAATGGTAATTATTTATTAAAACTATTATTCGGATTGAAAGGGAAATATTCCCTGGTGTCACTTCCACATCGATGGTGTCGATTCGAGGTCATCATCGTCTTATACATTGTTGAATTTCAGGATATTTGTTGTCTGATAAATAATGTCAATTTCCCAAATTGAAAGTCAAACTGATCAAATTATCATATCTAGGATTAAACTGGGAAAATGTTGAGAATAATTGAATAATAATAAACGGCACTTTCAGGAAGGACAAAAAACGACCAGATCATCAAACAGTATTAATAGGCTAGTATCTGCGTGGTTAAATTTCAGAACCCAGCCACGAGTGCATGTCGGACACCACGCTTAACGGCAGCGCCTCAAATAACATATGTGTACGTGGAATTTCACGCAAAGCTACAGTTATAATTCAGTGTTAAATTCAAGAATTTGACACAAGATGTCACTACTTCCGTCAGCAGCTCCTAGGTATAAGTGCTACTGATTTATATACTTCAAGTATCCTTCTGGATTAGGAAACATATATATATATATATATATATATATATATATATCGAATATATATTCGATATTCCTGTCTGGGTTACATGGAACCGGTTCCTTTGCTGAAACATGGTCTTTTTTGGGACATCCGGACATGGCGCTTGCGGCTCACGTTTCGGGCTGCCAATTCGCAGGAATTCCCCAAATTGCGGAATTTTTATGAATTGGGTATTTTGCATGAAGTAAAGTTGACAATACATGGCATCTTTTTTCTCCCCGATTCCCGTCGAGAGACCAAAGACAAAATTTTTCGCTTTACACGTTCGCTATTTATATATATATTTTTCACCTAATACCTACGATTTCAGTTGGCACCACAACAAACAACATGGTTCATGTGTTATTTGTTGAAATGCCAATTTAAATCGTCGATATGAAAATAGAGATGAAAACAGCACAAAACGTAACCTTTGTGAGGAAAATACGAGAATTCTGGCATTGCTTGATTATCCAACCATATTGTAAAATAATATTTACATAATTGTAAAAATGTGGTAAAACTTCGTTTTCTTTAGCAGCAAATTTTCAAAATAAAATCTACATTTAATGCCTGAACGAAAGAGAAAATCTGAAAACGATTAGATATTAATATAAAATAAATACTAATTTCATCAGAATTTGGAATCATTTTGGAAGTACTTAAAGGAATTTGTGTACATCTATTGTGGGTATTTCAGGACATTTGCAGTTTGCATTGGTATAATGACAATCCTGCGCACGTCTCGGCCGCGGCGTGGCGGGAGATTGATTTATTAATGGTTCAGTTAATTTAAATCGCTTATGTACTCAAAGTTCAAAGTTCGTTGTTATTGAATGTAAATAACATTCCATTTGTTTATAAGCTGCCCTAATCCGGCATGTAAATTTATGTACTTATATTTTTTTAAGTGAGGGAAATTCAAAATCCTGATTTTTGGTATATAGGTAATCCATAAGCCGCCTAATGCCGCTACAAACTAAATACGCATGAATTACTTAGTTTACCTAAACTAAGAACCTAATAACCTATTTTGTTTACGTAAATAGTTGTTTCTTGTTGTAATTGCTGTAATGTAATGATTTACAAAATCTGTGCTTAAAAATGCGGCGGCTCCTTTATATTTTAATTGATTTTTTTTAAGTGAAAATATCTTTAGGACCGTTGTGACTTGAAACTCGATGAAACGGAAGCGGGCGACACTAAAACGAGATAAACCTATACATCTATAAGATTTAGCCTGCGAGATAATGAGATAGCAATAAAATATTTATTTTATTCACGGATACTTACTCTGTTCCAATATAATACGATAAATCCACAGTACCATGCAAGTCCCCTTTAGTATAGTGGCATTAAGCACCTAACGAATCTTTGCAGACATTCAGCCGACCAGGGGTCGAATACTAAAAAAGATGTTTTTTTTAATTGTAAAATCAATATCCAATCTTCAAACCACTCCAGAATGAACAGGCGAAATAAAACGACATCTAGTGACTCCGGAGAAAAAACCACAAATACGAATAAAATGATGTACAGGAAAAGGTGCACTGAAATTCGACAACAAAAAAATCTTCCTTCACATTGATAAAAAAAAGTGCTTCATAGTCTCTGCAATCTTGTCTACTTTAGTTTTCTGAAGGTTTACTTCTATAAATAAACTAACCAATACATACTACAATTCTTTCTTACGTTACCCATCTAGCCACTAATGTAATATTTTTATTTCTTTCTTTCTCCATGTAATATTTTAGAGTTTGGTGTGTAGTGGTTTAACTAATACTTCATAACTCAAATGTATAAATTTTAACCTCAATACAGGCTAATAGTGCTTCTTCAATGGCGCTACAGCCCATTTCGAGCCTTGGTCTCCTTCAAGATAAGCCTCCACCGCCCTCCGTCCTCGGCCGGCGTCTTCCAATCTGCGACATGGAGTAGTCCTCTTGCATCCTTCCTGACATCATCCTCATTCGTTTTCCTCCCGGGTGTCCTGTTAGAACCTTCTTCAGTACTCGTGTGCTTTGTATTCGGTGCACATGTCCGGCGCATCTTAGTCTTTGGAGCCTTAAATGACTAAATAGTCTGGGAACTTGGTAGATATAGTCCAGTCAGCCCGTGTTGTAGAACACCAGTTGAAGGAACTAAATAGTATAAAGCTCATTTTTTCCCCATCGACTACTACCATTTAGACAAGGGTTTAGCAAAAAGTCCCCACCCATACCTCCCTTGCTTCCCCCCCTGTGCCACCACAAACATGAAAAGTGTAAGGGTTTTGTAAATCGCTTCTATATCGATTACTAAACAACATATCGGATTGCAATTTTGTTTATTCTCTTTGCTGTAACATTGTCTACAATTAATAATCAGTTAACTTTCGTCGTAACTTTTACCGTTTGTTTGTAATTCGTATGATAAGGTAAAAAATTTTATATTTTTTGGCAAGTAATTTTACTTTTTGTCACATAACTTTTTACGCCGACATTTTATGAAAAAATATTTCCCACAAAAGTTGTAGCCCTTATTATTATCTTTAAAGTGATATATTTTAATGTGTACTTTATGGCTAGTAAACGTCAGATATCAACCGTGAATACTTGGTTCGCACCATCCCTGCGTCGCTCCGCGACACTCTGATGTCGCAACTTGTTCCCTCACATCCCGACTTATCCTAGCCTGTCCTTTGTAGTACTAGTGGAAATCGTGAACGTGAAATAATAGTTATTCACTTTGCTGCTAGGCCCTGCTTGCGGCTTTTAGTTCGGCTTCGCCCGGTTTGAGTGTTTGTGACCATTTTGTAAATCCAACAGCAACTGGCTCCTAAAATAGTCAGTTCCTCGGATCTACTGTAATCCTGTGACTCCAAAAACAGCTGTGTCGAGTGATGTCCGAGTTCCACGTGTCAAGACATGCGACTTTGAAGGTAAATTCAATGTCCCAGTTTTAATGTATACTAAAAAGGCGAAAAGTGGCTTAAAGTCCTTAAGATGGTACGAGAGATTTTTCAATATTTAATGGTTTTTGTGCGTTTTCGGAGTCGCCTACGTCCATAACTGTACGAACAAAAAAAAAGTTAAATCAAAAGAATGATAGTTACATTTACGTTCTATCCCACAAAATATAATTATACATTGTCAAAAAATATTTTTCTTACTTTACAACTGTTTTAAAAATAGCTGTTTTCAACAAATCTCAATCGACCTGCAAATATTTTTATTATGTGGTCATATACAAGAAGGAAAAAAAAGAAAAAAAATATGTTTAGATAGAAAACATCTCAATCTATGCCTGCTCATTTTTACATTTTTTAATTAAAGAGCCTTTTTACCTAAATTACGATGTGATACTATTAAAAAAACTGCATAAATCAGTCAACTTTAAAATCGTTTTAATGTACCAAAAAACAGGTTAGTTAATAAAATAAAAATATCATCCAATTAAACAGTATTTTAAGTAAGTCAATTAAAAAATATATTTATTAAATTCCAATGATTTACTTGGTTTACTTCGATATTCGTAAGTATATATAAATACCACTTTGATCAGTCAATTCCATTGAGCGAACAGGCCTCGCCGAGAACAGTCGCCCCCGACGCTGTCCCGCGTGATTTAAGTAAAAACAGAATCACCAAAAAGATCAATCATTTACTAGACCTGAATACATTGTGAGAATTATTAAACTGACCTTTTTACAATGTTCTTTAATTTACCATCCACAATATTTGCGCGGGCGAATTCAGTCGGCGTTGGCCTCAGGGATATTCAACGCAAACATTTAATATTCTGTTTTTATGATAATAAAAAAACAATTGAAAATAATTACATAAATCTTTCTGATAATTACATAAGAAACTGTAATATGATTTGCATAATTCGGTGTTAAATAAATACATATTAAAAAAAAACTTAATGTAATTTCGTTAAATTATTTACATAAAAATTATTCCTTACATCCTAGTTTTGTTCACTTTTAGAAATATTTATTTTTAAAATATTTCTTTTTTATAAAATATTTCTTTCATTACTAGTTTTGTCATTTTTGGTAAGGCTCTCGACTAGCGTTAAATTTTATTTGATTTTTTTATATTATTCCACAATTTACTAATTTTAAAATATTAGGTCCTTACATAAGAAATTGGCGTTTTGTATGGGAGGAACATAAAGTCTTTTTTTTTTAAATATTATATATTTATTTAATCAAAGGTACCATTGCTATCTATGCACTTTTGCTATCTCATAGGCATTCATCGATCCCTTTACTAAAAAAAACCATTCGGACGGGAATCAATAAAATCTTTGATAGTCCAGTCAACCTGTGTCGTAGAACATCAGTTGAAGGAAATAAATAGTATAAAGCTAATTTTTTCCCCATCGACTACTACTATTTAGACAAGTGTTTTGTCAAAAGTCCCCGCCCCTACCACCCTTGCTCCACCCCCTGTGCCCCCCAAACCTGAAAAGTGTAAGGGTTTTGTAAATCACGTCTATCTCAATTACTAAATAACATATCGGATTGAAACTTTTTTATTCTTTTTTTTATAATATTTTATACAATTAATGTCCAGTAAATTTTCATCGTAACTTTTACCGTTTGTTTGTAATTCATATGAAAAGGTAAAAATTTGTATATTTTTTGGAACGAAATTTTACTTTTTGTCACAGAACTTTTCACGCCGACATTTTATGAAAAAATGTTTCCTACAAAGGTTATAGCCCTTTCTATGATCTATGAAATAATATATTTTTATGTGTACTTTATGACAAGAAAACACCAGATATCAACCGTGAATGCTTGGTGTGCACCATCTCTGCGGCGCTCCGCGGCAGCCGATTCATTGCCGCACTACTCATGTTTGTTTATACTTATTTATTGTATTTTTGTCAATTGCTTTAAAATTTGGTTGAAGATTTCAGCAATTAAAAATGCCAGAGTTGTTGCATGCAGAGTGAATCATGCCAAGGTCAGAGTCCAGAGAGAGGGTCACGTCGAAAATGTCCGTGTTTCGCAGTGATTGTGTTTTACGGTTTGTGTTTGTTTTTGTGAACCAAAATGGAGGATGTGTCTTGTGTTATTTGTTTTGCTTTTGTGCCAGTTTCACTACCTGGATGGTCTGGATACATGCGAAACTGTTTCGATGGTAGACAAAACTTTGAACCATCTTATGTACTAGCTTTGCCTTTCATAAACATAGATCAGGAAATCTGACTGCTATTTATTCTGCCCTTAGTTACGCTTCTAAAGAAAGTAAGGTAGCTGACCAGCCGCGTATTGTCACATTTGACCAACCACTTTTCCTGAAAGCAGTTGACATTGTTGTAAATTCTTCTACAGAAAGTGAAATATTTGGAGTAATCGTCAGACTAGGCGGATTCCATCTTCAAACGAGTTTCCTTGGTTGCTTAAGAAAGTTTATGGAAGGTAGTGGATTCGAAGAAATGTGGACCTCTGTTTATAGAAAATCAACGATTCCTCACCTTATGTCAGGACATGCTTACGCTAAGTCTTATAGAGCTCACATGATGACCCAGGCAGCTTTGATGTTATTGCTATTCGAGGAATGTTTACATACGAATTACAAACAAACGGTAAAAGTTACGACGAAAATTAACTGGACATTAATTGTAGACAATGTTACAGCAAAGAGAATAAAATAAATTGCAATCCGATATGTTGTTTAGTAATTGAGATAGACGTGATTTACGAAACCCTTACACTTTTCATGTTTGGGTGGGTACAGGGGGGGAGCAAGGGGGGCGGGGGCGAGGATTTTTGGCTAAACACTTGTCTAAATGATAGTAGTCGATGGGGAAAAAATTAACTTTATACTATTTTTTTCCATCTAAAAACACAGGTTGACTGGGCTATGAAGGCGGTTTGGACTACCCCATCGGAGTTGAATTTTTTCCCTTGCAAGAAGTTATCCAAATTTCGAAAAAATGGTAATCTGTTGGGGCAAGGTCCGGAGGGTACGGTGGATGTCTTAGACATTCCAATTGAAGCTCCTCTAATTTGGTAGCCGTCTGTTGTGCAGTGTGTGGTCTAGCGTTGTCATGAAGCAGCAGTGGCCTAGAGCGATTAACGAGCCTCGGTTGTTTAGCAGCTAGCTTTTCCATCATGGTTTGCAGTTGCTGACAATAGACATCTGCCGTAATCGTCTGGCTAGATTTAAGAAAGCTGTAGTGAACGACACCAGCACTAGTCGACCAAACGCTCACAAGTAACTTTTTTGGAGTCAATTTTTGCTTGGGGCATGGTTTGGCTGGTTCGGCAGGGTTCAGCCATTGCGATGAGCAAACATACTTGACTTTATATATACTTTTACTTACACCAGCGCATATGTACAAAAAATCTTCACTATATATAAATTCGTTTGATATTCTTATCATCTTATTGTTATGGGTATTTTTGAAGTCGATTATACGTTTGAAGTGGAGGGTTTTTATGTAAACAAAGGAGAGAAAGTTTTAGGAAGGAAAAGGGTATGAGAGGTGATTAGAAATCATGGGTCAGTGTGTTCAGGAGTGATGGAAATATGAATCCATTCCGCGGTGAAAGGTAATGAATCGAGAAAATAGATGATCTGCCAGCAACGCACAAGCAACCGATTGAAAAATAAATTATCATTAAAAATTTATAATGGGTTTTAAATCATCAAATATTTTAAGTAAATTTTCGAGTTCTGTGAAAGTTCTATTCAAGTTCTGTGATATTTAATTTTTATGATGCAACTGGCTTATAATGATATAATAACAGAACTTGAGTAGAACTCACACAAAACGTGAATACTATCTTAAAATATTTGATAAATTGTTCAAATTTTTTACAAATATTAAATAAAAAAGATTAAAAAAAAGGATAAATAAAAGTATGTACATAATCGTCTATTCAACCGTTATATTATTCACAATAAATATGTCCAGTTGTGAAAGAAAATCAAAGACAAAAATGTTTTTTTCTTTGTGATAATTAATAACAAAAATAATTTTCGATTCATCAAAGTAATATTTACTAACCGCAAAATACATAATTTGAGATGAAAAAGGCATAATTTCCATTGAAAAATATTCCATTCTGCCAAAACTCAAATAAAACTGATTTTATACCCCTGAGAACGGGGCATCTTCTGTGAACATAATAACACACGAGTTTCACGGTAAAGTCGACGCCTTACAACTTGACGCGAGGAACAAATGCCGCGGAATTAGATTAGAAGAGGCGTTATGAAATTATTTACAAATTCGTCGAGGATTTTTCGTTGCAAAATTCAAGAAACGACACGGGCGACGTTACATCAATGTCCGAAACTAAAATCACCGAATTTGAAAACAGTCGTAGCCCTGCTAAGCTCTTAACAATAGAAAACATTTCTGAAAATATGCCCACTCAATGCTTAGACTCAGCTCGTAACATGCTTTGGTTATGTAGTTTTGCTTTTGTGCCAGTTTCACTACCTGGATGGTCTGGATACACGCGAAATTGTTACGATGGTATTTGAACCATCTTAAGTACTGGCTTTGCCTTTTATAAACATAGATCCAGGAAATCCGACTGCTATTTACTCTGCCCTCAGTTACTAAAGAAAGCAAGTTAGCTGGCCAGCCGTGTATTGTGACATTTGACCAACCACTTTTCCTGAAAGCAGTAGACATTGTTGCAAGTTCTTCTACAGAAAGTGAAATGTCTGGAGTAATCATTAATGAGTACCTACATCAAACAGTGTGCACGTCAAATTTCGCTCTGCAGAAATTATCTAAATTCAATGTTTTTAAATCGTATTATTCAAAAAGATATTGATTTTTGTATAACTGTGAAACAGTAGTGAACTATCTACCACTTTAAACATTTGAAACGGTCAGGAATTACTAATCTAAAGTGATTTAAAAACTGTGAAGTAACTTGTGGGAATATTGTCGCATCTAAGAACCAACTGTAAACTGCAACTGACAGTTGATAGCAATATTACCATTAATATAGCAATATTACCTCGCTCCCGATACCTAGCGGAGTGGTCTAGTGGCTAGCGTCGCTGACATCGACCGTCTGAGCCATAGGTCCACAGGAACGAGGTTCGATCCTCAGTAAAACCAATATTTTTTTTTTAAATTAGTCGAGGTGCAAGACTTACCCTCAGACTATATCATAACACCGTCTATTGCAGAACATCAAAAACATTAATATGAATAAACAAAAGAGAGCCACAAAAAAGCAGCATCTAGCGAATCTGAAGAAGACTATAATACAAATAAGATGTTAAAATTCCTGGAAAAAAAATTCGAAGATTTATCGGAACAATTAATGAAATCTTTCAGAGAACAGATCAAGAATGAACTCAGAGAACTTACAAAATCAGTTGAATTCTGTAGTAACAAAATTGACGAATTCGAAGAAAAAAATAAAAACAAAGACAGTTTGATTAAACAGCTGCAATCGGAAAACAAGGAAATAAAACTGCAAATTAACAAACTAGAACAACTTCACAAACAAAATAACATCGAAATACAGTTAGTAGTTGCTCAATAAGTCGTACTGTGTTGACATCCTCTATGGTGTCGTAGAGCTTGACAAGGAGGCCTTTGTGCCACACCGTGTCGTAAGCCGCAGAGAGATCAATGAACGCTGCCGCAGTCTTAAGCCGTTTCTGGAATCCAGATTCGATGTGTGTTGTCAGAGCTAGCACCTGGTCACAGCAGTTACGGCCTGGTCTGAAGCCAGCTTGCTCTTGTGGAACCACTTTCTCCAGAATTGGGGTAAGTCTGCGGAGCACCACTCGCTCTAGGAGTTTGTACATGGTACTTAAAAGCGAGATGGGCCGATAGCTGTTTGGATCTTCTGTTGGCTTGTTGGGTTTGAGGATCGCAATAACTTTAGTTTTTTTCCAGATATTTGGAATTACTCCAGTTTTAAAAATTTCAGTAAACAGTTTTGGGATCCATAACTTTGTCCGTGGCCCAGCATGTTTCAGAAAGTCTGGAAGAACTCCGTCGCATCCAGCTGCTTTCCCAGCTTTTGTTGAACCGTACTCTCAGGGTTTTTCTAGGAGGACTAAAAAGCAAAAAAATGCACCTGAATAATGGCCTTGCCCAAGGCTCAGTGCTGGCCCCATCGCTCTTCAACATCTATACACGAGATCTTCCTCACACTGAAGGCAGAAAATTTGCTTACGCAGATGACTTCGCCATCACAGTCCAAGCCAAAACCCTCAATGCAGCAGAAGAGATCCTTAATTCTGACCTCAAGGCTATGGAAGAATTTTTCCTCAATTGGCGACTAAAGCCGAATGGGTCGAAAACAGTTGTGACAGCTTTCCATCTCAGTAATTCACAGGCAAACGCAAAAAATCGAAATACAGGGAGTTCCATTTAAAGATAACGAAAACATAACAAAAATAGTGAACAACATAATGGAAACTATTAAAGGCGAAACAGAATCTTCAAAAATAACCAATATCTACCGAATCAAAAACAGAAATCCTACAAATACCCAGCCATTGTTGTATCATTTCAAAATAAAGAAATTAGAGACCAAATCATCGACAAAAAAAGAAAATACGGTTTGTTGTCCACAAAAAACTTTAACTTTCCAGAAGATAACAAAGTATACATTAATGAACAACTGACATCACAAAATAAACACCTACTGTTCCTGGCAAAATCATCGATCTTTATTTTGAGTGGGAGTGTTACATCGACATTTAGATACTACCAGCGCCATCTTGTGACACATATTTAAAACCAAACCGTACGGTCATTGTATTCTCGAAAATAAAAGAGTTGTTCCTGTTCTCAGCAGTGTTTTATTACAACAAGTATGAATACATAATTTTAACCCTACCCAGTAGTAGGAATAACTGCGAGGAGGAGTTGGAGGAACTGCTGCAGAAACATTTTCCTGGCTACAAAAAGTTAGAAGCAGGTGACACCGGTCCATCACCAGCCCGAGTTACACGGGAAGGTAAGGACTGGGACACTGCGGCTAAAATAGTTACTCCCTCCAAAGTTAAATGGGCAAACGAAGGGTTCGACCCTTTTGAAAACGCGGGAGAAGATGGTATCTTTCCGGTATTTCTGCAAAGGGGGCTGGATACAATCTTACTTCCGGTGACTAAGATCCTGAGGGCGTGCTGCGCTCTCGGATACGTCCCCATACCAACAAGGGTAGTGTTCATACCTAAACCTGGGAGAACCGACTACGACCAACCAGGCGCATTCCGTCCAATTAGTCTCACCTCTTTTCTTCTAAAGACAATGGAGAGACTAATGGATACACAATTCAATTATTTACAGTACATGAAAGGTCAAACGCATTTTGAAAACGTCTACAATAATAAACCTAAAAGTACGATAAAAAGTGAAGTGGGCCATTACAACCAGTGCAGTCCTGCGCAGTTTTTAGCGCGCTATCGACAGGTGTTTATGCCTCTAATTTTTTCCACCCGGAATTACCAAAATATGTGTTTAAACAAGCTACAAAAACAAAACGGTTTCTATTTAGTGCGACAATAAAGACAACAAGTAACTCGACGCGTTGTATGCATGAACCATCACACAAACAAATACGAGTGTTCTTACCGGGACTCCAACTAGCGCCGGTAGCTCTGTGGACTAATGCGTCGGAATTGCTTTTTGCCCGATTTAAGTTCGAATTGCCGCACTCAGTTCGAATCCCACACCGGCGAAAATTTTTATTTTTAAATTTTTTATTCTTAATAAATTTCTTCTTTGTTTTTAATAAGCCATGTAAATTCCAAAGCCAAAAATGACGGTAGCAAGCTGTATAAACGAACTAAGGAGTGAGGTTTCGAAAATTCAGACAGTCAAGGACCAAAAAACAAAAAATACTATTGAACTCATAATAACGAGGTTGGAAGATGCAATTAACAAAGAGAGTCTCTCATTACAGAAAAAAATTATCGAATTACAAGAAAATATAATCGTGAGTGATAGAAAATATATCAGTAACTTAGAAAAATTCCAAAATCTCGAAAACAAAGCAACTACGAAAAGTTACGCTAGCATCGCAAGTGGAAAATACGCGAAACCTAAAATTTCAGTATTCCCCGTTATAATAAAAACTAAAAATGAAAACGAAGACATAAAAGAAACCATCATAAAGAACGTCAAAATATCTAAACTGGGAATCGGAGTAAGCAGCATCAGGAAGACATCAAAAAATGAAGTAATAATAAATCTACAAAAAGCGGATGATATGGCCAACATCAAAAATGAAATTACAAAATTAAAACTTGAAGGAATACACGTTGAAAACATTGATAAAAAAAGACCGTGCATGATCTTTAAAGGAATAGACGAAAAATATACACAAGAAGAATTTACATCAGATTTGATTCTGCAAAATGAAGACATAAAAATTATTTACGAAATGGACCCAAACCAGATAAAATACAAAGGAACCATACAAATTAAAAAATTTAAACAAAAAAATATAATTCTCGAAACCAGTGGAGATCTCAGAAATCTTCTACTTTCGAAAAAAAGCGTAAACCTTGGATTTTACCAAATTAAAGTAGAGGATTGCAACCCCCTAATGCAGTGTTACCATTGCCAAAAATATGGTCACACAGCAATGCGTTGCCTCCAACCACCGAACAAACCAATATGCCTTCATTGTGCGGGTGAACACAACTTAAAAAACTGCAACAATAAGAACGAAATACCAAAATGCATTAATTGCACAGAACTTAATTTAAAATTTAATACTACGACTCCAACAGACCACAAATCAAATAGTGAAAAATGCAAACACAGATTGAAAATGCTTAACTTTGCTCAAGAAAAAATTTATTATAATTCAAAATGACCGAATACATATTAAAACAAATTGACGAAAAATACAAAATAAATCAAGAAATATGTCAAAATATTAAAGAAGTTAATAACTGGTGCGTTACAAACAGTTCCCCCTTTTTATTACTACACATGAACATTCGAAGCATCGCAAAAAACCTTGATGAATTTTTGATAAATATAAACGATCTGTTTTTATTGCCCGCCTGCTTAGTGTTAACAAAAACGCACTGTAATAACGATCAACACATTAATGCACTACCCAACTACAAAGGCATCGCAACAACAACACCAATTAATAAAAATAGTGGTATAATTATATTTGTTCATGATGAGTGTGAAATTATTAACATTGAAGAAATTTATATACAACATGTAAATTGTCTAAAAATAGATATAAAATTAAAAAACAAATTATACAGAATTATAACAGTGTACAGAACACACAAATCAAACATAACTAACTTCATCAATGAACTATATGAATATCTAAGCAAATTATCGAAAATTCTTACTTTTGAATGTGGTGATTTCAATATAAACATTTCTGCTAACCATAACTCAATGGAAAAAAATAATTTCATTAACATGATGACGCATCTCAACTTTAAATCTTGTATTAATAGTAACACTCGAGAAATTAAAAACCAAACTCCATCATGTATAGACCATATCTGGTGTAATATACATTTAAATGAAATAAAAAAATATTAAATCTACTGTTTGGAAAACCAATATAACTGACCATTACGCGTGTCTTATATTACATGAGACAAATAAAAAACTAAACACAATACCCAAATTAAATCTTCCATATTCCCAAATAGACTATGAATTATTAAAAAATCATTAATAAATGAAAAATGGGAAGAAGTTTTAAAAAATAAATGCACCAACCAAAGTGCCTTACTGTTTGAAAAAACTTTAACTAAACACGTTTTAGAAGCAACAAAAACAATACAGATCGTCCCCTATAACAGAAGCTAAAGACAATAATAAAAAAATATGGTCAACAATAAATGAAATAATAAATAAAAATAAAACATATAAGCACATATCCGAAATATCAGATGGGAAATTAATAAATAATGTACAAAATGACACAAAAAAATGTTGTAATATTTTAAATAACCATTTTAATAACGTTGGAAAAAACCTAGCAAAATCCATAAATTCGACCAATATATCAAATCCACAACACAGAACACAATGTCAAATAAATAAATTTGAGCCAGTCACAGAAGCCGACATTGACAGAACTATTTCGGAACTAAAAGGAGGTGAGACAGTAAAAGACAGTGAGTCAGCATGTGGAAAGTTAGACTGCCCTTTCGAGAACATGTAAAGATGCACTTGGAACATGAAAAGGTTTATGTCTATTGTGAGTCAGCATGTGGCTTGTCACATTGCACTTTTGGAAACATGAGTAGTTGCACTCCAAACATGAAAAAGGTTTTTTTTCCACTGTGAGTTAGCTTGCGGATCTTCAGAATGCTTTGTGAGAACATGAGTAGTTACTCGGAACATGAAAAAGGTTTTTCTCTACTGTGAGTCAGCTTGTGACTAGTCAGATTGCCTTTTTGATAAGATGAATAGTCACACTCCGAACAAGAAAATGGTTTTTTTCCACTGTGAGTCAGCATGTGGACCGTTAGACTGCTCTTTCGAGAACATGTAAAGTTGCACTTGTAACATGAAAAAGGTTTATGTCCACTGTGAGTCAGCATGTGGATAGTCAGACCGTCCTTTCGAGAACATGAATAGTTGCATTCGGAACATGAAAAAGGTTTTTGTCCACTGTGAGTCCGCATATGGTTAGTCAGACTATCCTTTCGAGAAAATGAGAAGTCACACTCCGAACAAGAAAATGGTTTTTTACCGCTGTGATTCAGCATGTGGCTAGTCAGACTGCTCTTTAGTGAACATGAATAGTTGCACTCGGAACATGAAAAAGGTTTTTCTCTACTATGAGTCAACATGTGGCGAGTCAGACTTCCCTTTTGAGAAAATGAATGGCTGCAGTCAGAACAAGAAAAAGGTTTTTCTCCACTGTGAGTCAGCATGTGGATTGTCAGACTGTCTTTTCGAGAAAATGTATATTTGCACTCCAAACACGAAAGAGGTTTTTCTCCACTGTGAGTCACCATGTGGCGAGTCAGATTGTTCTTTTTAAAACATGAATAATTGCACTCAGAACAAGAAAAAGGTTTTGTTCCACTGTGAGTCAGCATGTGTATTGTCAGACTACCCTTTCGAGAAAATGTAGAGTTGCACTCGGAACATGAAAAAGGTTTTTCTCCACTGTGAGTCTGCATGTGAATCGTCAGATTGCCCCTTTGAGAACAAGAATAGTTGCACTCGGAACATGAAAAAGATTTAACTCCAGTATGGGTGCGAAGGTGACTTATAACATCATTCTTGTGAGAACAGGAGAAGTTGCAGTGAGAACAAGAGAATCGTTTATCCACAGGATGCGTCTTCAGATCTGTCGACAAATTTTAAAAATAATACGGATAAAAAAGGCTCATTAAAACTTATGGTAAATATTTCCCTATTGAGCACACGCTCATACACACTTTAAATTTTTTTTTAAATTGTACTAGGTGGAATTCAGTAACCGGAATTGAAAAAAATTGCGTTTTAATTGTTATTTTGTTAACTCTAAAAAGGCGAAATGTAATTTTTCAAAAACCGCTGTTATTAATTACGACGATGAAATACACTTTTAAAATGAAAAATCACTTTCGGTCAGTTAGACAATAATAAGAAGTACGAATCGCAATCTTCTTTAATGATAAATAACGTGTATTAATTATTATTTCGTCCGGTTTCATAAACACAAAAAATCATTACTTATTACGCGTGCATGACGCGTGCCATAAATAAACCAATCCCATATGTGCCCATATGAAACATGAAACTGTATGAAACTGTGCCATACGAAACATGAGTCACAATCAATTTGCAAATAAGTATACCACCAACCTAAAAATATAAAAGCATTCACGAAACGAGTGGCTAGAAATGATATACAGGGTGTCCGGGGATAAAGTGCATTGACTTCGGGAGGTGATTCTACATAGCATATGCAGATGACAAAAAAATATACTTAGTAATCAAGTCTATCAATGACTGCATAAAACTTCAAGAAGACCTAAATCGACTTTTTGCATACTGTAAATTAAACAAATTAGTCCTAAACATTTCTAAGTGCAACAAATTATCTTTTACGCGTAACAAAAATAAAATTTCTTTTAATTATAACTTTCGTGATACACAAATCCATGAAATAGAATCAATCCGTGACCTTGGGGTAGTACTGGATGTAAAACTAAATTTTATCAAACACATTAACCAAGTAATCAACAGAGCCAATAAAATGTTGGGATTTATAATTCGCATATCTAAACCTTTTCGCAATATTAAAACTCTGCATTCCCTTTACACCACGTATATCCGCCCCCACTTAGAATACTGCACACTAATTTGGGCACCGTTCTTCCAATGCCATATTGACAGAATCGAAAGTGTACAAAATAAATTTTTTAAACACATAAATTATAAATTCAAATTACTCTTTGCAAATAATACCGAATCCTTAAAATTTCACAACTTTACTCCACTTCAAACACGAAGATTAATATCTGATCAAATATTTTTATACAAAATTCTGAATAACGGCCTGGACTCTCCTGAACTCGTAAATTATTTAAGAATTCACATACCTACAAGGCCAACCAGACTAAACTATTTTTTTCATTTGCCAGCGTGCAGAACCAACCTTAGAAAAAATTCTCCAATCCCCCGTATATGCGCGCCTTCTAATATACTTATATATTTTTTGTTGTTGTTGTTATTTTCATTTTCATTTAATGGTTATTACCATTTACAATAGTATATTATATCATAATAACCAACATTAGCATAAGAAACTGTTTTGGCTTACCTCATGTTTAACCTCTTGTATAACTCATCCTGTATATAAATTGCTGTTTGTTTCTTACAATAAATAAATAAATAAATAATAGTGCAAGTAAAAAAGACAAATAACTTTTTTCGAAATTCCAACTTTTAGGGGTAGTTTTGAGGTAAAAAGATAAAATTAGTCCGGCGTGTGCGGCCAGATTTATTATTTTCCACTGTCACGATACGGGCCAATCACAATTGAGTCGGGCACCCGGCAAGCTCTCAGCAAGTAAGATCGTACCTCACACTAAGGGCCAGTTGTTTCGGAAAACCTGAACAATCGTTCAGATTCTTCTTGATTTTTCAAATGTAACGCAATCATTCCGTTGATTTTTGTCAAATCAGAATTGGGTTGTTTCAAATTAAATTTAACATTCGTTACATTCGAAAATTTCACACAGTGTTCCCCGCCGAATCTGACTAATTATTCCAGAGAAATCGAAAGGAATATTTTTTAACGCTTGCAACACTCACAAGTTGTTTATAATTCGTCGCCTGTCAGAGTTTACCGGCCTTTAACGTAAGCCGTGCGTAATGTTTATCTACAAATAAAACATAAACGCTGAAGAGTGAGTGCTTTTTTATTAGTATTCAATTAATTACATGTACAGTTAAGTTAATATGGTAACATGCAATCGTATTACTTAAATATTCTTCCTTTTTAGATCAATTTTATGAGTC
This sequence comes from Limnephilus rhombicus, assembly GCA_929108145.2. Taxonomy (NCBI): domain Eukaryota; kingdom Metazoa; phylum Arthropoda; class Insecta; order Trichoptera; family Limnephilidae; genus Limnephilus; species Limnephilus rhombicus. The sequence goes on along the minus strand of OV815289.1, from coordinate 21,667,532 downwards.
TCCGGAACGGCTACAGTTGAAATGCTCAAATGTCGCCAGAACCATATAGGAAATGAATTAAATTCCTATGGAAACTATAATTAAAGCTCACCATATGACTGCCAAACGTGTACATGCTATGCTTGATCACAAACACATCGTGAAATACAGGTTAGTTGTGTTTTATACTTTATTTGACCGGCTTGAAGAGAATCCTTTTTTGCGAATAAAATATCTTATCAAACAACGTCTGATACGATTGTTTAAAGTGTATAGTTAATTAATACAATTAATAAATATGCAAACAATGTAATAATATCGTTCGGTCGGTTTGTTGTCGTTTGGTCATATGTCATATTCTATCAGCACTCTCCATACGGACACTTCGGAGCGCCGCTTCAGACCGCCGCGCAGGCGCAGCAAGGTCTCGCAGTGAATCTTTACTAACTTCTCTCACGGCGCGGCGGCGTGGCGCGCTCCGAAGTGTACTTGTAGTTTTATTTATAAAATGCTAACGTATTACAATTACATTATGATTCTTGTTTTAGGGTCATTGCAGTCCAAATAAGAAATGCATATGTTCTGGAGGAATACAACAGAATTTACGATATTTTGACGAGTCTGCGTTTTGGATACTGGTTGTAGGTACCTCCAAGCAGAACCAAATGATAGAAGAACCAAGGAACTATTGTGGTTCACCAATAGTGAAATGTAATGTATACACGTGAAATGCATAAATGGTTTTCCTCGGCAAGAACCATTGCATAATGTACTTTTAATTTGATGTAGGTACATTGTTTTCATATTACTGCTTGTCATAATAAGATGGCAGATTAGGTTTCGCGTCGTTAACCCGCATAAATCAACTAATTAAATATAATTTCTGACTTATTATACATATACTTATTACTTACAACTTTTATAACAAAGAAGTTTTACTTATATAAATAAATAAACATTTGAACTGACATGGTTTTGTTTTATTTTGTACTTAAAATAAAGTTGTAACATTGAACACAAAAGGATTTTTATTACCTATAAAATACTGTTCATATTAGGTATGACTTTGTAAATTTAATACAGCTATGATTAGAGGTAATTAACTCAAGATTCCTTTACACAAAATATTTTAAATGTTTTATAAAGACATGTGTTTTAATCGCCTTGTTAGTATCAGGTAAAGATTTATGTTAATATGCTAGGTCATGACTCCAGTTCCCAAACTGCAATTTTCTTTGTGAGGGTTGAACCAGTTATATATAGAATATTGTGATGGCGCCAGTCCTTTATTCTGCATTTATGAACTCTACTGTGACCCAAAGCGCTGTTTTTAATTTAGGTACTTGTAATCATGTAAGTATACAATTGTAACACACTCAACATCTTTTATATCTTTATGAAATCGGAAGTTGACAGAAATCAGAAGGAACCTTCAGTTGTCACCACGTACATACAACAAAATCTCTATGTTCTCAAGGTAAATAATCAGGAAAGATTGGGAAAAATGTCAATCACGGGGAAAAGATTTCTTTTATTATGAATTATTGTAGACTCATAAATTATTCTAGGATAAATATAACACGAATAAGATGGCAATAGATTGTAACATCATCGGTTTACACAAGAAATAAGTTTGTATTTTTTTCAATGTTTTCACCAGTGTTTACGTCATTTTCAATCTCTGAAACAAACGATTTTCGACAATATTATACATTGAAAAGGTATCTAAACTTGTTCTTTTGCCATCCTGAAGTTTTGATCGTTATGTTTTATTTACGTTTTATGCAAAAACAGTCCAGGCATAATCACTAGTTTCGGTAGTGCAGAGTGCCACAGACGCCACAGAGCTGCACCAGCTGTCAAGATAGCAAAGTTTCGCACGTCTGCGCATGCGCCCTCAATCAATTTTCCACTAACCGCCGGAATTCGAGCGGTTACATTTCCATCAAATTTGACCTGAAATTTCACTTGACGAACGGTGAAACAACCCAAATTTCGTTGATTGACGATTCATTTGCGATTTGACGGTTCATCAGACGTGATTTTTTCCGAAACAACTGGCCCTAAGTATTTTTAGTAGGTACTTCTTTTTGTATGGGAAAAAAAAATTTGGAATTCGGAAAAAGTTGTTAATCTTTTTTACTCCTACCATCATGTAGAATCACCTCCCGAAGTTAATAGACTGGGAGACGAGATAGGTAAACCCTACATCATCGAGTACACGGATGAAACTACTTTGTAGTGATAATGGACATTTAGAAAACCTAAAAAACAAAGCTGGTCTGCCGGTGCGCCTCTTGGCAGGAGCCGCGCAGTTATGGAAATAGTGAGCGATTTTTGAGGAAATAGTGAGAACAGTAGTATAGATCATCTTATTCATGAATTCCTTGGTCAGCCAGTTAGTCAGTTACCAGCAGCCTGGCAGTTAAATATTTTTAAAATTTTTAAATAAATAAAAAATAAAAATAAATAAATAAAAAAATAAAAATAAAAATAAAAATATTTTTTTTCTTTATTATTATTTTTATTTCAATATGGTTTTAAAAACTAAGAATGCCAGATTTTAAATGAATGATAATGATAAAAATGAAGTTGTAATGATAAAAAAACTAATTTTGAGTGTTCCGATTGTACCCATCGGACGGGAGAGCCTTCGACGCGAAACAACTTACTGGAAACTGGTCGCGGAGCCCTTCGCCGCCATCGCGTGCCCATATTATAGCCTGGCTGGTACACTCGGAACCATGGAACTAAGATTGAAGGGAAGCGGCAATACTTTCGGAATAATACGGGGATAAGCGAAAAACCTATGTAGCTCTGCAAACTTGAAGCCGTCTAGTGGGAGGGGATAGAAACGGGGAATGTGGCTAGCGTGCGGGGGGAAGGCGGCGCTCTGGAGATAAGGGCCGAACTGTGAATGGGAATCATTATTATTTTTATATTTTTAAAACTTTCGTTAATTTTTTATCACATTTTGGACATAAAATATAATAGCCCAATTGAAAAATAAGTAATGAAATGAGGAAAGGGGAGTAACAAGGAGACTGGAGACTTAATTTTTAATTGTTTGTTTAATTTGTTTAATTTTTATTGTTCCCTATACAAGTTATTTTAAGTTACCTTTATCTACTAGGACGTAACTCATTTTTTGCGAAATCAATATTATGATTGATTTGTGAAGCGCTTGTCGAAATACATCGGCCTCACTTTTCACTAGACAAGTGCAAGTGGGTAAAAAAACTAGTGTTATGAACTCGCTGTAAGCTGTAACTCAAGGCGCCATTCCTTGGTGCTATCATTGCTTAACTCATCAGTTTGAAATAGTATTTAATTTATCATATATGTAAATAGTAAGTATTGTTTATATAAAATCAACAGACTTGCAGTGAAAAGTTTTGTGCATTCTATTCTGATGTAAGCTGGTGCTTGAGTTTTAAGAAAGGAGTGCTCAATATTAATCTAATAAAAGAACTGTATTTACAGTTTTACAGTGATAACAAAAAAATAAGTGATAGGAACAAACACTGCTTGACTTATTTGCGTGGGCAAATAAATTTTATTTGATTAATTTGTGTTATTTCGCAATTACTTTATTTTAAAATAATGTAATACAATGTATGATCGTGTGAGAAATGTGGATATCCACAAAGAATGTAAGGCTGATGTAAGCATAATGAGTAAGATTAAGAAAGGGATCCTCAGATGGTTTGGGCATGTAGAGCGAATGAACGAAGAAAGTAGTGTAAGAAGAATATACGATGTGAATGGTAGAAGAAGTTGGGGACGCCCGAGGAAGACATGGCACGATCAAGTGAATCAGATACTTGAGTCGGGCCATGTCAAATAATAGAAGAGAATGTATGAGACGATGTATGAATGTGAGTGAGGCAAAAAGTGTGTGCCAAGACCGAGTTGTTTGGGGGTCCGTCCTCTATGCCTACCCCTGCGGCAAACGACGTGATGGTTAGTTAGTTAGTTAGTTACATATTATATTATACTAGCAGATCCGGCCACACGTTGTTGTGGCTAACGTAAAACAATGCCACGCCATTACCCAACCTTTATAACCAACGCCATCTGTTAAATTAAATCCACACCGCCCATTTGCCAGCCCATTGCCCGCTGCCCGCTGCCGCTTAACCAGATATATTATATATTTCAATCAATTTACACAAAACCTTGACAAATTATATACCTAAACCTTCCTCATGAATCACTCTATCTATTGGTGAAAACCGCATGAAAATCCGTTTGGGTAGTTTTTGAGTTTATCGCGAACAGACAGACAGACGCGGCGAATGACTTTGTTTTATAATATGTAGAGATATACCATATATCACAAGAATCCCAACTGCTTCCGTCTGTAGCATGTACGTTGTGAGGCTGAAGGTAAATGGTGAGGGGAAATAAATGGTGGAGAGAAAGCTGGAGAAGTACCCGGCTATTCAGATCTAGTCAACAAACACAGCTAAATCAATTTCAAGCAACATTTTAATTCTGAATGGTGGTCTTACCTACGCCAGAGCGATACTGAGATGTCTTCCACCTGGAATGTGCCGGAAATATATCTTATAATGTTTTTAATTATAAAATGTTGAAAACACGGATCAATCGAATAAAATTTATTTCGGGATTTGAACCCGCGACCTCCGGATTGCTAGTCAAGAGCTTTACTCCTCGTCCACGAGGGCATGAAAATGTGACTTTTACATAACAATACAGTGATTATAAACTTTTAATTAAGTAAAAGGAGTGGTAAATTAGTAGGAAAAAAATCTAAAAATAACAGTGCAAAAAAGACAAAGTAAAATATTTTAAAAATGAATAAGCTAAATGATAATACCTATGACACGTGTGAATCACAACTTTATATTTGTGCGTTATGATTAATAAAAACATTCAAGTTTTTTGGTAATTTTTAATTATTATAATTTAAGTTGACTGATTCGGCCCATTGGCAGTCGGAGTTCAGGTGATAACATCGGGCTCTTGGCAATGGCGGTTGAAATGAACACGCCGAAAATTATAAAATGTATATTTAAGCTATGTTTAAACACTTACATATGAAAGGTAAGACCGTCTTTCTTCTTAAAGGTCTTCATAGAACTACTTTTACACAATTTTACGGCACAGTGGACCATTTTTCTATGTTTTATGAACGTTTTTCTGGGAGCTCTATGCGCGACCGAGGTGTAAAAGCCAATGTCAGCCATCTAAAAACCGTTCGGTAAAATTTTTGAAAAGGCATGCTTTGGGCAGGTGGGCACACTTTACATGCCGTCTCTCTAGTATCCATACTCTTAGCTCGGAACCATATTATTATACACATTTATAATAATAATAGTCTTTTTAAGACTACCTAATAGTCCATAGTGGTTGGATGTCCGAACAACCGCTGCACCATCGCCGTGAGAGCTGCGTTTGTGCAAAAAACGATGGAAATTTCCGAACCGCGTCCGTTTCATGTCGGTTTCGCTTGCCCTGCTGCATCGATTACATCGAATTCAAGATTGACACCAATGAAAAACTGTAATCTAGATCACGCCATTCATGACTTCCTTGGTCTGCCGTCCAGCAGCCGGGCAGTTTTTTGTTAACGATTTTTAAAGGGTAATGATAAAAAAAATAATTTCAGTGTTTCGAATGTACCAGCCAGGCTATAATATGGGCAGGCGATGGCGGCGAACGGCTCCGCGGCCAGTAACCAGTAAGTTGTTTCGCGTCGAAAGCTCTCCCGTCCGATGGGTATACTTGGAACACTTAAAAATGTTTTTTTTTTATATTACCACTTATTTTATTTAAAATCTGGCATTCTAAGATGTTAAAACCATGTTGAAATAAAAATAATAATAAAGATATAAAATATATATATTTTTAAAATTAAACATAATTTAAAACTTAAAAAAATTGTACACATAAAACTGCAGGGCTGCTGGTCGACAGACCAAGGAAATCAGGAATAGGATGATCTAGAATACAGTTTTTCGTTGGTTTTGATCTTGTATTCGATGTAATCGATACAGCAGGGCAAGCGAAATCGAGATGAAACTGACGGGGTTCGGAAATATTCGTCGTTTTCCAGACGAACGCAGCTCTTACGGCGACGGTGCGTTGGTTGTTCGATCTTCCAACTACTATGGACTATTAGGTAATCTTAAAAGGACTATTATTTTTATAAATTTGAACGATAATATGGACACGCGACAGCGGTGAGGGGCACCGTGGCAGGTTTCATAAGTGGTTTGGCGTCGAAAGGCTCGCCCGACGGATGGGTACACTCAGAACTCTCAAATTATTTTTTTTTTATCATTATCAATTATTTTTTTAAAATATGGCAATCTAAGTTTTTAAAAATATAATGAAATAAAAATAATAATAAAGATAAACGAAAAATGATAAAAAAAAACTTTAAAAAATCGTACACAAAAATCTGCCAGGCTGCTGCTAGTCCGCAGACCAAGAAATTCTTAAATGGGATAATAATTTCGAAATTAAAATAGGTATTTAGTTTAGACCATTCCTACTCCAATGTAAACATGTACCCCTTCATAAAGTAACTTTTTAAAGATAAAGCAATTAGATTCATTTGCTATGTCCCCGCTTTTGTAAACACGTATCCCTTCAAAAAGCAATAAAAAATACCAAACTTCATAAATATAATAACGATTTGACAATAAAATTAGGTCATTAGTAACTCATATTACTTGTAAGGTTTTTCCCTAATCATCATTGAAGTGAGCTGTAAACCTAATGTAATTAGCTTACTGGAATAACCAAAATATTTAGAAATTCGATAGTCTAAAATGACTTAGCAACAAATATAATTATTGTAATTGATTAAAATCCTTGTAGACCACCCCCCTCCCCCTCCCCAATATGTTGTGTATATAAACCGTAGACTAGGAAACATTTGTACCAGTCTGAAGATGGCTTTGACGAGCTGAAACCGGTTACGGTCCAATAAAATTAAGTGGAATAAAGTTTTATATTCGTTTTATTATAATATATTATAATGGAATTCCACCATGAAATATCACTCTCAAAAATAGAAATATTAAAAAGTGCAAACACAGCGACACTGAAGAGACTCTACAAAAAACTCATTCTTAAACGACGGATGGCTTCACAACATTTGTGGTTCAATCGGGAGTGTAAGAAGCGGGGCCTTATACCCAACTACATCAACATCAAGACCAGGCGCGGTCGGTGCCTTAAATTTTTGGTGGTTCACCGATTTCATCAAAAACGTAATGTATGTAATTTTTATAAATGCACTATCTTACTTATTTATAGAGAAGATCAATTCTTCGATCCTTTTGCCGAGCGAAGACTTCAATCACCCAATTTTATTTGCAAACAGAGACAGATATACTCACCTGACAAATTCGTTATCCGATAAACACATTTATATTAGTTTTTGCTTGGAAGATACAACTTTGCAAGCGGGGATACTGCATTAAAAATTTTCAGAAATCATAAATTATTTGCTATTTTACACTATGGTTCATTTCTTTATATATTATATCTATTAGTTTTAGAGGATTAGTGGCAAAGAAGAGAACGTATTTATTTTGAAAGACCTTCGGATATTAATTAATATCACAATAATTAACACAAGCACAAGCAATTTTAATTTTATTTGCAGCGTAGGATGCAAGCGATGGCGGGTGTTTACTGACCCAATGAGCGTCGATATGAAGTTTGCAATAAGTAAAAAAAAACGCACACAAATAAAAGGTTACTTTCTGCAAAAAAAGCAAATAATAAAGTCAATGCCAAGTATGTAAATCCATAGCACTCTATCACAAGCTGACCAGTGACCCGTTGACCCGAGGTTGCATTTTACAAGAGAAATATTATGCTTTTACTTGTATACTTCTTCAAACCCTACTTGGCTCGAGCCGTACGTTCGGAATTCTTGGATTCTTCATTCGGATATCTCCGCTGTCCGTGCGGCGCCCTGTCGGGGTATTTTTCTTGATACGTTTTGTCAAAACCACGGTCCGGAGATGTTTCGTATGGGCTGCATATAAAATAATATTTAGCCAAACGGGGCGCTTAGGTCTAACGCGCAGATTGATATGTACCTCGGTTTCTCGTTCCTAGCCAGTGTTAACCGCGCGGGTGGAGTGTTTTTGCCGTATTTATCTACAATATTCTTACATTTAGTATGTTATTAATTGCAATTTTAAAGATTTTTTTTAATACTTTGTTTAATTTTATTGTTTAAACATTAAGTAAGATTACGATGAGCTGTAAATTGTTTTTCAACTTTGTTGGTGGTTCGTTGCACGAGTGCACTGAGGCACCGGCCGCGCCTGATCAAGACGAACACGGACAGCAGAGCAGCTCTACTAGCAGTTACCGCAGCCCGCAGAACATGGACCACACAGGAGATGAAGAAATGGTACAACATTCGAGATAACGTAAATAACTGTTTATTTTATGTACACACTTCACTCACATCACAACTTCACCCTGTAGAATTTGATTGTCTTTATAATGACACTACCCTTATGGTTAACAATAAAATCCATACAACTTACCAAAAACAACTTAAAAAACTCACGCACTGGACACAAAAACAATTAAAATCAACGCCAACAGAAAAAACTGTAAATTCACACATACCATCCTTTTACGATAAGTAAGTAAACAAATGTAGAATTGAACGATACTGAAATAAAAATGCTCGATAAAGGATTAAAATACTCTCCAAACTTACTTACAAACGATAAGTTAGTACACAAATGTAGAATTTAACGATACTGAAATAAAAATGCTCGATAAAGGATTAAAATACTCTCCAAACTTACCAATTCACTTAAAAGATCTCGAGAATCTCGCGATAGATACAGATATTGCAACGTCAGATTACGGTAATAAATACTTATGCACTAAAATAATAAAAAACGCAACGACTGAGGGGAAATTTTCTAGCGAAGCACGTACCATAAAATCAATAAAAAATAAAATCAAACAAAACAATCTGATTATCTCTAAAGCAGATAAAGGCAACAGTACAGTTATCTTAAATAAATCTGACTATGTAGAAAAAGTCCAAGATGTTCTGGACACCAGTAATGTAACCTTATTGAAAAAGGACCCTACCCCTAAATTTGCAGCAGACGTAAACGCAATCTTAAATTCGTGCCAAACATTGATTAAAAATAAATATCACAAAAATAGCCTTTCTGTTATGAACCCCCAATGTCCACGTCTATACGGACAACCAAAAGTACATAAAAATAATATGCCAGTAAGACCAGTAGTGTCATATAATTCAGCCCCTGCCTATAAATTAGCAAAATTTGGAAATAAAATCATTAAAAATACTCTTAATTTTAAACCTAAATACGGAATAATAAATTCCCTACAACTTATAGACCTTATTAAAGACATATCAGTACCTAATAATGCTACCTTAGTTTCATTTGATGTTGTTAGTTTGTTCTCAAATATACCAACAAAAGAATTAAAAATAATTATTAATAATTACATGGAAAAAATAAACATTAATTTGATCAAACGTAAAGAAATAACAAGACTACTAAATACATGTATAGAACAAAATTACTTTAGATTCAATAATAACTATTATATTCAATCTAGTGGCTTGGCCATGGGGAGCCCGATCTCACCGGTCCTAGCTGAATTCTTTATGGATTATATCGAAGAATCCATCGAAAAATTAAAATCTTTTAAAAAAATTGCCTTCTATCGGAGATACGTAGATGACATTCTGATTATCTGGACAGGAACACACAGGCAATTAGATATATTTCTAAAAGAAATAAATAAAATTAATAAATCGATCCAATTTACAATGGAAATGGGCGGAAATAAGATTAACTTTCTCGACATAGGTATAGAAATCATCAACAAAAAATTAGAATTTTCGATATATAGAAAACCTACATATAGTGATAACATCATACACAATACATCTAGACATCACATTTCACATAAATTATCAGTATTCTATTCACTCATTCACAAACTTTTACATGTGCCTTTGAATTATATAAATTACAATAATGAATTAAATATTATAAAAACCATAGCACAGAATAATGGATACAAGAGCGAAACTATTGACAGTATATTAAAGAAAAAGAATAAAAAACTTACATTAACAATCATATCACAAGGCCTCGATAATAAAAATGAAAAAGATTTTACTAAACAATGGGTTAAAATCCCTTATATTGGCGAAATATCAACTAAAATATCCAGATTAACTAATAATGATAAATGTAAAACAGCTTTTTATAATGTGAATTCTCTAGGGAGAATTTTAATTAATAATAAAGATAAAAGAGAAAAACTTGAAAACTCAGGCGTTTACCAAGTGAATTGTGCCAACTGCCCATCGTATTACGTAGGTCAAACTGGGAGGTCAGTCAAAACCCGAATTAAAGAACATTTTACAAACTGGGTGAATGACAAAGGAAAATTGTCGAATGTAGCATCACACTTATTAGAAAATAAACATTCATTTGATAAAGACAGAGATGTTAAAGTTCTCCATATTTGCAATAAAAGTCATAAACTGGGTAGAATAGAATCTTTAGAAATTACCCGTTTAACTAAAAAAATAGAATCTAACTTTGTAATGAATAAGCAATTAGAATCATTTGCTAAGTCTCCGCTTTTGTATCCATTGTAATTTTCATAATAATTTCGAAATTAAAATAGGTATTTAGTTTAGACCATTCCTACTCCAATGTAAACATGTACCCGTTCATAAAGTAACTTTTTAAAGATAAAGCAATTAGATTCATTTGCTAAGTCCCCGCTTTTGTAAACACGTATCCCTTCAAAAAGCAATAAAAAATACCAAACTTCATAAATATAATAACGATTTGACAATAAAATTAGGTCATTAGTAACTCATATTACTTGTAAGGTTTTTCCCTAATCATCATTGAAGTGAGCTGCAAACCCAATGTAATTAGCTTACTGGAATAACCAAAATATTTAGAAATTCGATAGTCTAAAATGACTTAGCAACAAATATAATTATTGTAATTGATTAAAATCCTTGTAGACCACCCCCCTCCCCCTCCCCAATATGTTGTGTATATAAACCGTAGACTAGGAAATATTTGTACCAGTCTGAAGATGGCTTTGACGAGCTGAAACCGGTAACGGTCCAATAAAATTAAGTGGAATAAAGTTTTATATTCGTTTTATTATAATATATTAAATGGGATGATTTGGTCTATAGTTATTCGTTGGTTTCATTCGTGTACTCGATGATGTAAAATTTACTATTTTTTACCCCACTTTGACGCCGGCTGCCTACGAACTTGCCAGGCTGCCGGTTGGCAGACCTCCTTTTTTTTCGTTTTCTAATCGACCTTTATCATATGAGACCATTCCCGTTCGTGTACTCGATGACGTAAATTTTTCGAAAAAAATCGCTCACTATTTCCATAACTGCGCGGCTCCTGCGGAGGTGCACCGGCAGACCAGCTTTTTTTAAAGGTTTTCTAAATGTCTATTATCACTACAAAGTAGTTTCATCCGTGTACTCGATGACGTAGGGTTTATCTATCTCGTCTCCCAGTCTATAATGCACTTTACCCCCGGACACCCTGTATAGACAATATTATTACGAAAGTACTTGATTTGCTTAGTTACGTATGTAATTATTCTAATACCTACAAGAAAAACGCGTGCGTGTTCCTTTATTTATTTTCGTTCTAGGCATTAGAATAATTACAGAAACTCTTTAGACAAACCCTGCTTGCCAAACAAACCATTCAACACCTGGGATGTATATCTTGTTTAAAAGATAAAGTTAGTTGGAAGTATTAAAATAATTAAAATGAAGTACTCTGGATATAGTAATCTAATTGAGCATGTTTTGTTTCTAGCCACTAGTTATGCAATGTTTGTTGTTGTATTTGTAACCACTGGTTACGTAAATGTCTTTGAATATTCAGGTTGGTAGTGTCTATTTGCGAATATTACAGTTTCACATGGCTTCATTTAATACGGCATGCATAATGTAATGAGTAATCATTTTTCATGTTTATGAAACCGAACCAAATAATGAATAATACGCATTATTTATCATTTACAAAGATTGAAATAGGTACTGCTTATTATTATCTAACTAAACAAAGGTGATTTTTCCTAAAAGAGCATATTTGCCGTCATAATTAAAAAGATGGCAGTCCTTGAAAAATGACATTTGCATTTTTCTAGTTAACAAAATAACAATTAAAACGCAATATTTTTCAATTCCGGTTACTTAATTACTTACTACTAACTATTATCTACCTAAGTAATACAATTTTAAAAAAACTTTAAAGTGTGTATTGAGCGTGTACTCAATAGGGAAATATTGGATGCCGCTAAATGTTAAATCTTACAATGAAGACTGGGTTTACCTGCTACTTGGTTCATTCTTTCAACACGTTCTAAGTATTCTTTTTTAACATCCGACAGGTCCATGTCAATTTCCATAAAAGGAAAATTCCCTTCATTTTCTTCTCGGGATCCAAGATCCGAGTTGATGGCCACTCTCTCCACATTAGTGCTGCCTGCAAAAACAAAACGACCATACGTACATTAATCACCGATATACAACTTTTTAACAAAAACTATAAATTTGAAACATTTACAAACAAATCATTTACCATGTATTTACGGGAATTTGGATAAAAAGCTTTAAGGTGAATATAAGATAAAATAATGACCCCAGATGTCCGCTTCAGGGGCCAATGCTTCAAGAAGGACCTTGCTTCTAAAGAAATCAATGGAAAGGCTTTTACTTCCATCACTATTTACGCATTTATAGTGTGTAATAATAAGTTTAACTTATAACACGTCCCAAATAAAAAGAGGTAAAAACTTGAGGAATTGGGAACTTATTGCAAGTAATACAAGTAAGCTGAATTCCAAATTACACATGCTATATTTTTAATATATTTAATGTAACTAACTGGCTGTTTGTGTATTCTCCGCATGTTGCAAACATTCCTTCTTTACATCTTGGAGGTCGAAATCTATATCCGTATACAGCATTACACCTCCGCCTTCTTCCTGGGGCCCTGGTTCCGTCTTGATGGAAACAGTCTCAGGATTTAGTAGATCCATGGCCCTACTGTGGTAGCGGCAGGATATTGATTCAACCCAAAACGTAAATTCCTGAAACAACATTTTCATAAGGAAATATAATCGCGTGATCTTTAAATATTTGGTTTTGCTTTGAAAATTAAGTCGTATACATAAATCATATTTAGAAAAAAATATATACTTAATAATTATTGTGACAGTATTTTAAGCCCGCGTTTGACATTTTAATGCGGTTGAGAGAATCGCCATCAATAGTGGCATAACTCAATACAATGTATACAATATTTATCTTTAAAGGTAAACCGGTATTACCTTATTTTGGATCCGCCATTCCGCTTTTAACAGAAAATCGGAAATACTTGTTAGAGTATTTTAATCAATGCAATTTAAAAACTGTATGCTGCCAATATTATTTAGGGACGTGTTTACAACAACAAGCTCCGCCAGTGTTATTTGGGTTATTAAATGCAGGAATTAAGAAGTAGACAACTGATTTAGTCAATAAGCGAAACTAGTAACAATGGATATTACCGCGACTGACGTCTATAGCGTCAAAGTTCTAGGATTAGAAGAAGAAAATGTGAGTAGATGCTGACATATATTAACCGTAAACTTTTGCTATCTCACTCCACAGAAACACTTATCTGAAATTAGGTATAATCGGTAATTAGGTAATTTGACAGTTTAAATATTCCTCGAACAATACATAAAATGAATTCCCTAACACACATTGGTGTACCGATTGGCGTTGCAAGGGCAGGCCGTGTTAGACACAGCGCAGTTGTGCATGTGAGCCTGCCTTAGCACAAATGAAAGAGCAGATGTGGATCAGTTTGGCTGTCAGCCGCTACCAAATGATTAATATCACAATTACTACTTACCAATAATAACTATCATAAGTATGGAATGCAGGGCCGTAGCTAGTAGCTAGGGGGGGTGGAGGGGGAGCACAATGGGGCAATGCCCTACCTTACAATACCTGTGCCCTACCTTAAGGAATACAATCGACTACGATAATATACTAGTAAACTGTTGGTTCATAGTTTGATACGATTGAAAAAAAAAATACTACTTATTAGTGTAACATCTAACTAAACAGCTTCGAATTAACCAAGGAATCATATCATACTAATTATTTATTCTTACGGGGAATTCCCAAATAGTTTGGGGATGCTGAGTCATAAATAAACCGATCCCTAGATCGATATCTTCGGGCCTACTACATATTAAAGGGTTTGTCATCAGTGTCATCAACTTAACCACGAAAAACGTCCTGATATTTTTTAAAGGAAGTTCAAGGCCATTTGTCTATCTGGCACTTGACCTACTCCATTAACTCTTTAGCCTAATAAATCATTTAAAAAATACAAAAATGCTCGTAAGCAGACATATTAACAAATTTAGAAAAATTAAAAACTAAAGGGTACATCTTTAAATAGTTTTATTTTCAGAAACACAATCGATAATAACACATAGAAACACTGGATCAGTTCCGCCAATTGGCCGGCTCCTCGAACAGTGTTGGTCAGGACACTTGGCGGTTACAAAAGTTGTAAATGATAATTACTCTTCAATTTTGACGACTTTAGATGAAATTAAAAAAGACAAATTTAACGGCGAAGACGTTGTTATGAGTGTTGGTATTAAAAAAGTAATGCTAAATTTACAATTTCGAATGGCCATGGTCGTGGGTCGTAGCCAGAAGAATCTTATCCATGCTTCAACCTGCTAACGCAGCTTTACAAGCCCCAAGTACAGGATTGAAAGATGCCATAACAATAATAAAGTGTGTGCAAAATGAAATAACTAAACTGAGATCAGATGAAATGTATCATAAAATTTTAGAAGAAGCTAATCAATATACATTGAAGTACCCACCACTGTCCCACCCCGGTATAGGCAACTTATGGTCGCCCGTTCGGAGTTCTCGCAAGAATCTAATTTTTTTGAATAAACGGTTCTACATTTAATGTAACGAATCCAGACCTTCAATGTCCCCTCATACTGTGTTAGGTGGCGGTACGCAGGCGCGCCTACAGGACTGTACTGTAATGGTCAATCTCTACAATTCTGAAGCCCATGAAGGTGTCAATGCAAAAGCAGTGAGCCTCATGGACAGTCAAACAAGTAGTTAGTGACATGAACAAGAAAAAAAATAAACAAAAGTAAACAGCAACCGTCATGAGTAATCAGCTCATGACAGAGAAAGACCACACAATCCGGGAGGCGGCACCGGACGCTGTACAGAAAAAAAGAGAGAAAAAAGAGGAAAATAACAGATATGTACAGAATAGAAATGATGTCACCTCATCCTGACTACCGGCAGTCCCCGAGATTATGAAGAAGGCTGATTGTCCAACCTCCCGACACCCGACAGCGTCGTCCTTAAGCCAGCTAGCCGGTGGTGCCTAGACGAAAGTAAATGGAAGACATGAAAGAAGACCCTAGGGAGAAAAGCGTCGGGTAGCTGGAGGAGGGACGGACAGCTATCGGATACCGTTTAGCCTTCCCCCAGCCTCTTCATGTCACGGGGGGTAGCAGCACGGTAGACAGGTGCAGCTCCACCAGATCCAGAAGACCGGCCATGGTTCGTAGGTGGGGACACGGTCCATGGTCCAACCCCTTATATGGGGAAAAGGACGGAACTAGACAACAACGGAGTTCAGTTCACGCGTTAATTCATAACTGAAGTATACAAGTGGCAATTCCAAAAATAGGGCCCACAAGTCAAAATATCAAATCGGATGGATGATTACGTGTGTATGACCCTTCATGTTCGTCAGCAAGACAAAATATAGAAGACTAGATTTCTCAGCACTTTAAATCTGAGTATTTCCAAACGTTGGACATACTAATTGCTGAATAACAAAGAAGGTTTTCAGACAACGACGATCTTCTGAATTCTATAGCGAGTCTCGATGAGGTGGATGTAGACAAAATGTAATTTATTTATCTCCAATTCACAATTTCAACAAATTTCTCAGGTCTAACAATTCCATCTCTAGAAGAGGCTGCTGTATTCAAAGCTTATTTGAGTCGTCGCGAGGATAAAACGGAAAGCACAATGCAAGGGAGCGAGAGGCGTTTAGAGATACGTATCAACTTTTTGCATCTGTGGCGACAATAGGCTGCAGCACTGCTATGTGCGAATCTACGTTTTCAACATTGACTGCAATCAATAGGCCTCAGGTCAATGGGTCGCATGCCTGTCATGGCAGGATGGTATTTCTAGCCATCCAAAAGAAAAGAACTAAGTTGATCCAAATGAAGTACCTACTTTGTATTTTTAAATGTCGAATCGAAGAATTCAATTGTTTTGAGGAGGGGCTTTTTATTATTTTTTATTTTGTTTATATTCTGTAATTTCAAATTAAGTTTGGTACCTAATATAAATCTTAACCTGGCGAGATGGGGGTTGATAATTGTTACACGGAGCTGAGGGCCGGGTAATTGTTACACGGAGGTGGGGGCCGGGTAATTGTTACACGGAGCTGAGGGCCGGGTAATTGTTACACGGAGCTGAGGGCCGGGTAATTGTTACACGGAGGTGGGGGCCGGGTAATTGTTACACGGAGGTGGGGGCCGGGTAATTGTTACACGGAGCTGAGGGCCGGGTTATTGTTACACAGAGGTGGGGGCCAGGTAATTGTTACACGGAGGTGGGGGCCGGGTAATTGTTACACGGAATAGATAATGTCACACATTTCAGAATCTATTTAAGGAAATAAATATTATTCGTTGTGAGCATTATGTTACTGTTATCAATGTAATAAACTTTTAATCATAGGAACAAGGTTTTGAAACTTAATGTTTAAAGAAATCAACAAATTTTGGCTTCTTCTAGCAAAATCAAAGTGAAATATAACAATTATCAGTCTTCAATTGTTTAAACGTTCCTTTTATGAATCTACAAACATAAAGAATTACGGAAAGAGTCGAAAACACTAATTCACAACAATAATTAACATAAATCACGCATAAGAAATTTGGGTGCTCTTGCAAAGTGTTTCATAAAATAAAATAATAAACTAACTAACCATCACGCCGTTTCTCCGAAGGGGTAGACAGAGAGGACGGACCGCCAAACAGCTTGGTCTTGGCACACTCTTTGCCTCACTCACATTCATACATCGTCTCATACATACTCTTCTATTATTACGACTTTTGACATGGCCCGACTCAAGTATCTAATTCACTTGATCGTGCCATGTCTTCCTCGGGCGTCTCTGACTTCTTCTACCATTCCCTTTTTGTCATATACACGGTGTCCGGAAACTCGTAGTACAAGCGGAAAACTGGTGAACCTACATCACATAGAGAACCCAAATAAACATAAAGATTTTCAATTCAAACATTTTTAAATTTAAAATTTAAAAAAAAAAAAATTGTTTAAAATAAAATTCGGCTTTTTAGTGTTAAAATTTTTTCAGAAACGCGGAAATGTCATGATGACAGATGGAAGATATTAAACTAAAATTATTTATAACTTGCTAAATCTATTTTCGTGTCCATAGTTTATTTATTTTCATCTTACTAATTTATTATCCCACCTCTTTTAAGCATAACAATATGGTTAATTAGCGTACCTATTTATTTTGTTAGCAGCCCGTCATCTCGTTCGAATTTTTTCCAAGCCAAAAACACATCACAGCCAATTTTTCAACTTTATCACAATTATCATCAAGGACATTGGAGGTTATCCACCGCTTTCCCGCCCTGGTATAAATAACAGATGGTTACTCCTTCAAAGCTCTCGCAAGACTCTAATTTTTTTAAAGAACGAATCTACATTTAAGTTTGAACGAATCTAGACCTCCAGTGTCCCTGATTATTAGCATTATTATTATTAGATTATTAACAGGTATTTCACACACTTATTATTAGCACAGGTACACACTTATTTACACAGGTACTTACAAAAACACATCACAGCCAATATTTCAACTTTATCACAATTATATGCAAGAATTGAAAGATGTGGGATTGATGATATCTAGGATGAACGAAGTATATGAAGAATGAGTTAATGATGAATGTAAGTAAATCTAAAGTCATGGTGTTTGAAAGAGAGAGTATGAAAACAGTGTGCGACATAGTTGTGAATGGTGAATACTTGGAGCAGGTGGATGAGTTTGTTTATCTGGGTAGTATGTTTACGAGAGATGGGAAGGCTGATAGAGATATTGAAAGAAGGGTAAATGCCGGTAGCTCCATTAATGGAGGACTGAATGCCGTTGGCGCTAATAAAAAAATGTCAAAAAAAGCGAAGCTAGCAGTCCACAATGGAGTCCTGGTACCTACCCGGATGTATGGCAGTGAGGCATGGAACTGGCAGAGGAAGGATGAAAGTAAACTGAATGCTGTTGAAATGAGATCCCTGAGACGTATGTGTGGTAAAACCATGTATGATCGTGTTAGAAATGTGGATATCCGCAAAGAATGTAAGGCAGATGTAAGTATAATGAGCAAAATTAAGAAAGGGACCCTCAGATGGTTTGGGCACGTAGAGCGAATGAGCGAAGAAAGTAGTGTAAAAAGAATATATGATGCAAATGTGAATGGTAGAAGAAGTCGGGGACGCCCGAGGAAGACATGGCACGATCAAGTGAATCAGATACTTGAGACGGGCCATGTCAAAAGTCAGAATAATAGAAGAGTATGTATGAGACGATGTATGAATGTGAGTGAGGCAAAGAGTGTGTGCCAAGACCGAGTTGTTTGGCGGTCCGTCCTCTCTGCCTACCCCTGCGGGGAAACGGCGTGATGGTTAGTTAGTTAGTTTATAACATATCATAATACTCGGCGTTGGTATACATCGTAATTCACAGTAATTAATCACATTTAAATTTTCAACACACGAGTAACACACACTTTGTTTTAAAGTTTGTTATGACGAAATGGTGTTTAATTAATCACGCACTAACTACACGTTTAATGAAAATGACACACACTTTGTTTTAATGTTTGTTAAATGAAAGGGTATTTCATTAATCTGAAAATAACAAAAGGGTTAGTTTTAAAGCTTGTTAAATGAAAGGTGTTGTACGCCGTTCAATTAGAAAAAATATCGATCGACCGCCATCAACCAGATGCAAAAACAAACTAAGACAAAAGAATCAACTTGTCGCGACAAACCAAATATCCGGTCAGTCCTATAAAATTTTCGCTGAACACTGGGAATATTATTTAATTTATTTTAGCAGTATAAGTATGATTGTTGCAGAGTTAATTAGTTAACTATTGCGAACATCAAACAAAAGGAGGTATACCTACCAAGGGTATGAGGGGTGGGTAGGAATCTGAGAGTCAGTGTATCCAGGAGTGACGGACGCATGAATTCATTCCTCCCATGGCGGTGGAATATGATTAATAGTCCAGTCAGCCTATGTCGTAGAACACCAGTTGAATCACCATCGACTACTACTTGACTATGAACCCTACCCCCCTTGCTTCCCTGCCTGTGCCACCCCAAACATGAAAATTGTACGGGTTTCGTGAATCGCATCTATCTCGATTACTAAACAACATATCGGGTGGCAATTTTTTTATTCTCTTTGCTGTAACATTGTCTACAATTAATGTCCGATTAATGACGACCTGCGTGGTCCAGCGGTAAGGCTCTTGACTCGCACACTGAAGATTGCGGGATCGAATCCCGGCGTGGCAAATAAATTAGGCACATACATAAGTGTACTTTTTTAAATATCAAATCAGATAGGTGACGTTCCCCATTGTCCATAGATGAATGGCGCGCATTTTAAAAAAGAAAGTTATGCTGCCGCATCCTGTATAACGTGTAAACTAACTGACACAAACGTGTTTATAATAATTTTCGGAGCATACTTTGCGATTTTTTTCATTTTAGACAAGTGTTTAGCCAAAAGTCCCCGCCACTACCCCCCTTGCTTCCCCGCCTGTGCCCCCCCAAACCGTATTTGCGTGCTGCTGGCCATTTGCTCTATGCCAAATCAGCACAAATACACTTAAAACAAATGTTAAGTGTGCAAACGAAGATGTCAAATGAAGATTTCGAAAGGTTCGTCAATAATTAACGATATTTAAAAAAGGAGACAAAAATGAGATGAATAATTACAGAGAGATCTGCCTTTTATCAACTATTATAAGAGCTAAAACTTTTGTAGGAAATATTTTTTCATAAAATGTCGGCGTAAAAAGTTCTGTGACAAAAGGTAAAATTACGTGCTAAAAAATATACAAATTTTTACCTTTAAATACGAATTACAAACAAACAGTAAAAGTTACGACGAAAGTCAACTGGACATTTTTTTATAGTACTACCTCATAAGAGTCTCAGCTGGTGCCGTCAGGAGCCAGTGAGACTATGGCATCCCCAATTGGGGAATGTTATGAGGCTGAAGGTAGTGAGGAGGGGAAGGAGATGAGAAGAGGAAGGTGGGGAAGTACCTGGCTATTCAGATCTGGTCACTAAATACGGCTACGCCATTTCAAGCAATGTTTAAATATACCATACATTATTTTAAATGAATAAACTGTGAAAATACAAATTAATCAAATAAAATTTATTTGCCACGCCGGGATTCGATCCCGCGACCTTCAGTGTACGAGTCAAGAGCCTTACCGCTGGACCACGCAGGTCGTCATTAATCGGACATTAATTGTAAACAATGTTACAGCAAAGAGAATATAAAAAATCTCAAACGGATATGTTGTTTAGTAATCGAGATAGACGTGATTTACGAAACCCTTACACTTTTCGTGTTTGGGGGGCACAGGGGGGGAAGCAAGGGGGGTAGGGGCGGGGACTTTTGGCTAAGCACTTACCTGAATGATTGTAGTCGATGGGGAAAAAATTAGCTTTATACTTTTTTTCCATCTAATTATTACATTATTAAAAAAATGATAATAATGTGTTGTTCACATTCGTTTCGAATACTACTGTATAATAACAGTGGCAACAGCTTAGAGCAACCATACTCAACCTGCGGCCCGCGGGCCGCATACAGCCCGGCAAGCTTTTGTGTGCGGCCCTAAACACTTTATTATCAGGAACTTGATTTTTAAAAATTATCATTCTAAATTTCGTATACCTTGAGATTCGTTTCGACTTTGACGCACAGAAGATAGTGACACCCGAAAAGGATTATCATTATGGTTCACATAATCTGGTATAAGAGTTAGATACGTTTTTAAGATTTTCATGGCCAAAAATATTTTCGTTATTTGTTTTTGGGGTATTATACTGTGTTGCGCTACCTCCCTCTTTAGCCAACGTTTCAGTTTTCGACAGCGTTGCAGTGTCCATCATCAGGGCAGATGTGTAAGAGTGTTGCTATTACAAACGCTGGATTTATTCCCAAAAACAAATATTTGACACACAAGTACGCGCGCAATTTTATAATACCGGCCGGTATTATAAAAATTAAATAAATCGTGGTTAAAAAACAAAGTTATTGTTTTATTTCATTAAATGATCATGTTTATCAGAGGCAGAAAGATGGAAGTCCTATCATGAAGAAAAAAAAGGTTTTTCAAAATTGCATATGGACGCAAGTACCATGATGCAACAACTATTTTAGAAGCAGAAGGGTGAACCATGGACTTTATTCCTTTCATAATACACCACATGTCATAACAAAATAGTCCACTTCATTTAGAGGCAGTAGGTCTCAAGTCCATGTTTTTGTTTGACTCAAGTCAGCGTTTTTTTTTTAAACAATTATTTTTAAGATAAGTTTTAAGATTTTCACGGCCAAAAGCATTTTCGTTATTTGTTTTTGGGGTGTTACGTCGTGTTGCGCTACCTCCTTTTTTAGCCAACGTTTCGGACATCGTTGCAGTGTCCATCATCAGGGCAGATCCGGTAGATGTACATCGATCACATCTACCGGATCTGCCGGATCTGCCCTGATGATGGACACTGCAACGATGTCCGAAACGTTGGCTAAAGAAGGAGGTAGCGCAACACGGCATAACACCCCAAAAACAAATAACGAAAAATTATTTTGAAGGCTTCAAATTTCGTTTCATTTAATCGTTTTTAAAACAAAACTAATTGATTTAATAATTACTTTTTTGTTATCTATCAGCACGGATATCCGAAGAAGTTATGAGACCAGAGTTACAGAAAAAATAGTTTTTTGGCTCTCCTGAACATTTACCTTTTTGGACTTGCATCCGTATGCTTCTCGGGTACAGAATTTGGTTCGTGGGTTAAGGCCACACAACACTGTTTGCTGCCCGCGGTCATTTGACAAGCGTTGCATCTCTTTCTAGCGGCACTTTAAACAAGCGAGACACCGCTAGAACCCATCCCGTCGTGATTGCATCAGCATGCAGTCTCGCACGAAAATATTAGAATCAGCTTTTGAACCGTGAAATGAGCGAACATTTTATTTTTACACTGAATTAAATTATGGGAAATGTCAAAATAATGCTTTTAATCTGGATTTCTTTGTTTGTTTTTCTTTTAAATAGTTTTTATTAGTTAGGTACTATGATCGTAGGTAATAATTTACAAGAATTTGACCAAAAAAAAAATGAACTTATGACTCGATTTACTCGAAAACGAAAGCTCAAATCAAAAAAAGTTATACCACAAAATCGACTCCAAATGTGATGTAGATTCCCCAGTTTCCCGCTTGTACTACGAGTTTCCGGACACCTTGTATTCATCTTACACTACTTTCTTTGTTCATTCACTACACATGCCCAAACCATCTGAGGGTCCCTTTCTTAATCTTACTCATTGTGCTTACATCAGCCTTGCATTCTTTGCGGATATCCACATTTCTCACCATAAAAAATTTGAAAGTCTCAAGCGATTAATGTCAATGCTTTTATTTTATGTTTTGCAGTTCTTATGATATTATTATAGAATACTAGCTGACCCGGCGAACTTCGTACCGCCTCAGAATCAATAACTGTTTGTGTTAACTTATTAGCTGAATTAATTTTATTTTTTTAAGTTAAAATGAATACTCAAAATGAATTAAGAAATGTAATTTACGTGACAGCAAGGCATTTGCTTTATTAAAGCGAATCGAAATGATTCACGTGGCATTATTGTACTACTTTCTGTTAAACTATTTGCTGGATGGGTTGCACTTGGGTCGATTATACGACATTTTTTTGTTTTGTTGTCATTAGATGTCTTCCCTGTTCCACCGGGCGCATCGAGGAAAAATAAGTCACCATTTCCATCATCAATTGCCTTCATTAACGTATCGTACACTTCCTTCTGTTGGGGGTTCAACAGCGATACATTCGTTCGAACTGATTGGTCAATACATCTTGATCATATTGACGTTCACGTTCCAATTCTTGATTGAAAGCGTCGTTCAATCCGCGATCTGGCGTTGGTAATCCTAATTTGACTAACAAATTGCCTTACATGAGGTAATACATGTCGTCGATCAAAAACAAAGCCTGTTTTTGTATATCCTCATTCACCTCGAGATCAGGATTCCCTGAACTGAAGCGAATTCGATGTAAAATGTCTTCTGACATGTCATCCCTGTACTTGTTCCATAGCGATGGGAAACATGTCGAAATAATGATAGCAAATAATGTGCGTATCAGACTGGAGATGCAGAAACAATTGCTTCAGCGATTGTCATTGTCCCAATGAGTATCGTTTTCAAGCAAACTGACCTGCTGACATGCAACACGAAATGTTGGGCACACTACACCATCGACTTGTGATTCAAACGATGTCGGCTCGAACATTCACCAGCAACAACCGCAAGTGTGTAAATGAAACCAAGAGCATCAATAAAACACACAACGTTCGGGCAAACAGATCGCATTGGCAAATCGAAAAGAAACTGGTCAATGTTGTTGCTGGAGGTGTTTCAGTACGTTTGGCAACATTCGATGCAATGAAATAAACTCGTTGACCATTCTTCAGATGCACCGCCAAATGTACAACAATGAGATGACGTTCATGAATGGGGAATGAGAATATACGTCAAATCACCTCATTGTAGCTCACCAACTTGATAGCGTGTGATTTTGTCGTTTTTTATTTGTAGTTTGAACGCCAAAAACTGCCATTCGCTGACTTTTGTGACAAAGTTGCAGATGTAAGATGTATTTGACTGACTTCACCGAATTGCAATACTCCACGTTGTAATGCACCTTGAATGTTTTGGAAAGAAGTGACTGTTTTCGTGGAGTTGTGCAGACATTCGTTCACCGTTGGTCTCATTTTCGACTGTTGACATTTGGTGTGTAGGAAAGAGAGGCAGCATTATATATTTAATAACAAAAATTGGAATTCACGCAAACTTCAATATTATACCTAACACAATATTGCTGCAGCTCTTTTAAAAGATGAAAATTCGTTCCATACAAAATGTATGAGGAAATGAATTTTCTTCATAACTGTCTTTTTCGTTAATTTTTTCCGATGTTTTAATAGTTATTCTGTTATCCGGGGCGGAGACAAATCCAACAAATCAAAGATCATCAAAATCTGTTCAGCCGTTCTCAAGTTATAAATAGTGTAACTAACCCGACTTTGTTTTATATATTAAGATTTGCGGCACGTTCCAGAGTGGAAGATATTCTCAGTATCGCCCTGGTGTAAGACCACCATTCAGAATTGACACGTTGCTTGAAATGGCATTAGCCGTGTTTGGTGACCAGATCTGAATTGCCAGGTACTTTCCCACCTACCTCTTCGCTATTTCCTTCCCCTCCCTACTACCTTCAGCCTCACAACATACCCCAATTGTGGATGCCATAGTCCCACTGGCTCCAGACGGGAGCAGTTGGGACTCTTGTGCGGTATTCATGTAAAATATATATACATATATGTAATTTCTTATACAAATTTCATAATGCCAGAACTCAACGGTATTTTTATACAAAAAAACGAACAAAAAAAAAGAATCATCTAATTTGGTTCTGTCGTTCGGGTTTATGCGCATACATACATTTCGGTGATTCATTTTTGGAGATAGTTATTAAGTACGAATTATTATTCTTCTTTTTATATTCTACCAAAAAATCCAGTACGGCAGTTTTATACTTAAAAAATGCGATACCTGTCTATCCAATTAAAACAATAATTGTTGTGTGATAAAAAATGTCAAAATTTGAGAATGACATTTTTCAAAACAAAGATTTTAAAATAAAAATTCTATTTTAGAAAATATTAAAATCAGCGAATTTATTTGAAGTACCTACTTCCCTAATAATTTGAATCGATTAAAGAATTGTAGATATCTTACTAATCGTGCCACCTATTGCAATTTTTTCATACAAATTTCGTAATGCCAGAGCTCTGAGCTATAGCCTATATGTTTATATTATTGTAAAGTTTCATTAAAATCCATTCAGTAAAGTAGGAATTAGTATTTTATACATATTTGAATTTTAACATCAAAGGGATGTCCATAGTAGCCTAATTAAAAAAAAAAACATTGTTTCCAAGGCGACAATTGAAATAAATTGATTTTTTTAGCGACAGAAAACGTATGATAAATAATTTCATAACGCCAGAGATTATTCATAACGCCAGAGCTTACCAATATATATAGCCTATAGATCTCGCAAATAATGTAGCTTTCTATTAGTGAAAGAATTTTTAAAATCTATTCAGTAGTTTTTGCGTGAAAGAGTAACAAACATACATCCATACAAACTTTCACCTTTATAATATTAGTAGGATTAACACGCTCACCACTGAGGCCACGAGGGATATATCAAAATTTTATGATCTGTGCGCGTCCATAACAGCACCTAAAAAAGTTTAATAAAAACATATGAGTTAAATTCACATTCTTTCCAATGACATGTGATAAAATAGAAAGAATATATTTCTTACATCAGAGATGTTTACAAAAGAGCTGTTTTCAATAAATAGTTTGTTTTTCCATTAATTCCACAAAGGAGGCCTCATCAGTCTCCTCTTTATGCGGTGCTTCATAACTCCCCACTCTTGTCTACTTTAGTTTTCTGAAGTTTTCACTTCTACCGCGTGTTATTTTAAAGTCATTTTTGACAATCTGATAATTCAATTTAGAATTAACAATATTATCATCGACTAATTTTTTCACTTCAATATTTACAAATTTACTTAGTGGCGTCATTTTAATTAAATTAAAACAAACAACTTTGTAAAACACCACTTATTTTATTAAAATGATCAAACATTTGGTTTAGAAACATGCTTATAATTTTAATTAAGAAAGTGGTGTTTTACAAGGTGATTTTTTTAAATTAAATATCTGATTTTATTTATATGGGACCTATCGACCTTTTTCTAAAAGTCTAAATGAATATTCAATTTTCTTTCTAATATGGTCTAAAAGAAGAAGAATGGTTTAGATCGCATATTTTTTGGTTGTCCCTCTCTAAATAAATATCCTCTCTTCTATCAAGTGTTATCTAAAATTGCCTCCCCTCCATTCAACATTTCACCTCTTCTAAGTCTGAACTCGACTCCAATCTTCCATATTATTTTGAAATTTGCACATTTAAATAAAATTACCATATAAATTCACCTTTCCTTTCTTTTAATTTTAAATGATGGCCTAGAACAGTGTTCCGCAAAGTGTGTGCCGCGGCACACTGGTGTACCGTGGACACTAGTTGGTATGCCTCACCGCAAGGGAACTAAAAGATGAGACCCAGACTTTTTATAGATCCAGGATTCAGATTTTGCTTCTCTGTTTAAAAAAGAAAAATAGGTAGCAAAACCTGCATATCTAGCGGATATATTTGCTCATTTAAATAACCTCAACAAAAAAGGCAAGGCAGGAATTCTCAAATTTTAACGTCATCTGATAATATTGATAGCTTTCACACTAAGTTAGTGTCATGGATCAGCCATGCTACCAATGTTAGTAATGAAATGTTCCCAAATGCCAAGGCTGCCAAGTGCAAACTTTTGGTGAAACACTTGGAGCTGTTAGCAGAAAAACTGAACTCATATTTTCCTAAGTGAGACCTGCAACCTATGGACTGGGTACAAAAGCCATTCTAACGATAGCATTTCCCTTGGATACGTACCGATAAATGAGCAGAAAGAATTCATGGAGCTAAAAACTGATCGGACATTAAAACTACAATTTTCCAAAACGGCACATTTTGGGCTGCACATAAAACAATGAGTATCCACTGCTTTCAAAACTTCTGTTGCAGTTCTCTTATCATTTGGCAAGTCCTATTTATGCGAATTGGAGTTTTAATTAACACAAAAACTACGATAAAATTTAAAAAAAAGCGAACGCCTGAGGACGATCGACGAAGAGATGAGAGCAGCATTATCAACGAGTGTTCCAAATTTTGATCTCCTGTGCTCAGATAAGCAGTCTCACATTTCTCCTTAAATATATTTTCGTATTATGTATATTGATTTAATAATAAATATTAAATAAATATTTATTTTTTTCTTTGATGTACCTCTAAAATTTTTTGAATTGGTAGGTGTACCTTGAACAAAAAAGTTTGCGGAACACTGGCGTAGAACACCCTTGAAGGGTGAAAGTTTGCGGAACACTGGCCTAGAACACCCTTGAAGGGTGAAAGTTTGCGGAACACTGGCCTAGAACACCCTTGAAGGGTGAAAGTTTGCGGAACACTGGCCTAGAACACCCTTGAAGGGTGAAAGTTTGCGGAACACTGGCCTAGAACACCCTTGAAGGGTGAAAGTTTGCGGAACACTGGCCTAGAACACCCTTGAAGGGTGAAAGTTTGCGGAACACTGACCAAGAATACCCTTGAAGGGTGAAAGCCACAAATAATTGAAAAAAAACTCTTGTTATAATAACTTTTCAATGTTACACACATCAACGTAGTATATGTATCATTGAAGAAGCAAATTATACTAATAAATCTAAACCAAAAATGAAACAGAACAAGACAGAAAAATAAAAAGATAATGGTCACTTGTTTTACATTAGCTCCGGAACCCATACCGCTGCCCCGGGAACCATTTATTGGATAACCAACACCTCTGCCATAGGTCACTCCAAGTGGCAAGCTACTGGTAACTTAGCAGGGGTGCCCTGTTCATGGGCTCATCAGGTTTGTTCGGATCTTGGCGGCGAATGTGCCGGATCGGGACAAACTGCTTGAGGGAGATCTTTTGATCTCTCCAGCAGGACTCTCTCGGAATATTGCCTTGCACCGCAGTGGAAAGGATGGATTCATTTGTCCGTCACTCCTGGACACGTTGATCTCATATTCTTACCCACTTCTCATACATTTTGCCTTCCCAAAACTTCCTCCCCTTCCTTCCCCTAAAAAGACCTCCACATCAGCCAAAGCCAAAGATGACATAGGCCCTGAGTGAAATTATTTTCCTTAGGGCCTCCTGTGTGGAGCTAATGTAAAAAAAAGCTCCACACAGGAGGCTCTGAGAAAAAACATTATTGTAGACTTAAATTAGGTTGACACTTGCTCAAACACAATTATTAAGTTATTCACAAGTTCCACCACAAAATTCAACCAACTAGGTAAATCATATGACGAACATTTGTATTGTATAAAAACGTGTGCTAATTAATAAAAATACAATAAGTTTTTACCTCTTCAATTCAAACACTATTCACAAAGATAATTTTCTGCTAAACATTGACATTATGTCAAACGTCTGGAGACAAAATGACTTATTTTTACAAACATTATAATATGTTAAATAAATAATCACTTAAGATACGAATTTTATATATCCACAGCACATTTATATAGTTGTTTCGACTGTCATTGAAATAAATTAACCATTTTAATAAAAAAAGATTAATAAAATTTTACCAAGTTCATAAAGGACAGAATTCAGTGAACTGCATAAATTGAATATACCAATCCCGTGAACTGTCAGAAATTTTCAGCTGTTGGCTATCGGCCACAGTGATCAGTGTTGCCATATAACAAAAATAATTATAAAACATATTTTTAATATAAAGCCATGCGAAATAATGCAATATCACACAAAATCACATGATTTTGTTTTTTCTTTTTTTTTTTTAATGGCTTTTCACCCCAAAGGAGTGTTCTGGCCAGTGTCAAGTGAATGCTTTTGTGAGTGTAATTTTTGGTTTATTAACTAATTTAATATATTATAATAAAACGAATATAAAACTTTATTCCACTTAATTTTATTGGACCGTAACCGGTTTCAGCTCGTCAAAGCCATCTTCAGACTGGTACAAATATTTCCTAGTCTACGTTTTATATTCGTTTTATTATAATATATTATTATGGAATTCCACCATGAAATATCACCCTCAAAAATAGAAATATTAACTAATTTAGTTTTAATAACAAGAACCTATCTACATTATATAATAATACTATACAAATAATAATACACAAAATTATTACAATAAGAGATGATTTTAATTAAACATAACAAGGAAATTAAAAGATATGCTGACACAATTTATTGTGCGTAAAAAATAAAATAAATACATGAAAATTAACTTACAGTTACAAATTTATGCTGTTAATATTCAGGAAATTAGCCAAGATTTTATTCACGCGTTTGTTCACAAAAGATAACAGGCATGCAATGTTGTAGGGAGGCAATATGCCCGAACTGATTAGGTGAGGGATGAAATTTTTGTATGAATTATTTAAAGGGCAACTGAAAAAAATATGATTGAGATCCTCTTCACCAAGACGACATTCACACATCGCAGAATTCTTAACATGAATTTTTGTCAGGTGAACATTGTGGCAGCAATGTCTTATCCGCATGCGGCAAATTGAGGATGTCGAGAATTTGTTAAAAGAAAGTCTGGAAAACCACGGTTTTGAAGGAATCGTTGGCTGAATTGTGAAAAAGTTATATCCTTTTGATTGACTAGATTCTTCCCAATGATTCTGCCATGTGGAAATCATTTTTTCCTTCAATTTTTATGAAAATGTCATCGGTGTTTAAAAATTTATATAAAACATCCCCCGAAATAATGGCATCTTTCGCCAATGAATTGGCCTTTTCATTTCCAGGGATACCGTAGTGACTAGGTATCCAAGCTAAGACGATTTCTTTGTCAGAGTCGGTTAATTTATGAATTAAAGTACGAATTCCAACACAGAAATCGTCTTCTGGGTAATGGAAGGGGGAAGAGTTTAATTTTTGAAGTGCACTCAGGAAATCGGAGAGAATTAAGAAGTTTCCAATGTGATCATCGTCAATGTATTTGAGGGATTCAAAAATGGCTATACATTCAGCAGTGAAAACGGAAGCCTCTTTTGGAAGTTTAATTTTTCTATCAACTTGATCTGATGGGCAGTGGAATGCCGCTCCCACGTGGTTTGATAAGGGAGACTTGGAACCATCTGTGTAAATAATTTTCCAGTTGGAATATTTAGAATTTATAATTTGGATAAGTTTTCTTGCAGCTTCGTGATTGTTAATATGATTTTGGTTTGAAAATTTGATCGCTTAGAAATATTATAGATGCTTTAATTAAGTACTGCAAGTAGAACACATGTTGGCCTTGAAAATAATCGAATAAGTTTTTAATAATTTCATTTGTAAGTCTGGAAAAAAAACTAATAGGCCTATAAAAATACTTTCAAGTGCTAAAATCTCCTTCTAATGATTCTATTTTCGGATAACATTTCATTATATAATGTGTCAAATTAAGTTCTTTACAAAATAATCGGAAAATATTTTGTGCCTGAATTTTACAAAATAAAACAAAACAATGCAATTTCACGCTGTTGTTTTCGGTATGAATCGAAATGTGGGCGCTCAACGAATTTGGATTTGAGAATTAAACCATACGTCGTCCGCGTAAAGACTACATGTATATTTTGTATTAGTTACAACGACACGGGGGTGTATGGACGTCTTTGGACTCCATGTCGCTAGGTTCCGTGCAATCGATTTTAAATTACGATTTTAAAGTAACTAACTGTGTTTGGTGACCAGATCTGAATTGCCAGGTACTTTTCCACCTGCCTCTTCCCGATCTCCTTCCCCTCCCCACTACCTTCAGCCTCACAACATACCCCAATTGGGGATGCCATAGTCTCACTGGCTTCAGACGGGAGCAGTTGGTACTCTTGTGCGGTATTCATGTAATATATATATATATAATATAATAAACAATGTGTAAAAAATGAGTTAATGTTTTTTTCCCAGGCCTTTGCGAAATCAGCATATGAAAAACAACTCTCAAATACCATCTCCAACCTTCTTCTCAAGTATTTTAAAATCCCTTCCAAAAAGAGGCGTGGATTCCGATGTCGAATTTCTCCAGGACTAGTGGATCACCTTAAAGGGTAAAAGAAACATTTTTTGAAGTATAAAAATCCCAAACCATATTATGTTTCGTAAGCTTTTTATTGAGATATTTGAAAACAACGTTACATTAGTAAATTATCAAAAATGCCTAAAAAAAATTAATTTGAAAATTTTCCTTTGAATAATAGGAAAATATTAATGTTTTTAAACAAACCAAAAACACCACACGGGTGGACACGGAAGGGAAGAGTGTGGAGGAGTTGAGGGGAGAGGGGGGGTTGAATAATAGTCTCAACTGCTCCCAACCGTCTGGAGTAAGTGAGACTTGAGACTGTAACATCCCCCCAAAAATTACTTTAAATTCCTCTTTTCACTAATAAATACTGAAAAAGCAACCGCTACCTCCAAACCAGAAAAACCGGGGCGCATGTTGAAAAAATGAGGTGGGGGAGGCAAATAAAATGTGGCGTAGGCATACTGCAAATTAACAATAAAACTTCGCAAAAATTAACAACAAACATTTATTCCAGTACCTCCTTCATTTTTCTTGCAGTGTCAGCACCATTCTGTGTCTCACGACCAGTGTTTCCAAATGCAAGGTTTTTGTTTACCATTTTTTAATGTTTTTTTCGCCAAAAGTCCGTACTTTTGAGTAATACGATTTTTTTCGTGGGTTGCGGAAATCCCGATTCCACTGTTGAATAACAACTTCACAACGTCTTTATCAACAAATAATATAAATTCATTAATTAAATTAAATGAACACCCGTTTCAACAAACATAATTAGGTACCCACACTAACTAGGCAAGAAAAATATTATTGGAGTTGTGGAAGAATTTACTTTTTTATTTTTTTATTTTACTCTGCCTCATCTTTTTTTAAAAGTTGTTCATATTTTAATATAATTATTTTATTTAAATGAAGTTCTAAAAGAAGAAGTAGCACGGTCGTCCTCAGTAGCGGATTTAGGGGGGGGGGAGGCACGGGGCACGTGCCCCCCCCAGACGGTATTTTTGTATACTATGGAGATTCCATCACAATACAGAAAACTGTCTTTATTAAACATTTAATTTTTCTATTGTTTTGACACTTTCATAATCCTTCGTATACATACTTGAACTTGTAGAAATAGACTTGCAGTATGATACTTCAAGTTTATTTCTTTCCACAATCTATACTGCAAAATAGATAAATTTATGGCAAAATCTGGTGAGTTTGCCACTTTTAAAATCGGAATAAATAGTGAAAAATTTTCAGAAATAATTAAAGAGGAAATATGGCCTCCAGGCATCATCGTCAGAAATTTCATTTTCAAAAAACCTTTCTCCACGCTAAATAGAGAAGATAACACCTCTAACAATGGATCCTCACAAAAATAAAAATCATCTACGGATTTTATCTCAGAACTGCAGATCGATTCGACGAACCAAGCATTTCATAAAAGATTTATGTGAAACTAATGACATTATCCTGCTCCAGGAAACATGGGTTCTACCAACTGAAACAAATATATTTTCAAAAATTCACCCACAATTTTCAGGATATGGAACTTCAGCGGTCAATCTAAATGATGGCCCTCTAATTGGACGACCTTATGGTGGAGTTGCTATCCTATGGCGGGATTCACTTTCTGTCGACATAGTGGAATGCTCTGAACCAAGACTTGCGGCAATACAATTGACTGTCAACAGTGGCAAAATATTAATTTTCTCACTTTATATGCCGACAAATAAACCTGAGAATCTTGAGGAATTCACGAACTGCATGAGTAAGGTAAACGCAATAATCAATGAAAGGAACTCGTCGAATGCGATTATTCTAGGTGATTTCAATGCAGATCCTAAAAGCCTTTTTGGCCGAGAACTAGAAAAATTTTGCAATGAGTTTAGCTATGTTTGCGCAGATACTAAGTTAATGAATTGCGAGACATTTACATACGTAAGTGATGCCCATAGTACCACAAGTTGGTTGGATCATTGTGTCGTCACAAAAGCACTGGAAAATGCTATTACCAGCGTAGATGTTCAATATGACGCAGTATGGTCTGATCACTTGCCAATGATTGTAAATCTCAACCTTCAATTTTTGCCAGCCTTTGTGGAATCATGTAATGACAACATATTTGATTCTTCTAGATGGAATCCGAAATCTAATGTTGAAATAATGAAATACGCTGAAAATATCAACAACAAACTTCTAAAGATAATTCAAGATTTCTCCCAATTAGAACCTGACAAAAAATCTGCAAACTCAAACGAAAGCCAAATAAATTCCCTGTATAAAAATATTGTGGAAGCACTGCGAAGTGCTGCCTCCACCACATTTAATAACAAGAATAGAAAACATAGAAACATTCCGGGATGGAATGACATGGTTGCAGCCAAATACGCAGAATCAAGAAGCGCCTTTCTCTCATGGCTTCAAGCCGGAAAACCACTCTCAGGGCCGGTTGCCGAAGACAGGAAGAAATACCGAACGATCTTCAAAGTAGCTCTGAAAAAATGTCAACAGTCAGAAATTCAGCAACGAATGGATGGTATCGCAGCATCACTAATAAATAAAGATTTCCATAAATTTTGGCAAAAAACCTCCTCAGAGTTGAAAACTAATATGAAAACTCCTCTCTGTGTCAATGGAGTAAGAGGCAAGGAAAATATCGCCAATGAGTTTCGTAACTTCCTCTCTAAGGCGGGTGAAGAAGCAGCAGAAAAATCTCAGAATATAAATTTTAATTTGAAAACCGTAGGTAATAATACTACCGCTCTCAGCATTACTTCGCATATGGTAGAAAGAGCTGTCAGAGAAATGGCAACAGGAAAAGCCACAGGACATGACTCAATAGCCCTCGAGCACATTAAGTATGCTGGACCAGCGATTTATATTATCCTAGCAAAACTATTTTCAAATATTGTACGTTACAGGCACATCCCGAATGAAATGACGAAAACGGTAATTATTCCCATAATTAAATCAACAAATCTTGATCCATCCGTGATCAATAACTACCGACCAATTTCACTCTCAACCACAGTGGCAAGATTATTTGAAAAAATTTTATCTGCTGTCGTAATAGATCAGCTAAAAACAGAGGATAACCAGTTCGGATTCAAACCTGCACTGTCAACATCTATGGCAATATATTCTCTAAAAGAAACCATCAGTTATTATAAACTAAGAAAAACGCCAATCTATACCTGCTTTCTAGATTTAAGCAAAGCATTTGACCGTGTATGTCATAATAAACTGTGGGAAAAACTAAGGAAAAGAGCAGTTTCAGAAGATGTAATAGGTATTCTTTCAATTTGGCACACGCAACAAGAAAATATTGTGAAATGGTCTGGGGAATTTTCCAATCCATTCTTTTTGAAAAGTGGCGTAAGGCAAGGAGGAAGCATGTCTCCGGTTCTGTTCAATCTATACACCGACGAGCTTATTCAAAGACTTAATGCTACGAAAATAGGCTGCCATTTAAATGGAGTATGTGTAAATAACATTAATTACGCAGATGACATGGTTCTTCTTGCACCGTCACTAAGCGCATTAGAGAAATTACTAAAAATTTGTGAAGACTTCGCAAAAAAACCATAACCTTTTGTATAATACCACCAAGTCAATAGTTATGGTTTTTAAACCGAAAAACGAAATCGTCCAAACACCCTCAGTATGGCTAGATGAAAGGAAAATGAATGTTAATCACAGCGTTAAATACCTAGGACATGTCATCACAGACGACCTTAAGGATATCGAGGACATGGAAAGGCAGAGAAGAGCAATATCAGTTAGAGCGGGTATGCTGTCAAGACGTTTTTACTCCTGCAGCCCCAAAGTAAAAAGAATACTGTTCAACGCTTTCTGTACCTCGCTGTACACATCAGAACTGTGGGTTGACTACACTGTAACCCAATGGCATAAGTTAAAGGTTGCTTACAATAACGCCTATCGCCAACTTTTCCGCCTACCGAGATACTGCAGTGCTACGGAAATGTTCCTGGAGGGACGAGTACATACTTTCCGTGCACTTCTCCGCCACCGCATGGGAAGTTTATGGCGCAGACTGCGCCATTCGAAGAATGCGATCATCACCGCCATGACTGCCTGGATGGAATCTCCCCTGATGACCCTCTGGAGACGGGAGACGATGAAATACCCTCCGTAAACGGCTATTTAAAAATCATTTTAGTGTTTGATATTTATATCATTTTTTCTTTTCAGTTTCATTTTTAATGCTTATTCGTTTATTTAATTTAATTTATGTGTTGTTATTTACTTTTTACCTTAACTTATCATTTATCTCTTTTTGTTATTTTAAAATATGGAATGTATTGCATTGCACTCCCCTGCATACATTCTGGAATAAACTTATATTATTATTATTATTATTATTATTTCTAACAGTAATTGTTGATTTTTTTGCCCGTCCGCCCCTTGTGCCCACCCAGAAAAAAATCCTAAGTTATTGTTGATTTTTTTGCGCGTACGCCCCTTGTGCCCCCCCCCCAGAAAAAAATCCTAACAGTAATTGTTGATTTTTTTGCGCGTACGCCCCTTGTGCCCCCCCCCCCCCAGATAAAAATCCTAACAGGAATTGTTGATTTTTTTTGCACGTCCGCCTCTTGTGCCTCCCCCAGAAAAAAATCCTAACAGTAATTGTTGATTTTTTACCCGTCCGCCCATTGTGCCCCCCCCAGAAAAAATCGTGGATCCGCCCTTGGTCGTCCTAGCTGTGGTCCAGTGCATTTAAATAAAGTTTTTACTTATTTGTTTCCTATTGCTCCCACTTGTAGTAGTATGTAAATAAAATCATATTGTATTGTGAGAGTTTAGCGTGGTATTATTATTATGTAATGTAGATAGGTTCTTGTTCAAATTTGTAAATACTCAAAATTAAACTTACACACATTATTCACAAAATCATTTACTTGGCACTGGCCAGAACACTCCTTTGTGGTGAAAAGCCATGAAAGGGAAAAAATAATGAAAATATGTTTTCTGAGATAGCTTATCTCTTATTTAAAGTCCTCGCCCTTGGAATGAATTATTTTGCAAAAATAGTACAAAGGTTTTTGCCTTTCATTCAACTGTTTCTCTTTCTCTTTGCTCTCTTTCTCCCAAGATGAAAAAGCAAGCAACACCAACAAAGCCGAAGACTAAAATAGTTCCTAGAATAATTTTATAGAACAAAAGCATTAGATTTAAAAACAAATATTTTAGCTGAATGATGTGTCAGAATAGCTGATTGCCACCAGGACCATCTCTCGAGGTTTTCGCGAATCTGAAGTCAAACGTTGTGGTGGGATTGAAACAACCGATTTCGTCACAGCGACCCCTGAAACTAATAAAACAATATAATACAATACTATAACACTGTTTTGCTAGTATCAATGTGTTAGGAGATATGGAGGGGGGAAAATGTAATATTAAAAATTAAATGTTTGTAGTAAAAAATGATTACTGTTAGAAATGAAATAATTAGTGTTTAAACATTAAATTTCGTCAAAATCTAAACTTTCATCATCATCGATGCTGAGGGGACTCCGTTCGTACATAAGCCGAGGGATGAGCAGGGACCGAAGCACGCAATCTCTGCTTTGCGGCAACTGGCCCTGCGCAGCGCACCCCCAGTGCATCCGGTTGTGTATCGGCAAAAGACCATGTGCTAAACGGAGTCGGGTGGCACAGGGTCGTTCGTGTTAACTGGGTTATGGATCCCATCTTCTCCCTTGACACAACCCCATTGGACGGGTGGTAGGATGTTGCCGAGCCACTGCCACTAGCTGTGAGAAAGCAATGAGACCAACGTAAGTTTTGATCACAAATTAATATTTGTAATTTAAAGAAAGTAGTATTTATAACTAAAAAAGGATTTACTTGTAGACATACTCTGAGCGAGCGTTGCTTTGAAGCATGTCTGGTGGGAGGAAGAGTGGCCATGTCTGATTTGGGCTTCGTTGACACTTTCAAAGAAATGCTGAGTACCGATGTTCGTTCAGGTTGTCTTGATGAGCAGGTGCTTTGTATAAAAAGATTTGCGCCAGCCTGTTCAATATCCTCAGGTGATGCTGAGGGATCGGCCAGGATTTTCTGTGAAGAGCTTCGCGATTCTCACTTTACTCTTTCCATCTATCGCTGAGGTTGTGTCGCATCCGGAGAAGCTATGGAGAAGGAGAATCGTTTTGGCCATTAGAAGCTATTGAAGATGTCGCACCGAATACAATTTGGTCTCTACATTCCCACGGACTGGCTTCATGAAGTACAAACTGATTGATGGTGGTGTCAATCCAATGAGGAGAACTATCAAGTCCACATCCTCCCCAGCTACTGCTACAGTTGGATGTACAGCAGCTTTATCCGACCCGCCCCTCACAATAGTGCTGTAGCAACAGTTGTTTTAATTCCGGCTACTCTCATTTTCTCGCTGAGCAAGTGAAGTGAATCCGTCTTGTTTTGTTCTTTTCATTTGCAAGGAAATGCTCTTGTTGAAATTTTGAAAGTATCTCGTTTAATTTATTATTTTACTAGCGAGTTCCCGGCAAGCGTTGCAATGCCACTTAATAAAAATATTGTTTTTCCCTGCGTGTCTTTTCTCATTCCCCTTCCGCCTCCCCCACCCCTCCCGCCTCCCTTTCCCTTCGTGTATTCCCACTCCACTTTCCCCGCCTTCCCTCTCCCCACTCACTTCCCGCTTCCTCCATCCCGCGAATCCGCCTACTGCATTCCCTTCCCCCCTCCCCCTTCCGAAACATTGAATAGATCCTTCAGAACTCATGTAAATTTCTTTAATAACAGTTGTTAATCTATTTTTAATTTTTCAGAAAAAAATCATTTTAAAATGCATGTCTAAAAAGATGCAATCGTTTTCCTAGAAATATTTTGACGACGCAGATTGACCGAAAAAGGAGAAACATTACATATTTAACTCATTTTGGATTCAATATCCTTTACAGCATTTCAAATTTCCACTATCGATATATTATATAAATATGTTCATATAATTTTTGATCGTTGCAATATTTATTATTGACAGGACCACATAGTTTGCTTTTCTTTTCTGTTCTCAAGTTCTAACTTTCTAATATTTGCTGGTTTACATGCTCATTAGAGCTGTCTTTTACTTTTAGGTACACAATTCTCATTTATATATATATATTATCTTTTCAACTTGCTATTTGTACTAACATAAACTAAGTATTTGTACTAACATTGTATTAACATACACTAACTATTTGTACTAACATTGTACCTACTAACAATTAAAACTTACTCTTTGTACTAACAAATTGTCCATTAGTATTATTACAAGGGTATTAAGGATAAACTAACAAGCCTTATATATTTCTTTAGAAATTTAATAATAAATGATTAATAAAATGGATATGAAAAAAGTCTACTATGCGTTATGTCATTCTCCAATTCAATATAGAATTATAGGATGGGGATTTGCTTCACATAAGGACATTTTTTGCTAGAGGCAGTAGTTTTAGAGTTATTAACGAAATACCGAAAAAAGGGACCTTTAGAGACCCCCCCACCCTTACCTTCACCTCACCCCTCAGTACTTTTAATATGTTGTTAAGGACACCTTTCCCTACAACTGGGCCAAAATTGACTTCTACATGTATTATTTCTATTTGGTATTTTTTGGTCTTCGTTGCCTGGACTAAATAAAACCAAGTAACAAATAAAATAACTATTTTGGTAAACCAAAATATTTAATTATTTATAATTTCTCACCTAAGGTATATGTTATTTTTTTACACAAAAAAATAAACCTCACTAGGACTAATAACCTGTAATTATTAGTTGGCCTATGGATGTGAGGCGGGAACACTGACAGCAAAGTCTGCGGAACAGCTGGACACCTTCTAAAGAAAGGTACTTCGAAAAATCTTAGGAGCGGTGCGAGAGGGAGAGGCATGGATAATCTGCCACAATAATGAGCACTATGATATCTACCAAGCTCCCAGACTATTTAGCCTTAAGGCTTCAAAGACTTAAGATGCGCCGGACATGTGCACCGAATACAAAGCACACGAGTACTGAAGAAGGTTCTAACAGGACACCCGGGAGGAAAACGAATGAGGATGATGTCAGGAAGGATGCAAGAGGACTACTCCATGTCGCAGATTGGAAGACGCCGGCCGAGGACGGAGGGCGGTGGAGGCTTATCTTGAAGGAGGCCAAGGCTCGAAATGGGCTGTAGCGCCATTGAAGAAGCACTATTAGCCTGTATTGAGGTTAAAATTTATACATTTGAGTTATGAAGTATTAGTTAAACCACTACACACAAAACTCTAAAATATTACATGGAGAAAGAAAGAAATAAAAATATTACATTAGTGGCTAGATGGGTAAGAATTGTGGTATGTATTGGTTAGTTTATTTATAGAAGTGAAACCTTCAGAAAACTAAAGTAGACAAGATTGCGGTGACTTTATAGCACTTTTTTCACCAACAAAAGACCATGTGTTGCCAGATGACCGGACCAACATTGTATACTTATTCCTTCCCCAATTGGGATATGTTGTGAGGCTGAAAGCAGTGGGGAGGGGAAGTAGATAGGGAAGAGGAAGGTGGGGAAGTCTATATGCGGATGCATGGAACGTACCCGAGATTCATGCACCATATGGAATTACTTGAGGCAACAAATAGATTTAGCTTGGAAACTAGACGTTATGCAAATCTTGCAATTCTTAGTTTTAACATAATCCATAACTGCATTGACTGCCCATTCCTCTTGGAATGTTATGGCTTATACGTGCCTGAAAATTTCAGCCATAGTTGTCGACACGACTTGTTCAAAATACCAAACGGCAGAACAGATGTTCTAGCACAGCATAGCATGACAAGAGGAATGGTGCTGTTGAACGAAATATCGGAAACACTAGATATACATAACTGTTTTTTAGATAGCCTTAAGATTTTTTTGAATAATAATCATCTTCAGAGGTGTTAAGACTGTCAAAATGAGAAAATTGTACAGTCATTGGATAATAATCTGTTGTACAATAAAAAAAAATACTTACCTAGTTTAATCCTAAATATAATGATAGTTTGATCAGTTTGACTTTTAATTGGGAAAATTGACATTATTTGTCAGACAACAAAAAATATCCCGAAACTCATCAATGTATAAGGCGATGGTGACCTCGAATCTACATCATCGATGTGGAAGAAACACCAGGGAATACTTCCCTTTCAATCCGAATAATAATTTTAATAAATAATTACTATTCTGTGCCAGTTGGGAATATCATAGCCTCCCTGGCTCCAGACGGTTGGGAGCAGGGACTCTTGCGCAGTATTCACAAAAAAATAACCTTATGCTCCCCCCTCAACCCCTCCTCCACCTTCCAAGTATACGCCTCATTTTATTTGCCCACCCCCCCCCCCCACCTCATTTTTTCAACATCCGTCCGTTTTTTCTGGTTTGAAGGTAGCGGTTGCTGTTTTAGTATTTTTATTGAAATGAAGAATTGAAAGTAGTTTTTTTAGGGATGTTATAGTCTCACTTACTCCAGACGGTTGAGAGCAGTTGAGACTCTTATGCAGTGTTCACAAAGCCAAACCCAAATTAACCTCCCCTCTCCCCTCAACCCTTCCCCTCCTCTCCACTCTCATCCCCTTCCCCGTTCACCGGTGGATTTTATTCAAAAACAACTTTTTTCTATTAGTCGAAAACAACAGCGTGAAATTGCGTTGTTTTGTTTTGTATTATAAAATTTAGGCATAAATATCAAAATGTTTCCCGATTATTTTGTAAAGAACTTAATTTGCCAAATTATATATTGAAATTTTATCCGAAACTAGATTCATCATAGGATATTTTGGCACTTGAAAGTAATTTTATAGGCCTGATACATTTTTTTTTCCAGACTTACAAAAGAACTGATTAAAAATTATTATTATCAAGGCCAACATGTAAGGGGTCGTCCATTAATCACGTAATGTTTTTTTAGCAACTTTTTGACTCCCCCCCCTCGGTGATATGTGGTGAGGTTTTAGACTAACCCCCCCCCCCCTCTATATTTAGAAATTTTCAGAATTTTATCATGAAAAATAAATACACATATCTCATCATACCCCCCCCCCCCCCCCCCATCGTGATATTTCGTGATTTTTTCCGATTGCAGCACTTAATTCAGGCGGGTATAACTCCGATCCAAAATGTGGACCGAATCTTTGGTGATATCATAATTCCCCTTTGATTTGTTTATGGTCCCCAGCTACTACCTCCACCAATAAGAATCTTGTATTTTTTGTTGCATTTTTCTGCTTTATTTTGGTTTGACATTTACATTTCCGACTCCGACGCAATAAGTGCAATATGGATTTTGGGAATTTGTGATCGAATGAAAAATGGGAGAACAGGACCCGTTATTGAAATAAAATTACAGGTGGGAAACTTTCTTTTGTTGATATTTCAGTGTTTCTAAAGTATGTTATTTAAATTGTATTTTAATCTGTGTTGTACATGTTTCCGTTTTCAGAACGCATTTATCCACCCGGAATCTGATAGTTGACGCAGTCCAACATCACGATTACATCGTATAAAGGTAAACATGTTTTGGGTAAAGTTAATATTGCTTGCCGCCGCCTAATTCTTTCAGATTCGGATTCCCCGACCCCAAATTAGTATAAAAATAACTAGTTTTATTTTTTAGGAATTTCGCCCATAAACCGAACTTAAGCCCATGTTTTCTATATTGCATCGACCTATCTCATTAATTTAATTCATATCGATGCTTGAAAGGAAAAATGCAATACAGCTGTGACAAAGATGAAACATTAAGAGGAAGCCGGGCGGCATTTTGTCCATACAAACATCTTCCCCAATTTCCTCTCTTGATTTTGCAAATAGTGCTTATGATTTTTTATTATATAAAATAGATTTTAACAATTAGCATTTCATTTGCTTTTTTATAAGTTACTTATAGGAGTTAGGTTTGTTAAAATATCTATTATTCAAGTATGATATTAGATTTTCACGGCAAAAAGTATTATAGAGATTTTTTGGGGGTGTTGTGTCGTTTTACACATCAACCCTGATGATAGGAACAACACTTTATCACTATGCTTGCACTTTCTATTCTTATTTTCAACATTTTTTATATTTTTATCAGTATTAATAAATTTATTCCCATTTTTCAGTGGAATCTAAACCGACAAAACTTTACTTGTTTACAATATAACATTCTATATCCACATCCCAATACATTCGCTTCTGTTTCTGGAGATGGTTACATGAGGTTAAGGGAAATAATATCAGTCATGGTGCATGATGCAAAGGTAATTATTATTTTTATTAATTTCATTTTACAAAAACGTAATAATGTCAGACAAATTTAATGCATTTGAGTAGGTTTCTTTAAATAAGTAAGTAGGTATCCTTCAACTTGGTTTAATATGAGAGTCATCATAAATTAAAAGACATGGGAGGAAATGTAACTATATACACACATAGATATGTACTATAATACGGGTACACAAATATAATAAAAATTGCATATTTAAAAAAAAATTTCCATTAGTGAACCAATATAGTTTTTATAAAATATAGCTTCTTAAGTCTTATTGTTTATGATTTCAAGAAAAAATTGATGAGCTGAACTAAACTAAACTCCAAAACAAATATTATTCATTTTTGAGCCCCGCATGAAACATCAAAAATCTTATGCAAACTAATATCTCCATGGACCTTGGTTATATCTTGGCAATATGATAAATTTATTTTAGACCTGACGAAAGATATAATAGGTATGTTCAAAAGAAAAATTTGTCTTTATGTGGCAATTAGCTACTTTAAGATGAGCGCGTTGATGGCACTATGGGTACATAGGTATAGGTTCTAGAGGGGCTGGTTTTATGCGATAACATTGTATACACTTTGACAAACAGTGGCGGATGGCGCGCTTGGGCGACAGAATCCAAAACGACTGTGTCAACAAATATTGCATCGTGTTAATGCCTGGAT
This sequence comes from Limnephilus rhombicus, assembly GCA_929108145.2. Classification (NCBI taxonomy): domain Eukaryota; kingdom Metazoa; phylum Arthropoda; class Insecta; order Trichoptera; family Limnephilidae; genus Limnephilus; species Limnephilus rhombicus. Next base: position 21,624,305 of record OV815289.1, on the reverse strand, counting down.
GACAATGTTCTCGATGGAGAGTTTCTATCACAAGAAAAGTGAGCTTGGATTCACGAAGAAGTAGGGCAGGATGTTTATGCTCAAATTCAAGCCCAGATCGAGATAACCTGCCACCCACCCTGAGCAAACCGTGGTCGTCAATGAATGGATTGAGCTTTCGCATTTGTTTCGAAAGAAGGTTGCCCTCATTCAAGCGCGTGATATCATCATTGAAATGTACAGATTGAATATGTTTAAGTACTGTCAACAGCGAAGCGTGAACTTCGGTACGGTTCAATGGAAGATCCGACCGACGAGACTCTTTGTTACGTATGTTGTAAATGAATCTATGACAATAACCGAGAATGCGTTGAATCTTCCGGAGAGAAGAAACTTTAACTAGTAGTAAGTCCACCAAATTTTCATCCTGTTGGACTAATAACGATTGAACTGGTTTCTCAGAGTGAGGTTCAATTTTGTCGACATTACCATCTAAGGATGGCCAAGAATCGACTGGCTGAATTAGCCACGGTGGCCCCGCCCACCATAACGTATTATCAACTAGATCGGCTGGGGATTGACCACATGAAGCGACGTCCGCTGGATTATCGCCGGATAATACGTGATGCCACCAAGTATCTTCGAGGGCATCCTGGATGTGACTAACACGGTTCGCTACGAAAGTTTTCCAGCGATATGAAGGAAAACGTAACCATGCAAGCACAACGGTTGAATCGGACCACGCAAACGTATTAGAGATTGAAAGCAAGGGTAAGTATAATTCCTTGACGAATTTTAGAAGTTCTGCAAGAAGAACTGCCGCGCAAAGTTCGAGACGAGGCAATGAAATACTTTTGGTGGGGGCGATTCGAGACTTGGCGCAAATTAAAAAGACTTGGACGATACCGTCAACGTCTGAGGTTCGTAAGTAAACTACCGCACCATATCCGATTTCCGAACTATCTGAGAAGCCATGTAGTTGGCACGATTTCAGGTGAGGGACTGAAACCCAACGAGGGATTTCTAACGACTTCAAGAGCGGTAATTGTTTAGTGTAACCAACCCTTAAAATCCACAACCTTTGTACTAGAGATTTGGCGAAGAACGTTGGATTTGCTATGAGTTTGCGTCCAAGTGAATGGAATCTGCGTAAAGCGACTTTGCGCGACCCGGGAAAAGAGATATTCTTGTCCCTTTCTCGAAAAAGCAAGGCTACGATGTATCGTTCTGAAGTGTCACGGGAATGGTCCGCGCAGTACATCTGTTCACAGAGTTGTTCCTCGGGGGTGAGCTGTGAAGACAATGGTGTCCAACTCCCATAGTCGCTGAACCTCTTCATGGAGCCGGTCCTCGTTAGTTACGACGAACGATTTTATTTCGTGTCCGGCGTCAGAACCAACCGAACCTAGAAGAAGCCAACCAAATACAGAATTGAAAGCTGATGGCTGATTACGACCACCCTTCACATTACCAGGTCTCAAAAGAGAAGTAAAGACCTCAGCACCCAGAAGAAGGTCAATCGGTCCCGGTTTGTGACAGTCAGGGTCAGCAAGAGGTAATTCTTGCAACTGATGCCATGACGACTTATCTAATCGAACCGTTGGCATGTTGCCGCAGATAGTAGGCAGCGTGAGTGCCATGATATTAAAGAGAACCCGTTCCTCAACACCAACTTCTAATTGAATGACACCTGACGCAGTTGCGGAAGATTGGCCTAAGCCACTAATTCTTCGAGAACTGATCGTACGATGGATGCCTAGACGCTCTGCAGCGCGATCGGTGATGAAGTGAGCTTGACTGCCTGAATCGATCAACGCACGAAAAGTTTGAAACCTACCGGAGGAATCGCGAATGTTAACCTTGGCAGTAGACAATAGAACTACGGACCTGTCACCTAAATTGGTGAGGACACTAATTTGAGGGTCCTCTTGGTCCGTAGACGTCATGGGGTGATGACCCCCCTCTTTAGAAGATATGGTTTCATCACGATGGAGTAGAGTGTGATGCTTTTGGTTACATTTCTGACATTTAAATATAGATTTACAATCTTTAAGATAATGAGAAGAACGAAGACAATTAAAGCACCAACGGTGAGCTTTGGCGAATTGGATGCGATCCTGAATTGATTTTAGCGCGAATGCCTTGCACTTGGAAATTAAATGTTCTTCCTCACAACAGGAGCACTTTGGAAAATTGATCGAGATCGAGGACCCATTGGATTCAGGTCGCACCTTCGTTACATCGCAAAGAAGCGATGAAGTATGTTTTTTGGAAGGCTGTTCAGATTTACGTGCGGGAGGTTTGTACGCTGATCCTACACCGTGGTGTTTTTCAACATGATTGCGATCGGGAGACAAAAAATGTAAGTCTCGTACACGAGCTTCACACTGGTTATATAAAAACTGCTTTAGTTTCGAATATGATGGCAACTCAGTAGGAGACTGCAGTTGTTCTAAAGCGCATCTCGTTAGTGAATCCAATTTTGACAGAATCAAATAACAAAGCACGAAGTCCCAATTGTCTGTAGGGAGATCCAATTCCCTTAAGATTGTTAGATTTTCGTTAAACACGTCGAAAACGCGGCGAAATTCGTATGGATCGTTGGGCGGAAAATTTACATTTTTCTTTTCCCGCCAACACGTAAATGCCAGTTCGCGCGCGTTGCGATAACGCCCGATCAGTCTTTGATAAGCTTCCAAATAGTGGGCTCCCTGGACCGGGAATGTCCGAATTAAGCCTAATGCCTCGCCAGACACACTCGAAAACAAATATTGCATGCGTTCGATATTTGACAATGATTTGTTTTCATGAATCAAGGCATTAAACATATCATAAAATTCGGGCCATTGTTTGATATCGCCAGAGAATATTGGAATGCTTTTCTTTGGTAATTTGACGTTCGTGCATACATTCGCAGTCTTAGATTCGATTGGTTGACTGGTCAACTTCTGATAAATTGCGACAATTTAGTAATACATTTCATCAAAAGCATCGCGAATTTTATCTTCTATCTAGATTTAATATTTCGTCGTGAGATGTTTCAAATTCAAGAACTATCCTTTCAAGAGTTGTATAATGAGCCAACAGTAAGTCGCTCTTCGTTACATCGTGTAAAGCGATTTTCGCGATTTCATGCGTTTTTATCAATCTATTATTTGCTAATGTCCGTTTTCGGCGCAATGTTTGAATAGTTGGCGCCATTTTGATAATAAACACGAGTAGAAAATAGAAACGTACCTCGAAAGGTAATGGAATAAATCAATAGAATTTGTTATAATTTAAAAGTACCTACGGTAGGTCGTAAATGAATGAGAACTAGATACCTAATTCTAAACTTCACTGTTTAAAATTAACAGTTCGAAATGATTAACATTTAAATTCACGAAACATTTCATAATATTTTTTTTGCTTTGCAATTGCAGAATTTTATATCTAAAGTTCGCTGATTTCGGCACCAATAATGTAAGATGAGCGCGTTGATGGCACTACCTTACAAGGGTTAAGTGAAGCTGAATGCCCACTCTATATGAGTTATGCTTGTGGATCTCGATATACTATGTTTATTGAAACAAATACAAAGATATATATCACAGAGGGACTTACGATACTGATGGCAATCTTGCCCGGTTTGTGGGTCCCTCGTGGTATCTTGGCTGGTCCACAGGCAGTCGTTATTTAGTTCGTATGCGATGGAATGGTGAGTTAAATAAATTCAATATACGTATTATGATAGCTTATCACGATATAGACCGTAATGTTGACAGCTGCGTTACGATGGGAAGACTCACGAAAACAACACTTGTTTTTTCTCCTTAACAACCGTTGACACCGGCAATTATCAGCCAAATAAGTACCCAGTGTGCAAAATTCACCAATAGGTTTGAATTCTGATCTTCGTACGTGAATCAGAACAAACCTATCGAGATCTTATTAAGCGTTATGAAACAAGCTACAGAAATAGAACCTGCTTACATTGTATTCTTGTTTAAAATGTAGCAGCCAGCCTCTACTACCTCATGCTTTAGATTGTTTTCAAAAAGTACCTGGCGATCTTTCCAGAAGCATATAAAAATAATATTAAAATGTTTAAATTCAGAACCATCGACATTGAACCGCAGTTAACAGTTGACAGTTAAACGACGTTCGTTTGGTTTTTTTTTCTAGAGAGCAGAGAGTTCTGTAAATCTGTAGCGCTGTCCATACATAAATTCATTTTGCAAATTATATTTTTACAAATTATATTTATCCATAATATGAGTTCTAGATTATTTTTGTTCTACATTATAACAGTTCTACAAAAATATGTACATGTAATTCTTAGTTTTTCATTTTTCTGTTATAAGATGAAAATTTTTTAAATTCAGTAGTTTTGTAGGATCGCACAATCATATTTTGATTATATGTATTTCCTATTTGTGTTTCATGTTTTTAATAAAATTCTTATCATGTAATTACAAGTTTTATTTTTAAAATAATATTTTAGGCTAATGATTTAGGTGGTACTGGGTAGGCCTCGAAAGAAAATTATATTGTCTATGGTCGCGCCTTTTTTGTTGTTGCTTACTCTATCTTCGTCATTGGTGTGTGACGTCACAAATTCTCGTCATCATCATCATCAGTCGAAAAATTTTTGCATTTTGATGGTGAAATAGTGACCAAATTTTTCTCAAGCAAAAGCCCGAAGTTATCGATCTAGTAGTGGTTTGGTATATTATTGAAGCATCTATCTTTCTAATGGGCATATTAGACCTTTCAATTCTGCTGCGCAATTAGGTTGTAGATACCAAATTGCACCGTGTAAACAAGACATTGCATGTTTCCATGTCATTGCGCGTCATCTTTCCACCGCATTGAAAATATTCAACTTGTTTAATATTTTCAATGCGATTGGTTCGTTTGTCCTTCGTGCGCATGCGCGAATGCGGCGTTGCATGCGCGCGCAGCACTGTGCGCGTGTATTGAAGTGCCAAACTGTGACTGTTTATTTTGTAGTGAGTTGTCAACATAGAAAATGGTTTTTAAATGGAGGGAAGTGCATACGCCTCTCATTAACTCGTTAATTAAATGATCACACATTAACTTAATTCCCGCGCGCACGACCTGTTTCGAAGACATTCTAAAATCTATGACAGCAATGTGATTGAATGGTCCACTTCTGTCAAGTACGTGTAAACAGTACACCCTTTCAATTATACGCCGTTCAACCAAATCGCATCAATGTGGTTGACGTGTGTAATTTCGCCATAATGGGCATATTAGACCTTTCAATTCCGCTGCGCAATTAGGTTGTAGATACCAAATTGCCCCGTGTAAACAAGACATTGCATGTTTCCATGTCATTGCGCGTCATTTTTCCACCGCATTGAAAATATTCAACTTGTTTAATATTTTCAATGCGATTGGTTCGTTTGTCCTTCGTGCGCATGCGCGAATGCGGCGTTGCATGCGCGCGCAGCACTGTCCGCGCATATTGAATTGTCAAACTGTGACTGTTTATTTTGTAGTGAGTTGTCAACATAGAAAATGGTTTTTAAATGGAGGGAAGTGCATACGCCTCTCATTAACTCGTTAATTAAATGATCACACATTAACTTAATTCCCGCGCGCACGACCTGTTTCGAAGACATTCTAAAATCTATGACAGAAATGTGATTGAATGGTCCACTTCTGTCAAGTACGTGTAAACAGTACACCCTTTCAATTATACGCCGTTCAACCAAATGGCATCAATGTGGTTGACGTGTGTAATTTCGCCATGCGATCAAATTTTCAAACCAAAATCACACGATTTCGCATGGCTTCGTTTTTATTTTGGAGATATGGCATCACCGCAGACAGCAGCCAACATCAGGGAGGTGAAAAATTCTGACTGACAGTTCTGAGTTCTCTGAATTCTGCCCTCCATGAACTTGGTAAAATTATATTAATCTTGTTTTTAGCAGTGAACATGGTCAATTTATTTCGATTACACTCGAAACAACTATATAAATGTGCTGTGGATATATAAAATTTGGGTAATTATCGGTTCGGACTGGCCACGCTTACTACGAATAATTTTTAGAAAAAAACTTTAGATTCGCCAATTACTATAAAAGGAAACTTTTTGATTATTTATGCATTAAACCGCTTACTCGTTAATACGGAAAACTTTTTATCCAAACAGTTAGATTTAGCTTTATTATTACGAAAAGTGAGTATTTATGTCGGGGGAGACCAAAAAACATGCATTTAACATTTTAATTTTGTTAAAATTAATTGACTAGCGCGGTAACGCCATGTTTATTCATCGTTTTTATTTTAACATTTCATCAATGCTGCCAATCATAGAAAAAATATTTTTGCGTAAAACAAAGTGAATGCATCATTGACAAGTTTGTACCAGTATTTATAACAGTAGAACATGGAAAGAAATGTATTAAAATAATTACACAAACCCGCTAGACAAACCCTGCGTAGCCAAACAAACCATTCAAAACCTGGGATGTTTTTTAAAAGCATGATGAAAAGCGAGTTTATTTTAGAGAATTTATTTTATAAGATTGGTACTTCCGACAAATTTCATATTTGATTGTCTATTAGTTAAAAAAGGAACATTCCGTATTATCCGTGCATCAAACTTCGACAACACGAACGTTCCGTGTTATCCGTGAGGTGGACTAACTGCATATTTACCACTTTTTGGCTTTGGGGCGGCGGAAAATAATGCATTTTAATTTTCAATTGCATAAAACCAAAATTCACTTCGCGAACCGACACAGCGAAAATCCGCAGCCGTGCCTGTCACTGTTATGTTGGTATCCTTGATAAATTAACAAGAGCTAATACGACTGTAGCCGACTTCGTGGGATATCTACATGAAATACCGCGAATCACAAACCATGTTACACAAACCTAGCGTAGCCGCTAAACTACTTGAAAACTAGGATGTTTTTCTTGCCTTGACGCGAGTAGGCGTTATAAAGGGGCACATTCTTTTGTATCACAAACCATGTTACACAAACAAGCCCGCTAGACAAATTTCATAATTACGCGCCTTATCCCACGAAGTCGGCTACAGTCGTATTATTAATTTTATAATTTTTTTGGTACGCGGGTATGGCACTGCTGTCCCGGGAATCATTTATTGGATAACTTAGTCAGCCCAAGTGGGTCGCTACGTTTGGTACCTTAGCAGGGGTGCCCCCTGATTTTAATTGAATTTAATATCTGATTTTATTTATTTGTTTTCTAAAAGTCTAAATGAATATTCAATTTTTATTAGAACAACTCTCGCTATAATAACTTTTCATTGTTATATACCCAACAATGTAATATATCATTGAAGAAGCAGATAATACTAATAAATCTAAACGAAACATGAAACAAGATTCAGAAAAATAAAAAGGTAACAGTCATATTACATTGATTTACATTTACATTAATGTTTTCCATTAGCTTTGGTACCCGTACCCTCTGCCCCGGGAACTATTTATTGTACAACCAATACTTCTACCATATGTCGTCTCAAATGGTTCGCTGCGTTTGGTGCCTTAGCAGGGTTGCCCGGTTTCATGGGGTGAGGTTTGTCTATTGGAGAGAATGGTTGAGGGAGACCTTTTGATCTTTCCAGCAGGACACTCTTGACCTGTCGCCTCGTGGTGGGAGGGATGGATTCAGGTTCATGGGGTGAGGTTTGTCTAGGTCTTGGCGGCGGTTGCATCTTCCCACCTAATGCATAACGAGCCGGATCGGGAAAGACTGATTGAGTGAGCCGGACTCTCTCGACCCTTCGCCTTGCACCGCAGTGTGAGGGATGGATTCATACATCACTCCTGAGCACATTGACCCCACATTCCTACACACCAGTGGCGGTCGGTGACTATTTGTATAAGGGATGCTGGAGTATATACCTACCTAATATCAAATATAAAAGTCTATGAACTAGCCCACCAACAAGATGCAATTATCCACTAAAATAGTCTGTCAAATTAGCTCCATACAACCTTTATGCTTCACATGTGTACCATACAATACAAATATAACAGTTCCCTAATTAAATGAATTAAATAGGTATTCCGAAGTTTATTCAATGTATCAATCAGATTCGGCTATTCAAGACAACAAATAACTGTGGAAAGGTGGTCAGGCAAACAAATCTCTAATGGTACCAAGTCCGCTCGCTTCGGATAAGCTATTCTGTGCACTATGCCTAGAAGCATTAAAGTCGTTTTTTGTGCATTGGATGCTCCCATGGAATCCGTATTCGGCCTTACTTTAACCATGGCAGGCTTGACTAAACGCGCATGCGCGAATATCAAAAAATATCACTCGTTCCTACGTCGTGGACGCGGAATGAACGGAGCATCCACTGTTTTGCTGGGGTTTGTGAGTTCGAGCATTGAGAATGTATACATATTACATATATATTTCGACCTGCTCCTTGTGTCCAGGGCCGGATTAACCATGTCGGGGCCCCTAGGCAATGCACGTCTCGGGGCCCCTTTACCAATGGCAGACTAACGGGGGGGGGGTTGAAGGGGCCTCCAAACGCCTTCTTGATCCCTTCATCAAATCCTTGACAAGGCTTTAAGGAGGGGGGGGGGGGTAAGGTTTTAAAACTTTTTTTGAATTTTTCAAACCACCGAAATTTTTTAGCAAAAATCGTTTTACAACATTTATATTTTTAACATATAATCTTTACATAGTATAAAATGGAGTCGCTCCCGCTGTATGTGCGCTAAGGTGGGTCATTTAAAAAAAAATGATAATTTTAGATTCTGTTAGCGATAAAAGGGTGCCAAATGGGTTCAAACCGACGTGTTTAAAATTTTTTAAATTTCTGATACGATCTTCTTCCTCCGGATTCACTTCAAAGTTTTGAAAATTTTCATTTTTAGAGGTATTTTCTAGTGTGTATAAAAGTTACTACGAATCCTTTATACTATATTTTTTGTAATATTCTATAGCAAATATGGTACGTATTTACGAATTCATTTACAAAAAATCCGAGTTTTGATTATTAGTGGCTCGAGGTGAGGGCGGGGGAAGCACCGATTGCACTAAGCGCAGCGACTCTGCGCAACCGACGTCGGAGTTTGGAGTCAGTATCGCTACGGCTCTTTAAGCGGTAGGTCGCGTTGCACAAGTTTTCACAATGGAACGTTCTCGGAATGCGTTAAAAAGTCCCATATTTGGTGAAATTTGCCACGTTAAAGACAATGTTTTACCAACTTATTGTGATGTTATGAAGTTTTTTGAGTGGACCAGGCATCAAATAAAATTAAATCAAGAGACCAAACTAGAACCCAAATTTCAGCAAATAGAGTGTACTGTGACAGCACGAATTGAAGAAATATGGAGAAAGGCTTCTATTCCCATCGTTACACACTCGCGAGTAGCACGCATGTTGAATTCATATCATTTTAAATGCAAAAACCTTCTTAAGTCACATCCTAAAATACCGGAGAAAAAAATGGAGGAATTCCGTCGCAGAAGTAAAGTGCTGTTTGATATTTCGTCTTGCAAATGCAAAAATTTCAGTAAATGTGACTGTCCTAAAGATAAAAAAATACCTGTAAATGAACAGAGTTTCATTAGTGACCAACGTACTATACGAAAAATGATAATAGGAAATGTGGATACCGCTACAACAAAACGAATGAAAACTGCGTTGAAAAGAAAACTTCTGAAGCAAAAATCCTTGCGTACGTCTAAAAAGGAAAGCACAGGTAAGCCAACTACCTCTCTAATCGATATTTCCACGTCTTCTTCATCAAATGAATCCGATTGCAATGATGTTTTCAAACCAAATGTTGTATCTCAAATGCCTCAGAAGCAGGCTGCGGTCACTATTGATTATTCTACACTGTCGAAAACTTGTGATAGATATGGAGTTTCGGATAGGGCAGCGGCAGCCATTGCCTCAGCAGTTCTGTATGACATCAAGTCTAATATTCCAGTTATTGACAAAAGTAAACTTCGCAGAGAACGAAAAAAAACAAGGGAAAATATTAAGGCACAACACATAGTTTTACAAATACCCGCATTATATTTTGATGGCCGGAAAGATAAAACATTAATTATCAGGGAAAAAGGGGGAGGCATTACAGAGAACTAATCATTGAAGAGCATATTTCAATGATAAAAGAGCCAGACTCAATATATTTGGGTTATATTGCACCAAACTCTGGCACGTCGAAAGTTATAGAAAGAACAATTGTCGATTATTTTTTAAAGGAAGAAATACCATTTGAACCATTAATGGCTATTGGATGTGACGGAACGAACGTGAACGTTGGAAAACATGGAGGTATAATACGTTTGCTTGAAAAACGTTTGGATAAACCATTGCAATGGATAATTTGCTTGCTTCACATGAACGAGTTACCATTTCGTCATTTGTTCACACATCTTGACGGTAAGACATCTGGACCTCAAACATATTCAGGGACAATAGGACTAGCTTTAGAAAACTGTGAAAAAAAGCCTATTGTTCATTTTCAGAAAATTGACGGAGAGTTGCCTGAATTATTAACTAAAGACCTAAGTACAGATCAGTTATATTTGTATAAAATCGTATCTGCAGTTACGGTGGGGGAATTACCTGAAGATTTAGGCCACAAATCTCCTGGAAAAATGTCTCATGCCAGATGGCTTACGCGTGCTAACCGAATTCTTCGTCTTTATGTTGCAACGGAAGCTCCTACAGAGAATCTTATTATTTTAGCAACGTACGTTGTTAAAGTTTATGCTCCGACTTGGTTCAGTATTAAAACTCATCCCACCTGTAAAGATGGAGCACGTCACCTATGGCAGCTAATTTCAGCGTCTAGATACTTATCCCCTGAACTAAAAACTATAATTGATCCAGTCATAAAAAGAAACAGTTACTTCGCACACCCCGAAAATTTACTACTTGCAATGTTAACTGACCCTCACAAGCATATCCGGGAATTAGCTGCGCGTCGTGTTCTAAAAGCACGCAGTAAGAAACTAAGTAAAACAAGGCTGTTCCAACTTCCAAACATAAACCTCGTGCATCATATTACTACGACCTTATTAATTGGCAGCAAAATGTAACCGAACCCCCAATACTGAAGAATATATCAGATGAAGATCTTCAATTATTTGTAGCACAGGGGGGAGAAGGTAAATTGCCTCTTCTGCGTCTGCCATGTCATACTCAAGCAGTTGAAAGAGCTGTAAAGACTGTTACTGAAGCCTCGACTACTTTATGTACGAAGTCTGCAAGAGAAGGTCTTATTAAGGCAAAGATTGGGTCTCGCAAAATAATGCCGAAATTTGAAAGTAAGAAAGATTTTGCTGGTATTTGAATACACTGTCTTGAGATAATGTTAATTATAATCATATATTTTTTTAATAAATAAGTCAGAATATTCTCTCTAATTTGTGTTTTATTGAAAAAAAGTTCATTTTTAATTGTTTATTTAATATTTTTTAGAGATTTAACAAGTGTGGGTTTTTCTCTATTTTGTGAAATTTCAAACTCAATCCGGAGGAAGAAGATGATATACAAATATTATTTAAAAAATTTCGTGATTTAACATCTTCATTTAACACCCCTTTATCACTAACAGACAAACCAAAACAAGTTTTTTTTTTCCCCCATACAATCGTGACCCGCCTTAATGTGCGCTTAGATCTTTTAAACTACTCGACGGATTTTCATGCGGTTTTCACCAATAGATAGAGAGGTTTCAAGAGGAAGGTTTATATGTAGGTATGTTAAATGCATATTATAGTAGAGAAAAGTCGAGAAATTCAAATATTCAATTCAGGCAGCGGGCACCTGGCAGCTGGCAAGCGAGCGGTGTGAATTTGGTATGTATGGAAATTTACAGATGGCGTTGGTTATAAAGGTTGGGTAAGCCACAGCAACGTGTGGCCGGGTCTGCTAGTTAGAAATAAAACAAAACAAATGAAGAAGAGTTAGAAATAATACAAACCACACACGGCACCTTCTCTCTCTTCAGATACTAAGTAAAGTTGCAACAAATAGAAGGAAAGAAAAGTAAAATACAACTATGTTTAAGTATATATTTCTTTTAATTGTAGACTTTTTATTTATTATTTGTGCGTGATGTGAACATTAGTTATTTATTGGGTTATAACCTAATTATTTTAATTTGTTGTTTTATTTAATGTGTGTACCTAATGATATTAACCTATAAATGTTCCTAATAAAAAAAAAATTTAAAACATCTTAAAAGCTGACTTTTTCCGAAACTTCATTGCTCACTAAATGAAGCAAGTCATTTTTTCTCGGGACGCGGGCCCCTAGGCAGTTGCCTACTCTGCCTTGGGGATAATCCGGTACTGCTTGTGTCGTGTTAGTGTTGGTCTCTGAGATTGAGACGATGACGGTGTCGTTATTGCAGTATCTAGTGCGGTTTACAGCTAGAAAAAATAGATCTAAGGCTTTTTAATTCGGAAAAAATACATAATAATTATTATTTTAAACCTAGAAAAGAAGGGAAGCGCAGCATCCACAGTATGTATGGTCGGACCGCGCCTGATATATACATCCCGCTATCATATCTGCGTCCTTTCATCAGATCGACATTACTGTGTCTATCTGAAGAACTTGATTTTACATAGTTCTAACTACAGTGTATACTTTCTTTTACATGTTTGATTGTAGCTAGGTACCTATTATTATATATGTAAACATTAATTTTAAAATGTACAAAACGAGTAAAACATCTTTTAACATCCTACCAATCTGAACTCCTTTCATAATATAATCAATGCAGTGAGGTGTCCTGCGTATGTTTTCTTTAATTTGGTATACAATGAAGAGTCCAATTGTAAGTTCTCATAGGAACTATAATATGTAAACCATGTAGTACTAATGACATTTTGGATACATAAAAATGTAGTTTTTTTTAATAATATCACATAGTTAATTAGCTTTTTATAAGAATACTAGCGACTTCCCGACATGCGTTGCTATGCCACTTAATAAAGAAATTGTTTCTCCCAGCGTGTCCTTTCCCATTCGTCCCATTCCCCTTCCACCTCCCCGCATTCCATACATTCAGCCCCGGTACATTCAGCTTGCGTGCCACAATTGCAATTTTTTTATACAAATTTCATAATGCCAGAGCTCATCAGTATGTATAGAAATCTTCGCGGGCGTGCTCACAACTCACCTAAGTTTCATCGCAATCGGACGATCGGTTTAGCAATGCATAATTTCATGACACCAGAGCTCACTATTGTATATAGAAACCATAGCGGGCATTCGCACGTCAAATCCCCAAAGTTTCATCACAATCGGATGAATGGTTTAGCAACGCATAGACATCATATACACCCAAGCAAGCATATATTGATAGAAACGGAGTGGTACAAGTTGTGATACATTCCACGTACACAATTTTCGTTTGTTGTTTTCTAATTGTATATGAGACCTTATAAGAAAAATATTTGTTGTCCGATTGACTATTTATTGAAAACAGCTCTTTTGTAAACATCTCTAATATAAGAAATATATTCTTATTATTTTATCATATATCATCGGATAAAATGTGAATATAACTAACATTATTTTGTTTAACTTTTTTAGGTGCTGTTACGGATATAGGCGACTTCCCTCGTGGCCTCAGTGGTGAGCGTCTTAATATTCTATAATAATATCATAACAACTGCTAAACATTCAATAAAACCATTGACATTTATCGTTTGAGACTAATGAGTAAGATAAAGAAAGGGACCCTCAGATGGTTTGGGCATGTAGAGCGAATATATGACAAAAATGTGAATGGTAAAAGAAGTCAGGGACGCCCGAAGAAGACATAGCACAATCAAGTGAATCAGATACTTGAGTCGGGTTATGTCAAAAATGGGAATAATAGAATTGTGTGTATGAGACGATGTATGAATGTGAGTGAGGCAAAGAGTGTGCCGAGATCGAGCTGTTTGGCGGTCCGTCCTCTCTGCCTACCCCTGGGAAGAAACGGCGTGATGGTTAGTTAGTTTATTATTTTAATTTATAAAACACTTGGCAAGAGCATCCATGTCTGTACGATGTATGGACAGGGGAACTATATCGCCACACGGTTGGGCAGCATTGTGAGGCGGAGGAAGGAAGGGGCTGCAGGAAAGGATTTAATTTATGAAGGAGAAAGTAAATTTGTTTGTAGTTCTTTCCTCATGCAAGCCGACTTACACCAATACGAGTTGAAGAAACAATCCATTCTCATGGAGCCAACTTCAACTGTGCATCCAGTCCGTAGAGCTTTGCGTACGTGCAACAGGACAAAAGGAATCAGTGCTGCTAGCTCTGTCGAGCAGGCTGCATTGAAATACCTGTAGAGCAAACTTAGCATGTCTATATTACGTCCGTGCATTAGATATCGTCGCCCGAGTTCTTAATTACAGGAGGAGGTTTTCTTTGATTATTTCAATGAAACATTTTTTTTTTTTTTTTTTATATATCTATAATAAAATATGTTTACAATGGTTTTATTTGTATGCCTGTCTCACTAGGGTATACCTGTGTCGATATGATAAGTGTTTAAGAAGAAACTATTTACGTAAAGGTAAAGGTCTCATAAGTTGAAATAATTCTTAATAAGGTGACTAATTATCGTTTTTGATACTTTATTTTTAATTTTAAAATGGATATTGAGCAAGAATGCAAAATCAAAATTATTCATAAGGAGATTGACCACACTAAAATGGAGATAGAGCAACTTCTGCATAAAGATTTTTCCGTGCTTAATTGTGCAAACGACCATCTCAAGTTATATACAGGTGAGTTTATTTTCAATATTTCTATTTTTGATATCGACAATTTGTGGTGGAATATATATACATATATACAAACGTATATTTCTTTTTCGTTATTTATTTTTGCGGTGTTATGCTGTGTTGCGCTATCTCCTTCTTTAGCCAACTTTTCGGACAGCGTTGCAGTGTCCATTAGGGCAGATCCGGCAGATTTTGCATTTCTTTGTCTGTCCCTCATTATTTCCTATGCCATTTAACCGATTGTGATGAATCTTTGGTAAGTTGTTGTGCGTGTGCACGCTAAGACTTCTATATATAGTGGTGAGCTCTGGCTTTATGAAATTTGCACACAAATTCCCTTATTATTTTATATTCCATTCTTCCGATTCCGATTAAACTTTGGTGACTTGTTTTACGCACGCCCGCTAAGGTTTCCATATAGAGAGATCTGGCGTTGTGAAATTTGCGTTAAAATTCCCTCATTATTTCCTATACCATTTATCCGATTTCGATGAAACTTTGGCGAGATATTGGCGAGTTCTGGCGTTATGTAGTTTATATAAAAATTACCTTATTATTCTCTGCGATTCCGGTGAAACTTTGGTGAGTTGTTGTACGCACGGTAGCAAAGTTCTCTATATGTAATGGTGAGCTCTGGTTTTATGAAATTAGCTAAAACATTGTATTGTGATTAAACTTTAGTTAGTTGTTGTGCTGAAACCGCTAAGCTTTCTATATATAATGGTGAGCTCTGACTTCTTGATATTTATATTAAAAAATACATATATGCGGCTCGCGAGTTGTTTGAAAAATGTGTGTATTTTACAAAGTTAAGCGGAAGGGGGAGGGGGGAGGGGGGAAGGAAAGAAGCAGGGGGAGTCGCGGGAGTGAAACAAGGTGGTGAGACGAGGAAAGTGGAAGCGGGAGGGGGGAGGTAATGTGGGAAGGGGGATGGCGTGGAAGTTTAAAGAGGAACGCGGGAGGGAGAGGGGACGCGGGAGGAGAACGGGACGTTAACGGGAACGCATGGGAAAGGACACGCATGAATAATTATTTAAAAAAATCTGCAGCTATATTGAAACGCATTAAAATATTTTTAAAATTTATTGATACTCTTTTTCGTGAGAAAAAGACAAACAATGTTTGAAAGTCTCCTACTGAAATCACTGAAAATATTGCTTGTGTCATGATGGAGGACTTAGCCAGCCTAGAAATCGAACACGTGACGCCCGGGTGAGACCAAAACGCGATGCCCACTGAGCCACTGACCATAAACAATCTGAGAATAAGGGAGAGGGGACACATGTGGGGAATGGGGACGGGAACGTAAACAGGAATGCATGGGAAAGGATATGCAGGGATAATTATAAATAAAAAAATACTGGACTAATTCCTAAATATCAAACAGCTTCTTACAAATACGGATAAACTGGCAATTTCAAATTGAAATTCTGGCTTTAATATGAAATGGCAGTCAACAAAAACTCTCGAAAAGGAGAATCTCAAAAAGCGAACACGCTGTATTATAAAATTCCTTGCAATGTATAAAACTAAACTAAAACGGCATTGACAAAGATACTTAAACTAATAATTACAGCTCTATTTCAGCACTGCTGCGTCTGTATGAACTTTTGTAAGTAGTTTTTGACATTTTACTGTTATTTTGTTAATAAAAAACTCACTGGTAATACATTAAAATGCTTATTGCTTCCGCGTAACACGCCACAAAAACAAAAATAGTGTGACGTACATATGCAACATATGAATCGCGCATCGGCGTGTTGTGATTGGTCAATTGGTGGAGATTGAGTAATCTAGCCCGCAAATTTCATTTCGCGGCAAATGAGATTGAACTAAGAAGGAGTTTGACTAATTAAGAACTCACTTTTGGAATATTGTTGTGGATATTGACATTTTAAAAAGCTTGTGATTAATTGTATAAGGCTCGTAAAACTATTTTTTATTTATCTAATGACGCGAAATTTTATCGTTAATTGCATTTAAAACTCATTTTCGTTAAAATGGTCGTTTGCACAATTAAGAACTCGGGCGACGATATGGCAATGGATCTGTATAAGACTAATTATCACACGGACGGCTCTCCCTAATTTGCACAGACTCAAGTTGGTTTTTCATGTATATTGGGTCTCCAGGCCAGAGGTGGCTTTTTTTTATTATTTAATTGTTGGACCTACATACGAATTGTACAGAGTTCTCAGCTTGTCCACTGTGTTTGAGAAACCAATGTTCTGCTAAAGACTTTGGGGTTTTTTGAGCAATTTTAACCTTTATGTGTGCTGAAAGCTGTATGAATAACAAGGTCAAAATCGCTTGCACTATATATCGGCTAAGAAACGTTTTTTTTATTTTATGTATGTAGTTTCTCAGGCGGCTTAAAAATAATGATCTATGATTTTTCTGCGTGTCATTTTTTCTCAAGGTCGCCAAAGTCCCACATTCAACAGCCTGAAGAATCTGCTAGCCCCAAAATGTAATGTAAGACGTGATATGAATCAAATTATTACAGGTGCGGCAGAGAGGACGGACCGTTTTAAAAAAATCATAAAATAGTTAATTTTTACTCAAAAACAAATTTATTGATGGAATCAGGTTCGCAAGGAAATCTTGGGCGACTTCCACGCGAATTGCGTCCTTCAATTCGTCCGATAGACTAGAGCAACGATACTCAACCTGCGGCCCGCGGGCCGCATGCGGCCCGCCAAGCTTTTGTGTGCGGCCCTAACCACTTTACCATCAGGAACTTGATTTAAAAAAAACTATCATTCTAAATTTCGAATATTCGATTCGATTTATAATCTTGAGATTCGTTTGGACTTTGACGCACAGGCCACAGATAGTGACACCCGAAAAGGATTGTCATTAGTCATTATGGTCCACACGATCTGGTACAAGAGTAAGATACTTGTTTAGATATTCACGGCCAAAAGGTTTTTTTTGTTATTTGTTTTTGGGGTGTTATGCCGTGTTGCGCTACCTCCGTCTTTAGCCAACGTTTCGGACAGCGTTACAGTGTCCATCATCAGGGCAGATGTGTAAGAGTGTTGCTATTTACACACGCTAGATTTAATCCCAAAAAACAAATATTTGATACACAAGTACGCGCGCAAATCTATAATATAAATATGAATCTCTGAATGTGTTCTAAGCGCATAACTTCCTAACGACTGCACCAAATTGGATAATTCTTTTTTTTGTGTTCGTTATTGTCAGGACAAGGTTTATATAAAACCACTGGTTATGAAATTTGTAAAAAAAAAATTGAATAGGTGGCACACGAGCTATTTGAAAACTGAATGTACCGGGACTGAATGTATGGAGTGCGGGAGGGTTGGAGTGAAACCAGGGAAAGGGGAGGGGAATCTGGGAGGGGGAGTGGCGGGACGGGGAAGGGGGGGAGTGGAGTGGGGAGAGGGAAGGTGGAGGAGGCGGAGTGGGAACGCGAGAGGGGAAGGGGACGCGGGAGAGAAAGGGGAGGCGGAAGGGGAAAGAGACGAATGGTAAAGGACACGCAGTGAGAAACTATTTCCTTATTAAACGGCATAGCAACGCATGCCGTGTACCAGCTAGTAATTTATAAATAAAAGTGCCACTTCTAGAAACAACCGCATCAATTATAATACATAAAAACTGGTTAATGTCAATGGTTAGTCAGGTACCTACAAATTTTAAAAGCATTTCTTGCAGTCGTATAAAGTACTATTTTCTTATAATATAAATACGCATAATTATGTAATTTTTCAAAAAAATAGCGCTCTACAAATTATCCAAATATTATTATTATTATTAATGGCGGAGTGTCTTCAAAATTAAATCGAAAAAATGTTGGGGGGGGGGGGGGGTTGATGATTTTTTTTCGTCATACCAGTATAGTGTTGCGGCCCGCGTAACTTTACAAATACATGTATGTGGCCCGAAGAGAAAAAAGGTTGAGTATCGTTGGACTAGAGTATACGAGAACAAGCCCCGAACTCTGGACGAATTGAAGGACGCAATTCGCGTGGAAGTTGCCCAAGTTGAGACAGCGATGTTGGAGAGAGTCTACGCGAACTTCCAAGAACGCCTCAAGCACTGCATCAACGATTTCGGCCACCACATATCTGATGTGATTTTCCACACTTGACTGTCTCAAATGCTTTTTCCTTGCGAACCTGATTCCATCAATAAATTTGTTTTTGAGTAAAAATTAACTATTTTATGATTTTTTTAAAACTGTTCATCCTCAGCCGCACCCATTATAAACCTGAAAGGCCAGGTGCATAGAAACTTTTATATTTGTCTATGACTTCATAATGTCTATGGGAATTGGTTTATTTATGTGTCTATGCATAACTTATATATTTGGTTGACACAAGATTTCTGCACCGTCAGTCATTTCATCCTGTTTCCAATCTCCAATTCTACATAATATCCTTTACTCTGTTTAATCGGCGAAGTTAAATGTATTATCTCATACTTTTTCTAGTTATTGGCTAGTTTTAATGCTGATATTAATCACTTTTCCGTTATAAAAATGTTGTTTCAGGATTTTACATTTTGGGTTGAATCAATTACCTGCCGCTACCACAGCAGGGCCATGGATCTACTAAATCCTGAGACTGTTTCCATCAAGACAGAGCCAGGGTCCCAGGAAGAAGGCGGAGTTGTAATGCTGTATAAGGATATAGATTTCGACCTCCAAGATGTAAAGAAGGAATGTTTGCAACATGCGGAGAATACACAAACAGCCAGTTAGTTACATTAAATATATTAAAAATATAGCATGTGTAATTTGGAATTGAGTTTACTTGTATTACTTGCAATAAGTTCTTGATTCCTCAAGTTTTTACCTCTTTTTATTTGTGACATGTTATAAGTTACATTATGCACTATAAATGCGTAAATATTGATGTAAGTAAAAACCTTTCCATTGACTTCTTCAAGCGCAGGGTCCTTCTGGAAGCATCGGGCCCTAAAGCGAACATTTGAGGTCATTATTTTTTCTTATATTGACCTTAAAGAATCTTATCCGAATTCCCGCCTATACTAAGGTTAAAAAATGATACTTAAACATATTTCATTAAAAAAATAGTTTCGTTGTATCTGTCTATGTACTATTGCAAAAGTGTGATGACCAAAGAAAGAAAGTATTTGCCTGTTTTATTGATTATGAAAGGGCATTTGAGAGGGTTAAACATGCTGACCTAATGAAAATGTTTGCGGATTGTAACGTTGACACCAAAGATCAGAATTTCATTAAAAACCTGTATTGGTTCCAAACAGCAAAAATAAGACATGGGAACGAGAGATCTAATCCACGATGAGTACGACCATACTGTATCCTGTCGCTACTATTGTTTAATCTCTGTTCCAACCATGTCTATAAAATAGCCCTAAGTACCGAGAAGGGTCGGAAGATCAACGTAGTTGTGATTAATAACATAAGATACGCAGATGATACTGTATTACTAGCTGACCGTATCGATAACCTCCGAGATCTATGTAATCTTGTTAATAATGCTGGTGAGCAACTGGGCCTAACAATCAACTTCAATTAAACTAAATGGATGACATTTGGACGACTAGATCACTTTGCATCAGTGATACAAATGGTTGCAATCTCGAAAAGGTGGAAAGATTTAGATACCTCGGCAGCACTCTCAGGGAGACTCTTGACCCAGATCGACCACCATAACACGGCATGTGGCACACAGGAGGCCCTGAGGAAAATAATTTCCCTCAGGCCTATGTCATCTTTGGGGATGCTAAGTGGAGGGTTTTTTTAAGGAAAGGAAGGAAATGTGAGTTCTGAGAAGGCAAAGGGTTTAAGGGGTGGGTAGGAATCTGGGGTTCAGTGTGTCCTGGTCATCTGCATCAAAGACGTAGACAAACCTCACCCCATGAACCCAAGACCCCTGCTAAATCATCAAACGTAGCGAACCACTTAGGGTGACCCGTGGCAGAGGTGTTGGTTATCCAATAAAGGTTCCCGGGGCGGCGGTACCCATTCCCGCCTCCCAAATTGGAATAATAAAAATATAATTGAAAGTTTAATGCCTGAATAATGAAAATTTAAAAAAAGGTGTAGAGGTTAAGTGCAGAATTGAAAAACAGCAAGAACTACATTCAGTAAAATGAAATCCCTCTTCTGCAATGACAAAATTAATTTAAACTAAGGCAGAGAATGTAAAATTATTATGTGTGGTCGGTCTTGCTGTATGGATGTGAGACATGGACTTTGAAAGTAAATACCATTGAAATGTGGCTTCACCGGTGAATGCTCAAAGTCCATGGACTGACATGATCATTAACACAGAAATTTTCAGGCGGGCTAGAGCAGATAGAGAACTGCTCACATTAGTAAAAGTCAAGAAAATTTAATATCTGGGTCACATACTTCGAGGGGAGAAATATCACTTGCTCCAATTAATATTAAAAGGCAAGATAGATGGTCGCCGAGGGCTTGGTAGGAGTCATATATCTTCGCTGCGAAATGTACGTGAGTGGACCGGTATTAGAAGTGTGGAGGAGCTATTTGTAGCAGGGAAAGATAGAGATACATTTACCAGAGTGATCGCCGACATCGGAAGGATGAAGAATAGGTTATATATATCAAAGAACAATGTATTATGATTTTTTTGCAGGCGGCACTAATGTGAAGACAGTGGCCATTAAGGCGGATCTTGGATACCGAGAAGACGCTGAAGGGAGTTTTCCTTATATGGATATTAACATAGAACTGTCGGATGTTAAAAGGGAATGCTTAGAACGCGTTGAAAGAATGAACCAGACAGCAGGTAAAACCGATTTTCATTGTACGATTTAACATTTAGTAGTATCCATTTTTTCAAATTATCGCAGGTAATATGTTTCAATGAGCCTTTTTTATCCGTATTATTTTTCAAATTTGTCGACAGATCTGAAGACGCATCCTGTAGATAAACGATTCTCTTGTCCTCATTGCAACTACTCCTGTTCTCACAAGAATTATGTTGTTAGTCACCTTCACACTCATACTAGAGTTGAACCTTTTTTGACGATCCACAAGCGGACTCACAGTGGGGGAAAACCTTTTTCATGTTCCGAGTGCAACTATTCATTTTCTCAAAAGGGTAGTCTGAAGATACACATGCTGATTCACAGTGGAGAAAAACCTTTTTCATGTTCCGAGTGCAACTATTCATGTTCCTGCAAGAGAAGTCTGAAGATCCACATGCTGACTCACATTGGAGAAAAACGTTTTTCATGTTCCGAGTGCAACTATTCATGTTCTCGAAAGGACCATATGACGAGACACACGCTGACTCACAGTGGAGAAAAACCTTTTTCATGTTCCGAGTGCAACTATTCATGTTCCGAAAAGAGCAATCTGACGAAGCATAAGCTGACTCACAGTGGGGAAAAACCTTTTTCATGTTCCGAGTGCAACTATTCAAGTTCGCACAAGCGCAGTCTGACGGTCCACAAGTGGACTCACAGTGGGGAAAAACCTTTTTCATGTTCCGAGTGCAACTATTCAAGTTCGTACAAGCGTAGTCTGACGGTCCACAAGCGGACTCACAGTGGGGAAAAACCTTTTTCATGTTCCGAGTGCAACTATTCCTGTTCTGAAAAGAGCAATCTGACGAAGCATCAGCTGACTCACAGTGGAGAAAAACATTTTACTTGTTCCGAGTGCAACTATTCATGTTCTCGAAAGGACCATATGACGAGACACATGCTGACTCACAGTGGAGAAAAACCTTTTTCATGTTCCGAGTGCAACTATTCATGTTCCGAAAAGAGCAAACTGACGAAGCATAAGCTGACTCACAGTGGGGAAAAACCTTTTTCATGTTCCGAGTGCAACTATTCATGTTCCCAAAAGGGCAGTCTTAATATCCACATGCTGACTCACAGTGGAGAAAAACCTTTTTCATGTTCCGAGTGCAACTATTCATGTTTCCAAAGGGGGTAGTCTGAAGATCCACAAGCTGACTCACAGTGGAGAAAAACCTTTTTCATGTTCCGAGTGCAACTATTCATGTTCTCGAAAGAACCATATGACGAGACACTTGCTGACTCACAGTGGAGAAAAACCTTTTTCATGTTCCGAGTGCAACTATTCATGTTCCGAAAAGAGCAATCTGACGAAGCATAAGCTGACTCACAGTGGGGAAAAACCTTTTTCATGTTCCGAGTGCAACTATTCAAGTTCGCACAAGCGCAGTCTGACGGTCCACAAGTGGACTCACAGTGGGGAAAAACCTTTTTCATGTTCCGAGTGCAACTATTCAAGTTCGTACAAGCGTAGTCTGACGGTCCACAAGCGGACTCACAGTGGGGAAAAACCTTTTTCATGTTCCGAGTGCAACTATTCCTGTTCTGAAAAGAGCAATCTGACGAAGCATCAGCTGACTCACAGTGGAGAAAAACATTTTACTTGTTCCGAGTGCAACTATTCATGTTCTCGAAAGGACCATATGACGAGACACATGCTGACTCACAGTGGAGAAAAACCTTTTTCATGTTCCGAGTGCAACTATTCATGTTCCGAAAAGAGCAAACTGACGAAGCATAAGCTGACTCACAGTGGGGAAAAACCTTTTTCATGTTCCGAGTGCAACTATTCATGTTCCCAAAAGGGCAGTCTTAATATCCACATGCTGACTCACAGTGGAGAAAAACCTTTTTCATGTTCCGAGTGCAACTATTCATGTTTCCAAAGGGGTAGTCTGAAGATCCACAAGCTGACTCACAGTGGAGAAAAACCTTTTTCATGTTCCGAGTGCAACTATTCATGTTCTCGAAAGAACCATATGACGAGACACTTGCTGACTCACAGTGGAGAAAAACCTTTTTCATGTTCCGAGTGCAACTATTCATGTTTCGAAAAGAGCAATCTGACGAAGCATAAGCTTACTCACAGTGGGGAAAAACCTTTTTCATGTTCCGAGTGCAACTATTCAAGTTCGCACAAGCGCAGTCTGACGGTCCACAAGTGGACTCACAGTGGGGAAAAACCTTTTTCATGTTCCGAGTGCAACTATTCATGTTTCAAAAAGGGTAGTCTGAAGATTCACAAGCTGACTCACAGTGGAGAAAAACGTTTTTCATGTTCCGAGTGCAACTATTCATGTTCTCGAAAGGACCATATGACGAGACACACGCTGACTCACAGTGGAGAAAAACCTTTTTCATGTTCCGAGTGCAACTATTCAAGTTCGCACAAGCGCAGTCTGTCGGTCCACAAGTGGACTCACAGTGGGGAAAAACCTTTTTCATGTTCCGAGTGCAACTATTCATGTTTCAAAAAGGGTAGTCTGAAGATTCACAAGCTGACTCACAGTGGAGAAAAACGTTTTTCATGTTCCGAGTGCAACTATTCATGTTCTCGAAAGGACCATATGACGAGACACACGCTGACTCACAGTGGAAAAAACCTTTTTCATGTTCCGAGTGCAACTATTCATTTTCCCACAAGCGCAGTCTGACTGTCCACAAGCGGACTCACAGTGTAGAAAAACCTTTTTTATGTTCCGAGTGCAACTATTCATGTTCCCAAAAGGGCAATCTGACTAGCCACATGCTGACTCACAGAGGAGAAAAATCTTTTTTGTGTTCCGATAGCAACTAATCATGTTCCCGCAAAGGCGATGTGACTAGCCAAATGTGGACTCACAGTGGAAAAACCCTTTTTCCTGTTCGGAGTGCTACTATTCATGTTCCCACAAGAATCAACTGACGAGACACATGCTGACTCACAGTGGAGAAAAACCTTTTTCATGTTCCGAGTGTGTGATGTATTTATGTGAGTGTGACGGCATGAGAGCGAGACAGCGAGTATGAAGATGTATAAAAGGCATATACGAGCTATTGTGCGCTCTCTCCAGATTAATCTCTACAACAATAAACATTGTAACATTGTCGTATGTTATTTACTACCTACAATAACCGCACTACAAGATACCACAGTTGGCGCAGCCATAGTTCGTAATTTACGCTGGTAGTTTGTAAATTTTCGGAAGATTAAAGAGGATTACAAGATCGGAAGTTTGTAATCAAGATATTTGCGGATCGCAGAAAGTCTGGCGCTATTAAGCGTGAAGATCGCAAGAATAAGGAAGAAAGAAACTGGAGCAGCCACACGCAATTTAAATGTTGTGCATAAGGATAGTAATTATGTCCGTAAATCCAGGTCGGATAGTCCGTTCAGATTTAAAAGTGCAGTGCGTAGTAAGACGCCAGTAAATGTTACATTAAAAAATGTTTTTTGTGCGGAAAAACGAATCATTT
The DNA here is from genome assembly GCA_929108145.2 of Limnephilus rhombicus. Classification (NCBI taxonomy): domain Eukaryota; kingdom Metazoa; phylum Arthropoda; class Insecta; order Trichoptera; family Limnephilidae; genus Limnephilus; species Limnephilus rhombicus. The sequence continues at coordinate 21,599,321 of OV815289.1, read as the reverse complement.
GCAAAAGGATTGCTGGAAGAATATTTTTTGTAATCGATGCAATAAATCGGGTCATCCTAGTAATTTATGTAAAAGCAGTAAAATTAATGTAGGTAATAAAAAGAAACAGTTGAATTCGGTTTTCATGGTACATGACGGCGCGGGGCCGGAGCCTATATTCGTAGATCTGTTGATTGGTAACACTGTTTTGCGGGCGATTGTTGACACCGGTGCAGAAATTAATGCAATTCCTTACGAAGTGTATTGAAAAGATTTTGTTTCAAGATATGATGGGAAGCGGTTAAATATTATAGGTAAAGTTCATTTAAATGTGTTATTTTTAAATAAAACTGTGAAAACGTAGTTCGTAATAATTAAAAACGGTAATTCTACGATTGTTGGTAGAAGATTTTTACAAGTTTTCGGTATCGGATTGAGTGGAATAAATTCGGTAAATACCAGTGAGATTAATTGTGATAATCACTTAGTTTTTCGTGATAGTTTAAGGAAAAAATACGCTCATGTGTTTTCAGAAAAATCGGGTAGGCTTATAGGATATGAAGCAAACATCGAAGTTAATTCGGAATCCAAGACCGTTACCTTTTAGTTTGTGTGATAAGGTAGAGGTGGAATTAAATAAAATGTTACGTGAAGATATTATTCAAAAGGTAGAGATAAGTGATATGGCTAGTCCGATTGTTGTAAAAAAGAAAGACGGTTCAATTAGAATTTGTACTACTTTTAAAACCACATTAAACCCTATGTTAGCGAAGTTGAAATTCCCATTGCCTCGTATAGAAGATTTAATTTCATCTTTAAATGGTGCAAAATTTTTTGCTAAAATAGATTTGCGTAATGCCTTTGGACAGATTTCGTTGAACGAGAAGTCAAGGAAATTGTGTGATAACTACGCATATAGGTTTATTCGCATATAAAGTCTTGCCTTTCGGTTTGAGCACGAGCCCGGCTATATTTATGCAAGTCATTTCGGCGGTAGTTGGGGGACTTCGAAACGTTCGTGTATTTTTAGATGATATTCTTTTATTTGGAAATTCTAAACAGGAATTATTTTCTATTTGTGAATCAGTACTTAGAAAGTTAAGTTATTGTGGTTTAACTATTAATGAAAATAAGTGTTCTTTTCTAGAAACAGAGATAGAATATTTAGGTTTTAGAATTTCGCAAAAAGGAGTTATGCCCTTAGAAAATAAAATTTGTGCGATTACTCAAATGGCAGTACCGAAAAATGTTTCGGAACTAGGAGTTTACTCTGGGTTATTTCTTACTATAGATCTTTTATACATAATATATCAGATATTTTGTCTCCATTGTACAAATTGTTAAAAAAGGGAATAAAATATGTATGGTCATAGAAATGTAATATTGCGTTCGAGCGAGTTAAGAAACTGCTGACGTCAGACAATATTTTAGTGCATTTTGATCCAAATTTACCGATTAAACTTATATCAGACGCCAGCGACAGAGCTATAGCAGCGGGAAAAGGTCACGTATATGATAATGGTTAAGAAAGACCTTTCGCATTTGCTAGTCGTTTATTGTCAGTTATAGAATTAAAGTACTCTATTTTGGATAAGGAAGCGTGTGCTATAATCTTTGGGTTGAAGAAATTCTTTCAGTACTTATACGGGAGTAATTTTATTTTAACTTGCGACAATAAATCATTAGTACACATTTTGAACACGGATAAGCAAATTCCCGTGTTGGCCGCGAATAGGTTGCAGCGTTATACTTAAATATTACAAACATTCGAATATAGTATAGAGCATATTAAATCAGGTGATAACAATGCAGATTTCTTATCACGAATGCCGATAATAATAATTATTATTATCGGCATTCGTGATAAGAAATCTGCATTGTTATCACGAATTATCATTTTATATATTTTTTTTAGTTATCATTTTACGCACTAGATTTAAATGTCCGGGTTTAATTTTCCCCACAGGAAAAACTAAACCCTTTCACACACTTCCCAAATGATCATCTGGTCAATCCACGTTATGCAATTGCACTATATGTATTATAATTACAAAACAATACAAGAACAACATGTCAACCTACCAGAGACCAGATGGGAAAATAATTCACCGACTCCAGATATTTTCATATCAGAGGGTTCGGCTCTGTGGAATTCCTAATTGAACCTATAAATCCTACTGATCCCTCAATATAAATATTTAAAAAATCTTTTGTAATCCTACATGTATTTAAAATTACCGATTTTTGCATTTTTATATATAAATTCTTTGACAAATCTAATACGCCTACATTTTGAATCAGAGACCTAGGTATAATGCCAGTAGCCGAAATAACAAATGGTAATATTTTTATATTCCGAGAATGCCAAATTCTTTTAATCTCATTTCCTAAATCTGTGTATTTTCTAATTTTTTCAGAAACAGTTTTTTGAATATTACAGGAATTTGGAATAGCTACATCAATGATATAAGTTATTTTTTTTAATTTTGTCATCTAAAACTATATCAGGTCTATTATGACTAATTGTTCTGTCTGTTAGTATAGTTTTATCATAATATATTTTATAAAATTCATTTTCTAAAAATGAATTTGGTTCATATTCATAATATGGTACTATATTACGGCAGTCAATCAAGTTATGTTTAATTACCAAACTTTGGTGGATTATTTTTAAAACCTGATTGTGCCTAAATGTATACTCGGACGGCGCTAATATAGAACATCCCGATATAATATGTTCTATAGTTTCCGGAAAAGCCAAACATTTTCTACATAAATCATCAATTTGATTTATATCTTTGATTATATGCTTCCTATAATTTTTAGTATTAATGACTCTATCTTGAATGGCAAGCATAAATCGTTCTATTTCTGCGCTCAACTCTCCAATACTCAACCATTTGTTTGACGAAAGTTTGTCAACATACGTTTGGTTGAGATAATTGAAGTGTTTTGCATGAATAATTTTATTTGACCAGGAATCTAATAATTCCTGGTTAGTATTTATAAGAATGTTGGCATTCTCGTCATATAAATTTAAAGGTGTAATTTTTCTATCTGCCTTACAAATTATTTTGTGCATTTCTGAGCTATTAACTTTCCTATGGAAAAAAATTCTAAGCATTTCTACCTGATTGTGTTTCAAAGATGTTATTTTGACTACACCTCTACCTCCTAAATTTCTAGGTAAATTAGTTCGTTCTATAGCTGAATTTGGATGATGGCAATTAAACTTTGTTAACGTAGTTCTAATTAATCGTTCTAAACTATCTAAATCTGTATTGGACCATTTAATTATGCCAAATGAGTTCGTTAATAAAGGTATTGCCCAAGTATTTATTGCTTTTACTAAATTTTTAGCAGATGATTGCATTTTAAAAATTTTCTGATCCTAGTTTGAAATTTAATCCTAATATCATTTTTAATACTAGTGTGATCTAATCTATTCGATTGCGGGTATCCTAAATATTTATAAACCTCATCCCCTTTCATACTTTTAATTTTGAAATTTCTAAATATACCCTCGTCTCCATCTACAATTTTGCCTTTCTCTATATGGATCGTTTTACATTTATCTAAACCAAAAGTCATTTTAATATCATCTGAAAAAATTTTAACTACCTTAATCATTTTTTCTAAATTTGATTCATAATTTGAAAATAATTATATATTATTATTATAATCATTGGTAGCGATTATTTTTTAAATTATATTAATAGTTTAAATGTGAATTGAATTGAATCGGAATTTTTAAATATAATCGAGTCGGAAACAACATTTAATGCGGAAACAATGAAGCAGTTTTCGATTAATGATGTAAATATAGCAAGCACTATCGAGTTCGTAGCTAATGGTTGGCCGGATAAAAAGTTTTTAAAGGATGATTTATTGAAATTCTGGCATTTTAGAAATAAATTATCGACTTATAATTCATGTTTATTTTATAATAATAAATTTGTAGTTCCAAAGGAATTAAGGGAAATTATATTGAATTTTTTACATCAATCGCATTTAGGGATTGTTAAATCCACTCATAAAATCGCCAATATGCACTTTTAATGTCTTTAACGAAATGACATTTTACAAAAACTTTATATTATTACCGCTTCACAATTAAAGCTCTATAAATAAAACATTTCTGAACGTAGCCGAATAGTAAAAACTGTTTTGGACAGGTTACAATATAAGCTTTCGAATTATTATATTACAAATAAATATTAACATTTGTAAATATTTAAATTTAAAATGCAAACATTAAAAAAATGTGAAAATGACTCACGTGATGTTTTTATGTGAAAACGGTACTAAAATCACAGATTATGTAAACAACAATACTTATTCTATTGTATAAATGTGTAATAAACACTTTTGTCACCTCACTTTTTTATTATTTCATATAAAAATATTTAATAGAAATTAACAATGTCGGGCGCCCGTAGGAAATTTGGCGGGATAAATTATGTGTCAGACTGCGCGTCTGACAGAATGTTCTTTTTATGTATTTCTATGGACAACTTGAATAGAGATGTGCAGCATGATTCGCTATCGACCTTTCACTTTTTATTTTACGGATGTAACTAAAACAATAACGGTTCTAACGGTTTAGCTGAAAATGGGTTTTTTTTTTTTTTCAATTATTTCTGGCTTTCACCCTTCAAGGGTGTTCTAGGCCATCATTTATAATTTCAGAGAAAGCAAAGGTGAATTTTATATATTAATTTTATTTAAATGTGCAATTTCAGAATTTTATGGAAGATTGGAGTAGAGATCAGACTTAGAAGAGATGAGATGTTGAATGGAGGAGAGGCAATTTTTGATAACGCTTGATAGAAGAGAGGATATTTATTTAGAGAGGGAGAAAAGAAGAAGAAAGCTATGTCATCTGCGAACTCGACAACTTTTACTTAAGGGGGAATGGTGACATGCATATCGTGTGTGTATATATTATACAGTAAGGGGAATAATACATCGCCTTGGGGTAAACCCTTCCAAATTGACCTACTCTGAGAAGTAACATCTGGTAGCTCAATGAAAATTTTCCTATCGAGAAAAAGATTGATAAAAAGATTGGACAAACATGAGGGGTAAGCCACGGCCTAATAGTTTTTTTTAAAGAATTGGGATGGAAACATTGTCAAAGGCGCCTTCTATGTCTATAAAGACTGCAAGACATACTTCGTTGTTAAAAATGGATAAATTAATATCAGTGCTGATGATGGCAAGGTTATCTTGTGTAGATTTCTTTTTCCTAAATCCAAATTGGGATGGAGAGAGAAGATGATTACTCTCAACAAAAAATTCTAACCGGTTTTTAATTAATTTTTCATAAATTTTACTAAGGGTGGATGAAAGAGCAATTGGCACATAGTTGGATCCAGGATTGGGTGATTTGTTTAATTTTAGAATTGTAATGATTATTTGAGAACTCCAGTCATCAGGTATTATGCCAGTCTGGAAGATTTTATTTAAGATGCTTAAAAAGTGATTTAGAACATTATCATTACTATTTTTGATAATGCTATAAGGTATACCATCTCTGCCTGGAGATGAGTCCTTGACTGTTGATAAACAATTTTTTAATTCAATTAAAGTGAATGGAGAGCCTAGCCAATGATCAGACATAGGAGTGTTGTGGATTGGAGTTATTTCATCTAAGTTAGGTACAGAAGGGGGGCAATTTTGTCCAAGAACTCGTCTATCCATTTAGAATGAGAAGCTCGAGGAGATGTTGGACTGAAGGAGGATCGAAATCTTCGAATCATAGACCAAACTTCCGAAATTGGAGTGTTCGGAGATACTGAACTGCAAAAGTTGTACCACCCGGATCTTTTTTTTGACCTCAATACCCTTTTGGCATTGGCTTCGGCATTTTTGTATATGAGATAGTTCTCCATAGTCATATTGTGACGATAGGAAAGAGATTTAGCTTTCCGAATTCTCACTACTTTGGAACATTCCTCATTCCACCAGGGAGTCGGAGGGAGTTTTTTGAGAAATTTGGTTTTAGGGGAAGGATTTGATTTATTGATTGCAGTTACGAGCATTGATTTGAAGTTATCGTAGTCATCTTTGACAGATAATGTATCGGTATAGGATAAATTTTGTATAAACTTGTCCATATGTGAGTTAAATACGTCCCATTTGGTGTGCTTTGTTTTAATCTTTGTCGAAATATGGGACTTGTCTGAATGGAAAGAAGTTTGATAAGTGATGGTGATCGGGAAATGATCACTGAAGCAAGGGTCGGGGGACACCACCTACGAGGAGAGAGGTGCCAGATTAGTAGAGCATATGGAGAGATCCACTGCACTGGGGTTTGTGTTGGGGCGAGAGATTCTAGTAGGAGATCCGTCATTCAAAAGAAAAAGGTTGGATTCATCTAGGAAATCCGTCACACTTCGACCGTCTCGATCATAGAAAGCAGAACCCCAGACGGGGGAATGGGCATTAAAATCACCCAATAAAAAGAAAGGAGGGCTTAGTTGACGGACAATTTGCAACCACGCTTGTTTATTGAAGTGCGATGTTGGGGGAAGATAGATAGAAACAAAGGAAGTGTCCTTTATTCTAGCTGCAACCATTTGAAAGTCAGCATTGGGGGGTTTGATATTATTTATTGGGAAAAACGGAAGGGATTTTTTAATAAAAAGGGCAGCACCACCGCCCGTACCTTCCGGGCGATCATCGCGGAGACAGGAGTACCCTCCCACATCAAAGTGGGTGGATGGAGTAAACCTTGTCTCCGAGACAGCAGCCACAGAAACAAGGTTTGAATTTAATAGGTTAAGAAGGTTCGATTTGTTAGAAATAGCATTGCGGCTATTCCACTGAAGAATTCTGACATCTTGAAGAGCCATTTTGAATAAATGATTTTAATGTGGAAATAATAGAAGCAGCGTTGGACGGTAGATTAGTTTGAGAAGAAATTAGGTCAATTAGAAGCATAATAAGAGTTTGAATAAATGAAGAATTATCTTGGGAGAGTTGTTCAGAAAGCTTTTGATAGTTTGTTGAGGATGAATTATAATTGTTTGCGCACCCAACTGTGGCGTGTGAAAGAGGAGAACCATTGATATTTAAGAGAAGTGAGTTGTGTTGTTGCTGATCGCATCCACGAGCCTGTTTAGAGATAGGGTTTTTGTATGTGAATTTTGTTGAACGGGAAGATGTTGAGGAGGAGGCGACAGGGTTGGATGAAGAGTTACTGGATAAAACCTCGGTAAATGATTTTTTGACAGGTGGGAATAATTTAGAAGCCTGCAGAAAAGACAAGTTCTGCGAGGCCATAGAAATTTTTATATTTTTTTGGCGAGATTGTTCGGGGCAAGAAGAGTTAATGGCGGAATGAGCACCTAAGCAGTTAAAACATTTAGGTGAAGAGAGAGAAGAACATTGGTCAGCCGAGTGGTTTTCTCCACATTTGAAACATCTGGGAGGGGATCTGCATGCAGCTTTGGTATGACCAAAACGGCAGCAGTTGTAACATTGAGTGGTGGGATAAGTGTACATTTCAACTGGTAAGGAGTTGAAAAATAAATAAATATGGGAGGGAAGAGATTGTCCTTCGAATGTGATGACGACAGATTGGGAGGGCTTCCAGGAAACGATGCCCTCAGAGGTGTCCTTATAATTTAGCCTCCTGGCTTTTATGGGATTGCCGATATGTTGGGCGGTTGAAAGTGAGGACAGGATTTCTGTAATGGACAGATCGGTCGAGATACCCCTGACCAGGCCCATTCGAGTGACATTGAAAGTTGGGATGTACGCCTTGAATTTAGAATTTGAAGAAATAAATATATTTTTGAAAAAGTTGTTGGCGGCTGAACCTGACAGGAATTCAACAGAGATTCAAAGCGACCCTCGGCTTTAACACCTCCCGGTTAAATCGAAAGGTTCTTGTTATTTGAAAGAAATTTACCAAATTCAAGAGGATGGATGGTTTTACCTTGTTCAGTTTTTTGTGCATGTACAGTGTAGGGGCCACGGGAATGAGTAGAGTAAAAGATTGTTGGAGGAGGTTGAGGAAGAGCTGGAGGGGACTGAGAAGACAAAGGCGAATCATGTTTTTTTGGGGAAAGGGGACTAAATTTTATTTTTTTAATTGAGGTTAGGATGACAGATTCATCGTCTGAAATGTTTGAATGTTCTGAAATGTCTCCATCTGGAGGGTCAGGAGGGGGATCTGGGGGCTTTGTAAGGGGTACAGGAAGGAAATCCTCCTCCATTGTTCAAAAAATTACAGCTAATTTAAAAAGTGACGGAAGTAAAAAAAAAGTACTTAGGTACATAAATATCGGAAAATGAGCAGCAAGAAGTGACTCCTGGAAGATTAGGGGGGAGAAGATTCCAACACACTAAACTTTTTACAGCCAAAAAACAATAAAAAGATTGGTTAAAGAATATTTTTTGAAAGAGCAAAACAAAAGAACTGATGACAGCCAAATGTTATTGTTGCGACTTCGAAAATGGAGTTAAAACAGTGAAGAATTTAAAAAAAAAATTATGGTAAATAATAATTTTCCTACTGATTTTGAAGATAAACTTTTAATGTTTTTAGTTGATATTAGAAATACGCCGTCAATGTCTACGGGCATTGATTGAGCCTAGTAAATTAATGTTGGGTAGGAAGATTAGATCAATTTTTAATACGATTATTCCAATAATGGATAATGTTGAGAGTCAAGGTTTTAAAGGGATTGACAACACGGTTAAAAACAAGATGTTATTGAGCCAACATAAACAGAAAAAGTATTATAAGGGAAGAAAATTTAAAAAGTACTTTGATTTTGGATCTAAAGTTTTAACCAGGGATTTAAGAAGTAATAATAACAAATGGATTTTAGGAAAGTTTTTTAAAAGATTGGGGAATAGGATTAATTTAGTAAAAATTATGTCTACGGGACAAATTTGGAAACGCCACCGTGATCAGATTTCAGAGAAGAAGGTTAGGTGGGGGGAGAGTGACAGGTCTGATGATTTGCTGGACCTGGGTCCACTCTCGGATGTGGACATGACCAAGTTTCCTAATTCCTCTGATTTTTGCAGGTCACCTACACCATGGGAGGGGAGGTTACGCCCTCGGGGTCAACGCCCATGCTACACGGAATGGAGATCGAGAATATAATTACATATCCTGGAATTGAAATAATTAAATATTTGGCTTGTATAACTTTGAGAATAAAATATATATGTAATTATGATTTAAGTGTGGGAGTGTGATGTATGTGTGTGAGTGTGACGGAATGACAGCGAGACAGCGAGTATGAAGATGTATATAAGGCAAGTACAAGCTGTTGTGCGCTCTCTCCAGATTAATCTCTTCAACAATGAACATTGTAACATTATCATATGTTATTTACTACCTACAATAACCGGACTACAAGATACCACAGAGTGCAACTATTCATGTTCCCTAAAGGGCAGTCTGAAGAGCTACAAGCTGACTCACAGTGGAGAAAAACCTTTTTCATGTTCCCACAAGAATCATCTGACGAGGCACATGCTTACTCACAGTGGAGAAAAACCTTTTTCATGTTCCGAGTGCAACTAGTCATGTTCCCACAAGGGCAGTCTGAAGATTCATATGCTGACTCACAGTAGGGAAAAACCTTTTTCATGTTCCGAGTGCAACTATTCATGTTCTCGAAAATGCCATATGACGAGACACATGCTGACTCACAGTGCAGAAAAACCTTTTTCATGTTCCGAGTGCAACTATTCATGTATCCAAAATGGTAGTCCGAAGATCCACAAGCTGACTCACAGTAGAAAAAAACCTTTTTCATGTTCCAAGTGCAACTATTCATGTTTCCAAAAGGGTAGTCTGAAGATCCACAAGCTGACTCACAGTGTAGAAAAACCTTTTTCATGTTCCGAGTGCAACTATTCATGTTCCCACAAGGGCAGTCTGACGGTCCACAAGCGGACTCACAGTGGAGAAAAACCTTTCTCATGTTCCGAGTGCAACTATTCATGTTCTGAAAAGAGCAATCTGATCAAGCATAAGCTGACTCACGGTGGAGAAAAACCCTTTTCATGTTCCGAGTGCAACTATTCATGTTCCCACAAGGGCAGTCTGACGGTCCACAAGCGGACTCACAGTGGAGAAAAACCTTTCTCATGTTCCGAGTGCAACTATTCATGTTCTGAAAAGAGCAATCTGATCAAGCATAAGCTGACTCACGGTGGAGAAAAACCCTTTTCATGTTCCGAGTGCAACTAGTCATGTTCCCACAAGGGCAGTCTGAAGATTCATATGCTGACTCACAGTGGGGAAAAACCTTTTTCATGTTCCGAGTGCAACTATTCATGTTTCCAAAATGGTAGTCTGAAGATCCACAAGCTGACTCACAGTGGAAAAAAACCTTTTTCATGTTCCGAGTGCAACTATTCACGTTCCCACTAGACTCAACTTACGAGGCACATGCTGACTCACAGTGAAGAAAAATCTTTTTCACGTTCCGAGTGCAACTATTCATGTTCTCAAAAGGGCAGTCTGCTTCGCCTCAAGCGTACTCACAGTGGAGAAAAACCTTTTTCATATTCCAAGTGCAATTATTCATGTTTCCACAAGGGCAGTCTGAAGATCCACAGGCTGACTGACTTACGGTGGAGAAAAACCTTTTTCATGTTCCGTGTGCAACTATTTATGTTCCCACAAGGGTGGTCTGAAGATCCACAAGCTGACTCACAATGGAGAAAAACCTTTTTCATGTTCCGAGTGCAAGTATTTATATTCCGCATTCACGAATAATTCCAAAAACCTGATATATATATATTTGCTGAAGCCCGGTACTCTGGTTTCCCTTCAATAACGCATAAATCTTTGGCCTTTTACCACAGATTTCCGTGGAGGGGAGCACTCAAATGAGTCTATAAACCATTGTTTTGTTCCCTGCTTCTGGAAGCGGGGACTTTATCGTTGATGTTGAAGGAAGACGACCCGGTGACTAGCTATCAGTGGAACCGGGGAACAGGCTATTTTTGAAACCAGTAACTATTGGATTTTTAAAATAGTCACTAACACTAACTGGGTGAAACCGAACCAATTGCCGCCCGCAGGGCCTAGCAGTAAAAACCTGCAGAGCGGGCCTTTAACTGCTAGTTGTTATTAATGCTGTTTTTCTAACTCCATTATTTCAGATAAAAAATATTCATATTTTTTTATGGCAGTTAACCCTAAAGGAGTGTTTTATATTCATCTTTAATCTAGTGAACTGAATTATAAAAAAAACACTATCTTATTTACTTAATAATTATTTTAAAAAAAAATACTACATGATATATGTTATGTCTAATTCATATTAATTTCTTATAATTAAATTATAATATGTAAATGAAAACCTCAGCACGGGAGATCCCAGTGAGGATATCATTATCTCTACTTGTTACTAAGAAATGAAAACAATAAATCATTATTATTATTATATTATTATTAATATCTTGATTTATGCCCCAATAATCCTCTACTTTTTATTATAGGTACACGTTTTTTTAAATAACGGCAAATGCATCAGTAGGTACTGTCCTCAATTCGCCCATGTATGTCCACAGATGTATCAAAGTTCTTGTCATTTTTAATATAATTAATGAAAAAAATTTCAATTGTAAGTAAAGCTAACATCAATTTATTTATTTAAGCAATTATTTAATATAACCGAAAGCCGATCCACATCTCTCACAGCTCATACATCTGAGAACTTTGAAAAACGTATTAGGTACCTCTTTAAAAAAACATAATACGGTCAACAAAAAGGTAATATAGATCTGCAGGTTGGGTATAATGAAAAAAGTTTGTGCCGGTCAAATATACTTGTACTCATAAGGACTTTAGATAACTTTTCCAAGCTATTCTGTGGTGTAAAAGCCATAAGCGATCAAGGTTTACTACAGCGCAAGCAATTAGCTGACTCACGGAGTGAACTCGAGACGAGGATATAGAACGGAGAAATTCAACTCTCAATCAAACACGTTTACCAACGTATCATCTAATGACAGCAAAGGCACTTTAACCGATGGCACCGGCAACTATTGTCACTATTATCTCTACATATTATAAAACAATGTCCTCCGCCGCGTCTGTCTTTCTGTTCGCGATAAACTCAAAAACTACTGAACGGATTTTTATGCTGTTTTCACCAATAGACAGAGTGATTCACAAGGAAGGTATAGGTATATAATTTGTCTAGGTTTTGTGTAAATTGGTTGTAATATATAAAGGAGAATGTATGTATGTGGTGGACGAGCGGGCTAGCAAGCGGGTGGTCTGGATTTGATTTATATGCAAATTAACAGTTATAAAGGTTGGGTAACCATCCAGTAGATGGCGTTATGTTTCGTTAACCACAGCGAAGCGTGGCCGGGTTAGCTAGTTTGTACTAAATTTTATATTTTTATTATTTGTATAATACCTGACAAGAGTACCAACTGCTCTCGTCTGGAGCCAGTGAGACTGGCATACCCAATTGGGGTATGTTGTGAGGCTGAACATAGTGGGGAGTGGAAAGAGATGGGGTAGAGGAAGTTGGGGAAATACCTTTGCTATTCAGATCTAGTCATCAAATGCGGCTAAAGCCATTTCAAGTAACTTTTCAATTCTGAATCTGAATTCCATGTTAGCTTGTAAAGAAGAAGTAGCACGGTCGTCCTAGTTGTGGTCCAGTGCATTTCAAATAAAGCTTTATTTGTTTCCTGTTGCTCCCACTTGTAGTAGTATGTAAATAAAATGATCTTGTGGTGTGAGAGTTTAGTGTGTTATTATTATTATGTAATGTAGATAGGTTCTTGTTACTAATACCAAATTCCCAAATACCCCCGTTACTTCGGTGCACGCCGTAATCCAGAAGGGTGCGTGCGGGTCAAAACGTGTCAATATTCACCTTAAATTAACTTTTATTTTTTTTTCATGTTAAGTGCCCAAATCTCTTACATGTTTGAATTTTGTATTAATACATTTGTACGTACATACACATTCTAGTCTAAATTGACTTTAAATTTTTACTTTGATATATTAAATTCAACTTAAAAATGTGTTTTATTCCTATTAAAAAAAATGCATACTATAATCCGGACGCCTCGATAATTCGGAAGGGGTCTTGTTTTTTCCTATCCGGATTAGCGAGGCCCCACTTTACTCAAAATTAAACTTACACACATTATTCACAAAATCATTCACTTGGCACTGGCCAGAACACTCTTTTGGGGTGAAAAGCCACGAAAGGGAAAAAAATTAATGAAAACATGTTTTCTGATGGCTTATCTCTTATTTAAGGTCCTCGCCCTTGGATTGAATTATTTTACTTTCATTCAACAATCCTGTTTCTCTTTCTCTTTGCTCTCTTTCTCCCAAGAAGAAAAAGCAAGCGAGCCTCAATGAAGACGAAGATTGAAATAGTTCCTAGAATAATTTTGTAAAACAAAAGCATTAGATTTAAAAACAAACATTTTAGCTGAATGATGCGTCAGAATAGCTGATTGCCACCAGCCTAGCGATTCCGTATTTTTTGTGAGATCGTTATTGGATAACGGACGTAATCTCCTGTCAGATTTGTGTGATTTTTATGACTGTTATTTGCGTTTTCTATGTACAACGTACATTAAATGAGTATAACAGTTTTTTGCTAAAGAGATATGGAGAGAGGAAATGTAAAATTAAAAAAATAAAACATTTTATTGTTAAAAATGAAATATTTGTAGTTAAAAATGATTATTGTTAAAAATGAAATAATTTGTGTTTAACCTGGCGTCGATGACGCTGGGTCACAATGACCCGAGGCGATTTAAAAAGCACATTTTTTTTACTGCATTCCCTTCCCCCCTCCCCCTTCCGAAACATTGAATAGATCCGTCAGAATACATGTAAATTTCTTTAATAACAGTTGTTAATCTATTTTTAATTTTTCAGAAAAAATCCTTTTAAAATGCGTGTATAAAGATGCAATCGTTTTCCTAGAAATATTTTGACGACGCAGATTGACCAAAAAAGGAGAAACATTACTGTCACATAAATATTATGTGACTAGTGCACTTCTTGCCTATTTGGTTATTTTGTCTATGGTGTTTTTTTTTGAGACTGGTAATTTTTTGGGAAAGAGAGATTCTTTTTTTTTGTTTATGGTCACTTCCTCCCGGGCAGCGATGGGCTAGCTGTTCGTGAATTTGTCACTCACTTTGAAAGTGTTTCAATTTCATTAAATCATGTGGATTTAAGTTGATCTTAATTTAAAAAGGCGCGGGGTGTTTTTTACGTAACACGAGAAGTTCGTGTACGGTATTATTTTTAGTGGATATGTAAATCCCACTTTTTCCGGTGTTGGCAGTGAATGAACTTGTAAAGGGATTGGTCCTTGTGGTGGCAGAATAATATGCCTTTATGACCCCGCGTCGTGAAGTCACGGATTGTTGACAGTTCTACCGAAATACGCAAGTCTTGGTGACCAGTTGGGGCCACGTGCTTTTTTTCATGGAGCTTGTTAAGATAGCCCGAAGCTAAATACACTCCTTGGAGGCGTAGCAGCCTTCTTTCTAAATAGAAGGATGACCTAGGATCTCTGGATTGCGCGACGTCCCCGGTTAAGGAGGCTGGAAGTGTCTTCTCGTCTTCTCTCTACGAAGCAAGTTCGCGGTCGTCATCCGTCGTAAAATTCGTTTAGTTAGATTAGCGTGTTCAGGAGTCCATCTGGTATGTTATTGTTTTGTATTATTAAATTTGCACTCTTATGATTGTTTTTTTTATTGCATGCAATATAGTTTTATAAAATTCATCTTCTTTTATTTTCTGATTTCTCACCTACTTGACAGAAAAATACCTTTCCCATAATCCTGAGCTCTGGTCTCTGCTCTGCCGTATAAAATTACACTACTATTATATTGTACCAGAACATGATGCCGTTTCAGTGGCGTCCAACGTTTCAGTGGCGCTCAACGTGTAAAATCAGTTATTTTCGGTGCCCGAAACGTACTTTTCTGTCTTTTGGGGTGAATTTTCAGATTTTTTGCTGATAATATTAGAGATGAATCGGTGTGTGTGTGCATATATTTGGTTATATATCTATCTTGTTGATATAGAGCTTGATTAACTTATCGCTTCTTCATCCCGTCAAATGACATTAACTGTTCTGCAGAGACACTGTGTGTCGTTGTATTGTTATTAATTGATGCTTTTACCGTCAAAGGACATTAACCGTTCTGCAGAGATTCTGTGTGTCATTCTGAAAATACACCTCATTGTGTTATGATCATTTTGTTGTGTGTCACTTAATTGCTATTAAGAAAATTAAATTCTGAAAATACATTTCATTATGTTATATACTGTTTCTGTTGAATATTTTTGTTTGTTTACCGATTTGTAAGGCATCGGATTACTTTGACAGCAATTTTAAGTGTTGCCAGTAAAATAATGTTAAACAGAAAATTAAATCATAATAGCGGGGTTTACACGCAGAGTTTGGCCTGCGAGTCTCAGCACACTTCGCTCCGAATCGTTGGCGGAAACGTACGTGTAAACGCGATCGACTCGCAGGCGAAACGCTCCAGTCACTCGCCAGTTCGTATCAGCGTTTGGCCCGTTGAGCGTTCACACGTAAGGGTTGGAGCGGGTGCCGCGCGAGATGTCTTTGACTTTTTTTGTTTGTTAATGGCTATTTGCTGACTGATTTTATTCAAGAATTAATTTATCTGCCATTCAGTGTTACCAGATGCGTGGTTTTTTGGGTCGTTTATACCTCCACGGTTTTCTCAAAAAACCATATCGAACAAGACATTGTATTTTAGCGGTCGCCAAATGATCTACTTTTGAGTGGATATGATTTGTTTATTGTTTGCATGGGTCGCGTGAGTGAAATCCCGAATTCAGGAATGTAGTTCTTGAAATTTTGAACTTTAGTACGGGACTACGGGTTCACAACGTCTTTTTATTTAATAATAATATGAATAAATTAATAAAATGATTTGAATATAACCATGTAAGTAACTTTAATAAGGTACCTACTCTAGGTACCGTAATTTTTTGTAATTATTATTGTTATTTATATTTTAATCTTAATATTTAATTGAAAATAGATTTCTGTAAATTAAGTTTGATAAAAGAAAAAATAAAAGTTTTATATGTGTAGTCTCATCTCATAGTGTATTATTTGCGAATAAAACACATCGATATATATTCGATTTTGAAGTATTAACAATACATCGGTTCAATACGATGAACCGTTACTATTTTTATTTATTTTTATTTTTTTATTAGTAATAGAAGGTACATAAATTACAAATAAATTTTATACAGTATTTAATTACATAGTAGATATATTTGATGTACCCCCATAATTAAGCAAGGCTTGTGTGTATGGGGGGGTGTTTACAATACAACGATGTATATCGTCCAACCCTATAAGAAGGTCTTTTGACCTCTCCAACCAGAATCCCTCAACCCATCACCTCGAGAAATCCTGAATTATAGCTGAGCAGTGACCTTTTCAACAACAGAATCAATAATAAAAGAAAAAAATGTGCATTGAAAAAAAATCTACTGATGAATAAATGTTCATATTATTATTATTATAAGTCCCAAATTCTGTTACAAACAAAAGTAGTGTGTCAGTAATAATATGAAAACAGCTTGTTTTTTAAATGATGACATTTTACTGAAAAACTTAAAATTGCTGTAAATATTTACTGGTTGAAGATTAATTTGCATATGTATATATATATAAAAGGCAATTAAATTCTCTAGACTTCTTTTAAATAAATTTCTTTCTTTGATGGATATTTTAGACGATATGAAGGAATTTTTGATGAAAAATGTGAAGTAAAATGATTTTTTCGAAAATATCTACATTTGTGGAGCGTGTAACTCAAAAACAGCTAGGATTTCGAAAATTACGTATAGAATAAAAGTTGTAGATAATTTTATGAGCTTTTACTTATTATGAGAAAATTTTCCTCTGCGACGCCCCGTTTTCGGGATATAAGCGGAAACCCGAAAATTGGGACCACCGCCCTCCCCCCTCTAGCTCACCACCTAGATGTCAGGACTTTTAGTATGTTCACACCCTAAGCACCCTGAACAAGTTTCTGAAGGAATCGCTTAGGTTCCTGCTCACGCACTCTACACCTCCTTTAGGACCATTCATTGACTGGACTAATAGTGAAATCAGCGGCGTAGCGTGGGGGGGGGGGGGGGGCGGCCCGCCCCGTGCGGCACTTTTAAGGGGGGCGGCAAATTTTCACAATAAATAATAATATTATCTTGGAAAAATTTAAACCATTTCAAATCATCATTTAAAAATGTTCTACGATACTTTCGTTTACGAATCCAACAATTGTTATTATTATTTATTAAAAATATCAATAATTATATTTTTTTAAGCTGCAAATTTCGCAATTCACAGGAAAACCGTACGCATATTATGAGAGTAATATTAATTAAAGCTGATAACTCGCAAACAGATTCATTCTTAATTAAAACCAGAATTGTGTTCAGAATTTATTAACGAATTATTTTCATTTGTGTATTAATCTGCTGATACATTTCGAAAGAGACCGTTATTTTATTCGAAATGCAGTTATAAAATTCTAGTTGCAGACTATGTATGTGCTGCCAATATCAAAGAGAAACCATTTTCATATTCTGAGTGTAGTTTTAATTCGCCAAATATAGATTTAATTTAACCCGTCTAATCACATGAGACACAAATTGTCCCACACATTTAATTTTAAAATAAATTTGTGAAATTATTTCCCACATATCTAATTAAAATAAATTTGTGATTGCGATAAATAGTTAAGATACAGTTTTATTACATTTAAAAAAAAATGAATCTGTATTTATAATTTTAAGTTTATTCTATTAGGTACTTTAATTCGAATATTCGCAAGCGTGTATTTTTGAGCCAATCCACATTTTCAATATCAAAATTTTAATATTTAAAAACAATAATGTTCTAATAAGCACATCAGGAAAAATTACTATATCTAGATTTAAGAACAATTTTGTTTTCAATTTTGCAAAAGGATAAAAAAACAATAAAAAGGAACATTTAAAATACATGAGAAGAACCGGAAATTTCGTACACAAACATTGACAGGCAAAAGTTTATAGATATTTTTTCTTATTATTCGAAGGGTTAAACCAGTTTTCAGAATGTAAAATTCCTTTTGAGGATTCATCTGCTGACACGATTCAAAGCAAAATATTATCTTATTCGAAATTCAGTTATAAAATTCTAGTTGCAGACTCTGTATCCTGTACCTGCTGCCAGAATCAGATAAAAACCATTATCATGTTCTGAGTGTACTTTTAATTCGCCGCATACAGACTTAATTCAAACCCATTTTGTGTTGAGAACGTAAATTTCCAGTTGTGGATTCATCTGTATGTTGACACATTTCAAAGGAAAACATCCTCTTATTTGAAGTTCAGTTATAATATTCTATTTGCAGGCTATGTATGTGCTGCAAGAATTAAAGTAAAATCATTTTCAACTTCTGAGTTTAGTTTAAATTCGCTAGGTACAGATTTAATTTAAACCAGTACAGAATGTAAAATTCCAGTTGGATTCATCTGCTGACACATTTCGAAAGAAAGCATTCTGTTATTCGATGTGCAGTTATAAAATTCTATTTGCAAACTATTTATTTAATGCCAGAATCAAAGTAAAACCATTTTCATGTTCTGAGTGTAGATTTAATTCACCGCATTCAAACTGGTTTTGGGTTCAGAATGTAACGATAAATTAAATAACGGGTTGCAGATTCATCGTGCATCCAGTGAAGTTTTACATTTGAGTAACATAATGCTGTAAAATTCTGAGAAATTGTTTGTTGCGTGTGTAACTATTATTCGGGGACTCTAACGCAGTATCAATAAATCAACTTTGGAGTAGAATTTATAAACATGATTTTCGTTGAAAGAATACTCGTCAAATGTGATTTTTTTAAAATCCGGCTCGAATATAATCAGGTCGTAATACAAAAATGGGATTTCCGAATACAACCCCCCCCCCAATCCCCCCGCGCTAGAAGAACCCAAATAAGTGGGCGGTGAAATTTTCCTACGCCCCGATGTTCTGAGTGTAGTTTTGATTCACCATCAACAGATTTAATTAAAACCAGTTTCGTGTTCTGAATGTAAGTGCCGGTAGAATCAAATAAAAACCCTTTTCATGTTCTGAGTGTAGTTGCAATTCACCGCATACAGATTTAATTAAAACCAGTTCAGAATGTAAGTGCCGCTAGAATCAAAGAAAAATCATCTTTTTGTTCTGAGTGTAGTTTTGAAACACCGCATATTTGGTTTAATTTAAACCAGTTTTGTGTTATCAACATAACAATAAGTTGCCGATACATCGTGTATCTAGTGAAGCTTTGCATTTGAGTTGAATTCCATACGTATGCGTGATGAACATGCAAATTCTATTACAGGTATACCACTCTCAATTTCTGCGAGCAGCTATATATAAATTTGTAGTAGAATTTATAAGCATGATTTTATTGAAAGAGTACTCGGCACATGGAATTATAATCGGCATAAAAAAAATAGAAAATATCTACCCAACCCCCCCCCCCCGGTCAGCGCTTGAAAATCTGCGGAAGAAGTACCTGTAGAAGTTGGGGAGGGGGGGGGGGGAATTTTCCTCCACCCCGGGCGGCCGAAACCCACGCTACGCCACTGAGTGAAATACATATTTTAACAAATGTCTACGCCAATTAAGAGTGCTAGCTCTTGCGCTTGGCGTAGGAGTTATTTCATAATTATTTCATTATTATTACATAATTTTACAAAGAGTGTACAAATATAATCTTACGTACTAGGATATTGTGACGTAATTTTAATATGGCATGAAATGAAGTTATAACAATGTTCTAACTTATCGAATAGTACCATACTTTCTTCCGTATAACCGTCATACAAAATGAACACCTGTTGAAAAACTTTTCAGGAGTGATAACGTCACACGATTCACTATAAGTGCGGTGTTTTTCAGGGGATCTTGAAAAATTAAAACTTTGAAAATTATTTTAACTATTAAAACAAACACTTAAAAAAATATATGAAGTTATTTAAGTCAGAAGGTCATTATTCATTAAAAAAAATGGACTGGAGTTCTCTATTACACCGAGGTACTTTATTTTAGTTGTATGGTTTAATATGGTACATGAATTATTACAGACTTTTTTCTTACATTTTTTGTTGTGTATAATTATATTAATGTTGGGGTAAGTTTTGAATTCATTTATTGAGAAAGGAATATAAACTGTTGTTTTTTTTTGCATTAATTGTAAGTAGGCTTGTGAAGCTGCCGTGCTGACGAAGTTTTCATTTAAAAAAACACTTAGTAGTTTACATTTAGTTTCCAAAATTGTGAATTTTAGTAATTTACATCAAATGTTTTACACTGTATAATAGTTTTTCAATCCATTTTTATGTATGAAACAAATAGCCCCGTATTTTGCGTATAGCTTGAGAAAGATAACAATCGCGTACTGGCAACACAAAATATTACTGTCTTCGAATTCGAAACGCTTGTTTGACGCTTGACAGCTGACATATCTCGGATGTCACATTGATTTCACCGATTTCACCATAGGTAAAAAATAAAGTTGAAAATAATAATTACTTTATTTTACATGTCTAATCTAATAGATAAATATGATTTCCATTCAAAAACATTGGTTTTTAATTTTGTTTTTGGAAAAAACATTCTTGTTCCCGAGCTGGCACATTGGTCGTTGGTGTTTGTTTTACTTGATATTATTTTGATTATTTCAATATACCTATATTTATTTATTTTAAATACTTCTAATTTATATATTACATCTAACTTATTTTTATATTACATCAGAAATTTATTACATGATTAGATCACCATGATACTGGAAGGAGGCTAGGAGTCAGACGGAGGAGAAGACGAAGAGGGCTGGCCAGTGGAATATTTAGAAGTTTTCCAGAATCCTGCAGAGGGATGCATTGAGCCAAGCCAAACCTCTTGGAATGGATCCATTGGTAGAAATCGATCAAGTACTTTTATCATTACATATTTCATTATTTATGCATTAAACCGCTTACTCGTTAATACGGAAAACTTTTTATCCAAACAGTTATATTTAGCTTTATTATTACGAAAAGTGAGTATTTATGTCGGGGGAGACAAAAAAACATGCAAAAAATATGCATTTAACATTTTAATTTTGTTAAAATTAATTCACTCGCACGGTAACGCCATGTTCATTCATCGTTTTTATTTTAACATTTCATCAATGCTGCCAATCATAGAAAAATATTTTTTCGTAAAACAAAGTGAATGCATCATTGACAAGTATTTGTAACAGTAGAACATGGAAATGAATGTATTAAAATAATTACACAAACCCGCTAGACAAACCCTGCGTAGCCAAACAAACCATTCAAAACCTGGGATGTTTTTTAAAAGTATGATGAAAAGCTAGTTTATTTTAGAGAATTTATTTTATAAGATTGGTACTTCCGACAAATGTCATATTTGATTGTCTATTAGCTAAATTAGCTAAATGAACATTCCGTATTATCCGTGCATCAAACTTCGACAACACAAACTTTCCGTATTATCCGTGAGGTGGACTAACTGCATATTTACCCATATTTCTTATTGCTAGCGATTATTGCGTTTGATGTTATTATAAAACAATGAACATGTCTGGGTTTTAAATGAAACTATGAAGTAATATTTTTTCATTTATAGAGTTTGGAAGAGAGACATCAGCCACAGGGGGGGGAGTCAGAGTCCTGCACTGTACACTGTACCCCTAGGACAGCCCGGTAAAGCCTCAACTTCCCATGGACGGAGAGCTGATCTACGGTGGATCAAGAAAGATTACGAGCATGTTGACTCTCACTGTGATGTGACCTTTTCAAACCCACCACTGAATATGTCTGTCATCAATATTTTTTATGTTTCATATATGAAAACACTATAAAAAATATTGTTGAGTAGACAAATTTGTATTCTGTACAAAAAATAGCATTAGCGTAAACACCTCAGTCAACGAAATGAACTGATTTCTAGGAATGCACATCATGATGGGTATCCTCAAATATCCGGCATTCCACCTTTACTGGGTAAACGATAAAAGGTTATCTCTTATCGCAGATGTCATGCCTAGAAATCGTTTCACTAAGTTGCGGTTGTGTTTTCATTTAAACAACAATAACACGTTGATTCCGAGAGGATGCCAGGGTTACGACAAACTATTTAAAATAAGGCCGTTGTCAAATGCCCCGCATGAAAATAAGGTCAAGGTGGAACCTGAGGAGTTCAATTCTGTAGACGAGCTCATGATACTGTTCAAAGGTAGAAGTAATTTGAAGCAATACATAAAAAAATAAGCCACACGAGTGGGGCATCAAATCCTTCTCCCGAGCGGTAGCCAGTCACAGTGTGGCCAGTGGCCAGTAGCCAGGTAGGTGGGCTCGTCTATGATTTTGAGATGTACATGGGCAAAAACAGTAATGTGGGTGAGAAGACTGCCCGGTATGACGGTATGAGTGAAAACATTGTTTTTTTTACATTAGCTCCACATAGGAGGCCCTGGGGAAAATAATTCCCCGCAGGGCCTATTTCATTTTTGGGGATGCTGTGAGGAGTGTCTTTTTAGGAGAGGAAGTTCTGGGAAGGAAAAGGGTATTAGGGGTGGGTAGGAATCTGGGGGTAAGTGTGTCCAGGAGTGACGGTCGTATGAATCCATCCCTCCCACTGCGGTGCAAGGTGATGAAGGTAGTTAGAAAGTTGATAAAGGGTGTCCCTCCAAACCGTAATTTCAAAGTCTCCACTGATATTTTGTAATATTTTTTTATTCAAATGTGTATGAAATATCTAGTCCAGATATTGATCGTCCAGTTGATTTAGTCAGACATCTCCAAATCCTAAGTTTTGAGAAAATATATTCAAATGTCCACCATAAATCAAATATTAATTACACTTGTCTCTGTTTTAAATACTTAAAATGATGTAAAATAACACTGGGAGACTGTCTATTAATTAGTATGACATTTATTATTATGACATTTTGAAATATCCTACTAGTGATCTAGAATCCATTTGTCACATGAGAACGGGCCATTTCTACGACTCGGTCTTGAGTTTGACAGCTAAGCTGTGGAATGATTTGCAGGCCTCTGTGTTTCCTCCCTCCTACAAGACCTATGTTCACTCCTTCCCATGGGCGTAGGCACGGTAGGGCAAGGTGGAGCGTTTACCCCATGCCTGGCCTGCCGATGCATGAGCTCCAGGATTGTCCACTGAGTCACATTTTCAAATTTACAGCACTTCATAGGATGGTTTTTCCTTTTTTCAGTTCTTATTATCTGCATTCATAAAGCCTTAAGCATGAATAAGTTGTTACCTACTCTAGATTTTTATTTTTTCCCCACCCTAAATCAAAACCTGGCTACGCTCATGCTCCTTCTTCTCCTCAAAAAGACCCTCCACACAGCATCTTTTAGATATTATTTTCCTCGGGGCCTCCCGTGTAGAGTTAATGTAAAAAAAAAATCATATATGATCTGTTCGGTTCTACCTGAGAATTGTATTTAATCTGGTTAATTGCTGGATACATGTGCACGTCGTAGAGGTGGACCCCTCTGCGGAGGCGGGTTCCAGTGCTCCAGGAAGGGTACGCCAGTCCCACCCGCGCCCCGTGGAAGGTATCAGGTACATTGGCTGGAACATTTCCCACAGGTGCAAAGTGTTCCAAAGCAAACAAAGGTTCAATGTGAAAGGTGCACCTTTGTTTCACCTCCAGCAAAAAAATTTCAAATCATAACATTAATCAATTAGGAACCGACCTAATATGTAAGCACATTTTATTTCTTTTAGATTTTTAATTTATTATATTATATATATATATATATATATATATATATATATGTTTATGTAATATGGCAGACTGGGATTGCACTATCCTCCCAGTCCTGCTGGAATAAAAACTTTAATAAAAATAAAATGACTAAGACAGCCTTTAATTTTACAAGTAATGATAGCTATATTATCTCTGCTACTTTTTAATGTGGTATGTAAATAAAAATATGTTTTATAAAAAAATATTTCATTTATCTTCACACTAATAAATTATGCACCTCTCTCTACCACAGTTGTTAAAACAACGCTAAATAGTGGCAGTTACTAAGCTGTTAAATATTTCTTTAAGTTTAAGGAAATTTATTTGGTGAGAATTATATTGTGATTGAATTGATACAACTACAGTAAATAAATACACACAAGGTCTTCTACAATTTATTTTTATGCATTCACAAATGGCGCCAATTAAATTATTTTAGGTTATTAATACTTTTTGCACGTTACGATTAAAAATATTAAGGTAAATTAATTGTTTGCGCCCGAACACATTTAATATGAATATAAATAAATAGTTTTGTGCATAAACAAACCCAAATCTTTCAAGAAAGGCTGAAAAATTCAATTTTGTATCGGTGACTCAATCCAATATTGTATTTTTCAGCCTTTCATGAAAGATTTGGGTTTGTTTATGGACAAAACTATTTATTCATATTAAATATGTACGGTCGCAAACAATTAATTCACCTCAATATTTTAAAGCAAAACGTGCAAGAAGTATTAAAAACCTGAAATAATTTGATTGGCGCCATCTTTGAATGCGTAGATTAAAACATACGCGACGTTTAACCTTAAGAGGAACGGCTGCGCAGCCTTTTTCAAACAAATTTTAAATTTGTATTTGAGCCCAAAATACTCGTACAAACTGAATTTTATTTTTTTTCCAAATGTGTAAAAAATATCTAGAACAGATACTGTAATACTAAGTTTTGAGATAAAATGAGGAAAGGAACATTTGAATGTTCACTATAAATCAAATCTTATTTACACTTGTCTGTGTTTTACATACTAAAAATAATACAAAATAACCCCGGGAGGCATAATGGTCCAGGTCCGGTACATTAGTAAGAAAATTTTGAAATATCCTGCTATCGACCCAGAAAACATCAACACTTTGTTTAATTCACTACAAGTTTTTGTGCATTATAATAGATGTTGGTGGTGTTTATGAGTAAACTGAGTATTGTACCAGATAGAGGGTACACTTTTGCAAATAACTGCATACTCAACTTAAATATCGATTTTTCGGAGTTGTCTGACCAATGAACTGAATGATCGATATGTATTTTATATTACGACATACAGGCCATTAAGTAGTCAATTTTTCATAATTTTAGGTGTTTTAAATTACACATATATTTACAAGGGCGGATCCGGGATTTTTTTCTGGGGGGGGCACAATGGGCGGACAGGCAAAAAATCAACAATCACTGTTAGGATTTTTTTCTGGGGGGGTGGGCACAAGGGGCGGACAGGCAAAAAAATCAACAATTACTGTTAGAAATAAACAAGTTCAAGTACATATGTATAGGAAGGTTTATGAAAGTGTTAAAACAATAGAAAAATTAAAACTTTAATAAAGATAGTTTTCTGTACTGTGATGGAATCTCCACAGTACACAAAAATACCGTTTGGGGGGGCACCCGTGCCCCCCCCCCCCCCCCCCCCCCTAAATCCGCCCTTGTATATTTATTTGAAAGTGCTGTTCCCGTCATAGTAAAAGATTATAATTTTTATATGGGAGGTGTTATCATTGCAGTGTGCTAGTTGAGATGTATGCATCATCAACATAGTTCCCACGACCGGTCAGTGACTGAGTTGGCTTGGAATCTTGAAGAGATAAGTAGGGAGGAAATACAGAGGCTGGCAAATCGGTCCACCGATGAGCTGTTGAACTCAAGAACGAGAAATAGAAATGACCCTTCCTCACGTGACAAATGTCATGACCGACCCAGTGGCTGAGTTGGCATCGCGTCCAGGAGTCCCATTGTTCGATTCCTTAGCTGGCTAAGTCCTCCATCACGACACAAGCAAAATAGTCAGGTTTTTTGTAACCAGGGAATGTTTGTCTTTCTTTTTAAAAAAAGACAAACATTATATTTTATGTACAAGGTTGATATGTTTTTTTTTAAAGAAAGTCAAACATTCTCGAGTTACGAATAACCTGACAATGTTTGAAAATCTCCTACTACCAACACAGTCAGCCGAAAATTTTGTTTGTGTCGTGAAGGAGGACTTAGCCAGCCGAAGAATTGAACACGCGATGCCCGGGTGGGACGCGTGTTGGATTGCCAACTCAGCCACTGACCGGTCCTGACATTTCACACGAGAACGGGTCATTTTTCCGACTGGTTCTTGAGTTCAACAGCTCGGCGGTGGAACGAGCATCCGTGCTTCCTCCTCCTACAACTTGAGTCTCTTCAAGACCCATGTTCAGTCCTTCCTCTCCTCAAAAAGACCTTCCACACAGCATCTTTTTGAAATTATTTTCCTCAGGGCCTCCTGTGTGGAGTTAGTATAAAAAAAATATCAACGTATGATCTGTTTTTTCAAATCCTAGCATAACCGAGACAATCTTTAATTTATAAGTAATCACAGCTATAGTTTATTTCTTCTGTTTTTTAATGTAAGTAGTATGTAAATAAAAATATTTTTTATAAGGTAACCAAAATGTTTCATTTATATTCATACTAACAAATTATGCACCTCTCTCTACCACAGTTGTTAAAACAACGCTAAATAATGCCAGTACACATAATAAACTGCTAAATATTTCTGTCTTGGATGAGAATTACATTGTAATTGAATTTATACAACACTGTAAAATAAGTACACTTAAGTTATTCTACAATTTATTGTAAATTCACTTTGTGGCATCATTCTAATGAAAATAATTAATTAACTTATGAAAATAATTAACTTCACCCTTTTAAACATTATCAAAATAATTATAATATGCTTGTAGCCTCACTGATAATAAGGTCATTTTTTATTAAAATACTGGTTTACAATTTCATTCATATAAATAATTTGTCACCGCCGCTAAAACTGTCAAAACTTGATAGGTGACAGCTGACAAGCATGTGATAGGTATCATCTTAGTTATGGTCAAAACTGTAGCAAAAACTTTTGAACTGCACGACATGTCCCGCGACACACCACAGTTCGCTCCGAACGCTTGAAAATCAGTTTACACGTACACTTCCGCGCGAGGGTCGCCCAAGGTCACCCCTTCAACGATTTCGCCTGCCCGCGGAAGTGTGGCGACTTTTTTACCCAAAATAGTGTACCTGTTCGGCCTGCAGGCGGACACGACGTTTCGGCGGGCTGCTTGGCGAACACCATAGACATCCACCGTCGTGAGGGCACAGTTGTATGGAGCTTCTATAATATTTCTATAATCTATGGTCAAAACTGACGCTTTGGCCTGCCCGCGGAAGTGGGGTGACTTTTTAGCGCAAGGGGTCGGCCGGCAGGCGGACACGGCGTTTCGGCGGGAGGGTCGCATGCCGCTTTAGCCTGGGGGCGAGGCACGCGGTCGGAAGTGTACGTGTGCCCCGGCCAAATATCTCTAGAGGTGATATCCGAATTGTTGTTGGGAACATTTTTCTGTTTACTGGCAATTTCATTTTTTACTGTCAGCTGTCTATTTTTCATCTATGTAATGCTTTATCGGAGATCGGAGCCAGGGGGGTATAACTCCGATCAAAATTTTCAACCAACACGTGACGTGTGACGCCGTTTCACAGTCCACCAAGGAGAAGACTTTGCATTTTTTATGTTGACAGTTGCGGACGCTCTGCGCAATTATATTTCAAAATGGTCGCTTTACGATTTGTTTGCATGTTGTGAGTTGTGACCAAATCTAAAATTGCTGAAAAAGTTCGGTTTATGGGCGAAATTCCTAAAAAATAAAACTAGTTATTTTTATACTAACTATGGGCCGGGGAATCCGAATCTGAAAGAATTAGGCGGCGGCAAGCAATATTAACTGAATTAGACGACTTTAAAATTTTCTATACACACACACATAAAAATAATCATTTCGGAAGTATTTTGACACACGTAGTACAAAGATCATAGAAAAACAAGGAATATACAAAAACATGTGCCGGCAGTGTTACCAGCTCTCAAAAATATTTATCCCTATATCAATAATTTCCGACACGATAATTCCTCACATAACACATTAACCTGATGAATTACGACTATCTCAACGGCCGTATTCTTAAACCAAAAGTATGAAAATTCGTAGTCTTAAAAATCCGTTACCTAACCTAACCTAACGCTAGGTTTGTGTAACATGGTTTGTGCCCTTTTATACCGCCTGCTCGCGTCACGGCAAAAAAACATCCCTGTTTTCAAGTAGTTTAGCGGCTACGCTAGGTTTGTGTAACATGGTTTGTGCCCCTTTATACCGCCTGCTCGCGTCACGGCAAAAAAACATCCCTGTTTTCAAGTAGTTTAGCGGCTACGCTAGGTTTGTGTAACATGGTTTGTGCCCCTTTGTACCGCCTGCTCGCGTCACGGCAAAAAAACATCCCTGTTTTCAAGTAGTTAAGCGGCTACGCTAGGTTTGTGTAACATGGTTTGTGCCCCTTTGTACCGCCTGCTCGCGTCACGGCAAAAAAACATCCCTGTTTTCGAGTAGTTTAGCGGCTACGCTAGGTTTGTGTAACATGGTTTGTGCCCCTTTATACCGCCTGCTCGCGTCACGGCAAAAAAACATCCCTGTTTTCGAGTAGTTTAACGGCTACGCTAGGTTTGTGTAACATGGTTTGTGCCCCTTTATACCGCCATCTCGCGTCACGGCAAAAAAACATCCCTGTTTTCAAGTAGTTTAGCAGCTACGCCGGGTTTATGTAACATGGTTTGTGATACAAAAGTGAGTAAAATTTATAATTTATAAAAAATAAGTACTTAAAATATAAATATATTTTACCTTATTAATATTACTGCTTCATGGCAACACTTAATTTTGTGTGGTAAAAACATCTATGTTATCTTGTTTTTCTATGATCTTTGTACTACGTGTGTCAAAATACTTGCGAAATGATTATTTTCATGTGTGTGTGTATAGAAAATTTTAAAGTCGTGTAATTCAGTTAATATTGCTTGCCGCCGCCTAATTCTTTCAGATTCGGATTCCCCGGCCCATAGTTAGTATAAAAATAACTAGTTTGATTTTCTAGTAATCAAAATGCTTCCAAAATGGCTATTTTCCTGTATGTGTATAAAAAATTTTAAAGTCGTCTAATTCAGTTAATATTGCTTGCCGCCGCCTAATTCTTTCAGATTCGGATTCCCCGACCCCAAATTAGTATAAAAATAACTAGTTTTATTTTTTAGGAATTTCGCCCATAAACCGAACTTTACCCAAAATTGCTTCTAAAATAGGCGCGGAGTGAAATCAGCAGACTATTAATACATCGATTACCCGATTAAGAACTCGTGCATATGTTTGTGGCGAAATGGTAGGTATATTTTGTGATTCAATTGACGACGTGAAACCCATTAATTAATTATAACCTAAAGATACAAATATTCATATGAAACTATCTTTGCTACGGTTCTTCTTGTCAAAGGTACATTCATTTGCAGTTTAAACTTTTTTCGGCATTTGCATTTGTTTTGTTTTGTTATACCTATCTTAGTTTTCATGTATCTTTTAAAATATTTTCAGCTTGAAACATCAATTCGTGACGGCTGATCATAAATATACCAAACCACCCAGGCTGGTGGAGACTAAGGATTACTAGTGCCCGCGCCAACAGAGTACTGGTTTGTTAGCATTTCAATTTATTATCTAGGTAAAGATATTTATTTTGCGAAGATAAACTTGCTTTTTGGTGAACTTTATGTAGTACCGGATGCAGTACGACGATTCTGCTAACGTTTTAACGTTTATTGAATATTTTTTTATGAAAGTCAGTTGACTTATTTTGGTGCACATTTAAAAGCATTTTTAATTTATGATGATTCTTTGTTGTAGGTATGTAGGACGGTAGCATTGTTGTGTCATATGAGGAGATGGGGGCTGACGTGTTCCACCACTCTGGCAGCGCTGTCCTTGAGAGAACACAAGAAGGAAATCTATTCCATGGACTGGACCAGGATGCGACAGGAAAAATACATTCTCAGTACGCTTGACTTTCTTATTCTGTATTTTCTATTTTTATCAGTAAAGAGAGTACGAAAACAGTATGCAATATGGTTGTGAATGATTAATCCTTAGAGTGGGTGGATGAGTTTGTATATCGTGAGAAGTATGTTTACGAGAGACGGGAAGGCTGATAGAGATATTTAATAAATGGACTGAATGCCATTGGCGCTAACAAAAAACAGTACCCACTTTTTACCCACCTTGATGACAAGAGTCCTGTACCCACTTTGATGTATGGCAGTGAGGCATGGAACTGATAGAGGAAAGTAGACTGAATGCTATAGCAATGAGATCCCTGAGGCGTATGTGTTGTTAAACCATGCATCGTCCTGTATATTTTCTGCTCTATATTAGTAATCGATGAACCGGTGGA
Source organism: Limnephilus rhombicus (assembly GCA_929108145.2). Lineage (NCBI taxonomy): Eukaryota > Metazoa > Arthropoda > Insecta > Trichoptera > Limnephilidae > Limnephilus > Limnephilus rhombicus. The sequence continues at coordinate 21,568,921 of OV815289.1, read as the reverse complement.
TGATGGAAATGGTTTGTCTACTTTGTAGCTGGAAGTAAGATTGTAGAAATATATTATGAGTTTGTGCAGAGCGCCTTTGAGGTGATTTTTTTACAAAAATGGTGTTAAACAAATCATCCATATTGCATTATTACTCTTATGATTGTGTGAGAAATGTGGAGATCCGCAAAGAATGCAAGGCTGATGTAAGCGTAATGAGTAAGATTAAGAAAGAGACCCTCAGATGGTTTGGGTATGTAAAGCGAATGAACAAAGCTTTGAATGTAAGTAGAATATATGAAGTCGGGGACGCCGGAGGAAGGCTTGACACGATCAAGTGAATCAGATACTTGCGCCGGGCCACGGCAATGTCAGAATAGTACAATAAGATGTATGAGTCGATGTGCGAATGTGAATGAGGCAAAGAGTGTGTGCCAAGACCGAGTTGTTTGGCCGTCCGTTCTATCTGCCTACCCCTGCGGGAAACGGCGTGATGGTTATTTGGTTATTCTTGTATTTCCTGTTTATAATAAAATACTAAAACATGTAATTGAGTTTTCATTTCTCTATACCAGAGAAGTGCCAAATTCGATATTGTCGTAGGAACGCTAATCTTATTTGAAATTGTGCTTCCCGTTTTGAAGGGATTCAAATTTCAAGTAATTTTAGGTTATTTTACGATAGTTGGTTTCTTAAAGCAATGGGTTTCCATCTGACAAAAGCTCTGTCTAGAGAAAATGAGCTGTAAAGAAAAGTAAGTTCATTTTCTCAAGCAGCAATCCGTCAGATGCAGCTCTTGTTGCTCTGGGAAAGTTTTTGACATTTCACTTTATTTTTTAAATATTTTAGGCTAATGAATTAGGTAGGTACCGAGAGAATAATAAAGAGAAGAATTATATTGTCTATGGTTGAGCCTTTTTTAAAATTCTTGTCGACGGTATGTGTGACGTCATATCACATGAGGACCAAATATATATATATAAATAGCATGTATATATAGTAAATAGCGTCGACACTTCGTCAGTACAAAAAGCATCAAGTTATCAATCTAATGATTGGTTTATTTATGATCGGAGCCGAGCTGTCAATTCATAAATGAACTAATACCTAGATCGATATCTTCCGGCTTTTTGTTCCCAACTGGTTTCAACACATAAATATACCATTTCAACACTATTTTAACTCTCAAAATGAAAATTTTATTACTCTGACGTCACATACCATCGACAAGAATATAGAAAAGTAAAAAAAAAAAGATACTTCCATAAACAATATAAATCCCTACCCAATTTATCAGCCTAAAAATTATTTTAAAAATAAAATGAAAAACTCATAATTGCATGTACCATTTTATTAAAATAAAATACAAATACAAAAAAAACGGAAATACAATCATGCGCAACCTCATTTAGAAAGAACTGATTACAATATCTTAGTAATTCACCTGGAATGGGAAGGTTTTTAACCTTTAATATAAAAATATGAACAATAATAAAAAAGGAATTTAGGATAGATTTTTTTTTATTAGCCCACACGGGAGGCCTTGAGGAAAAAATCTCTCAGGGCCTGTCATCTTTAGGGATGCAGTGTGGAGTCTTTTTAGGGGAAGGAAAAGGAGGAAGTTTTGAGAAGGAAAAATGTACAGAGCGGTAGTTAGGAATCTGGGAGTCAATATGTTCAAGAGTGATGGATGTATGAGTCTATCTGTGAAGGGGATGGGTCGACAGAGTATGGCTGTAGAGGTCTGAAGATAATGTAATAACAGAGTGTGCAATTCACACACGGTACAAGTGAAACCTTCAGAAAACTAGAGTAGACAAGAGTGGGGAGGCTACGAAGCACCGCACAAATAATAATAACATAATATTTGTATAGCGCAGTATTGTGTTATTTCACTTCAAGTGCGCTTAAATATAATCAACTTAAAAGTAATTCTATAGTGTTCCTTACGAGTCCTTAAAAAATATTGATAAAATAATAAGAAACAAAGAATATACAGTATACACAAATCAATGCCAGGAGAACAAAATTAACAATAACCGTTCTGTTTTGGCACAGGTGGGTGGCACACATAACGATAAACTATCTCAATCAACAGGAGCCATGAAAAGTGAGCTCATAATCAAAGCGGCCAATGCGGTAAGTTTTCATTCTATCTCATTCTCTCACAGGCTAAATCTTATAGTATTATGTGTTCGTCTCTTTTCAGTGTCGCTATTTTTCATTTTATTGAGTTTCAAATCACAACGGTGCTAAATAAGTTTTCACTTCAAAAACAGGAAATACAAGAATATAGAACTAAAATATGATTGTGCTTTCCTACAATAGAATTGAATTATCTATCTATCCGCTATCCGTTATTTTTACCATCCTCTTGAATTGCTCAGTTGGTATGAATCTGTAAGCCTGCACCAAATTGTCCCATGAAGCTAACTTTTTGAAACCGTTCTCATAAAATGTCAAATCCTTATCTAAAAGGTTGTTACGAACACACTTCAAAAGGTGGGGTGCGTCAAAGAAGGGAAAAATCATGTTTCCATTTACCATAAAGTATCCACCCCTATATTCTGTTTTATCCCTTAGGCAACTTGTTCGAGTGTCTTCAAGCAAGGCTTTCACCACCCTACTGTTAACGATGCCTTGGTCACACACAGTTGCAACGGGCTTGAAACCACAATCGAACCATTTGCCTAAAACAGTTAGAAGAATTTCTTTCAAGTTAAAATAATTAGTTCCACTTTCTGAAAACGAAAAAAAAACTGGCTGCTTATAAGGAACGGTAAGGCCTTTAATCATTAAAACTAGAGCATGATCAGCAAATTTTTTCTTCTTGCATCACCTTTATCCTCTAACCCTTCAATGATTCCACTATGTACGTTGAAATTTATGTGTGGAAAAATACTCATCTCATCAAACATTAAAATGCAGAATTTGTTTATGTCATCCATAGAATCTGCTTTCTTTTTCAAAAAGTTGAATAAATGTTGGTTAATTCCCGGTTTAAGAGATATTAAGGACAATTCTTTTTTTAAAGTTAGAGGTGATGGTAAAGCAAACATTTTTGAGAGTAATCGATAACATTTTGGCCCTTCCTTATAGACAGCAAGTGCCAAAGACTTATCCGCGCGTGTGTATCTTCGACCTTTTTTTAAACGCGGGCTAATTTTTGCTTGCGAGAGAACGAATTTACGGAGCACCGGATTTAGAATTGAAAGAGCATCTTCCAAGCAGGTACCCTTCCTAAAGCGCGTTTCAATAGCGAGGCGTTTCTTGAGTGTACTATTTTTCTTTTGTGCGTATCTAAGTTGTCGCCTTATCACCATCATCTCCAACCGCATTTTCTTCTTTCTTGGAGATAGCGTTGCGATTGGCCCAGTAAAAGAAGAGATTGAGCGACTCTGAATATCTAGAAAACACAATATTTCAGGCCAATGATTACATGATTCAAAACCAAAGGTACCGAACAACGCTGATCAAATAAAAAGCTATAAATATGCTTACTTCGAGAACCTTTATTTTTACATGAAGCTGAATTGCTGCTGGGTCCAGGGGGGAACATGTTTAGTTCTGAAATAAATATATTCATAACATAAACCAAAGTTCGCAAACAAAACATAGAATATTATTTCCTTTAATGAAATATAAATACAGATGTATACCTCCATAATCTTCCACTATTTTTTTGGCAGCAAGAGGCATGGTGCTCGGTTCAGGGGGGAACACGTTTGGTTCTGAAATAAATATATTCATCACATTAACCAAAGTTCGCAAACAAAACATAGAATATTATTTCCTTAAATGAAATATAAATACAGATGTATACCTCCATAATCTTCCACTACTTTTTTGACAGCAAGAGGCATGGTGCTCGGTTCAGGGGGGAACACGTTTGGTTCTGAAATAAATATATTCATTACATTAACCAAAGTTCGCAAACAAAACATAGAATATTATTTCCTAAAGAAATATAAATACAGATGTATACCTCCATAATCTTCCACTACTTTTTTGGCAGCAAGAGGCATGGTGCTCGGTTCAGGGGGGAACACGTTTGGTTCTGAAATAAATATATTCATCACATTAACCAAAGTTCGCAAACAAAACAAAGAATATTATTTCCTTAAATGAAATATAAATACAGATGTATACCTCCATAATCTTCCACTACTTTTTTGACAGCAAGAGGCATGGTGCTCGGTTCAGGGGGGAACACGTTTGGTTCTGAAATAAATATATTCATCACATTAACCAAAGTTCGCAAACAAAACATAGAATATTATTTCCTAATGAAATATAAATAAAGATGTATACCTCCATAATCTTCCAATACTTTTTTGGCAGCAAAAGACTCGGTGCTCGGCCCAGGGGGGAACACGTTTGGTTCTGAAATAAATAAATTCATTATATTACCCAGCCTCATCCAATGAACTATATCCTACCAGTGCAGAGTATAAAAGAGAAAATAAAGGAAGAACGATCGCGCGTCTCGGATACGCCTGTCATTTTAAATATCTTAATAATAATGGAATTACTGTGTTTGAAGAAATAATAAATGTATTGAATATCTTTATAATAATAAAGACTCGGTGAATCAACATCTATCTCTCCACCTTTTATACCTTTTAAACTGTAGTTGTGGTCTTGGACAGCACGATTCGTGCTGGACAACACTCTAGGTAGAACATATAGTCTCCTACGTACGTTTACCTTTTCTTTGGGTAAACCCCCATGTTTTCCGATTCCAGGAAGATTAAGGGTCGGCAAAGCGTCTTTTTTTAACGTGCCATTGGAATTTTTGCATTTCTTAGCGAAATGGGAACCACATACATACATACCCACAACTTCTCAAAATCGGGTAAGCAATGAAGTCTGATCTGCCGATTCTCCACGCCCATTCCCGATAACGACTCTCATTAGTTTTGCAGCTTGGTACTCTGTGTCGAACTGAAACACTATCCTCACAGCCTTCAACACTGCAACGAAATTTAGGAAGCATTTTTTCAAAATATTTACTTCGATGTTGTTCGGGACAATGTGCTATTTTGACATATAATACCATAGAATCCTACTAGAAATACTACTCAGTTCTAAACAGTTTTTCTATGGAAATTTGGACCAATAAAATGATATGGTCATTAATCATACGTCACACACCACGTGATCGACACGAAAAAGTTCGGAGTTATACCAAAACCTCCTAGACTCCACAAGGCCAGGACACTGGATCAAGATGGCCGCCGCTGAAGGCTGATGACTATGGATTAAAAAATCTAATAAGGTGCCAATTATGGCAAAATAGTGATCTGAAGAGAGAAAATATTATACTAAATACACCCTCACCCTCTTGTATTTCATTATACATTGCTCTCCAGTTTGTACGTTGGTGTGAACACTGGTTGTAATGATGTTCTCCTTTCTAAAATGCAGCTCGCATACCTGAAAAGTTATTACTTTAGTGTTAATTTATGTTTTCTCAAGTAATCATAACTGTCAATCTCTTTCATAATGTACACAATGCACGACAATAATAGATTTCAATTATACATATAGTATAGTAGTTTCCTAGAAAATAGTATTATTTAGCTGTTCAATAAATATCTAGGCACTCCATTGACACGTTGCATTTTTTCATTGTGTTGTCTTTCATTACAGCAAAAATCTGTCAAAACCGATAGAATATATTTTAAATTAGACAACAACGTTAATATAAACACATTTTCAAATCAAAATAATATTAATAAATATGTGTAAACGTTACATCACAATGGCAGTTGCACGTTTTTATATACATTGAGGTTAGGTACAAACATAACAATCAATATGCATTCAATTGTACTTTTTAATATAATGGAGGTACATTTTCACAATGCACGACAATAATAGATTTCAATTGTACAGTACCCCCTTAAAAATAATATTATTTAGCCGTTTAATATTAAATATCTAGGCACTTTGAAACGTTACATTTTTTCATGGTTTTGTCGTCTTTCATTGCATCAAGAAGCTGTCAAAAACGATACAATATATTAAATTAGACAACAACGTTATGAGCTAACAACATTAAATTAGACAATAAACACATTTTAAAATCAAAATAATATGAATAAACATGTGTAAACACCACATTACAATCGATTTTTACATACACATTTACATTGAGGTTATGTTCAAAGTTGAATCCTGTATTTGCAATAAAAAATAAGCACTTTTCACTTACCGTTGAATATTTTGTTGGAATGAAATCCCGACGAATAGACTTAACCCATTTATTTCGTAATATAACATCATTTGGGAACTTAAATGTATGACGTCTTGGTTCGTTATCGTAATTCCCTTTACAACGAGGAACAACGCACTTATTAACCACTTTTAAACTTAAAACACTTCTGTAGAGAATAAATAAGTAACGTCGCTCAAACTATTGTAAGTATTGTGCATGTAATGCTTCTAATTTATAGTTTTTTGCCTAAATCAAAACACGCGTACTGCACCGCCGCAATAATATCCATAGAAGTGATGTTTGTAATGTATGAATCTGACGTTTGCAGCCGCCTAGTTTCAGCCTCCTAGAAGGTTTTTTACCGCTAGAGGCGTAAACTGGGTCTTGGCCTTCTAATGCCGTGGGTGACGGTTAAACCCCCCTGTGTCAATTCTTGTTGACATTTGTCAGGTTATGTGCATTGTTTACTTAAAAAGCCGCGGAAGTTCATTATTAAATACATTACTTTTGTTTTGTAAACATCAGATGACTTGTGACAGACATTTATCATAAGTAATTGTTTATTGTAATTTTAAATATTTACTGCATTCTAAGGTGATTTTAAATAAATTATAAATGGCTTTGTCGTTATTGAAAATCAATGACCATTTATCGAGTTCATACGTACAGGGTGTTTGGTAATTGACGTGTTACAAATAAATAATTATTTATAACAGTTTGGTTAGTCCTATTATTACCTTTAATTTCATATAATTATTTGAGAATAATAATTTAATTATAAATTAAATTAAAATTTTTATTTACATGGGTAGACATTTATCATAAATAACCGACGATCTTTTGCGTTCTGTGCACAAGGATGACAGAAGGTCGTCGTCAGTTACACAATATGGACGCATATATTTTAATGTCAAATTTTGGCGAGGATTTTAGACCTCATAAGTATATTTTGATTAAAATCCTAGTTTATTTATAGGTATTTATAAGTAGTCGTTTATACATAGTTAGCTTTATTTATTTATAGATATACTTATCTTTATAATTAATACTATGCATATATTAGTATTAGAATAATACTACCTTCATACAATTAGATATATTAAAAACTATTAAGTTTTTTTTAAATGTTTTTTTTTATGCGGTGGCATGAGGGAATACCAAACCTTCATACTGCTTCATTTAATTACATTTGTTTCTTTTGTGATTGTTCTGGTCTCATGCTTTGGAGTTTGGTACCTCCAAATCTTGTGCTCAGTACAGACACTTAATTCTAGTTCATTGACGATAAACCGTTTATTTACCCTCGGTAAACTGGAATGTGATCCTTGTGGTCACTGGCGCCCAAATTTTGTTAGTTAAGTCTTTCTTTCCTCCGTTAATATGCTTTTCTGTTAATGCTTGTATTATATGGTCTCCTTTTTATGCTGTCCATATTCGTCATATTGAATCCGTTCAACATCGGTTCCTAAAGGGAATTGCTTGGAGGCTAGGATTAGAGCGAGGCAATTACTCGTATGCTGAAATTGAACAAACTCTAAACCTTTCTCCTTTAGAAGACCGTCGGATAAAATCTGATCTCATTTGTTTCTTCAAAATTATTAACTGTTTAATCGACTCGCCTACATTACTGCAACTCATCACATTTAATATACCTTCTCGTAGACTCAGAAATAAAGACCTGCTTTTCCTCAATCAGCACTCGACTAACTATGGTTATAACTCACCACTGTCCAGAATGTGTAGACTGGTCAACTCACGTCAAGACCTTGATTTTTTTGGTATTAGCTTAAATGATTTCTGTCGCTCTTTAAACAAATGAAGATATGTAATATTCACCCTAATTTTTGCAAGGTCTTGACGTGACTTGACACATATTTTTCTTCTATTTTCACTGTTTGTCTTTGCTTTCATGTACCATCCGAATCCTTACATTGTTCATTTCTATACTTCGTGATACTTTGTTTTAAATTGGACGTAAGTCCGTAAATAAATAAATAAATAATAACATGCACTAGTTTCGAGTTTTTTTTTGTATTATTAAACGTATGATTATTTTGGTAATAATATACTTATTCACATAAGTACACACACACTGATTTCATACCTTGTTCCATCTGTTTAACGGATTTAGTTGTAATGCTATTATTTTTAAGTTTATGCCCTTCTTTCTTCAGTCCACTGGAGGCTCTTTTATTGCCCATACCCCATAGAACCTCCAGGGAACTTGAGAAGAAACATCTTGGAATTTTGTGTTTCGGAGACTTGAGCTACTTTCTGATGCACAAAAGTTCTGTTAGTTCTACTATTGATAGTTAAGTATTCATAAGTTTAAGTATTGTATAGCTTTCCTAAAAGTTCTTTATATAAATCTTAGTTCATAAGAAAGTTGTTTCTGTCTCTAACAAGGAAAGTACTGCTTTGGCATGCTTAACTAATAATTAATTCCTTTGGAATTATCGCTTTGCCTCTAATACAGGAAAGTGTGTTCTGTATAGTTTTAACTCTAAATAATATAAACATTAGTGTCTTACTGTTAGTATCATTATTAAACTTTAAATTAAGTATTATGTTATGTTCGCACATATGACAAAACAGTTAAAGAAGCGTCGCCTCTCCCACAGGTTGACAATCAAGTGTTTCTGTCGATGGATTCGCAAATTATCGTAATGGCGCGACCATCGCCTAGCAATACCGGAGAAAAGAAGCTATAAAAGGGCTAACGCACTTAAATTCGCTCTCTTTTCTCCCGCCCAGCTCATACTAGAAACATTGTGTAGTCCTCGCCCGAGGCGGCAGCCTCGTGGGCGTTTGGGTACTTGAGGCAATGGCGTTGCATTGGCCGTAGATTCGGTATATTAAGTGACTGTGATCCTGGAGCCCTGATCCTGGAAGTGGAGCAGCATGTCCATCTTCGCCCTGGTTGAATGCTGGCCCGCGATGTCCAGCGACTGATTCCTGTCTCCGGCTAAGGACTCTGCCAGTCAGGCATGAGCTTAGCCGGCACCTTCCACCGCACAATCCCTCGAGATGACCAAGGTAGTCTCCTAATTATAACTGTAGATATTCGAGCCATTAACTTCCAGTTTAGTATCATTTCAAGTACCTATCTTCCGTTCTAAAAGCTATCATTTAGGTCTTAAATCGTAATGTCCTATTGTACAACTTGAACCCCTTTATTGTAATAAATATGCTATGTAAAACCGACTTTCAATTACATTCATTCATCTTGTCAAGAGTGCACGAACTTAACCCTGAGATGAGTCCATGTGAGAGGTACGTAGTGAGGCGTTCGAGCCGCTCACCGTATAGACTGTATCACAATCCTTGTATATTACAATTACTAGTGTCATTCATTAAAATTTTGAATTGATCACCCCTCGAATAGTGTCAACTCACTGAAAGCCATAGTTGATCACACATTTTGTTTTGTTTGTACAAGAAATGCTGACTTTTGTGCACACGTGGAGTGTTTTTTTAAGGGATGCCAGCTTGGGTATTACCGTGGTCTCATTTTTTTTTTACAAACAATGTCACTCTTTTGAGTTTTTGATGCAGGTTGTTTAATGGATTTTTGGATAGCCTAAGCTGCGAGCTTAACTTTCTGTTTTGCTGTTAAGTACCAATTGACTTTTGTCATGATCTAATTGTTAGGTATTATGTTATGTAAATCCTAATCTGACCACCTTGATTGGCAGGTATTTATTGTTTTATAAAACCTGACCTGATTTGATTTTTGAAAATTGGATAATTTAAATATTATTCTAGTTTGACGACCTTTTTACAAATAGGTATTTCTTCGGAATTGTAAATCCTGGTTCAATAATGACAGTTAGATGATCCAATGTAAGATCCCAACTCTGTCCACGTCTAATAGACAGTTTGTATACTGATTCTATATTACTTATAACACAGAAAAGTATTTTCTTGTGTCCTAGTTTTGCCAACATTGAACTCCATTGTTCTGAGTTGAAAAATGTATATCTATAAAGATATTTTAATAATTTAGGCTTCTTTAATTTTTAGTATTTGTTTAATTTTAAGTTTTATCTTAAGAATGTTAAACCGGATGGACTTAGTTAGATAGGTTGCTTTTTTTTGCTATTCAAATATAGCGTAAACTCAGTGCGAGTGAGGGCTGTTTAACCCTAAAAAGTGAAGCCAAATTGGCCTTTATTTCCTGTATAAGGAAAAGTGATCAAATTTTTTTTTGTTTTTTCTACAATTTATTTGGTTGTGTTTTTTCTTAAAATAAGAAATGTTGAGTATTTTATAAGTATAAATCTTGTTAAATTGACACGAAAACAACAGGTCTCCTTTTTTAAGTAAATTCAAAACTTTGTTTAATTTAGTAGATGATGGTTGACTCCTTGTTTTCGTGCCTTTCTTTTCTTGTTTGTTCTTTATTATTAAGAAATTTATTTTTAAGAGATTTACCTTTAAGAAATTTAGTTCTAGGTTGTTATTTTAATTACTAATTAATGTTTTGTTATCATTTTTCTAGATACCTGATGGACTCATAGTTAAGTTAGTTTGTGGACTTAGTTTTTCATGTTTGAGGGCAAACATTTTCGTGGGAAGGGGGGAATTGTCACATAAATATTATGTGACTAGTGCAGTTCTTGCCTATTTGGTTATTTTGTCTATGGTGTTTTTTTTTGAGACTGGTAATTTTTTGGGAAAGAGAGATTCTTTTTTTGTTTATGGTCACTTCCTCCCGGGCAGCGATGGGCTAGCTGTTCGTGAATTTGTCACTCACTTTGAAAGTGTTTCAATTTCATTAAATCATGTGGATTTAAGTTGATCAAGGCGCGGGGTGTTTTTTACGTAACACGAGAAGTTCGTGTACGGTATTATTTTTAGTGGATATGTAAATCCCACTTTTTCCGGTGTTGGCAGTTGGCCATTTTGTGGAAATGTTTTCTGGAAATGAACTTGTAAAGGGATTGGTCCTTGTAGTGGCAGAATAATATGCCTTTATGACCCCGCGTCGTGAAGTCACGGATTGTTGACAGTTCTACCGAAATACGCAAGTCTTGGTGACCAGTTGGGGCCACGTGCTTTTTTTCATGGAGCTTTTTAAGATAGCCCTAAGCTAAATACACTCCTTGGAGGCGTAGCAGCCTTCTTCCTAAATAGAAGGATGACCTAGGATCTCTGGATTGCGCGACGTCCCCGGTTAAGGAGGCTGGAAGTGTCTTCTCGTCTTCTCTCTACAAAGCAAGTTCGCGGTCGTCATCCGTCGTAAAATTCGTTTAGTTAGATTAGCGTGTTCAGGAGTCCATCTGGTATGTTATTGTTTTGTATTATTAAATTTGCACTCTCATGATTGTTTTTTTTATTGCATACAATATAGTTTTATAAAATTCATCTTCTTTTATTTTCTGATTTCTCACCTACTTGACAGAAAAATACCTTTCCCATAATCCTGAGCTCTGGTCTCTGCTCTGCCGTATAAAATTACACACTATTATATTGTACCAGAACATGATGCCGTTTCAGTGGCGTCCAACGTTTCATTACATATTTAACTCATTTTGGATTCATTGTCCTTTACAGCATTTTAAATTTCCACTATCGATTACTAATATATAAAATTCTCGTGTCACGGTGTTTGTTATCACACTCCTCCGAAACGGCTGGACCAAATTTGATGAAATTTTGTGTGCTTATCTGGTAGGTCTGAGAATCGACCAACATCTATTTTTCATACCCCTAAAAGTAAAAGATGTTCCACTCCGAATTTTTTTTTTTTTTTTTTTTTGACAAATTTTTTATTTTTTTTATGGTGAGGCATTAAAAAATACATGCAACCCTAAATTTTCACCCTTCTACCATTAACCCCTATTTTTTAAAAGTGATATTAGTAATTCAAACCGGTGTCACTTCTGACCCGATGAGAACGAAGCCGGCCTCTTTTCTCTAATTTAAAATTTTTTTCTAATCAATTACTGTTTGATATTGTTACTACAAACATGATTCACGGTCCATGCGGTAATTTGAATCGTTCATCGCCTTGCATGGTAGACGGAAATTGTACAAAGGGTTTTATTAAAGATTTCACCAACGATACGGTCACACATGTTGAAGGATATGCAATATATCGTCGAAGAAATACCGATAATAGGGTATTTTCACAAACTAGGGATACTGTTAAAAATATATGGAAGATTTAAAGTTTATTTTTCTGATTACGATTATCATACTCAAAATGATCAATTTTAATATTTTCATTCATAATTATTGATTTGAAAAGCAGCCAAATATTGTTCATTTTGAAACGGCCCATGATTGGTTCATAGAATCGTGACGTCACGCCCGTCAACCATTACCAGCTGATTCGCTCATTGACATATTATTGTTAGGAGTCAAAACATTGTGTCTTGTTATCGCCTGTTTTGTTTCATTTTTTAAGACGTTTGTGTTATTTCATAATAGTTTAATATAATATAGTGTTGTTATAATGACTGACAGCGGTTTTTTACGGGCGCAGTCCGACAATTTGCCCAAAGTAGATGCTATAATGATGGCATCTTTTATTGCTGGTAACAGTGATTTTCTAAGTGCTGAATTTAGAGGTTTTAAGGCAACCAGGTAAGAAAAACATATTGTATAACTCTAATCCTATACGTATATTTCAACATTTTGTAAACATGCGCACATAATAGTGTTTATTTTGGCCCTTTATTGAAATTGAAACAAGTGACAGTTCGGTCACCTAACCTCCATGTCGAAAGATACTTTGTAAAACTTTGGCCATTCTCAAAGTAAATTTCCTTATTATTGTGTAGATGCCCTCCTTACAACTATACACAAAAGGTGGGTAAATATCGGTTCGGACTGGCCACGCTTATTACGAATAATTTTTAGAAAAAAACTTTAGATTCGCCTTAATTACTATAAAAGGAAACTTTTTGGCTTTGGGGCGGCGGAAAATAATGCATTTTAATTTTCAATTGCATAAAACCAAAATTCGCTTCGCGACCGACACAGCGAAAATCCGCGGCCGTACCTGTCACTGTGATGCTGGTATCCTTGATAAATTAACAAGAGCTAATACGACTGTAGCCGACTTCGTGAGATAAGGCGCGTAATTATGAAATTTGTCTAGCGGGCTTGTTTGTGTAACATGGTTTGTGATACAAAAGAAAGTGCCCCTTTATAACGCCTACTCGCGTCAAGGCAAGAAAAACATCCCAGTTTTCAAGTGGCTTAGCGGCTACGCTAGGTTTGTGTAACATGGTTTGTGATTCGCGGTATTTCATGTAGGTATCCCGCGAAGTCGGCTAGTCGTATTAGCTCTTGTTAATTTATAAAGGATACCAACATCACAGTGACAGGTACGGCCGCGGATTTTCGCTGTGTCGGATCGCGAAGAGAATTTTGGTTTTATGCAATTGAAAATTAAAATGCATTATTTTCCGCCGCCCCAAAGCCAAAAAGTTTCCTTTTATAGTAATTAAGGCGAATCTAAAGTTTTTTTCTAAAAATTATTCGTAATAAGCGTGGCCAGTCCGAACCGATAATTACCAAAAGGTGTAATATCGTTTCTACTATGAATATAATTAGTTAATATCTTTATGCTGTTATTGTAATGTTAAATGTCAAATCTGCAAAAAAACATTACCCCCTGCCTGCTAATAAAGCTATGTTTTGGTAGATTAATGTTTTGATGTGTAGGTATTAATGTTTTTGTGTGTATTACAGATCAGCACGGGAGAATTATGGAGACAGTGCTGTGGGATACGTCCAAGTAAAACGAATTGACGATGTTTGCACTGTGAAAGCTCGAGTCACTCCGGAGCACAAAATCAGAACAAAGGCTTACGCAGTCACACTGATTTGCAATGAAGCACTAGAGGTTATAGATTCGTGCAAGTGTGAAGATTGCCCTGCATCCCAAGGTTAGTTCCTAATTTGTGTATTCTTCTCACCTTCAATTGAAAGCAATCTTTCCAACATGCCCTCCAGTGATATGCTTGGTGCAACTCTGTAATTAGCTCTGACAGGGGGCTCCATCGAAGCCAGAGTCAAGTTAGCCTCTCAGAAGCTGGGCAGCTGGGTGTACTGTGCAGGACCCGTAGATACTGCAGATAGCACACAACTGCCGACCTTGTATTGCAATATTTAGAGCACATGTGTTAGGTAGACCTGCTTGTTCTACTCGTCTTTCAATGGAAGATGCCCCGATGAACCTAGCATCATTGATCCCTTCGGCACTAGTGCACTGTTGGAAAACACGCGCTCAACAATTTTACACTATTGACATTTGTCAGATGAGAAAGGGTCGCTTCTATAAGCGACCGTTAAGTTCAACTGCTCGGCTGTGGAATACATACATACATATATTGGTATGTACATACCGGAACAAAAATATCTCAGATTGTGTATCTTTTCATTGTTCCAGGTGGCTGTAAGCATGCACTTGCTTTCTTATCATGGCTCCACAGACGCAGTGAAGAACCTCCAAAAACTTCAACTCAATGTTATTGGAAACGCTCCAAGATGGCAGGAATCGGTACTAGTCTGAAGTTTATTAAAGCCACAGACATGGGGACCCTGGGACGTGTGGATTTGCCAGAGGATGATGGGAGTTTCATAAGAGAGCTGCTAGATGCTAGTACATCTGTAAATACACAGTTGACAAAGTATTATAGACCCCCAACACCTCTTGAAAATATATCAATCCACAACATGGAATGTGATTTTTTTGAAAATAATATGGGCTCGACGCCCAGTGAATTTATTGAATTCTGTAAGAAATCAATGACCATTGAGGCATGTCAGAAGGCAGCCTATGATACAGTCGGCCAGTCTGATAGTCCACTATGGCATAACCTACGTTATGGTAGAGTGACAGCCTCAAAGTTTCATGAAGCAGCTCACTGCTGCACACTGGACGGGTCACTGGTGGAAAGCATCCTCGGTGCTAAAGTATTTGAAACTAAAGCCATTCAGCGTGGAAGAATTCTGGAAGCGCAAGTTTTGAAAGTGGTTGAGGCTACTAACAAAATTAAACTTAAAAAGTGTGGTCTCATTTTGAGTAATGAGTAATGAGTATCCAATTTTTGGTGCCTCTCCAGATGCTTTGGGAGATGATTTCATCGTTGAAGTGAAATGCCCAGCGAAGGAGTCTACGATGAAAAATTATTTGACAGATTCCAAGGAACCTACACCCAAAGTCATGGCACAGATGCAACTACAAATGTATTTTGCTCAGAAGCCGACTGCACTTTATTGTGTTGCCAACCATGATTTTGAATCATCTAAAAAAGTAATGCAGTTACATGTGAAATACGATGAAGATTTGTGTAAAGACCTCATTATGAAATGTACTATGTTTTGGTCTAATGCCATATTTAAAAAACTGAAATACAAATGGGTAATGTATGACATGTATAAAATGTTTTAATTACCTTCCTTGATTCCTCCATTCCTTATGAGTTCTTACTTATAACTATTCAATTGAATATAGAGTAACATTTTTTAATTTATAGAATGCAGATATAATCTACTTTTTATATAGGTGAGTAAAAGAAAAACTATATTCCAGTAGAGAACATTGCTTTTAATAAATACAGTGATATCGGTTATATTATTTATTACAAATAGAATTTTGATACACAATAATTTCAAAGTAGTTATTTACTATAAAATAGAATGTATGTACATATGTGTTCAAACATCACAACCATTTATTTTTATGATAACTGTTTTGTGGACAGATTTAAAAAAAAAACTTATTATATACTCTGCAGAAAAAAATAAGACTTAACTTCCCTATAATTTTGACTTTTTGAAAATTCAAATAATTAACCCAATGACCAATCACTGAACTGGTCCGAATATAAAGACACAAATATTTTTATAATGTATGTACCTTCTACACTTTAATAAGAACACTTTGTAGATTGATCAAAGCGCAAACGATCCTTATGATTTGATCCATGAAGGGGATATGGTTGTGGTGTGTAGATGCATGCATTTTGCACATGTTAAATTCCCGTATCCTGCTAATAACACGTTCTACGTGGATTCTTAATGCTGCTATCCTCTTTGCTTGTTTTACTTCTTCCGCTGTACAGAGCACATTTGTAAATACACTAGGGGGACGTATTAGCTCACACTGTCGAATTTGAAGAAGATTGCTTATATTCTTGAATCCCCTGTCGGCCATTACGAACGTGCCTGGCCGAAGAGCATCCAGGTATCCACAGTCCTCCACAATGGTAGCGTCTGAAGCGCGTCCACCATAGCCACAAGAAATGTAATTCACCAATCCGTCTGGAGTACACGATACAAGGTATTTCAGTGTGTTACAGCTCTTGTATTCGGACCAGGTCAGTGATTGGTGTATTGGATTATTGGGTTTGTTTATTTGAATTTCCAAACAGTCAATAATAGATTGTACCTTAGCATATCTTGATCTAAAACTTATAGGTAAGTTAAGTCTTATTTTGTCTGCAGATGGCCATACAATAAGGCTTTTTAAAAATCTGTCCATTAACAAGACAGTCCTCATAAAAATCCGGCTAACAGATGGAACAGAAATTCCAAACTGCAGCGATAGTATGGCAAATGAATCATCCAAGCGGATTTTCTTTAGAGTTATTAGGACATTTGTTACCGGAGTGGGTATTTTATTTGCCAAAATAGAAATTATTTGGAACATTTGTTTTGGGATACCTAGGCATAGCCTAGGACTCCTTTCAAGGGCCATCAGGCTTGACTTGCGCATTTGAGCTTTAAAACTTTCACTCTCAAAGTTGTCACCTGCAAAGTCCGGTGAGTTTAAACGATACATAAAATCCTCTGGTATGGAATCTGAATCCGATGAAAATTCCTGAGGTTCCAAACTTGTCGTGCCAGCTTGTGTATCCCGAGGTTTCACACGTGTCGCATCAGCTTGAGTATGTTGTGTACTTGCCGCCATTAAACTGATATCCCACTTCATTGGTGAGCAAGCTGTGTTAGTTTGTCGCCTTGATGTGGCTGTTGCTTTACTACGAACTTGACGCTTTAGGCTAACTTGAACAGCCTTGTCCTGTATTCCAAGTGAGCAAGTTTGGGTAGCAACATGAAGAGGTTCAGTCACAGCTTGCTCTTCTGGCAGTGCCGAGGTGGAAGATTGTGATTGTGGCTCTGGTTTTGGCTCTGCTTGATTATACTGTACTAAAGTGTTTTTGATGATTTCGAGGCGCGAACGCTTCAATCCTGTCTGTCGAGGAGTGGCTATTTTTTTTTTCTGGCATTCGAATTTGTGAGGAATTACACTCGGCTAAAGTTCGGTGTTTGGGTAAAATTCCTAAAAAATAAAACTAGTTATTTTTATACTAATTTGGGGTCTGGGAATCCGAATCTGAAAGAATTAGGCGGCGGCAAGCAATATTAACTGAATTAAACGACTTTAAAAAAATTTATACACATACAGGAAAATAGCCATTTTGGAAGCATTTTGATTCCTAGAAAATCAAACTAGTTATTTTTATACTAACTATGGGCCGGGGAATCCGAATCTGAAAGAATTAGGCGGCGGCAAGCAATATTAACTTAATTACACGACTTAAAAATTTTCTATACACACACACATGAAAATAATCATTCCGGAAGTATTTTGACACATGTAGTACAAAGATCATAGAAAAACACGATAACATAGATGTTTTTACCACACAAAATTAAGTGTTGCCATTAAGCAGTAATATTTATAACGTAAAATAACATGTTTATATTTTAAGTACTTATTTTTTATAATTGATTCTCAAATATTTTAGGAAGGTACACCAACTAGTATTGTGGAGTTTTTATGCCTTGACGCGAGTAGGCGTTATAAAGGGGCACGTTCTTTTGTATCACAAACCATGTTACATAAACCCGGCGTAGCTGCTAAACTACTTGAAAACAGGGATGTTTTTTTGCCGTGACGCGAGCAGGCGGTATAAAGGGGCACAAACCATGTTACACAAACCTAGCGTAGCCGCTAAACTACTCGAAAACAGGGATGTTTTTTTGCCGTGACGCGAGCAGGCGGTATAAAGGGGCACAAACCATGTTACACAAACCTAGCGTAGCCGCTAAACTACTCGAAAACAGGGATGTTTTTTTGCCGTGACGCGAGCAGGCGGTATAAAGGGGCACAAACCATGTTACACAAACCTAGCGTAGCCGCTAAACTACTCGAAAACAGGGATGTTTTTTTGCCGTGACGCGAGCAGGCGGTATAAAGGGGCACAAACCATGTTACACAAACCTAGCGTAGCCGCTAAACTACTTGAAAACAGGGATGTTTTTTTGCCGTGACGCGAGCAGGCGGTATAAAGGGGCACAAACCATGTTACACAAACCTAGCGTTAGGTTAGGATAGGTTAGGGACGCGAGCAGGCGGTATAAAGGGGCTCAAACCATGTTACACAAACCTAGCGTAGCCGCTAAACTACTTGAAAACAGGGATGTTTTTTTGCCGTGACGCGAGCAGGCGGTATTAAGGGGCACAAACCATGTTACACAAACCTAGCGTTAGGTTAGGATAGGTTAGGGACGCGAGCAGGCGGTATAAAGGGGCACAAACCATGTTACACAAACCTAGCGTAGCCGCTAAACTACTTGAAAACAGGGATGTTTTTTTGCCGTGACGCGAGCAGGCGGTATAAAGGGGCACAAACCATGTTACACAAACCTAGCGTTAGGTTAGGTTAGGGACGCGAGCAGGCGGTATAAAGGGGCACAAACCATGTTACACAAACCTAACGTTAGGTTAGGTTAGGTTACGCATTTTTAAGACTACGAATTTTCATACTTTTGATTTAAGAATACGCCGTTGAGATAATTCATCAGGTTAATAGCGCCGTTTACACGCACACTTCGGAGCGACCGAGTCCCGCGCCACTTCAGGCCGCCGCGCAGAAAAGTAAAGACCGATAGGTTTACAGCGCAGTTCACTGTGAGACTTTTCTGCGCGGCGGCCTGAAGTGGCGCGGGACTCGGTCGCTCCGAAGTGTGCGTGTAAACGGCGCTAATGTGTTAATACGACGGACGAAGAAGACTTGGTCGATTTATAAGGTATGTTTTTGAGAGCTGGTAACACTGCCGGCACATGTTTTTGTATATTTCTTGTTTTTCTATGATCTTTGTACTACATGTGTCAAAATACTTCCGAAATGATTATTTTCAAGTGTGTGTGTATAGAAAATTTTTAAGTCGTGTAATTCAGTTAATATTGCTTGCCGCGGCCTAATTCTTTCAGATTCGGATTCCCCAGCCCATAGTTAGTATAAAAATAACTAGTTTGATTTTCTAGGAATCAAAATGCTTCCAAAATGGCTATTTTCCTGTATGTGTATAAAATTTTTTAAAGTCGTTTAATTCAGTTAATATTGCTTGCCGCCGCCTAATTCTTTCAGATTCGGATTCCCCGACCCCAAATTAGTATAAAAATAACTAGTTTTATTTTTTAGGAATTTTACCCAAACACCGAATTTATTCCTTACACTCTTTTTCAAGTGCATGACACCACCCATAAACCTGACCCTCATGTAGTTGTCAACGTCTTCTTCAAGCTGAAATATAAATAAATTAATATTAAAGACGTATGTACACTAAAGTCATTGATATACCTACATAAACCTCAATGACTACAGCAGATATGTTCATTATTTGCATAAAAATCGTAAAATTTGAAAAATAAAACAACTGTCATCAATGACACTGACTGTCATGCTCGCAATAACTCATCGTTTTATACTGAATTAATCTTAAATTATGAGAATTACATTGCTTAGAATATTATTATTATATAGGAACTTACATTAAAATGGTCTTCGCAACAATGAAGATGGCTCTTCAAAGAAATGGTTCGATTTCTTTTCGGATCTCGTTTCATGGCATTACACCATTTTTTCCTCATTTTCTCGTTCTTTGGAAAACTTAAAAACACCTTCCTTGGTGTATTTACTGTGGTATTTGTACACATAGGTACTAAACAATACTTGTATCGCAAGTGGGAAGACATCGAAACAAATATAATGATATTAATCGAGCAATCTGGAGGTTCACAATCAACTCAACTGCAACTTACGTACGGACAGATCTCACTTATGGCGGAGATGGAGATTGGCGGCGCTGACGTCACAGCTCAGCGACAGTACATTCGGCGCGAAAATATCGTTTTGGCGGCATTTTAAAAATGGCATACTTTAAATCGTTGTAGAAAATTTATACATCATCATAAAAATAAAAAATAAATTTCGTTTTTCTCCTAATTTTTTACTTAATTTTTTTCGGCAATAAAAAAAACTGTGAAAATACCCTATTGCGGACAATCATTCATTAAAAATATCAGTAACGTAGACATTGACATTGACAATCGTTGGGTGGTACCATATGCACCTCTTGAGTAAAAAAGTGGGAAGGAAAAAGGCATGAGGGGAGGGTAGGAATCTGGAGGTCATTGTATCGGAGAGTGAATCCATCCCTCCAACGGCGGTGCAAGACCATTGCCTTGAGCGGAATTGACCTTTTACCTTGACCTTTCCAGCCGGACTCTTTCGACCCATTGGTCGAGAGAATCCGGCTGGAAAGGTCAAAAGGCCTCCCTCAACCAGTCTCTCTCGATCCGGTCCGCCACGCAGCAGGTGGGCAGACGCATCCGCCGCCAAGACCCGGAAAAAAGTCACCCTTTTTTTTTTTTACATTAACTCCACACAGGAGGCCCTGAGGAAAATAATTTCCCTCAGGGCCTATGTCATCTGGGATGCTGTGTGGAGGGTCTTTTTGAGGAGAGGAAGGAATGAACATTGCTCTTGAAGAGACTTATGTTGTAGGAAGGAG
Source organism: Limnephilus rhombicus (assembly GCA_929108145.2). Taxonomy (NCBI): domain Eukaryota; kingdom Metazoa; phylum Arthropoda; class Insecta; order Trichoptera; family Limnephilidae; genus Limnephilus; species Limnephilus rhombicus. The sequence continues at coordinate 21,547,899 of OV815289.1, read as the reverse complement.
GAAACACAGAGGCCGGCAAATCATTCCACAGCCGAGCTGTTGAACACAAGAACGAGTCGAAGAAACGACCCGTTCTCATGTGACAAATGTCAACCATGTACAAATGTTGGGCACGCGTTTGGCGTGTTTCCCGACTATGCACCAGTGCCGAAGGGATCAATGATGCTAGTTCCTCGGAGCATCTTCCATTGTAATACCGGTAGAACAAGGATAGCATTCCCACCCGACGCCTGTGCTCTAAAGATTGCAATCCGTCTGTTAAGATGGGAGAATCTATCAAACGGACCGCCCGTTTCTGCCGGTCAGTACCGGCCGAATGAGCGAGTAGTAGATCAGGAGTTTGGTTTTGGGACGTAGCGGACTTCTTCTGTTGAAGATTGGCTTCATCGCGCCGACTGCCTTTCTGGCTTTCGTGTGCATCTTGGCTACGTGAGATTTCCAGTTGAGACGTAAGTCCATTGTCAGGCCCAGGTAGACGACTTTATCCTTCCATTCTAGGACGTGTCCTCCCATTTCGATGTTGACGTCTGGAGTTCTTATTTTATTTTTCCTCGAGTACATCATGACTTTGGTCTTCGCCTCATTCAATTTGAGTCGCCATTTTTTGTAGAACTCTACGAGAGCATCGAGCGCCCTTTGTAGGTACATGGCTGCCATGTCTGCTTGCGTCGAGGAAACGTAAAGTTTGACGTCGTCTGCATATATTGATAGGTTGCATCTCTCGTCATGGGGGATGTCGTGCGTGAAGATGTTGAAGAGGTGAGTTCCCAATAGACTTCCTTAAGGCACGCCCTTTGGAATCTCACGTATTTTCGATAGCGCCTTCCTGATGAAGACTTGGAAGGATCTGTTCTTGAGGTATTCTTGTATCACTCTCGTTAGGTATATGGGCGTATTTAATCTGTGAAGTTTGTGCAGAAGCCCTTTGATCCAAACGGTGTCAAATGCCTTTTCCAAGTCTAGCAGTGCGGCGGCGGTGTAGCGATTTTCGTTGAATCTTCTCGCGATGAATTCCGCTACTCTGGAGAGCTGATGGGTAGTGGAATGCCTTTTCTTGAATCCAAATTGTTCGTCTGGCAAAGTGTCTTCGTGATGTGGTAGAAGCCTGTTGAGTATAACCTGTTCAAATAACTTGCTCAGCGTGGAAAGTAGACTGATCGGTCGATAGTTTGTCGGCTGCTTCTTATCCTTGTTTGGCTTGGAAAAGGGCAGCACGGTCACCGTTTTCCAGATCTGAGGGAAATGTCCGATGATAAGGCAGGCATTGAACAGCTTTGTGCTGTCTGCGGTAGATGTTGGCTACTTCGCTTGGCGTGCTGAAGTGGATATTTTCGTATAGTTCGTCTGCTCGGCTTGTTCGAGATTTCGTAGAGACTCTTCTACAAGTCGATCCGTTTCCGGGTCGGATAGGCCGTCCGTGGCTGCGTAGGCTCTCTAGAATCCGTCGGCAAGCGCGTTTGCCTTTTCTTCAAGCGAAAGTGCCAGCCCTGATCCGTCTAGCTTCTCTAGCGGGGGAATCGTGTGATCCTCGTGTCTCAGCGCTTTTGCCATTTTCCATAGGCTGTTGTCCTTTGGCGTGAGTGATGTAACTTTCTTCGTCCAAAGTTCGCGTCTGAGGTCGGTGATTTCTTGCTTGATTTCCCGCTGTAGCGTGTTGTAAGCCGTTTTGAAGTAGCCGTCGCGCGTACTATGATAGATGTGTCGCAGGCGATTCTTCTCCTTGATGAGCGATAATAGCGTTTTTTTTCTTAATGAGCGTTTTTTCTGGTTTGGAGGTAGTGGTTGCTGTTTTAGTATTTTTATTGAAATGAAGAATTGAAAGTCGATTTTTTAGGGATGTCATAGTCTCACTTACTCCAGACGGTTGAGAGCAGTTGAGACTCTTATGCAGTGTTCACAAAGCCAAACCCAAATTAATCTCCCCTCAACCCTTCCCCTTCTCACATACCCATCCCTTTCCCCGTTCACCAGTGGATTTTTGTTCAAAAACATAAATTTTTTCCTATTAGTCGAAAACAACAGCGTGAGTTTTTTTTTGTATTTTTTTTATTTATTTAAATAAAACATACAACGAAGTTGCATTCCCATGAGTTATCAAAACTCATTAAGGGATCGCCAATTGGTACTTTTGAAAAGTTAAACCCAACTCAATCCAATATGCAGACACAATAGGTATACGAAGAAAAATTTTACAAAACATTTCACAGAAGCAACATACAGACACAAAGATATGAAGAATCGGTTTACAAATATTTCATAGAAACATGTCTCATAAGATTTTATGAATTATTATAACCACTCATTTCATTTATGTACTGTTGGTGTCAAAAAGTTAAAATAAAGTATCCTCCATGATGGACTATAGAAATGCATAAAAAAACAAAATCAGGAAAATACTATAAAAGGTACGGGCTCAAAAACATACAGACCTAATACAAGATGTTTACATACAAAATACATGACAAGATTTATAAAAATATATAAACTGCACCCATCATATCTGGATGTACAAAGTTTGGTACTTGGAGATAATCAATACAGCTGTCAGAACAGAGTTTGTACCTACTTATGATTACATTAAAATTGCGTTGTTTTGTTTTATATTATAAAACTAGCTGACCCGACGAACTTCCTACCGCCTCAGAATCAATAACTGTTGAATTAAATTAAGTATTTTTATTAAGTTAAAAATTACTCAATGAAGCAATTATCGATGCCCAACTGTCCGTGTTTTGTTTTTGTCAGTATCAGAGATGGCGTTGTGCATGAATTTATATTTTTTGTGATTTTCTTACTTTTCCACTTACTTACGGGAATTTTTGAAAGGAAGCGGGTACGGGTGCCGCCGCCCCGGGAACCATTTATTGGATAACCAACACCTCTGCCATAGGTCACCCCAAGCGGTTCGCTACGTTTGGTGATTTAGCAAGGGTGACTTTTGTGCGGGTCTTGGTGGCGGATGCGTCTGCCCACCTGCTGCGTGGCGGACCGGATCGAGAGAGACTGGTTGAGGGAGGCCTATTGACCTTTCCAGCCGGATTCTCTCGCCCAATGGGTCGAAAGGGTCCGGCTGAAAAGGTCAATTCCGCTCAAGGCAATGGTCTTGCACCGCAGTTGGAGGGATGGATTCACTCCCGGATACAATGACCTACAGATTCCTACCCACCCCTCATGCCTTTTTCCTTCCCACCTTTTTACTCAACAGAGGTGCATATGGTACCACCCAACGATTGTCCTTGATTGGACCGTGAATCATGTTTGTAGTAACAATATCAAACAGTAATTGATTGGTAAAAAATTTAAAATTAGAGAAAAGAGGCCGGCTTCGTTCTCATCGGGTCAGAAGTGACACCGGTTTGAATTACTAATATCACTTTTAAAAAATAGGGGTTAATGGTAGAAGGGTGAAAATTTAGGTTTGCATGTATTTTTTAATGCCTCACCATAAAAAAAAAATAAAAAATTTGTCCAAAAAAAAAAAAAAAATTCGGAGTGGAACACCCTTTAATTTTAGGGGTATGAAAAATAGATGTTGGTCGATTCTCAGACCTACCAGATAAGCACACAAAATTTCATCAAAATTGGTCCAGCCGTTTCGAAGGAGTATGATAACAAACACCGTGACACGAGAATTTTATATATTAGATTTAGGCACAAATATCAAAATGTTTTCCGATTATTTTGTAAAGAACTTAATTTGCCACATTATATAATGATATTTTATCCGAAAATAGATTCATCAGTAGGAGATTTTGGAACTTGAAAGTATTTTCATAGGCCTGATACATTATTTTTTTCAGTATGATACATTATTTTTTAACAGACTTACTGGAAAAAAATAATGTATCTGGCAAAAATAATGTAAAGAACTGATTAAAAAATTATTCAATTATTTTCAAGACCAACACGCGTTCTACTTGCAGCACTTAATTGAAGCATCTATAATATTTCTAAGCGATCAAATTTTCAAACCAAAATCACACGATTTCGCAATATTTCGCATGGCTTCGTCTTAATATTATGTTTTTATTTTTGAGATATGGCATCACCGCAGACAGCAGCCAACATCAGGGAGGTGAAAAATTCTGACAGTTCTCTGAATTCTGCCCTCGGGATTGGTTTATTTATGCTGCCCTCCATGAACTTGGTAAAATTAGGTAAATTTTCGATCGAACTGTCCACGCGTATTACGGATAATTTTTAGAAAAAACCATTGGTAAATTTTTGGGATTAGTGTCCATGGTTATTACGAATAATTTTTAGAAAAAAAACTTTAGATTCGACAATCACTATATGTTCAAAATTGATGGGTGTCCTTTTAAATAAAATAATAATCTTTGCAAAAAACTTCACTGTTTATTTCACTTGGACATGTTATAAATGTATTATATTACGGTGTCAACACACCGGGCCAAACACTGGCAGTTGTTTACTGTTAAAACTTGCGTTGGGAAGAAGCGATAATAATGGGATGCTAGCACTTTTATAATGTAAAAACCTGCACACATTTAAAGAATGAATCATTACACACTTGACACTCGGAAGCATCTACAAAAAAATGGCTTCCTCCATAGTACGTACTTGGTAGTTAAAACAGGTACCGAACACTCAGCGACTAGCCAAGCTTCGCACCATTTGAAATATTAATGTCTGGGAGCTTGCTCAAGCAACCCATAGGTGCTGGTAGTATCTCAATTTTTAACATAGCTTCCGCCTCGGGGTTTCTAAATCGCCTATACCGATTTATGAACCCTTCAAGAAAACATAACAAAAACAGGGGAAGACAATCAAGGCAAAGGTAGAAAAAACACAAATCCTAACTCTAAATACCGTACAAATACTAACAAATAATTTTACCTATTATAAATTAGCAGCCAAAACTAAATAATCCTGCACTGCTTATTATACTATTATTTAAAAATGTACATTCACAAGTTGAATTTTAAGGTGATTAACCTAAACTAATTACATAAACTTAAATTAACAAAAATTTTTTTTACATATTTAAATAATAACTTAACACAAAATACTATTATAATAGAACACAACCTAACACAAAATAATATTATAATAAAACCCAACCTAACACAAAATAATATTATAATAAAACCCAACCCAACACAACACAATTGTCTTTTTTTTTTCAAGTCCATTGGTTAGGATCTTCTCCGGGTGCAGTCCACGATATAAGCACCACAGCGCGGGGTGCAATCAATCATCAATTTATAGGTTGTCATGTTGTTACTGGGATTGGTATCTTTAAAGGGTCTTTTTTTAATATTTTCACCCTAAAAAGTTTCATCATGGTCGTCCGGGGTGTCCGGACTGACGGAAGGGTCCGGGGCGTCCGTCACAGGTTCAGCTTCCGGATCCAGAGGCATTAGACATATCTTTGTGATAGGCCTGACAAAGATTCCTTGAGGGGTTTTCAGGGTAACCACTCGCACTACACCATCCGCGCCGGGATGTGTACATATAACTCGCGCCATTTTCCATAATGGTGGAGGTAAATTATCTTCCTTCAGAATAACCAGATCATCCTTTTGCAGTGCCCGTTGATTACTGGCTTACCATTTAGTCCTTTTTTGTAGCTCCATCAAGTACTCTCGCTTCCATCTATACCAAAAGGATAACATTAGCGCATGGATTCTCTGATATTGGGTCAGTCTGTTGTCTGGTATGGCTCGGACATCTCTCTCCGGAATGATAGAGGATTTAGTGCCTATGAGGAAATGGTTTGGGGTGAGGGGTTGGTAATCGTGGATGTCATCAGACAAGGAAGTCAATGGACGGGAATTTAGACAGGCCTCAATCTGACAAATTAAGGTATACAAAAGTTCAAAGGTTAAAGCAGAATTACTAGTGACTCTATACAAATGAAACTTTGCTGACTTGACCGCAGCTTCCCACAGCCCTCCCTGACTAGGGGCTCGAGGGGTTATGAACCTCCACTCAATACCTCTGTTAGCTAAATAATTTTGAATCTTGTCGTTGTTCTCTCTCAAACTGGTATACAGCTCCTTGAGCCTATTACTGGCCCCCCGAAAGTTGCTAGCGTTATCGGAAAAGATCTTATCAGGTTCTCCCCTACGGGATATAAATCTCTTAAAACTGTTCAAAAAGGCATTGCTAGATAAATCCGAAACTAATTCCAAGTGAACCGCCTTTGTGGAAAAACAAACAAAAATACATAAATACGATTTCACGAGTGGAGCTCTCCTCAGTGGCCCACTTTTGGTTGGAATCGGTCCAGCAAAATCGACTCCCGTGATAGCAAACGGTCGGCTCGGTGTGATTCTTTCGCTCGGTAAGCTTCCCATGATTTGGTTACCAATACGAGGATTACACCTAAAACACACAATACACTTATGTAATATCTTTTTAACAGTATTTTTCCCAAAAATAGGCCAAAACCTTAATCTTATTTCAGCTAATAGCGCTTGAGGTCCTGCGTGTAAGTTTACATAATGATAGTGACGTATAATCAATTCGGTTAGCTTATGTTTAGCTGGCAATATAATTGGATGTCTTTGTTGGTACGATAGGTGTGTAGCTAAATTTAGTCTACCGCCCACATATATAAGACCATCACATAAAAAAGGATGAAGAGATTTTAAGTTACTATTTTTGTTGACATTTCCCTGGTTTTTTAATGTCTTCAATTCTTTTTGAAAGGCATGTGCCTGAGCTGATTTCAGTAGACAATTCAAACTTGCTTCTAGTTCAGCTACACTTAAATTACCTGAAATTTTACTTTTAATATTTCTGCAGTTATTCACAAACCGCAGTACATATGCTGTAACCCTTTTCAATTTGATAAATGAGGAAAATTTTCCAAATATTTCCCAATCTTGAATATCAGTAGATAAAAGAATATTTTTACTCTTGAGCTCCGGAGGGTTTGAACAGGAAATGTTCGATATAGGCCAATCGTTGACTCCGTCGGTCAACCAATTTGGTCCATTCCACCATATTGTAGAATTTATCAGTTTATCCGCCGTAGCTCCTCTTGAAAGTATATCCGCTGCATTGTCGGATGATGATACGTGTCTCCATTGATCTGGATCACTCAGTTCTTGTATTTCGGCTACTCGATTGGCCACGAAAGTGCTCCAACGAGTAGGTTGACCTTTCAGCCAACACAGCGCTATCGTAGAGTCACACCAATAATATGTGTTGATCTTCATTATATTTAATGCTTGTTTTATAGTTTTCATTAATTTTGCCAGTAGTACAGCACTACACAGCTCCAACTTAGGCAGTGAAATAGACTTCAATGGTGCTACCCTTGATTTGGATGTTATTAAGTGTGAATGCCACTTACCGCTGTGGTCCATTGACACCATATAGATACAGGCTCCGAAAACCTTCTCAGACGAATCGCAAAAACCGTGTAGCTGTAGCTCTTTTGCTTGCTTGCAAATAATTTTTCTTGGTATTTTCAACACATTTAGCTGAATTAAATCTTGCAGGTAGGTCCTCCAGGGTGCTAATATTTCATTAGGTAACTGATCATCCCATGCTGCTTTGGACTGCCACAGCCTTTGCATTATCAATTTGGCTATGACTATTATCGGCCCTAGGAGTCCCAATGGATCGAAGGTTGATGCGATGCAAGACAATATCTCTCGTTTGCTCTCGGTTGGACCTGATGGCTTCATTATTACATAAGAAAAGTAATCAGATTCATTGTTCCATGTTAATCCTAATATTTTCTCAGTCTTTGGATTGTCAGTAATAATTTTGTCGGAATCGCCTGAATCGGCACACTTAGCTTGGCCCGACTCGGCTGACAATTCCAACGCATTGGACCTCCACTTCCTCAATGTCATCCCCGCAGATGACAAGATGCTGATTAATTCTTCTTTTAATTTTTTACAGGATTCCAGCTCATCTGCTCCCGTTAACAAGTCATCCATATAGAAGTCATTTTCTATGACCTAACTAGCTCTAGGAAAAATTAAATTATTATCCATACCAATTTGCTTTAAGCATCTTGTGGCTAAGAAGGAGGAAGGTGCCAGTCCATAAGTCACAGTCTTCAGACGATAATGCTTGAGCACATCCTGTGGCGACTCGCGCCATACTATCTTCTGTAGGTCCAGGTCATCTTCACACATGTTAATCTGGCGGTACATCTTCTCGATGTCGGCAGTCATGACTATTTGATGTTTCCTGAAATGCAATAGTTGGTTATATAGATCCTTTTGTATAACAGGTCCTGTCATCAAGGCTTCATTGAGGGAAATTCCATTTGAGGTTTTGGCGGAGCCGTCAAAAACGACTCTCACTTTAGTAGTAGTGCTGGATTCTTTCACTACAGCGTGATGCGGTAAAAAATAGGAGTCACGATCCCCTTTTGACTGGTCACACATCTCCATGTGTCCCAATTCTTCATATTCACGCATGAATTTTACATATTGTGTCTTTAACTCGGGATGTGACACAAATTTTTTTTCTATATTTTTAAATCTTTTTTCGGCAGTGAGCAATGAGTTTCCCAACTGATCAATGCATGCCCGACGCGGTAAACTTACTACATATCTACCGTCATCTTCTCTAGTATGAGTACTTACAAAACTGGCTTCGCAAGCCTTTTCTTCTTGAGTTTGAATTTTAGTGGAATTAATCTCTTCCAATTTCCAAAATTTTTCTATTTGATGACTCAACTTATTTATAGATAAACTGCAAAAATCTGATACAGGCCTTTGTTTGGGGTACACGTTGATAGGACCGGACACAATCCATCCCAGTTGCGTACGTTGAAGCGTTGGTCCTGACTCGAGTTTCAATCTATCGTTGTTTAGCATTTCCCAGAAGCTCTCCGCGCCCAACAGGATGTCGATGGGTGCAGCTATATTGAAGTTCGGGTCTGCCAGCTCCAGTCCTGGTGGTATTTTGAACTCTTTTTTCGCCATTGTCACTTGTGGTAAATTGGTTGTAATTTCCTGTAAAATCAGACATGATATTTCGCGTTTATAATCCGTATTAAGCGAAGTCATCTCCACTGAAATTCTCTTTTTTATGTGTGTGATATTATTATGGATCCCAGACACGGGTTTGTTTATCCATTCACATGGTAAATTTAATTTATTAGCAAATTCAGCTCTCATAAAATTACTCTGCGCACCAGAATCAATCAGGGCGCGAGCTTTAAACATTTTATTGTTGGCCCCCACAATTCCTATGTAGGCGGTTGACAATAATATTATTTTTTCTGCCTTTTCCGATGCAGAAAAATTCGACACTATAACCTCGTTATTAGCATCCATATTTGAGGTCTCCGGCGGAGGTACCTCCTTGTGTAATAGAGTATTGTGGCTATACTTGCCACAAATTTTGCAGGTTAGGTTTGTCTTGCAACTCTGTGCTTGATGACCCAACCTCAAACATTTAAAACACGCCCGGATTGATTTCGTAGCATCAATCCTATCCTGTAATTTTAATTTTAGAAATTTTTTGCAAAAATAAATTTGATGACCTTTATCATTACAATAAATGCAGTTGTTTGCCTTTATTGCCAAGAATACCGATGAATCTTTTTTGTTATTATTGTTGCCTATTTGCATTTTATGTAGGTTAGAAGATTTTTTCTCTGAAGCATTCATAAGCTCCAATACTTGTGCCCTAGCAGATAAACATTTTATGAATTCCTTTAATGTAGGTAATTCACCTTGCAATGTATATTGTTCCCAATTTCTCCGGGTAGCTATATCCAATTTATTTGAAATTATGTAAATAATCAAAGGATCCCAATGATCTACTTTAACTCCGATGTTTTGTAACGCTTTCAAATTGACATTAGTTTCATCAATTAAATACCTTAATGCTACAGGCTCTTCATGTTTCATATCCTTTAATTGAAATAGAGTTTGGATATGTTTATGTACGGTAGCCCTGAGATTCGCAAATCTGTCGTGTAACAATTCCCAAGCCGATAGGTAGTTTAATTCCGAAACTTCTAGATTAGCAATTATTTTCAATGCGTTCCCTTTCAGCGCAGATTGTAAGTAAAAGAATTTTTGGACGTTGCTCAAGGAACTGTTATTATGAACCAAAGTTTTAAAGGTTTCAACGAAATTTACCCAATCTTTTTGATTCCCATCGAATTCTCTCAATTGGAGAGTTGGAAGTTTGATTTCTACTCTAACCTCGTTAATTGAGTCAATCGCCCCTTTAGCAGTAGCAAGGACTGAAAAATATTGATTTTCAAACGTCTCGCGCTGAATAGAATTTTCCAGTTCCTCATCCGATAAAATTTCAATTTCGTCCTGTATAGATTCGAATTGATCTAATAATGGCTTTATTCGGTCGTACCTCAGTTTAATTTCAATCGCGGACAAGGAGTTTATAGAATCCGCGAAACGCGTCAATTTCCCCTTAATCACGCCTCTCTTGGCTATTAAAGATTTGATCTTATCCATTTTGTGTACAAATACCTTTTCGTAGCTTAATCCCTGATAAAATGTGTTCCGACAATGCGTATTTATTTATTTGAGAAGCTACCCGCCTGAAAGACAACAACGACAATATTCCTGGCAATTATTAATTGAGAACCTAATGTCCAATCATTAATTGAGAATCATGAATTGCATAAAATCTTTACGTGGGTAGTGATTTTATTTTTTACAATACAATATTTATGGGATTAATCTTGTTAAAAAACTACGAATGAGTTCTGAATGGATGTTAAGGAATGGGTATGGGTGGGAAGGCACTAAAAACTTATCTCATTTCCGATGTGAATCCAGTCTTCCTTTGTTCATCTTTGTGATTCCGGTAATTGTAATTTTGGTCATCTGTATTCATTGGCAGCTGGTTCTTGTTTTTTTATATTATTGCAGTCCTCTGATTGCAATCCGGATCGTAAGGCCCATGTTCAAAATTGATGGGTGTCCTTTTAAATAAAATAATTATCTTTGCAAAAAACTTCACTGTTTATTTCACTTGGACATGTTATAAATGTATTATATTACGGTGTCAACACACCGGGCCAAACACTGGCAGTTGTTTACTGTTAAAACTTGCGTTGGGAAGAAGCGATAATAATGGGATGCTAGCACTTTTATAATGTAAAAACCTGCACACATTTAAAGAATGAATCATTACACACTTGACACTCGGAAGCATCTACAAAAAAATGGCTTCCTCCATAGTACGTACTTGGTAGTTAAAACAGGTACCGAACACTCAGCGACTAGCCAAGCTTCGCACCATTTGAAATATTAATGTCTGGGAGCTTGCTCAAGCAACCCATAGGTGCTGGTAGTATCTCAATTTTTAACACTATAAAAGGAAACTTTTTGCATTACGGGCGGCGGAAAATAATGCAATTTAATTTTAAGCTGGAGTTCGTGGCAATATGTTGAATTGGTTTATAAGCTATCTTTCCAACAGAAAACTTAGTGTTAAACTAAATGGGGAATCATCACATGATTTTTTTTGCATCCAGTGGTTTTCCGCAAGGTTCCCACCTCGGACCTGTATTATTTATCTTTTTCGTGAATGACATCCTTAATATTTTTTAAGACATTGACGTAGTTATGTTTGCATATGATTTGAAACTTTTTAAAGCAATTCGAAGCCTGGATGACCGTTGTATTCTATCAGCAAATTTGTCCAAATTAATTGAGTGGTGTAGCGTCAACAAGCTATACCTTAATGTTAATAAATGTATAACTATGAGATTTTTTAAAATATAAAATCCAATTTACTTCAAATACACGATCAATAAAATTATTTTCGAATCTGTTGCTGAAATTAATGATTTAAACTTTCGACACTAAACTTAGCTTCATATCACACATTGAAAATATCTCAAAGAAGGGTTTAAAAATGTTAGGTTTTGTACTAAGAGTGGCTAAAGATTTTACCAACATTAAAACTTCTGTATACATCACTGTGAGGAGTCAAGTTGAATATAACTCAACTGTATGGTCTCCTCATTATAACGTGCATTCTCCAACATTAGAAAAGAGTACAAAAAAAATCCTAAGCTTTTTAAATTATAAGCTAAAGATACCGAAAGAACAATTAAATTGCACCTATCTTCTGCGTTTATCTAATTTATTAAAAATGAGTGGTAGAAGAACTGTTTTCGATCTAGTATTTTTATTTAAAATCTTGCATAGTAAAATTAACAGCCCTGAAGTCTTAGCGCTCATAAATTTTAATGTACCAGCCAGAAACACAAGGTCAGTACTACCGTTTTATTGTGGCAATACTACGACCATGTCCCATTTCAATATACCACTTCACAGAATACAAAACTTATGATATAACATAGATTTATGGAATATGTCGCTGATAAAATATAAGCATGTAATAATAAATCATTTATCCTCTTTAGGAAAAGTTATTTGCATGTATTATATAGGTACAAATGTATTTTTTCATTGTTACAATATTGTAATATTTAAATATCGTTCCATTTATTTTCGTTTTGTTATCTGAATATCTACATTTGTCTTTCTCAACTATTTCTTTCTGTTTTACAAACTCATTAGAGCTGTATTTTTCATGTTGTTGCTATACACTATGTTATATTATGTAAAAGCCGAAAGGCGTTAATACTATAAATAAATAAATAAATATATCATCGGATAAAATGTGAATATATTTAACATTTTTTATTTAACTTTTTTAGGTGCTGTTACGGATATAGGCGACCTCCCTCGTGGCCTCAGTAGTGAGCGTGTTAATATTCTATAATAATGTCATTAGAATTGCAAAACAAAAAAAAACAAAAAGCATTGACATTGATTTATCGTTTGAGACTTTGTTTTCGAATTTTTTTTATGATGGTGTGAGAAATGTGGATATCCGCTAAGAATGTAAGGCTGATGTAAGCATAACGAGTAAGATTAAGAAAGGGACCCCCAGATGGTTTCGGCATGTAGAGCGAATGAACGAAGAAAGTAGTGTAAGAAGAATATATGACGAAAATGTGAAAGGTAGAAGAAGTCGGGGACGCCCGAGGAAGACATAGCGCAATCAAGTGAATCAGATACTTGAGTCGGGTCATGTCAAAAATGGGAATAATAGAATAGTGTGTATGAGACGAAGTATGGATGTGAGTGAGGCAAAGAGTGTGCCAAGAGCGAGCGGTTTAGCGGTCCGTCCTCTCTGCCTACCCTTGCGGAGAAACGGCGTGATGGTTAGTTAGTTTATTATTTTAATTTATGAAACACTTGGCGAGAGCACCCATGTCTGTACGATGTAAAGACAGGGGGACTATATCGCCACACGGTTGGGCAGCATTGTGAGGCGGAGGAAGGTAGGGGCTGCAGGAAAGGATTTAATTTATGAAGGAGAAAGTAAATTTGTTTGTAGTTCTTTCCTCATGCAAGCCGACTTACACCAATACGAGTTGAAGAAACAATCCATTCTCATGGAGCCAACTTAGAGAGCTTTGCGTACGTGCAACAGAACAAAAGCAATCTCTGCTGCTAGCTCTATCGAGCAGGCTCCATTGAAATTCCTGTAGACCAGACCTAGCATGTCTACATTGCGTCCGTGCATTAGATATGGCAATCGGTCTATATAAAACTAATTGTCACACAGACGGCTCGCCCTAATTTTCATAGAATGAAGTTGGTTTTTCATGTATATGGGGTCTCCAGGTCAGAGGTGGCTTTTTAATAACATTTTTGGACCTATGTACGAATTGTACAGAGAAAGAAAAACGAAAGCGGTGTCCTGCTAAAATCGTTGGAGTTTTATTGAGCATATTTAATCTTTATGTGTGCTGAAAACTGTATGAAGAACAAGGTCAGAATCGCTTGCACTTTATATCGGCATAAAAAAGTTTTTTATTCTATGTATGTAGCTTCTCAGGCGGCTTTGAAATAATGACCTATTATGAATTTACTGCACGTCATTTTTTCTCAAGATCACCAAAGTCCCACATTCAACAGCCTGCAGAATCTGCTAGCCCTAAAATGTAATACAAGACGTGATACGAAACAAATTAATGTAAACCTGAAAGGCCAGGTGCATAGAAATTTCTATAATTGTCTATGACTTCATACTGTCTATCATAAATATACTAACCCCTAGATCGATATCTTCGGGCTTTTTCCTCCTAGCGGTTTCGTCATCAACTTAACCGATTCGAATTTTGACAGTTGAAAAACACTGTTGCGTTTTTTTTCGTTTTAATACGAAAAATCGAATTTTTGGCATTTAGTCAGTTTTATTTTTAGTTTTTTGTCCTCTTTTGAGTTCGTTTATTGCTGACCAAGTCCAGTAAGTGTTATTTTATTTTTGTTTTATATCCTTTTGCCCCAATGGCCTTTGCCATGGGGAAGAAACCCCCTGATCCCGCTCCCCCTGACCCTTCAAATTTTGACATTGGTAGTGAGGTAGAAATAACAGACCTTCAAGTTCCATCCTCTACTCCAAAAAAGAGGAAAGTGTGCGACCTTCCAAAAACTGATTCTTCGCAGGTCTCAGTTCCTGTAGCTTCTCCTCTTTCTTTGTATCCGACTTCAGCAAAAGCTCCCTTCATAGTTTATGTTCAAAACAACTCTCCTGGCCACTCTTTACATCCCCTTGAATTTGGTAAATTCATTGGAAAAAAACCACTTGGCATTTCCCCAGGTGGTATCCGATCAGAGGGCAGATTTCGCATTTGTGTTGAGTTCACATCCGCGTTGAATGCCAATAAATTCATAAATTCCATCGACTCCCTCTCTGCAAAAAAATTTAAAGCCTATATCCCTTCTTTCAATATCTCTCGCTTGGGTCTCGTTAGAGGTATTCCTGTAGACCTATCTGAAGAAGAGCTTATCTCGGAACTCATTATTCCAGCATCTTCGGGAAAAGTTATTAAGACTAGGCGTCTTAATTTCAAAGATCGATCATCTGAGTCTGTAGTTTGGAAACCCTCTCAAACTGTAGTTCTGACATTTGAAGGACAGTCCCTTCCCTCTCACGTTTATTTATTTCACAACTCTCTCCCGGTGGAAATTTATTCGTACCCAACAATCCAATGCTTTAATTGTTGTCGGTTTGGCCATTCTAAGCAATCATGCCGCTCCTCTCCCCGCTGCTTTAAATGCGCAGAAAATCATTTAGCAGACCAATGCTCCTCCCCTTCCAATTCCCCCACTTGCGTCAATTGTTCAGGCTCGCACACAGCCACTCATCCATCCTGCCCCGAACTTTCTCGCCAAAAAAACATAAAAAGTTATATGGCCTCTAATAACGTTTCATACTTCTATGCCTCCAAATTAATAGCTCCTTCTAAAAAATCTTTTGCTGAAGTTGCCTCTCAACCCCAAATTAGTGCTCCTTCAAACTTGTCTTACAAGAAAACTGTAATGACAAAACAAGCTTCTCGTCCAATTAAAACCCCTGGATATGATCAATTTGGCCATAACTCCCAGCTCTTGTTCCCAAATGGTAACATCAGCTCTCCTTTTCCTCAAAACCCCGTCTTTTCTAACTCAAATTCAACTAACAGCAGTGCTTTCAATCCTGATCTAAATGCAAATTCCATAAACAACAATACTTCTAATGACAATTCTTCTTTTATTCAAACTCTTCTCATGCTACTTATCTCTGTTATTAACAATAATAATTCTCTACCGTCCAACGCTGCCTCGTTACTCTCCTCTTTGTATTCTCTTCTTCCCAATGGCTGCCCCAACAGCAGCAATTCTGCAGTGGAATTGTAGAAGCGCCACCTCCAATAAGGATGACCTCGTCCGCCTTCTATATTTACACCCCATATCGATTGCTGCCGTCTCTGAGACTTGGTTCAAGCCATCTCAACTCTTCAAGGTGAGTGGCTATCAATGTCTGCGGGACGACCGCATTGATGGGAAGGGTGGTGCAGCCCTTTTCATCAAAAACTCTCTCCCCTTCTCCCCTATTTCCATTAAACCCCCAAATTCATCCTTCCAATTAGTGGCAGCCACTGTCTCCAATATTACATTTGTATCTCTCTATATTCCTCCTTCTACCCCATTTGACCTTCCACTGTGGGTTCACATGCTTAGCAAAATTTCTTCTCCCTTGGTCATTTTGGGTGATTTCAATGCCCACTCCCCACTCTGGGGTTCTTCTTCCTCGGATCCCTCAGGTATCAAATTAATTGACCTTTTGGACTCCTTGAACATATGTCTCCTAAATGACGGATCCTCAACAAGTTTTAGTCACCCTGGACAGAATCCTAGTGCGGTGGACATATCCCTCTGTTCCCCGAGTATCTATCCTCTAATCTCCTGGCGAATTTCTTCAGATCCCTGCGGCAGTGACCACTATCCCATTATTTTGAATTTGGCTCAACGGTTGGATACCAATCACTTTAAAAGTAAGCCCAAATTTATTACAAAAAAAGCGGATTGGTCCCGTTTCAGAGACTCTATCCAGGATCTTTCCCTCTCCCTGCCTTCCCCTTGTTCTGATAATTGCACCTCCTCTTATAAATCTTGGACTGATTCCATTCTAAAATCGGCTGACAAGTCTATCCCCAAATCATCTCCTGTAGGCTCGAAGGCTCGCCCTCCCCCTTGGTGGGATGAGGAATGCCTTAGAGTGCTGAAGGAGAGGAAAGCGGCCAATAAGACATACTGCCAACAGATGACTATGAATAATTACATCTCAGCCAAGAATGCCCAAGCTGTTGCTAAACGCACATTCCGTTTCAAAAAAAAAAACAGCTGGCGTAATTTCTGTACCAATATATCCCCTGCTACTCCAGCAGGGGAGGTTTGGTCCATGATTCGCAGGTTTAGATCTTCCTTTTCCCTGCCAAAGCCATCTCGTAATTCTGCTATTTGGATTGATGACTTTGTTAATAAAATAGCTCCCCCTTATGTCCCTAATTTTGATGAACTTCCTTCTTTGCCTTTCACTTTAAAATCTTCTTCATGGTTAGATGCTCCATTTTCCTTTGATGAGTTAAAAAGAGCCATTGAAATCCTCAATGACTCAGCTCCGGCCAAGGATGAAATCCTGAATATATTCATCCGTCATTCTGATGACAATTCTTTTACCTACTTTCTCTCTCTCATCAATGTCTTTCTGGATTCTGGCATTATTCCCCCAGACTGGAAAATTCAAAATATCATTCCCATTTTCAAAAGTGGCAAAGATCCAAACATAGGTTCGAGCTACAGACCTATCGCCCTCTCTTCTACGCTTTGCAAAGTATCTGAAAGAATGATTAAGAATAGATTGGACTGGTTCGTAGAAAAAAATCAAATTCTTTCCCCTTCCCAGTTTGGATTTAGAAAGGGTAAAAGTACCCTTGACAACCTTTCCTCTCTTGTTACAGATATCAAATTAGCATTATCTAAAAATGAATATTGCATTGCAGTGTTTCTAGACATCTGTGGAGCATATGACAATGTTCATATTCCCATCCTGAAAGAAAAGTTACTGGCAATAGGTATTCCGCCCAAATTAGTAAAATTCATTGTCAATTTGCTCTCCCAGAGAACTATTTTTGTAGATGGGTCTGAATCCCCTCCCCACATTAGACACATTTTCAAAGGTCTCCCGCAAGGGTCAGTCTTAAGCCCGATCCTGTACAATATTTACACATATGATCTAGAAAAATCTATTCAATTCTTGTGCAACATACTCCAATATGCCGATGACTTGACTTTCTACAAAATATCCCGTAATATTTTTATCGCAGCATCAACAATCAACAATGCTCTTAGAAAACTTTTGGCGTGGTTAAATATTAATGGCCTTGAACTTTCCCCCTCCAAAAGCAAAGTTGTCATCTTCACTCGTCGTCGAAAGCTCCCAGAAATTCAGGTGAGATTTGGCGATGAAATCATCCCTATCTCTAAAGAAGTTAAGTTCCTGGGAATGTTTTTAGACTCAAAGCTTACTTGGAATTCTCACATAAATCATGTCATCATGAAATGCGAAAGCAACATCAATCCCCTTAGATTTCTGTCCGGAGTGTGGTGGGGATCACACCCATCATCTTTAAAACTTCTGTACAATGCTCTCATCCGAAGCCATCTTGATTACGGATCTTGTCTGTTTGATCCAATGTCCACTTCAAATTCGCTTAAATTAGATAAAATTCAGTCTAAATCTCTTCGCCTTATCTTAGGAGCCATGAAATCTTCCCCAATCAACGCAATGCAAGTTGAATGCTGCGAACCTCCCTTAAATATAAGAAGGCGATGCCTAGCAGAAAAATATATTTTCAAAACATGCTCAATAACTTCTCATCCCCTGATTCCCAAACTTCAATTGTTAAAGTATGAGGTTAATTTGAATCCATTTTGGAAAAAACATTCCCCTCCCCTTTTCTATAATTGCTTCAACACTTTCCTGGATGTTTCCACAAACTCCTATCGCAATGAATCTCTCCCCTTATACTCTTATCCCTATAAAAGTCTAAAGCTGGGAACATACTAGGCCCACGCCACGCCACGCGACGTAGGTAGACGTCATCATTTCCATATCTGCTCTACTTACCATCCATACATTTTCAATGGAAACGGGTGCTTTAGAATCACACTAGCCCCACGCAACGCAAACCGACGCCCCCTACGCGACGCGGATCAGCCGCAGCCAGATCGGCGTGGGCCATGTTGAAGGTGGAGGGAGTATGGTCACGCCTACTACGAGATGATTTTACATCTTTCTGGTGTTATCTAAGCATCTAACGTTATGTTTCGCAATATCTGTGGTTGTTTTTTGACAGATATTATTCAAAAATGGATGACGAACAGTTCATAGAAACTGGACGGCACGAAGTTATTTATAAAATCAAATTACAGGATTATAGAGATTCTGCATACGCAGTGCAGCTTGGGAGGAAATTTCAGCCATTCATGGCATGACTTTCAATATTATACCCCTATAATGAATGACAATCGAACATGACATGGACACACTGCCAGTCTTTCTCTGATCCGAATGGACTTTCGTGTTTTCTTTTTTTATGTCATATTCAATTATGTTGTGAAGCTCTTCAAATACCACTTTACTCATACGGAAGTAAATGAAGAATCGTCCGTCATCAGATTCTAGTTAATTAGATTAGTTAACTAGATTCTACTAAAGTATGGAACTCTCCAAACATTTGTCTTTGTTTGTTAATGTTGTGGACCCAAATACTTCTCACTTTTTTCTTTTTACGAGAATATTGATTTAATAATAATAATCGTAGCAAATCATCTTCAAATTCACTTTCAAGACATGGCAAAGCTGTCATCTGCTGAGAAGAGAATCACATAAACATAACCTAAAAAATAAATGTCAAATGTGTCAAATCAAACGCGCCTGCGCACAACCAGAGACCCCTTGTCACGTGGTCACAGCGACGCGTACGTACGTCGGCCAGTGTGAACGGGACAGGAACGTTGCGTCGCGTTGCGTCTGCTCAGTATGATCCTTGCTTAAAGCTGGGAACATACTACACCCACGCCACGCCACGCGACGTAGGTAGACGTCATCATTTCCATATCTGGACTACTTACCATCCATACATTTTCTATGGAAACGGGTGCTTTAGAATCACACTAGCCCCACGCAACGCAAACCGACGCCCCCTACGCGACGCGGATCTGCCGCAGCCAGATCGGCGTGGGCCATGTGGAAGGTGGAGGGGGTATGGTCACGCCTACTACGAGATGATTTTACATCTTTCTGGTGTTATCTAAGCATCTAACGTTATGTTTCGCAATATCTGTGGTTGTTTTTTGACAGATATTATTCAAAAATGGATGACGAACAGTTCATTGAAACTGCCTTGGACTACATTGGACGGCACGAAGTTATTTATACAATCAAATTACAGGATTATAGAGATTCTGCATACGCAGTGCAGCTTGGGAGGAAATTTCAGCCATTCATGGCATGACTTTCAATATTATATCATGAATGACAATCAAACATGACATAGACACACTGCCAGTCTTTCTCTGATCCGAATGGACTTTCGTGTTTTCTTTTTTTATGTCATATTCAATTATGCTGTGAAGCTCTTCAAATACCACTTTACTCATACGGAAGTACATGAAGAATCGTCCGTCATCAGATTCTAGTTAATTAGATTAGTTAACTAGATTCTACTAAAGTATGGAACTCTCCAAACATTTGTCTTTGTTTGTTAATGTTGTGGACCAAATACTTCTCACTTTTTTCTTTTTACGACAATATTGATTTAATAATAATAATCGTAGCAAATCATCTTCAAATTCACTTTCAAGACATGGCAAAGCTGTCATCTGCTGAGAAGAGAATCACATAAACATAACCTAAAAAATAAATGTCAAATGTGTCAAATCAAACGCGCCTGCGCACAACCAGAGACCCCTTGTCACGTGGTCACAGCGACGCGTACGTACGTCGGCCAGTGTGAACGGGACAGGAACGTTGCGTCGCGTTGCGTCTGCTCAGTATGATCCTTGCTTTACTTTCTATCCAAAGGTGCACCAATTTATAGGAATATGTAAAAAAAATATTAAAAACTCAGTTCAATCCAATAATGCAGAATTCAACAAAATTATTGAAAATAACTGGCCAAATTATATAAAATTTTTCACAGATGGTTCCAAACTCAGTTCGGACTCCCATTGTGGGGCCAGTGTCTATGCTCCTCACAGGAAATTGTGTTTCCCACACAGACTTCCCAAAGAATGTTCCATTTTCTCTGCTGAATGCATAGCTATCATAGAAGCTTTATATCTCGTCAAATCTCTCAACATTAGAAATGCCCTCATCCTTTCAGACTCACTTAGATCATTACAAAAAAATAAGCGCATCCCCTCTCAATTCCATTAGTGACTCTCTTACCTGCTCTATCAGAGACCTCCTGCATTCCTTGTCGCTGGCTCACGTGTCAGTGGTCTTGGCCTGGATCCCAGGACACCTTGGTATTGTTGGAAATGAAATGGCTGATTCTATTGCTAAGGAATCCACTGTTCATGGTCCATTAAATAGCATTCCTATTCCTGTTAGAGACTATTTTCCTATTTTAAAAAATAAGTTACAACGCCAATGGTCCTTTGAATGGAAATCATCCTCTCTGTTAAAAGGTCACCAGTACTCTTTAATTCAACCTTCTATTCCTGTCAAGCCCTGGTTTCACAAATACACTTCCATGCCTAAAAAATACATCTCTTCAATTATTCGAATGCGTTTAGGTCATACTTGTTGTCTTAGCCATCTCGCCATATTCCACATAGTCAATTCGCCTTATTGTGATTGTGGTTCAGAGGATACTTTAGACCATAATTTTTTTGAGTGTCCTATCAATGACCAATTTCCAAACTTCATACCTGAATTGTTAAAACTTAAAATTGAATTTCCTACCAGTGTACCCTGCCTTCTTAGTCTCAACTCTCCTGAAATTCACTATTTGTTAGCAAAATTTATTTACAAAAATGGCCTCAACATTTAAGCATCAATCAGATTTCTCTCTCTTCCATACGTATACATTTGTTTCTAGCTGTGTTATTATGTACAGTTGTACAGGTTCCTTTTTTGGGAATCTGTACATCTTCCTACTCTACAATTTTGTAATGACTATTAATACCAACTCTGTGTGTTACTCTGTATGAAAATGGAAGTATGGAATATGTACAGGTTACTATTTTTGGGAACCTGTACATCTTCCTACTCTTCAATTTTGTAATTATTATTAATGCCAACTCTGTGTGTTACTCTGTGTGTACAGTTGTATAGGTTCCTATTTTTGGGAACCTGTACATCTTTCTACTCTACAATTTTGTAATTACTACTAATACCAACTCTGTATGTTAGTACAACTTGTATAATCTTATGAATATTTGTCTTGGCCCATTGTCTATAAGTATTTGCTAATATAATTTATCTATTCCATGTAAAAAACTGAAATAGTAACTAATTTTAAAAAAATATGAAAATGTAACTAATTTTAAAAAACTGATAATGTACCTAATTTAAAAAAAATCTGAAAATGTAAATAATTTAAAAAAAATGATAATGTAACTAATTTACAAAAAAACTGGAAATGTAAATAATTTTAAAAATATGTAACTTACTTTAATAAATGGCCAAGATCACCCTTAATGGGTGAAAGCCAAATAAACAATTTAAAAAAAAAATCAACTTAACCAAACCACGCCCATAAATTGTTCACGCCTATCGATAGCGCTAATAGACTAAAGATAGAGGAAGTTTATTCATCTACCATAGACAATATAATTGCACTCGACCTACTGCAACCTATTAGCCTAATAAATTATTTAAAAACAAAATGATTGGAATCAGAAAATGTTTCTTACTACATTAAGGGCTAGCGAGACTATCAAGCGGCTTGGCTCAATCACGTAGTTTTTTGTCTATGGCTAGAGTTTTGACAGCATTTTGACCGTCTCCAGAGGTGGCTTGACGCTTGACCCAAGCATTGCGCAATAATCTACGTTATTGCGCAACGCTTGAAGCGAATTTATATTTTTTGAGCGTAGACAACAAATCATAGACAAATAAGTACCTGAGTGGTGATTTTAGATATTACGTATCACGTAAAACGTTTAAAAAATTAGAATAAATTATTACAAAATAGGTATTAATTGTTTTTGTGTTTAATGTGTAGAAATCCATCGGATTTTTCTTTTAAATTAATGTAAATATAATTTAATAATGTTATTACGTCAATGTTATATTAAAATATTAATATATTACATTTATTATAACATAACAAACAATTCTTTTTCTTTACTAGATTCCATCTCGCCCAAAAATCACTTTCAACTACCGAAAATGACAAGAAGCCTTAGACAAAGGAGTAATATGTTTAAGTACCTCTCGAATGAAAAATCGTCTAGGCATAGACTAAGGCTTGGCTCAACGGCTTGAAGCGCGCATCAAGCTGTTGAGGCAAGCATTCATAGACAATAACGGAAAATAAATTTACGTGCTGGCCGTCAAGCCGCTTGATAGTCTACAAGCGTTCTGGCAAGCATTTGTCTATGCCTAGATGTGATTTTCGATAGTTTGTTTGGTTTATTTATGGTTGACAGTGAATTTTGTGCGGCTGAAATAAAATGGAATATAACGGAGACAAAGCATTCTTAGCTCTTGGGTTATCTTTGTATTTTAATAAAAATAAACGAATTTGGTGTCAAGAATGGTACAATTTGTGATCTCGCTTTACTCATAAGCATTTACAGAGCGTATTACAGGCACGGCACCAAATAATTACTTACACACATTTTTTCAAAATAGATGATCTTACTTACGAAGCATTGTTGTATATTTCCGTTGATATTATGAATAAATGTTATAATTAATATTTTAATATAACATTAATTGATAAAGTTGATACAGGAAAATTATTTATTACCTATTTCTCAGATGTTCACAAGACCTAAAAAATATTTTAAATCAGTCAAAGCAGTTTCATCATTAACAATAAGAAAACAAAAAATACTTGCAGAACTGAATACTTAATAACATGAATAGCAGTTACAATATTATTAAACAATGAGAGAAAAAAAAATACTTGCAGAACTTAATAATAAATAATACTAGCTGGTACCCGGCATGCGTTGCAATGCATTCAAAGAAATAAATTAATTCTCCCTGCATGTCCTTTCCCGTGCGTCCCCGTTGACATCCCGAGACCCTTTCCGAGAATACTGCACAAGAGTCCCAACTGCTCCCGTCTGGAGCCAGTGAGACTATGGTATCCCCGATCGGGGTATGTTGTGAGGCTGAAGGTACTGGGGTGGGGAAGAAGATAGGAAAGAGGAAGGTGGGGAAGTACTTGGCTATTTAGATCTGGTCACCAATCACGGCTTATGCCATTTCAAGCAACGTTTCAATTCTGAATGGTGGTCTACCAGGCCGATACTTAGAGTATCTTCCAATCTGGAACGTGCCGCAAATATACTTTATATTATTTTAAAGAAAAAAATTGTGAAATAACAAAAATTAATCAAATAAAATTTATTTGACACGCCGGGATTCGATCCCCCGACCTTCGATTTACGAGTCAAGAGCCTTACTTACGTCAATTTTTCTTTCCGTAAGATCTTTCCACAAAGTATCGGAAGACTTAAAAAAAACTTTCAATTCCTTCCCCTCCCTCCAATTTTCTTTCCGGAAGAACCTTCTACAAAGTATTAGAAAACTAAAAAAAAGATGAATGAAATAGGTAAAGTGGTTCTGAAGTTATAGCGTGACCAAGGGAAACAGGGATTCATTTGTAGACATCCAGCTGATTTTTCTACAAATTAAACACAAAAACAATAATTAAAACGTAGAAATGCATCTGATTTTACTTTTAAATTACCTAATGTAAATAACATTTACATTAATTTAAGGGGAAAATCAGATGCATTTCTACAAATTAAACACAAAAACAATTAATTCTTATTTTATAATAATTTTATCTAATTTATAGAATTGTTTCATGATGAATTGAACTGAATTTCAAGAAATGGCCAAGATCACCTTTAATGAGTGATAGCCAAATAAATAATTTAAAAAAATAAATCAATTCGCATCAAGCTCGCCGCCACCACGTAGCTTGCTTCAAGCGTCCTCGGTAGACTGTCAAAACGCTTGGCTCAAACGAAAACTACGCGCAGTGTTGCCAGCTTAACAAAAAACTACGTGCTTGAAAGAAATTGCTATTGATAGTGTCGGAATCTCTTCAGACAAATGAAACACTCTGGGAACATCTTTAAATATGTTTATTTTCAGTAAAGACAATTGATAATAAATAACACATAAGACAATTGATAATAACACATAAAAACTAAGGTATCCTAACCGACCTAACCTCAAATTAATTTACGGATGAATGCTGAATGTTGATGTCCTGGTCCTGATACTGGTCATCTTGTAGATACTCCACTGACCAGCTCTCTTCACCTTCACCGTCAGACTCCCATTCGACATCGGAAATGTCTCCTTCCAGTGCAATAGTTATTTCTTCATGTGACAAACCTCTAACAGCCATCTATAAAAATGATAACAATAAGTTATATATAGTCTACCGGAAAACATTAAAATAAATTAATACATCTTGAAAAAATCAAATTAAAACACGTAAAACAATACAAAAGGCCAAAACAATCTCCATAAAAAACATCACCAACAACCAACGCGCCACAACAGAAACATGAACGTTTTTAGCGAAAACAAAATGAAAAAGCAATGTTTTTGAATGGATATCATATTTATCGATCAGATAAAACATCTATATACAATATAATAATTATTTTCAACGGAAAAATGCTATATCTTACCTTTAATGTTATGTAGAAAACCAAGATAAGTAAAACCGTTCTGTCAAAGACGCCCATAAATAAACCAATCCCTAGATCGATATCTTCGGGCCTTCTCCATACTAGAAATTTCGTCATCACTGTCACCAACTTAACCAAAAATAAAATGGTCCACCAAAGACAATAACATAGAGGAAGTTCAAGGCCATTTGCCACCATAGACAATATAATCGCATTGGACCTACTGTATTAATTCATTAGCCAAATAAATTATTTAAAAATAAAAATGCTTGAAAGCAGAAAAATGTTTTAGTTTCCCCAAGAAAACAACGTTCCATCTGACAAAGCCTGAGGGAATGAGCTTTACATAATTTTTAAAGCTCATTTTCTCAGCAAGGAGCTTTGTCAGATGGAAACCTGTTATCCTGAGGAAATCAAAAATTCAAGCGTTAGTAAAAAACCTAAAATACTTGAAATATGAACTCCTTATAAAAGGAAAACATTTTTAAATAATCATTATATTTTTCTACGACGAATTTACATTTTTCTGCTTGAAAAATGATAACTCGGGGGTACATGTTTAAATTATTTTTATTTTCAGAAAGACAATCGATAATAGCACATAAAAACACTGGTTCGGTGAATTCGATGAATTGAAAAATGGTTTGAAAAAGAATATCGACAAAAGAATAGAAAGGAAACATGGCTAAAGCATCATACAGCTGTGACATTAAAGATTAACGTCAACAATAGCTGTATTGTTTGTTTATATACATTTATCTTCAATGTCACATCTATATAGCGTTTTAGCCATTTTTCCTTTCCAGCAGTCACCGTACAGTTCTTGTAGAATGAAATAAAAAATCTACATATTCTAAATTTCCTTTCAACCGAAATTAAACAGAGTACCTATACCTTCATCGGGGACCCATTTCAGCCATCTCACAGTAAAAATCGCATCATGTGTTCTGAAAAAAATATATCACATTAAACAAAGTTTGTGAACAGAATATACAGTATTTTTCCTTGTGATGACATACTTTGTTTATCACAAGGGAAAAGTATTCTCACTTCTGTTCATATGAACATATAAACTAGTAGCATTATTAATTTTACCTGCCATTAACAGTGTTATGGTCTGCCAAACAATGTTATAAGGTGTTCCTAACGTAAAGCTCCAAAATCATTCAAAGTCTGGAACATTTTCTGAAACAATATTTGTGAAACATTAACCACTCGGACCCATAAGCTTGTTTTAACGATAATATAACATTAACAGACATATGTATGACGTACGAGGCGTACGTATTACAATTATTTTTATTTAAGTAAAATTGAAAGAACATTTTATCAATACAAATGTCATTTAACCTCAAATAGATTTACAGATAAATATTAAGGTAAATTTACGACTAGACGCCGCATGCCACTACACTTTTAATAGGCATATATTTAAAAAAATAAACTACCCCTAAACTTAATTACCACAAGAACCATCTGTTTCAGTCGAGACCGGCGGAAAAACGTGCATTTAAATTTATATTCGTAAAAACTTTTATTCACGTAATTTTCCGTTTTGACGCCGACGCCATATTGAATCTTGTCCATAGAAACCACATAGTGACGTATATCAGTAGTGCCAACCATACAAAACAAATTCATAGTAAAATAATTTGCACACATACCTAATCCGAATCACTTCCAACCTCAGCACCACTTCCAGCCTCGACGTCACTCCCAGCCGCCCTAATCACAATTACTCCCTTCCTCAGCATCCCTTCCGGCCCTAGCGGCACTCCCAGCCTCCGTGTCAGCCCCTTCTTGATCTACGTACGGATTGTAGAGATCACTCGTCGTCTATTTCCACTATCACTCCGACACCACCGATCATCTCTTTCTTTTGATAGCACCAGTGGATGCATACCTCCCTGCAAAATGAGGACCAATCTGTTACGGTTCCAGCCGACATTCCAAATTCTTCCATCAAGAATAGTGTCCGGGGCGGTCGCATATCGGCCCAAAATACAACAAATCTACAAATGTCCTCAACAGTAAGTTTCGAGAGAGAGAAAAATGTATTTTTCCGCGCCGTTGCACTAAAATTACATCTAGTTTTTTTTTCTTTCTCCCTAATTGCACAGTAATTGTTTTGGTACACACGAATCGAAACTCAGATTTTAAAACACAGGTGTTATTGCACTTTTCACATTGTTTTTCGCGTCTAATAACTCCATGTTTCCTTAGCCATTCTAATAATATTTCCCGATTATCCACAATCTTTAGAAATCCGACAACACCTACGGAACAATTTTCACACGACATTTTAAATTTTCCCGAAAACCGCGCAATTCAATAGGAAAAAATTTTCCAACTGATAAATAACGAACCATAGACAAAAGAAAAATGATCGAAAATATATAAAAGAACGCGCACACGTTCTTCTTTTTGGTTTTGTAAAGAGAGCAGTGCTTGTCTAACGAATATGTGTTATAATACATTTTATTATAAAAACAGCTTCAAAATTCTCAATTATAAATTTCTGAATGTCGTTGGAGAACACCTTATTTAATATACCTAACCTAACCTAACCTAATAACCTAACCTAACTTAATAACCTAACCTAATAACCTAACCTAACCTAACCGTGTGATATGGTTTATGATACAAAAGAAAGTGTCCCCTTTATACCGCCTGCTCGCGTCAAGGCAAGAAAAACATCCCAGTTTTCAAGTAGTTTAGCGGCTACGCTAGGTTTGTGTAACATGGTTTGTGATACAAAAGAAAGTGCCCCTTTATAACGCCTACTCGCGTCAAGGCAAGAAAAACATCCCAGTTTTCAAGTAGTTTAGCGGCTACGCTAGGTTTGTGTAACATGGTTTGTGATTCTGGCGTACAATCTCACAAGACGAAAGCTAATTTTAATTTTACGTAATCGAAATTTAGAATGAAATATTTTCCACTTCCCCCAATGCAAATAGTTGACTTTTAATGTAATTAAGGTGAATCAAAAGGTTTTTTTTAAGTGCATATTAACCGTTGCCAGCGATCTCCAAAAATTACCGCGATTTTTGCCGTATAGCAATCTTTTTTTAATATTATGAAAATTTGTCCTGACTGAAACCGATGTTTTTTGCGGTAGCTATGTTTAAAAATAGTGTACTTTCCAAAATCTGTGCCTATTAAAAGTGCGGCGGCTTATCAATAAATTATTTTGAAAATTTGTACGGTAACTTTAGTTAGTACCTTCCTAGAGAATGTGTGATTTTTGCCATAGAGCAATCTTTTTTTAAAATATTTATCGATTGGTACCCTGGAAATAGTGGAAGTTGTTCAGTTCAGAATGCAAAATAAAGTAATATGAAACGACAGCGTCAGCCGGGATTGGTATATTTATGCGTCAGCCGTAACGAGAAATTACGTACCTACATTTTTTTTTTGTTTATGAAATGTAAATTTAAATGCATATTTTTCCACCGGTCTTGACTGAAACCGATGTTTTTGCGGTAACTAAGTTTAAAAATCGTGTACTTTCCAAAATCTGTGCCTATTAAAAGTGCGCCGGCTTATCGTAAATTTAATAATATTAATAATCAGATTATTGAATGTTAATGTCTCATGTAATTACCTGATTTCTGGATCAATTGCGGACACATTTGAAAAATTTTTCCACCTCTGGAATTCCTGTAAACGATTTTTAAATGAAATATGCCCATGGCGATGTCAAAAACACAAATTCAAATTCATGTTCGTTTGATAATCGCATGACGCAATTTGACGTTTAAAGTTAGACCTGTCTATAATAAAATTCAGCTTTATCTATAAAGGGCTAGCGAGACTATCAAGCGGCTTGGCTCAATCACGTAGTTTGTTGTCTATGGCTAGAGTTTTGACAGCATTTTGACCGTCTCCAGAGTTGGCTTGACGCTCAAAGCCAAGCATTACGCAATAATCTACGTTATTGCGCAACGCTTGAAGCGAATTTATATTTTTTGAGCGTAGACAACAAATCATAGACAAATAAGTATCTGAGTGGTGATTTTAGATATTACGCATCACGTAAAACGTTTATAAAAATTAGATTAAATTATTACAAAATAGGTTTTAATTGTTTTTGTGTTTAATGTGTAGAAATCCATCGGATTTTTCTTTTAAATTAATGTAAATATAATTTAATAATGTTATTACTAGAATTTGGTTCACTCCTTAAGGAAGCCTTAGTCTATGCCTAGACGATTTTTCATTCGAGAGGTACTTGAACATACTACTCCTTTGTCTATGGCTTCTTGTCATTTTCGGTAGTTGAAAGTGATTTTTGTGCGAGATGGAATCCAGTAAAGAAAAATAATTGTTTGTTATGTTATAATAAATGTTATATATTAATATTTTAATATAACATTGACGTAATAACATTATTAAATTATATTTACATTAATTTAAAAGAAAAATCCGATGGATTTCTACACAAAAACAATTAAAACCTATTTTGTAATAATTTAATCTAATTTTTATAAACGTTTTACGTGATACGTAATATCTAAAATCACCACTCAGATACTTATTTGTCTATGATTTGTTGTCTACGCTCAAAAAATATAAATTCGCTTCAAGCGTTGCGCAATAACGTAGATTATTGCGTAATGCTTGGCTCAAGCGTCAAGCCACCTCTGGAGACGGTCAAAATGCTGTCAAAACTCTAGCCATAGACAACAAACTACGTGATTGAGCCAAGCCGCTTGATAGTCTCGCTAGCCCAAGAGATTCCGACACTATCAATAGCAATTTCTTTCAAGCACGTAGTTTTTTGTTAAGTTGGCAACACTGCGCGTAGTTTTCGTTTGAGCCAAGCGTTTTGACAGTCTACCGAGGACGCTTGAAGCAAGCTACGTGATGGCGGCGAGCTTGATGCGAATTGATATATTTTTTTAAATTATTTATTTGGCTATCACTCATTAAAGGTGATCTTGGGCATTTCTTGAAATTAATAACATTTTCGAAGCAATCGCAGAATCATAAAATAGGACCCCATGTACATTAATAGTTAGCGTTCTTCGACATAAAAGAAAAGATTTTTTTCAAAATTTGTTACATTTTTTACGCATCATGAAACAATTCTATAAATTAGATTAATAAATTAATATAAAATAAGAATTAATTGTTTTTGTGTTTTATTTGTAGAAATGCATCTGATTTTTCTCTTAAATTAATGTAAATGTTATTTACATTAGGTAATTAAAAAGTAAAATCAGATTTCAGCATTTCTACGTTTTTAATTATTGTTTTTGTGTTTAATTTGTAGAAAAATCAGATGGATTTCTACAAATGAATCCCTGTTTCCCTTGGTCACGCTCTAACTTCAGAACCACTTTACCTATTTCATTCATCTTTTTTTTTAGTTTTCTAATACTTTGTAGAAGGTTCTTCCGGAAAGAAAATTGGAGGGAGGGGAAGGAATTGAAAGTTTTTTTAAGTCTTCCGATACTTTGTGGAAAGATCTTACGGAAAGAAAAATTGACGTAAGTAAGGCTCTTGACTCGTAAATCGAAGGTCGGGGGATCGAATCCCGGCGTGTCAAATAAATTTTATTTGATTAATTTGTGTTATTTCACATTTTTTTTCTTTAAAATAAAATAAACTATATTTGCGGCACGTTCCAGATTGGAAGATACTCTAAGTATCGCCCTGGTAGACCATCATTCAGAATTGAAACGTTGCTTGAAATGGCATAAGCCGTGATTGGTGACCAGATCTAAATAGCCAGGTACTTCCCCACCTTCCTCTTTCCTACCTTCTTCCCCACCTCACTACCTTCAGCCTCACAACTCACAACATACCCCGATCGGGGATACCATAGTCTCACTGGCTCCAGACGGGAGCAGTTGGGACTCTTGTGCAGTATTCTCGGAAAGGGACTCGGGATGTCAACGGGGACGCACGGGAAAGGACATGCAGGGAGAATTAATTTATTTCTTTGAATGGAATTGCAACGCATGCCGGGTACCAGCTAGTATTATTTATTATTAAGTTCTGCAAGTATTTTTTTTTTCTCATTGTTTAATAATATTGTAACTGCTATTGATATTATTAACCTTTCCCATACCATGCTCAAAATACCCTCGACAAACCGTCTTGTAACACAGCGTTACTCTATGGGATTTGGAAATAATTTGGGATTTTTGTAAAAATATTGTTGTGAATATTTTTTATTTGGCTTATATTAATTTATTGTAAGAAAAAATATCAATTTTGTGCCCTAAAACTGAAATATAAAAAAAATAATCATTCGTAATAAATAATCAAATATTATTTGACACGCCCAACAAGGCGGGCGGTTGTGACAGCGACCGCCTAGGGTCACGTTAGCCTCTAGAATAGCACCATTGTTTCAGAAAGCCACATGTGGAATGCGCTAGGGTAAGGGCTGACACCGACCTACTATCATTTTTTAAATACATTTACAAAAAAATACTTTATCGTAAAGAGCTTTTTATTTATTTATTTATTTATTTATTTATTTACGCCTATTTAGGGTTTTACATACATATATATAACAATATTAACGAAATTATACTAGTAAATAGTGCAGGAAACTACTGTTTAAAACACTTGCACAAAAATAAATACAAAGTAAAAATATTAGGTATTGAATTTTGAACCACACAGTATGTAGGTACAAAATACAAAAAAATCCGAAATAGTTTTTTTTTCTTTCAGCCAACAAAATACTGTCAATGTGTTAGTCAATTTTGATAGCTTTAGCAAAATATTCTCCTATTTGATGAAAAAAACTTCAATAAGATATGCTTATATAATAAAATTGATGTACTAAATATATCAACAACATCGGAGTATTTGTTTCCAAGCTGTTGAATCCGTCGCATATGAGTATAATATTGACTTGTTGAATTAGAATTGCTACAATTATATGGTAGGTACTGTCTTGTGACTGACCTGCCTGGAGTATGAAAAGAAATTACATATAATAAGTCGAGGGTATCAAACATTGAATTTATGATTTTATACAAACAGGTTAAATCGGAAATGATTCTACGATCAGATAATTTTATTAAATTTAATGAACAAAGTACATTATCGTAATTTAGGCATTCACTAGGAATGCTTTTTATGTTTGCTGATCTAAGTTAATACCAGATTGAATGGTTTTAACACTAGTTGCGTAGAGAAGTAGATTAAAAAATGGAACATGTTATATTGTTACTTTTCCTCCATTAAAAGCATTTTCTTGTGGATGATATTTAACAATACCTAAAGAACACTCGAATTTTATTTTTTTTTACAGTTTTACGCGAAAGCAAACCATGAAAAATTTTGTTATAATTACTTTGAAGTGAAAACTTCTTTAGCAGCGTTGTGATTTGAAACTGGATGAAAAGAAAAAGCGACACTAAAAGAAACAATAAGCAAACCACGAAAAAAATAATTTTATAATTATTTTGAAGTGATAAACTTCTTTAGCACCGTTGTGATTTGAAACTGGATGAAATGAAAAAGCGACACAAAAAAAACAATAAGCAAACCAAGAAAAAATAATGTTAGGTATAATTACTTTGAAGTGAAAACTTCTTAGCACTTACTAGCACCGTTGTGATTTGAAACTAGTTGAAACTAAAAAGCGACACTAAAAAGAAACAATAAGCAAACCATGAAAAAAAAAATTTATAATGACTTTGAAGTGAAAACTTCTTTAGCATCGTTGTATTTGAAACTGGATGAAACGAAAAAGCGACACTAAAAAGAGACAAACACATGCATCTATAGCATTTATAGAGAATGGGTTAGAATAATCGGTCTCCTCTTTATGCGGTGCTTCGTAGCCTTCCGACTCTTTTTTCTAAAGGTTTCGCTTCTACCGGTGTGAACTGCACACGAGTATTTTTTATAATACTCCTATTTTTCCGAAATTTAGAGATAAGCCTTAGGATAAAATTTACTTTTAGGAGTGGAAATAGTTTACATAGCAAATTAAAAACATTTTTTTCACAGAAACGTAACGACAAAAACCAATTAGGTAAATTCTTACTTAAACATTAATCCGACGTGTTTATCATAACAAAATATAGGTTAAAATGTAGATGTGAAAGATTTTTACAAAAAAGCAAACCAAAGACTTTGTTATTATATTTACCTACATATTATGTAATGCATTTGTCTGTAGTAAATCAACATTAAATCGTAAAATGGCGACCACACGTCATCCAGTACTATACGAAACTATAAGAACTTAAACTGTGGATACTGTAGTGCATACATACAGTATTTTTTTAACATTAACTTCACACATGAGGCCCTGAGGAAAATAATTCGCTTCAGGGCCTATGTCGTCTTGGGGGAGAGGTCTTCCTGCTGGAGAGGTCAAAAGGTCTTCCTCAACCAGTCTCTCCCGACCCGGCCAGCCACGCAGAGCCAATTGGTAGGCAGACGTACCCGCCGCCAAGATCCGGAACCAAACCTACCACATGAACCTGGGCACCCCTGCTAAGTCATCAAACGTAACAAACTACTTGAGTTCTCTTATGGCAGAAGTGTTGGTTGTTGGTTGTGGTTTCCGGGGCGGCGGCATGCCGTTATTATTAAAAATATGCATTTTAGAAGATGATCGAAATAGCAAGTAAAACAAAGACAGTGAGCGTTATAAAATAGTAAAAAAAAAAAATCTATAAAAAAATATTCTAAAAATCATAACATTCATTGCAAAGTGTATCTTTAATTTACTGAAAAAAGGGAATAAAATAGGTACGTAAGATTCTACATATTGTACCCGACCCTCACAAAAGAGTTTTATGGTGGTGCAGTAATGTTTACAATCGTATTTTGGATGAAGTATTGTCTTCGATACCGAAAGTACATAATGCAGCAGAGAGGCTATACCACCAAAACCTTTTATCTCGACAAATACTCCTTGCTTCATTCGAATTCTTAAATCGTCTAATACTCGTCCAGATAAATTTGAATAAATAGATGCTTGGTTGCGTTACGGTGCACTCTATCGGAGGACTACCGCGAGGTAAGAGATACATTCAAACGTGCTCTTTTTAAAATGATTTATCTGTATATTTCTATTATTCTGTCTCTTGGCGTGGTCCGACTGAAAGTATGTGATTCACTTGACCATGCCATGACTTCCTTGGCTATTATTCACTTCGCGTCATATCTTCCTTTTCGAATGCCCTAACTAAATAAGCGTACCTTTTAATCCCATCCATCAAGTGCACTTGACGTGACTTTATCACTAAACGGCGCTATAAAAAGGTGAAAATTATTATAATTTTTATCGGCCTTTTATCCCTTCCAGATCTCCATAAATTAACATGGCTCTACCTATAATGTAACTATATGGTTTTACAACATATACATATCAGGAATTTCATTTATAGAGCATGTCAACAATTATCTTTCCTTTGCCAGTTCAATGCCTTACTTTTCAATTTGGGAGGTGAGTATGGGTGCCGCCGCCCCGGGAACCATTTATTGAATAACCAACACTTCTGCCAAAGGTCAGTCCAAGTAGTTAGCTACGTTTCGTGACTTAGTAGGGGTGCCCGGATTCGTGGGTAGAGATTTGTCCAGGTTTTGGCGGCGGATGCATCTGCCTACCAACTGCATGGCAAGCCTGATCGGGAGAGAATGGTTGAGGGAGTCCCTTTGATTTCTCCAGCTGTACTCTCTCGGAACATCGCCTTACACCGCAGTGGAAGAGATGGATTCATACGTCCGTCACTCCTGGACACAATGACACCCAGATTCCTACCCACCCCTTATTTCCTTTTCCTTCTCAGAACTTCCTAACCTTCCTTTCCTAAAAAGACCCTCCACACATCATCCTCAAGGATGACATAGGCCCTGAGGGGAATTATTTTCCTCAGGGCCTCCTGTGTGGAGCCTTTATAAAAAAGCACTGCATTTTCATTGTCTTAATCAAGTTTTCCACGAAGAGATTATTTGATAAAAATAAAATGAAATGAAATAAATATTTATTACTTCTGAACTAATGAGGCATGATCCTGCAAATAACCCAAAACCCATAAAACTAAACAAAAAACATCTCCCGTCATCTGATTGTCTACAATCGTAACATTTTGTCGTTAATTTTAAGGAAATACGCAGAAAGGGATTAAAAAATGACTCTGGTTTAAGGATCAGGTGTTCGGTCGGCCGAACCTTCCGATGTGGTTCCTTATTTTTTTGTGGCTCTTTTTTTAATGAAAACGGAATGTCAAGCAACCCAAGTTTTTTTGCAGCAAGATAATTAATATTGTCATCTCTGTTTTCAGACATTTCAAATTATTGCACTAGAAAGCCACGGCAAACTTATTATGATGTCAACTTTGAGAAGTAAAATAGTCTCTACAGATAGGCAAAAGGTTTTGACGTTTTATTTTACATCTCTTTTTGTCATACATAACTAAAGGGAGATCGTAATATTGGACGTAGGTTAATGAGGTTGGAATGAATTAATGTTTTGTCTTCTCTGTTATTCCCATAGAGATTTAAAATTTGTTGTCTCATCTGACATAGAAATGTGTCGACTTTTAGGAAAACATTTTTTATTATTTTATACAGAATCGTCATAATTTTTTTAATATTTTTTACGGATGCAAAAATATATTTTTTAGGAATACCTAAAATGTTGATTTAATGATTGAAGCATTTGAGGAGTTATTGATGTTTTAAAGAGCGTTGTTAACTATAATCGCATCGTGGATCCGGGAGTGTTAAGTATTCAGTTCTGCAAGTATTTTTTGTTTTCTTATTGTTAATGATGTAACTGCTTTGACTGATTGAAAATATTGTTTAGGTCTTGTGAACATCTGAGAAATAGGTAATAAATAATTTTCCTTTATCAACTTTATCAATTAATATTATATTATAATATTAATTATAACATTTATTCATAATATCAATGGAAATATACAACAATGCTTCGTAAGTACGATCATCTATTTTGAAAAAATGCGTGTAAGTAATCATTTGGTGCCGTGCCTGTAATACGCTTTGTAAATGCTTATGAGTAAAGCGGGATCACAAATTGTACCATTCTTGACACCAAATTCGTTTATTTTTATTAAAATACAAATATAACCCAAGAGCTAAGAATGCTTTGTCTCCGTTATATTCCATTTTATTTCAGCCGCACAAAATTCACTGTCAACCATAAATAAACCAAACAAACTATCGAAAATCACATCTAGGCATAGACAAATGCTTGCCAGAACGCTTGTAGACTATCAAGCGGCTTGACGGCCAGCACGTAAATTTATTTTCCGTTATTGTCTATGAATGCTTGCCTCAACAGCTTGATGCGCGCTTCAAGCCGTTGAGCCAAGCCTTAGTCTATGCCTAGAGGATTTTTCATTCGAGAGGCACTTGAACATATTACTCCTTTGTCTATGGCTTCTTGTCATTTTCGGTAGTTGAAAGAGATTTTTGTGCGAGATGGAATCTAGTAATGAAAAATAATTATTTGTTATGTTGTAATAAATGTTATATATTAATATTCCAATATAACATTGACCTAATAACATTATTAAATTATATTTACATTAATTTAAAAGAAAAATCCGATGGATTAAACACAAAAACAATTAATACCCATTTTGTAATAATTTAATCTAATTTTTATAAACGTTTTACGTGATACGTAATATCTAAAATCACCACTCAGGTACTTATTTGTCTATGATTTGTTGTCTACGCTCAAAAAATATAAATTCGCTTCAAGCGTTGCGCAATAACGTAGATTATTGCGCAATGCTTGGATCAAGCGTCAAGCCACCTCTGGAGACGGTCAAAATGCGGTCAAAACTCTAGCCATAGACTAAAAACTACGTGATTGAGCCAAGCCGCTTGATAGTCTCGCTAGCCCTTAAGACGCCGCTCGAATTCGAAATATTTTGTGTTGCCAGTACGCATTTTTTTATATACCTTATAAAACATATCTTTCACAAGCGATACGCAAAATACGGGGCTGTTTGTTTAATAAAATCAAGAGATATTAATTTTTTCCTTCATGTTCCTCAGGAAGAACTCTGGTATTGAGAGGGTTAAGCTTTACATTTCAGGAGATGGATTCAATGAAGTGCAAGATCCACCATTTCGATTTAATGTGAACCGAACCATCATCATGCTTTGAAGCATTTCAATGAAGTCTATTCCGCAGCTTATTTTTAACGATATTGTAAATGGAGAAAGCACCGTGGAAAACGCTAATCTAAATTTTGAGATGTTTCCAAAATGTTTACACCAGCTGCGTCACAATCATTGTAAACTTGGTAATAAAAATCAGCTGAAGTTGATGTATTTTTCCATGTTCTATTACTCAATTGGTGCCACTCAGACTCAATTTCATTTTTGTTGCCAAAGATATTATGAGTACGATGAATTTGATTCAATATTAGTTTTATATCGGGCTTAACTTGAGACGTAGCAACCTTTGGGTGCAAATCAGCAACCATTTTTAACATCGATAAATTATCAGGAAGCCTTTTTTGAATTTGCTCGGCCCGAAAATATAAGAAGCTCTTTCATCTTTCCCTGACATCCATCAAATCCTTTTCTTCGAGATCTTGTGATATATTTAGAAAATCAAAACCAAAACACATTGAAGCTGTATGCATCAGATGTTCTCGGAAATTAAAAAATATTAAATTCTACAAGTTCAAGAGTCCACCAATTTTTCCAATTGTGAAGGCACAACAAATCGTTGCAGCAAGTTTTTTTACAATAAAAATAGATCCTTAAATAAGAAGTGTGTGAGTCCTCCGTGTATACGATGTAATAAAAATTTTAAAAAATATATGGAATCACAAAACCCCCAAAAATACCCCTAAACATTTTAAACCAGTAAAAAAATCCCATCTCACTTATTTTACCCTTAAGTTGGCAACCCTGAGCGAGAGATGGCGAAAATCAAAATTACAAACCTATCTTTACAGCTCCATCTATGAAACTTTATCTATGTGTCTTTTAGCACTAAAAGACACGGACCACGGTTGAAAAATTTGAACGAAGATATACGCCCCTGCTGTCTATGCAAACTTATATATTTGTTCGACACAAGCTTTCTGCACCATCAGTCGTTTCATCTTGTTTCCAATCTCTAATTCTACATAACATCCCTTGCTCTGTTTAATTCACGAAGTGAAATGTATCATCCCATTCTTGTGATACTTATTGGTAAGCAATAATGCTGACATTAATCACGATATTCATTTGGTAGCGGCTGACAGCCAAACCGATCGACATCTGTTCTTTCATTTGAGCTAAGGCAGGCTCACATGCACAACTGCGCTGTGTCTAACACGGCCTACCCTTGCAATGCCAACTGTACACCAACGTGTGTTAGGGAACCATTTTATGTTTCGTTTGAGGAATATTTGGAATAAATTCGGTGTTTGGGCTAAATTCCTAAAAAAAAAAACTAGTTATTTTTATACTAATTTGGGGTCGGGGAATCCGAATCTGAAAGAATTAGGCGGCGGCAAGCAATATTAACTGAATTACACGACTTTAAAAAAATTTATACACACAAACATGAAAATAATCATTTCGGAAGTATTTTGACACACGTAGTACAAAGATCATAGAAAAACAAGAAATATACAAAAACATGTGCTGGCAGTGTTACCAGCTCTCAAAAATATTTATCCCTATATCAATATGAAAATAGATAACAGCAGAAAAACATACCTTATAAATCGACCAAGTCTTCTTCGTCCGTCGTATCCTTGTCAAACTCGCTTGTCTCGAAGGGTTCCTGTCGGATACGCGGATCATATAAGAGTCCAGCTAAGCGGTAAAACTCCAGCCCCTTTATACCGCCTGCTCGCGTCCCTAACCTAACCTAACCTAACGCTAGGTTTGTGTAACATGGTTTGTGCCCCTTTATACCGCCTGCTCGCGTCACGGCAAAAAAACATCCCTGTTTTCGAGTAGTTTAGCGGCTACGCTAGGTTTGTGTAACATGGTTTGTGCCCCTTTATACCGCCTGCTCGCGTCACGGCAAAAAAACATCCCTGTTTTCAAGTAGTTTAGCGGCTACGCCGGGTTTATGTAACATGGTTTGTGATACAAAAGTGAGTAAAATTTATAAAAAATAAGTACTTAAAATATAAACATGTTATTTTACGTTATTAATATTACTGCTTAATGGCAACACTTAATTTTGTGTGGTAAAAACATCTATGTTATCTTGTTTTTCTATGATCTTTGTACTACGTGTGTCAAAATACTTCCGAAATGATTATTTTCATGTTGTGTGTGTGTATAGAAAATTTTAAAGTCGTGTAATTCAGTTAATATTGCTTGCCGCCGCCTAATTCTTTCAGATTCGGATTCCCCGGCCCATAGTTAGTATAAAAATAACTAGTTTGATTTTCTAGGAATCAAAATGCTTCCAAAATGTCTATTTTCCTGTGTGTATAAAATTTTTTAAAGTCGTGTAATTCAGTTAATATTGCTTGCCACCGCCTTATTCTTTCAGATTCGGATTCCCCGACCCCAAATTTGTATAAAAATAACTAGTTTTATTTTTTACGAATTTAGCCCAAACACCGAACTTTAGCCGTTTAAAACTGTCGAATTACTTAATTCAGATACTTAATTCAGATACCTAATTTCAGATAAGTGCTTCTGTGGAGTAAGACAGCAACAGTCTACGGTTAATATATGTGAGCATCTATTCACGTTTTCTTCTTTTAATCCTATAAATTTGACAACATAAACGTCAGTCGCGGATATGCATCGTTATTAGTATCGCTTATTGCTTTTTTTTATCCGCTCAATAACCCAAATAACACTGGCGGAGCTTGTTGTAAACACGTTCCTAAATAATACTGGCAGCATACAGTTTTATTGCATTGATTAAAATACTCACATAATATTAACAAGTATTTACGATTTTCTGTTAAAAGCGGATCCAAAATAAGGTAATATCTTATCTTTAGAGATAAATATTGTATGCATTGTATTGAGTTATGCCACTATTGATGGCGATTCTCTCAATCGTATTCAAATGCCAATCGCGAGCTCAGTAGACAGTCACAAAAATTATTACCGTCAACTATGGCATCTTTAGGGCCGTCTGTTTCAACGCTCGCTAAAGTAAAAGTAAAACAAAACGCCGTTACTATAGTTAAATTTCAGCAAAATGCGTTTTTCAAACAATTTGACTGATTGTTTTACGTTACTTTTAACTTTTGTACTTACTTTCCGAAAACCGATAGTTACTCTAGAGTTACTCCGCCATATTGGCATTTTTGAGTATTTGACAGTTCTGGTCGAAGTAATGTACGAAAATGGGTGCTTCAACATTGATTACTAATATACTAATCAGTAATGCTGATAAATATTATAGAAGAGGATGATAATGGCGATGAATTCCTTATACAATATGTCTTGCAGCGAAAACCAAAACATTTCGTCTCCGCGTCAATAATATGGTTATCTGGGATAATCTCGAATTTTTGGCGCGGCACCGCATGTTGAAAAAATCTTGCTGTTGAACAGAATCAATTCTGATATCGACGTATTTAGCGTTACCTTTTAAAGACAAGTCTATTAATTGATGTTTCGCAAATTTTACAAGATCTTCAAATCAATTGTACCTATCATAAACAAAAATATAACATTAGTAGTAGGTTAGACTCGTTTCGTATATCGACATTAGCGAGGGAAGCTACATTTAAAAGACAAGCTCTATTAATATCGCTAGTATGGTTTGTACACTACTTACGTTTAATGTATATAATGTATGTTTTTCTAATATTTTCGATACCATAAATCAATTGAATTGAAGATCTCGAAAAATATGCGACACTTCAAATTCAAGGAGATATCACAACTACTGGAAAGTAAATTACATTCATATTGTATATTATATGTATTATAATAGGTCGTCATTTATTTGTAAATATTCATACAAATACTTTTATCGAAACAAAGCCGTCAGATCCTACGACACGAAACAAAATACAACAGGATATTTTGACAGTTGTTCTGATTTAGTTTACGGTGTTGCCGCATCAAAAAATATTTCGATGCATTTTGTCACATAATTCCGAGGAATATTCTGCTTTTTAGACTGGCCACACTGACAACTATTACTTAAGCGAAAATACACTTGAAACAGCGCGCGGTTCTATTTAACGTCCTCGTTACTTTAACTGACAGTTAAAAATTAACTTTAGAACACGATTTAACTTTCTGTTGAAACAGACGGCCCTTACCTACTTTAGTTAACTTTACCTACGTCTACCAACTGCTTGAAAAACTTAAATTCCTTGAAAACAGAAAACGGTAGGTACTTTAATGATTGGTAGACAGTTTTTTGATGAACCTGGCAACTCTAAAAAAACTTTTCACTGGCAACACTGTAATAGTTGTCAAAACATTGAAGATTGAAAGATTGGTATATTTATACCCAGGGGCGTAAAACTTGGCTTTAACCTTGAAACTGACAGGAGTGAACCAAATTCTTATAGATAAAGCTGAATTTTATTATAGATAGGTCTAACTTTAAACGTCAAATTGCGTCATGCGATTATCAAACGAATTTGAATTTGTGTTGTTGACATCGCCATGGGCATATTTCATTTACAAATCGTTTACAGGAATTCCAGAGGTGGAAAAATGTTTCAAATGTGTCCGCAATTGATCCAGAAATCAGGTAATTACATGAGACATTACCATTCAGCTTAATTTATCTGTAAATCTATTTGAGGTTAAATGACATATTGATAAAATATTCTTTCAATTTTACGTTAATAAGTATAATTGTAATACGTACGCCTCGTACGTCATACATATGTCTGTTAATGTTATATTATCGTTAACACAAGCTTATGGGTCCGAGTGGTTAATGTTTCACAAATATTGTTTCAGAAAATGTTCCAGACTTTGAATGATTTTGGAGCTTTACGTTAGGAACACCTTATAACATTGTTTGGCAGACCATAACACCGTTAATGGCAGGTAAAATTAATAATGCTACTAATTTATATGTTCATATGAACAGAAGTGAGAATACTTTTCCCTTGTGATAAACAAAGTATGTCATCACAAGGGAAAAATACTGTATATTCTGTTCACAAACTTTGTTTAATGTGATACATTTTTTTCAGAACACATGATGCGGTTTTTACCGTGAGATGGCTGAAATGGGTCCCCGATGAAGGTATAGGTACTCTGTTTAATTTCGGTTGAAAGGAAATTTAGAATATATAGATTTTTTATTTCATTCTACAAGAACTGTACGGTGACTGCTGGAAAGGAAAAATGGATAAAACGCTATATAGATGTGACATTGAAGATGAACGTATATAAACAAACAATACAGCTATTGTTTATGTTGATCTTTAATGTCACAGCTGTATGACGCTTTAGCCATGTTTCCTTTCCATTCCTTTGTCGATATTCTTTTTCAAACCATTTTTCAATTCATCGAATTCACCGAACCAGTGTTTTTATGTGCTATTATCGATTGTCTTTCTGAAAATAAAAAGAATTTAAACATGTACCCCCGAGTTATCATTTTTCAAGCAGAAAAATGTAAATTCGTAGTAGAAAACCAATCATTATTTGAAAATGTTTTCCTTTTATAAGGAGTTCATATTTCAAGTATTTTAGGTTTTTTACTAACGCTTGAATTTTTGATTTCCTCAGGATAACAGGTTTCCATCTGACAAAGCTCCTTGCTGAGGAAATGAGCTTTAAAAATTATGTAAAGCTCATTCCCTCAGGCTTTGTCAGATGGAAGGTTGTTTTCTTGGGGAAACTAAAACATTTTTCTGCTTTCAAGCATTTTTATTTTTAAATAATTTATTTGGCTAATGAATTAATAAAGTAGGTAGAATGCAATTATATTGTCTATGGTGGCAAATGGCCTTGAACTTCTTCTATGTTATTGTCTTTGGTGGACCATTTTATTTTTGGTTAAGTTGGTGACAGTGATGACGAAATTTCTAGTATGGAGAAGGCCCGAAGATATCGATCTAGGGATTGGTTTATTTATGTTTATACCTTACAGTTCCCTGAATTATGTCCTTGAGCTGGGCAAAATTATATTAATCTTTTTATTAAAAGCAGTGAACATTGTCAATTTATTTCAATGACACTCGAAACAACTATATAAATGTGCTGTGGATATATAAAATTCGTATCTTAAGTGATTATTTTTTTAACATTTTGTAATGTTTATAAAAAATATGTCATTTTGTCTCGAGACGTTTGACATAATGTCAATGTTTAGCAGAAAATTATCTTTATGAATAGTGTTTGAATTGAAGAGGTAAAAACTTATTATATTTTTATTAATTAGCACACGTTTTTAATTGTAATACATATTACGAAATGGTAATAAAAATGTCCGTCATATTACTTGCCTAGTTGGTTGAATTTTGTGGTGGAACTTGTGAATAACTTAATAATTGTGTATTTGGGCAAAAGTAGCTTCAACCGTTGATATTTTAAAAAGTGTCAACCTAATTTAAGTTTATAATATAATGTAATAATGCTTTTTTTATAAACGACACACCAAAACGTCTCAGATTATGATATTTACAGTTTGGCCTGCACGTTTATCTAAAGGCCGGTCTCCTGTGATGAAACATGTGACAAAAAACACTGTGGCCCCTATCTAACCATCTACAAAATGTTTGTGTAAATGGTCGCGGGAGACCGGCTGATGTGAAAACCGCGCAAGAGTCCCAACTTGTGCGTTTTTTGGAAATTTACATTTTGGTAGGCGGGTACAGGTACGGCTGTCCCGGGAACCATTTATCCGATAACTTGGACACCCTTATTGATTCGCCACGTTTGGTGCCTTAGCAGGGGTGCCCGGGATCATGGGGTGAAGTTTGACTAGGTCTTGGCGGCAGATGCATCTTCCCACCTAATGCGTGGCGAGCCGGATTGAGAGAGAATCTGCTTGAGTGAGATTTTTTTACCTCTAGCTGGACTCTCTCGACCCATCGCCTTACACCGCAGTGGGAGGGATGGATTCATACGTCCGTCACTCCTAGACAAATTGACCTCATATTCATATCCACTCATACCTTTTTTTTCCTAGAACTTCCTCTTATTAATTTACTTAAAAAGACCCTCCCCGCGGCATCCCCAAAGATGACCTAGGTCCTGAGGGATTATTTTTTCTCAGAGCCTGCTGTGTGGAGCTTTTTTTTACATTAGCTCCACACAGGAGGTTGTGTGGAGGAAGGAAGGAAGGAGAGGAAGTTTTGGGAAGGCAAAATGTATGAGGGGTGGGTAGGAATCTGGGGGTCAGTGTGTCCAGGAATGACGTACATATGAATCCATCCTTTCCACTGAAATGGAAGGCAATATTCCGAGAGAGTCCTGCTGGAGAGGTCAAAAGGTCTCCCTCAACCAGTCTCAGCGCCAGATCCGCCATACG
This sequence comes from Limnephilus rhombicus, assembly GCA_929108145.2. Lineage (NCBI taxonomy): Eukaryota > Metazoa > Arthropoda > Insecta > Trichoptera > Limnephilidae > Limnephilus > Limnephilus rhombicus. The sequence goes on along the minus strand of OV815289.1, from coordinate 21,503,274 downwards.
TTCAAAAACGTGCAAAAACCTGGCGCCAACTCCGAAGGGGCGCCGTGAGAAAATGAATATTGTATTCAAATTTAGTTATAATATTCCCTGAATCGTTTAAAAATTACCCATAGTACGAAATAATTATTACGCTCTAGCAATACTTTCCAAAGAAACAGAATGCGCACGCATCAGGTTGGTATCAACGGCTTACGAATTTATAGTCAGTTACAGATTTTTTTTACAAATTCCATATATTTAGTTTAAACGTAAGATCTGTTTTTCCATATATCTTTTACCGTCTTTTACGACGAATGGGTGCGATCCAAATTCAATAACCAATCACAGCGCGATATTTTTGTTCTAGAGAATCAAACCAACCGACTTACGCCTTTCAAAATGCTGACAATTTTAGTTAGCGTACGCTCGCTGTTGTTTTATTTTGTACGATTTAAGTCTCTAGGAGAAGGTAGTTAAAGACCATTTTCTTATGAAATCTTCAGTAAATTCCATTAACAAAAACATCGCACGGTTTGCAGGATTTGCAGGTTGCAACATGTTACGTGTTGGCAGTTTCATCATTGATTTGACGTATTAATTGAAGTTCGTTAAATGTATAATTAATATCTATTAGATTTGTTATTTTACGGTGTCAGTGTAAGGTGTAAGCATCTTTCGTAAGCCGTTGATACCATACTTCAGTGTTTAGTGTTTGTATGGTGTTTGTTCGCTCAACACAGAACACAGGGGAAATGCAAGGTACAAATTTGAGGTTATATTCTTATCACGAACGAATTTTTAATAAAAAAAAAAATGTAGGGGGGGGGGGGGCGCCATCGGTACCTACTGCACAGGGTGCCAGATTTAGTGCCCTGACCAGTCTCCCCCGATTCGGTCTGCCACGCTGTTGGTGGGCAGACAAATCCGCCGCCAAGATTCGAACAAACCTGAAGACCCCGTGACCTATGGCGGAAGTATTGGTTGTACAATAAATAGTTCCCGGGGCAGAGGGTACGGGTACCAAAGCTAATGGAAAACATTAATGTAAATGTAAATCAATGTAATGTGACTGTTACCTTTTTTATTTTTCTGAATCTTGTTCCTTTTCACATTTCTATTAGATTTAATAGTATTATCTGCTTCTTCAATGATATATTACATTGTTGGGTACATAACATTGAAAAGTTATTATAGCGAGAGTTGTTCTAATAAAAATTGAACATTCATTTAGACTTTTAGAAAAAGGTCAATAGGTCCTATATGAATAAAATCAGACGTTAAATTAAAACAAATCACTTTGTAAAACACCACATACAGTAGAATCCGGATATAACGACTCTTTGTCGTACTAACCGGACGACGCACGAAATGGCCGGATAATTTAGGCTTGCTTTTACAACTCCTTCGCGTGGGTTACATTTGATTCCCCGGCTTCTAAACGGTGTAATATAGCACTTTTTTTCTTCAATTGAGAAACACTTTGGCTTCACGGAACTCATTGTGTCGAGCTTTTAACCTAGTCACAACAGATGATAAACACTGACTGTGATTTACGCGTGCTAATAAGGATAGGTGTTAGCGCCCGGGGAGTAGGCGAGGCGCGGGGCGGCGAGGTGTTGGTGTGTAGGTTTTGTAAACAAAACACAGCGCATTGTTCTAACCGGGCGAATTATCATTAAAATAGGTCACTTTCAGCAGTTGGTCGCTTAAAATGGAGTCGTATTAAACTGATATGTTTTCCTGGTACCTAATTATGAAACCCAACTTGAGTTTACATTGTCGTCGCTAAAAACAGTAAGCCGTTATAAGCGAAGTCGTTATATCCAAATTCTATCTGTAATTATTATATTGAAATACAGCCCTAACAGAATTAACGCTTGCAACACGGAAACACCTCTACATACATAAACACACTCCACCATAATCTACACATCTGCCCTGATGACACTGTAATGCTGTCCGAAACGTTGGCTAAAGCGATTTTAATTTGGGAGGTGGGTATGGGTACCACCACCCCGGGAACCATTTATTGGATAACCAAAACCCCTGCCATATGTCGCCTCAAATGGTTCGCTACATTTGGTGCCTTAGCAGGGGTGCCCAGGTTTATGGGGTGAGGTTTGCCTACGGGAGAGACTGGTTGAGGGAGACCTTTTTAACTTTTCAGTAGGACACTCTTGACCCGTCGCCTCGCAGTGGGAGGGATGGATTCAGGTTCATGGGGTGAGGTTTGTCTAGGTCTTGACGGCGGATGCATAAGTTTGTATGGATGTACTGAATGGACTTTAAAAATTCTTTCACTAATAAAAAGCTGCATTATTTGCGACTAATATAGGCTGTATATATTGGTAAGCTCTGGCGTTATGAATAAGCTCTGGCGTTATAAAACTATTTAATATACATTTATTGTGCAGACGAAAAGCAAACTGTTTCTTGGTAACCATAAGTAATTATTTGATGTGCGCTGTCATTTTGTTCTTTGTTTAGGTTGCTATGGAGATCTCTTTGAGAGTTAAAATTAAACTAATCTATACTTATATTATACGCTTTAATAGGCGGCACGCAAACTGTTTGAAAAATGAATGTAACGGGTATGGAGGGGGGGGGGGGGGGGGATAGGGAAGGTGGAGGAGAAGCGAAGCCGGGGGCAAAAGCTAGTATATATTTATATATATAATGGAGTTATGCCTGTTAGTTCGATCATCTCTAGAAAAGTTCCCACAAAAAAAACTGTACACATAAATTGGCTACAAGGTTAACAGAAAAATTATTAATACCAAAAGCAAACAAAAGTATATTTGAAAAAGGAGCCTACTACAAGGCCATTAAAGTATATAACAACCTTCCACGAAACGTTAAACAAATAACGATATACTCAAATTTAAATCATCTCTAAAAACATTTCTTTTAAATGTCATTACACTCTAAATTAATACTTTACATAAATTAAATATGTATCTCTGTTTTTTGTTTTCCATAATTTTACATGTAATTGTTGGGTTTTATAATATAATAACTGGTTCCCGGCATGCGTTGCAATGCCATATTCAAAGAAATTAATTGTTTCTCCCTGCATGTCCTTCCCTTTCCCTCCCGTGTTCCCCTTCCACCTTCCTCACCTTCCCTCTCCCGCTCCAGTTTCCCGCCAACCCTCCTCCTGCGTTTCATATATTCAGTCCCAGTATATTCAGTTTTCAAACAGCTCGCGTGCCACCCATTACAACTTTTTTATTCAATTTTTCATTTTTCATGTATCACAAATAATAATTTTTGTAAATTATAATAACAATTAATCAAATTTGTTTATTAAAAAAACAATGGATCAAACCTATTTAAAATATCTGTTATTCTTGATTGGATTCAAAGTATTAGGCGAGTACTTCAAATAAATTCATTAAATTAAAGAGTTTCCAAAATTGAATTTTGATTTAAGTAACATAATTTTTTTTTCAAATTTTGACATTTTTGACAGTTTCGCAAGAGTTTTTGTAATAATTGAAAAACTTTTCAGATGTATTGCCACGTGGTTGTAATAATCCAAAAACCTTCGCGGGAGTTTAAAGAAGGTATTTTGAAAGTTTCAAACATTTCCTATGCTTCATATAGCAAACACAGACATCTCATACACTCATATACGTACATGTATATCCCCAAGCAAGCATGAGCAGATTTTTATATAAAGAGAGTTTTTGTAATATATTTGAATTTATTGTGTTAGCTGAAAGAAATAGAATGTTCCTATAAGCTACACCTTTTGTACTTGTATTTTTGTGCAATAAATGTAATTTAGCCTCTCAAAAACTGGGCGTACTGTACAGGACCCGCAGATACTTTAATAGTACACAACTGCTAACCCTGTACAAATCACAAGTTGACTATTGCAGCCACCTCCGGTCTGGAGCTCCAAAATACTAGAAAAATACCCTTGATTCTGTGCAGAAACGGGCGGTCCGTTTAATAGATTCTCCTAACTTAACAAACGGATTGCAATCTTTAGAGCACAGGCTTTGGTTAGGAATGATATCCTTGTTCTACCGGTATTTCAATGGAGGATGCTCTGAGGAACTAGCGTCATTGATCCCTTCAGTGTCGGTGCATACTCGGAAAACTCGCCAAATGCGTGTCCAACATATGTACACGGTTGACATTTGTCACATGAGAACGGGTGGCTTCTTCGACTCGTTCTTGTGTTCAACAGCTCGCCTGTGATTTGTGATTTTCCGGACTCTGTGATTCCTTCTTCCTACAACATGGGTCTATTCATGACCAATGTTCATTCCTTCCTCTCCTAAAAAAAAACCCTCCACACAGCATCTCAGAGTACATAGGCCCCGAGTGAAATTATTTTCCTCAGGGCCTCCTTTCTGGAGTTAATTTAAAAAATTAATTTTTTTATTGAAAACAGCTCTTTTGTAAACAGCTCTAATGTAAGAAATATATTCTTTCTTTTATCACATGTCATCGGAAAGAATGTGAATGTAACTAATGTATTTTTATTAAACTTTTTTAGGTGCTGTTATGGACGCGCACAGATCATAAAATTTCGATATATCCGTCGTGGCCTCAGTGGTGAGCGTGGTAATATTCTATAATAATATCATAAGAACTGCAAAACATAAAATAAAAGCATTGACATTTCGTCACCTCGTTTGGACAAGGTTCTAACTGCACCTTACAATAGTTAGGACTTTGACATCTAAGCACATGTTCTTAGGTAGCGAAGTAAGGTGCAGTTAGAACCTTATCCAAATGAGGTGACAATTTATCGTTTGAGACTTTGTTTTCGAATTTTTTATGATTGTGTGAGAAATGTGGATATCCGCAAAGAAGGTAAGGCTGATGTAAGCACAATGAGTAAGATTAAGAAAGGGACCCTCAGATGGTTTGGGCATGTATAGCGAATGAACGAAGAAAGTAGTGTAAGAAGAATATATTACGAAAATGTGAAAGATAGAAGAAGTCGGGGACGCCCGAGGAAGACATCGCACAATCAAGTGAATCGGATACTTGAGTCAGGTCATGTCAAAAGTGGGAATAATAGAATAGTGTGTATGAGACGATGTATGAATGTGAGTATCCATTCTCATGGAGCCAACTTCAACTGTGAATCCAGTCTGTAGAGCTTTGCGTACGTGCAACAGAACAAAAGGAATCAGTGCTGCTAGCTCTGTCGAGCAGGCTCCATTGAAATACCTGTAGACCAAACTTAGCATGTCTACATTGCGTCCGTGCATTAGATATGGTAATCGGTCTATATAAAACTAATTGTCACACAGACGGCTCGCCCTAATTAGTACAAAATTAAGTTGGTTTTTTTTAATGTATATTGGGTCTCCAGGCCAGAGGTGGCTTTTTAATTAAATTGTTGGACCTACGTAAGAATTGTACAGAGCTCTTGGCTTGTCAACTGTGTTCGAGAAAACGGTGTCCTGCTAAAATCGTTTTTTCATTCGGTTTTTTGAGCAATTTTAACCTTTATGTGTGTTGAAAACTGTACGAAAAACAAGGTCAGAATCGCTTGCACTATATATCGGCTAAGAAACATTTTTTATTTTATACTAGCTGGTCCCGGCATGCGTTGCTATGCCATTTAATAAAGAAATTGTTTCTTCCTGAGTGTCCTTTCCCATTCGTCCCGTTCCCCTTCCGCCACCCCTGCTTCTCCTGCGTCCTCTTCCCCTCTCGCGTTCCCAATCCGTCACCCCCACCTTCCCTCTCCCCACTCCACTCCCCCCTTCCCCCGTCCCACGAACCCCCCTCCCCCCTCACACGTCCCCTTCCCCTCCTGCGTTCCCCTTCCACCTTTCCCGCCTTCCCTTTCCGCTCCCTCGTCCCGTCAACCCTCCTCCCGCGTTCCATATATTCAATCCCAGTACATTGAGTTATTAAACAGCCCGTGTGCCACCTTTTACAATGTTTATTCAAATTTCCATTTTTCATATAGGTATATTAAATTTGGTACCTAACATAGGTTACCTATTTAAAATATCTAAAATTCTTGATTATATTCAAACTATTAGGGGAGTACCTACTTTAAATAAATTTATTAAAGATTTTCAAAAATAGAATCCTGATTGAGCAATCAATGTTTTGCAAAATGTCATTCTCAAACGCGCAAACTGTCAAACATGCTCATGTTTTCTGAAATTATCCAATTTTCTGCGCAATTTTCTTAATGTTTCTCTTCGTAAGAACCATCCTCGTACTTCAAGGAATATTCTAAAAAAAGAATTAGCATAATCGGTTCAGCTGATCTCGAGATTTGCGCTTACCAACACATTTAGCGATTCATTGTTATATTATAGATATGTAGCTTCTCAGGCGGCTTGGAAATAATGATCTATGATTTTACTGCGCGTCGTTTTTTCTCAAGGTCGCCAAAGTCCCTCATTCAACAGCCTGAAGAATCTGCTAGCCCCAAAATGTAATGCAAGACGAAAATGTAATAATAGAAACTTTTATAATTGTCTATGACTTCATACTGTCTATGCATAACTTATATATTTGGTTAACACAAGATTTCTGCACCGTCAGTCGTTTCATCCTGTTTCCAATATCTAATTCTACATAATATCGCTTACTCTGTTTAATCCACGAAGTTAAATGTATCATCCCATACTTGTGGTAGTTATTGGTAAGTTTTAATTTTGATATAAATCACTTTTCCGTTATGAAAATGTTGTTTCAGGAATTTACGTTTTGGGTTGAATCAATTACCTGCCGCTACCACAGCAGGGCCATGGATCTACTAAATCCTGAGACTGTTTCCATCAAGACGGAACCAGGGCCCCAGGAAGAAGACGGAGGTGTAATGCTGTATACGGATATAGATTTCGACCTCCAAGATGTGAAGAAGGAATGTTTGCAATATGCGGAGAATACACAAACAGCCAGTTAGTCACATTAAATATATTAAAAATAGGTAATTTTTCGCGATTAGTGTCCAATTTTTACGAATAATTTTTAGAAAAAAACTTTAGATTCGCCTTAATCACTATAAAAGGAAACTTTTTGCATCACGGCCGGCGGAAAATAATGCATTTTAATTTTCAATTGCGTTAAATAAAATTTCACTTCCCGAACCGATACTATGACAGCCCAAGTTGGTAGAGAGCCCTACTTTACACCAACATTCGGAAAACATAGTCTCCACCTAAACTTAACGAGAATGGAGAATACCTGATAAACTTTGCAGCATCTCACGATATGGTCATAGGTGGTACGTTATTTCCGCACAAAAATATACACAAAGCCACGTGGAAACACCCAAATGGCAGAACTAATAACCAAATAGACCACATACAGTGCCAGACATAAATCAAATTTACTAGATGTCCGCACTTATAAGGGAGCTAATATTGACTCTGACCATTTTCTCGTTGCAAGTCGACTGCGGTTTAAAATATCAAATGCTGGTAAAACAAGAAGGTCTAAAATCACTGAATTTAACAGGAAGTCCCCGAAACCAAAATGGAATTTCAAACTACGCTAAACAGGATAGCGCAGTGTGACACACAAGATATCAACTCACAATGGACGGCCTGCAAAAACCTTTTAACAACAGCTGCTCCCGAAACCCTGGGAAAAGAAATCCCTGTAAGAAGAAACCATTGGTTTGACTCAGACTGCGCAGAGGTAACGAAAAAGAAAAAAGAAATCTATCAAAAAATGTTACAACAAGGCTGCACAAGACAACTTATGGACACCTATAGAGAAACAAGCAAGAGAGAAAAGAAGATGCACAGGAAAAAGAAACGTGAATATTTACAAAAAGAAATTAGAGAAGCTGAAGCACTCAGGCTTGAGAATGAGAGTAGGCTTTTCTACAAAAAAGTAATTAACATGAGAGCAGAGTTTAAACCAAAAATAAATATATGCATGGACGAGAACAGAGTGATACTGAGTGAAAAGCCTGACATCCTGAGGAGATGGCTGAGGCACTTTGATGCGGTTCTCAATAACAACTCGGCAGAGGTGGAGCACAACACGGTGGAGAGCACGGGAGATGACTTGCACATTGACAATGCTGAATCCCCTTCACTGGAGGAAGTGAAGCAGGCAATAAGACAATTTTGAAAATTACAACACATTTCAACTAAATTATTACAAGAAACAACTAATTAAATTTAGATAGATAGATGGAAAAGATGCGTTAAAATTACATTTTTGTTCAAAATTCAAAATTTCCCATATAAAACGATTCCTTTGGCGCCGTTTTATTTTTTTTTATGTATCATTGCATGAGTTCTGTTTCAGTCAAAATATGCATGAATTATAGATTATAATTTTTTTTGTTTAAAAGAAAGACAAACATTCTCGGGTTACGAATAACCTGATAATATTTGAAAATTTCAAACTACCACCACAGAAAGCGGAAAATGTTGCTTGTGTCGTGATGGAACCAGCCGAGGAATTGAACAATATGACGCGATGCCAACTCAGCCGCTGACCGGACTTAGCTTACCCAAAATTAGAACCTAATAACCTATTTTTTTATAACCTGAATACCTCAGAAGAGTCCCAACTACTCCCGCCTGGAGCCAATGAGACTATGGCATCCCCAATTTGGGTAACAATGGACTTGCAGAGTGTTTTGTTATGTCCCAAACTACCGTCTGCGGCGTCTGCTGTATATAACAAACAGAAACTTCAACTGTTACGGTTGCTGGTTTTAATTAGCAGAGTTCTAAGATTTATAAGTTTAAAAAATGCACTTTTTTTTTACTTAAAATATAAATTTTCTATGTAAAAAAAAAAATTAAGTAAAAAAGAATGTGGTACATACTCGCTTACCCTTATATAATTACGGTCGTCACCCTCACAGAAACAGATAGAGCAACGAAGCGCGTAGGCGACTGAAACGCGGCAGTGTTTGTAAGGTGATTTATGCATTACAATCCCTACCTCGTTTCAGTCACTAGCGCGACTGAATAGCGGTAGGGATTGTAAATACGCAACCCGAGCACCCCTGTTAAATCACCAAACGTAGCGAACCACTTGGGGTGACCTATGGCAAAGGTGTTGGTTATCCAATAAAGGTTCCCGGGGCGGCGGCGGTACCTATTCCCGCCTCCCAAATTGGAATAATGAAAATTTAAATGCATAATGAAAATTTAATGCCTGAATAATGAAAGTTTTAAAAAAGGTGTTGAGGTTAAGTGCAGAATTGAAGCAGCAAGAACTACATTCAGTAAAATGAAATCCCTCTTCTGCAATGACAAAATTAATTTAAAACTAAGGCAGAGAATGTAAAATTATTATGTGTGGTCGGTCTTGCTGTATGGATGTGAGACATGGTCTTTCAAAGTAAAGACCATGAACAGGTTAGAGGCTTTTGAATACCTGCTAAAAATTTAGTAAAAGCAATAAATACTTGGGCAATACCTCTATTAACGTACTCATTTGGCATAATTAAATGGTCCAATAGAGATTTCGATAGTTTAGAACGATTAATTAGAACTACGTTAACAAAGTTTAATTGCCATCATCCAAATTCAGCAACAGAACGAATTAATTTACCTAGAAATTTAGGAGGTAGAGGTGTAGTCAAAATAACATCTTTGAAACACAATCAGGTAGAAATGCTTAGAAATTTCTTCCATAGGAAAGCTAATAGCTTAGAAATGCACTAATAATTTGCAAGGCAGATATAAACATTAAACCTTTAAATTTATATGACGAGAATGCCAACATTCTTATAAATACTAACCAGGAATTATTAGATTCCTGGACAAATAAAATTATTCATGCCAAATACTTCAATCATCTCAACCAAACGTATGTTGACAAACTTTCGTCAAACAAACGGTTGAGTATTGGAGAGTTGAGCGCAGAAATAGAAGGATTTATGCTTGCCGTTCAAGATAGAGTCATTAATACAAAAAATTATAGGAAGCACATAATCAAAGATATATGGCTTTTTTATTAGAAATGTGACTTCACTGGTAAATGCTCAAGGTCCATGGACTGACATGATCATTAACACAAATTTCAGGCGAGCTAGAGCAGATAGAGATCTGGGTCACATACTTCGAGGGGAGAAATATCACTTGCTCCGATTAATATTAAAAGGCAAGATAGAGGGTCACCGAGGGCCTGGTAGGAGTCAAATATCTTGGCTGCTAAATGTACGAGAGTGGACCGGTATTAGAAGTGTGGATGAGCTATTTGTGGCAGGGCAAGATAGAGATACATTTACCAGAGTGATCGCCGACATCGGAAGGATCAAGAAAAAGTCATGTATATCAAAGAACAATGTATTATAATTATTTTTTTGCAGGCGGCACTAATGTGGAGACAGTTGCCATTAAGGCGGATCTTGGATATCGAGAAGACACTGAAGGGAGTTTTCCTTATATGGATGTTAACATAGAACTGTCGGATGTTAAAAGGGAATGCTCAGAACGCATTGAAAGAATGAACCAGACAGCAGGTAAAACCGATTTTCATTGTAAGATTTAACATTTAGTTGTATCCATTTTTTCAAATTATCGAGGGTAATATGTTTCAATGAACCTTTTTTATCCGTTTTATTTTTCAAATTTGTCGACAGATTTGAAGACGCAGCTTGTAGATAAACGATTCTCTTGTTCTCATTGCAACTACTCCTGTTTTCACAAGAATTATGTTGTTAGTCACTTCGCACCCATACTAGAGTTAAACCTTTTTTGACGATCCATAAGCTGACTCACAGTGAGAAAAAACCTTTTTCGTGTCCTGAGTGCAACTACTCATTTTCCGCAGATACAGTCTGACTCGCCACAAGCTGATTCACAGTGGAGAAAAACCTTTTTCATGTTCCGATTGCAACTATTCATGTTCTGAAAAGAGCAATCTGACGGGACACAAGCTGACTCACAGTGGAGAAAAACCTTTTTCATGTTCCGAGTGCAACTATTCATGTTCCCAAAAGGGCTGTCTGAAGATCCACCAGCTGACTCACAGTGGAGAAAAACCTTTTTCATGTTCCGAGTGCAACTATTCATGTTCGCTAAAGGGCAATATGACTAGCCACATGCTGACTCATAGTGGAGAAAAACCTTTTTCATGTTCCGAGTGCAACTATTCATGTTCCCACAAGAATCAACTGACGAAGCACATACTGACTCACAGTGGAGAAAAACCTTTTTTATGTTCTGAGTGCAACTATTCATGTTCTGAAAAGAGCAATCTGACGAGGCACAAGCTGACTCACAGTGGAGAAAAACCTTTTTCATGTTCCGAATGCAACTATTCATGTTCCCAAAAGGGCTCTGAAGATCCACAAGCTAACTCACAGTGGAGATAAACCTTTTTCATGTTCCGAGTGCCACTATTCATGTTCGCTAAAGGGTAATATGACTAGCCACATGCTGACTCATAGTGGAGAAAAACCTTTTTCATGTTCCGAGTGCAACTATTCATGTTCGCTAAAGGGCAATATGACTAGCCACATGCTGACTCATAGTGGAGAAAAACCTTTTTCATGTTCCGAGTGCAACTATTCATGTTCGCTAAAGGGTAATATGACTAGCCACATGCTGACTCATAGTGGAGAAAAACCCTTTTCATGTTCCGGGTGCATCTATTCATGTTCCCACAAGAATCAACTGACGAAGCATATACTGACTCACAGTGGAGAAAAATCTTTTTCATGTTCCGAGTGCAACTATTCATGTTTTGAAAAGGGCAGTCTACTTCGCCACAAGATTACTCACAGTGGAGAAAAACCTTTTTCATGTTCCAAGTGCAACTATTCATGTTCCCACAAGGGCAGTCTAAAGATCCACAAGCTGACTCACAGTGGAGAAAAACCTTTTTCATATTCCGAGTGCAACTATTCATCTTTTCGAAAGGGAGATTTAAAGAATCATATGCTGACTCACAGTGGGGAAAATCCTTTTTCTTGTTCCAAGTGCAACTATTCATGTTCCCAAAAAGGTCACATGACGAGACACATGCTGACTCATAGTGGAGAAAAACCTTTTTCATGTTCCAAGTGCAACTATTCATGTTCTGAAAAGAGTAATCTGACGAGGCACAAGCTGACTCACAGTGGAGAAAAACCGTTTTCTTGTTCCGAGTGCAACTATTCATGTTCCCTAAAGGGCAATCTGACTAGGCACATGCTGACTCACAGTGGAGAAAAACCTTTTTCATGTTCCGAGTGCAACTATTCATGTTCCCACAAGAATCAATTGACGGGGCACATGCTGACTCACAGTGGAGAAAAATCTTTTTCATGTTCCGAGTGAGACTATTCATGTTCTGAAAAGGGCAGTCTGCTTCGCCACAAGATTACTCACAGTGGAGAAAAACCTTTTTCATATTCCGAGTGCAACTATTCATCTTTTCGAAAGGGAGATTTAAAGAATCATATGCTGACTCACAGTGGGGAAAATCCTTTTTCTTGTTCCAAGTGCAACTATTCATGTTCCCAAAAAGGTCACATGACGAGACACATGCTGACTCATAGTGGAGAAAAACCTTTTTCATGTTCCAAGTGCAACTATTCATGTTCTGAAAAGAGTAATCTGACGAGGCACAAGCTGACTCACAGTGGAGAAAAACCGTTTTCTTGTTCCGAGTGCAACTATTCATGTTCCCTAAAGGGCAATCTGACTAGGCACATGCTGACTCACAGTGGAGAAAAACCTTTTTCATGTTCCGAGTGCAACTATTCATGTTCCCACAAGAATCAATTGACGGGGCACATGCTGACTCACAGTGGAGAAAAATCTTTTTCATGTTCCGAGTGAGACTATTCATGTTCTGAAAAGGGCAGTCTGCTTCGCCACAAGCTTATTCACAGTGGAGAAAAACCTTTTTTTTGTTCTGAGTGCAACTATTCATGTTCTGAAAAGGGTAGTCTTAAGAAATGCATGCTGACTCACAGAGGAGAAAAATCTTTTTATGTTCCGAGTGCAACTTATCATCTTCCCGCAAAGGCAGTGTGACTAGCCACATGTGTATTCGCAGTGGGGAAAAACCTTTTTCATTTTCCGACTGCAACTATTCATCTTTTCGAAAGGGAGATTTAACGAATCATACGCTGACTCACAATGAAGAAAAAACATTTTCTTGTTCCGATTGCAACTATTCATGTTCTGAATAGAGCAATCTGACGAAGCACAAGCTGACTACAGTGAAGAAAAACCTTTTTCGTGTTTCGAGTGCAACTATTCATGTTTCCACAAGAATCAACTGACGAGGCACATGCTGACTCACAGTGGAGAAAAATCTTTTTCATGTTCCGAGTGCAACTATTCATGTTCTGAAAAGGGCAGTCTGCTTCGCCACAAGCTTACTCACAGTATAGAAAAACCTTTTTCATGTTCCAAGTGCAATTATTTATGTTCCCACAAGGGCATTCTGAAGTACCACAAGCTGACTCATGGTATTATAAAAAATATGTCATTTTGTCTCCAGACGTTTGACATAATGTCAATGTTTGGCAGAAAATTATCTTTATGAATTGTGTTTGAATTGAAGAGGTAAAAACTTATTGTATTTTTATTAATTAGCACACGTTTTTAATTGTAATACATATTACGAAATGGTAATAAAAATATCCGTCATGTGACTTACCTAGTTGATAAAATTTTGTGGTGGAACTTGTGAATTACTTAATAATTGTGTATTTGGGCAAAAGTAGCTTTAACCGTTGATATTTTAAAAAGTGTCAACCTAATCAATGTTTATAATAATGCTTTTTTTATAAATGGCACACCAAAACATCACAGATTATGAAATTTCAACAGTTTGGCCTGCATGTTTATCTAAAGGCCGGTCCCCTGAGATGAAACATGTGACACAAAACATTGTGGTCCCTATCTAACCATTGTGTAAATGGTCGCAGGAGACCGGCTAATGTGAAAACAGCGCAAGAGTCCTAACTTTTGTGGGTTTTTTGGAAATTTTCATTTTGGTAGGCGGGTACAGGTACGACTGTCCCGGGAATCTTGTATTGGATAACTTGGTCAACCTAAGTGATTCGTACGTTTGGTGCCTTAGCAGGGGTGCCCGGGATCATGGTCTAGGTCTTGGCGGCAGATGCATCTTCTCACCTAATGCGTGGCGAGCCGGATTGAGAGAGAAACTGGTTGAGTGAGATTTTTTACCCCTATAGCTAGACTCTCTCGACCCGTCGCACGCGTCGCCTTACTCCGCAGTGGGAGGGATGAACTCATACGTCCGTCACTCCTAGACAAATTGACCGCACATTCATATCCACTTCTCATCCCTTTTTTCTTCCCAGTACTTCCTCTTATTAATTTACTTAAAAAGACCCTCCCCGCGGCATCCCCAAAGATGATATAGGACCTGAGAGATTTTTTTTTCTCAAAGCCTGCTGTGTGGAGCTTTTTTTTACATTAGCTCCACACAGGAGGCCCTAAGGAAAATAATTCCACTTAGGGCCTATGTCATCTTTGGCTTTGGCTGATGTGGAGGGTCTTATTAGGGGAAGGAAGGAGAGGAAGTTTTGGGAAGGCAAAATGTATGAGAAGTGGGTAGAAATCTGGGGGTCAGTGTGTCAGGAGTGACGGACAAATGAATCCATCCTTTCCACTGCGGTGCAAGGCAATATTCCGAGAGAGTCCTGCTGGAGAGGTCAAAAGATCTCCCTCAACCAGTTTCTCCCGATCCGGCACATTCGCCGCCAAGATCCAAACAAACATGATGACGCCATGAACAGGGCACCCCTGCTAAGTCACCAGTAGCTTGCAACTTGGAGTGACCTATGGCAGAGGTGTTGGTTATCCAATAAATGGTTCACGGGGCAGCGGTATGGGTTCCGGAGCTAATGTAAAACAAGTGACCATTATCTTTTTATTTTTCTGTCTTGTTCCGTTTCATCTTTCGTTTAGATTTATTAGTATAATTTGCTTCTTCAATGATATACTACGTTGATGTGTGTAACATTGAAAAGTTATAATAACAAGAGTTTTTTTTTCAATTATTTGTGGCTTTCACCCTTCAAGGGTGTTCTAGGCCAGTGTTCCGCAAACTTTCACCCTTCAAGGGTGTTCTAGGCCAGTGTTCCGCAAACTTTCACCCTTCAAGGGTGTTCTAGGCCAGTGTTCCGCAAACTTTCACCCTTTAAGGGTGTTCTAGGCCAGTGTTCCGCAAACTTTCACCCTTCAAGGGTGTTCTAGGCCAGTGTTCCGCAAACTTTCACCCTTCAAGGGTGTTCTAGGCCAGTGTTCCGCAAACTTTCACCCTTTAAGGGTGTTCTAGGCCAGTTTTCCGCAAACTTTCACCCTTCAAGGGTGTTCTAGGCCAGTGTTCCGCAAACTTTCACCCTTCAAGGGTGTTCTAGGCCAGTGTTCCGCAAACTTTCACCCTTTAAGGGTGTTCTAGGCCAGTGTTCCGCAAACTTTCACCCTTCAAGGGTGTTCTAGGCCAGTGTTCCGCAAACTTTCACCCTTCAAGGGTGTTCTAGGCCAGTGTTCCGCAAACTTTCACCCTTCAAGGGTGTTCTAGGCCAGTGTTCCGCAAACTTTCACCCTTTAAGGGTGTTCTAGGCCAGTGTTCCGCAAACTTTCACCCTTTAAGGGTGTTCTAGGCCAGTGTTCCGCAAACTTTCACCCTTCAAGGGTGTTCTAGGCCAGTGTTCCGCAAACTTTCACCCTTCAAGGGTGTTCTAGGCCAGTGTTCCGCAAACTTTCACCCTTTAAGGGTGTTCTAGGCCAGTGTTCCGCAAACTTTCACCCTTCAAGGGTGTTCTAGGCCAGTGTTCCGCAAACTTTCACCCTTCAAGGGTGTTCTAGGCCAGTGTTCCGCAAACTTTCACCCTTCAAGGGTGTTCTAGGCCAGTGTTCCACAAACTTTCACCCTTCAAGGGTGTTCTAGGCCAGTGTTCCGCAAACTTTCACCCTTCAAGGGTGTTCTACGCCAGTGTTCCACAAACTTTCACCCTTCAAGGGTGTTCTAGGCCAGTGTTCCGCAAACTTTTTGTGTTCAAGGTACACCTACCAAATCAAGAAATTTTAGAGGTACATCAAAGAAAAAAATAAATATTTATTATTAAAATCAATATACATAATACGAAAATATGTTTAACGAGAAATGTGAGACTGCTTATCTGAGCACAGGAGATCAAAATTTGGAACACTCGTTGATAATGCTGCTCTCATCTCTTCGTCGATCGTCCTCACACGTTCTCTTTTTTTTTTATTTTATATATTATTTTATATATAAAATAGGACGTGCCAAATGATAAAAGAACTGCAACAGAAGTTTTGAAAGCAGTGGATACTCATTGTTTTATGTGCAGCCCAAAATGTGCCGTTTTGGAAAATTGTAGTTTTAATGTCCGATCAGTTTTTAGCTCCGTGAATTCTTTCTGCTCATTTATCGGTACGTATCCAAGGGAAATGCTATCGTTATTATGACTTTTGTACCCAGTCCATAGGTTGCAGGTCTCACTTAGGAAAATATGAGTTCAGTTTTTCTGCTAACAGCTCCGAGTGTTTCACCAAAAGTTTGCACTTGGCAGCCTTGGCATTTGGGAACATTTCATTACTAACATTGGTAGCATGGCTGATCCATGACACTAACTTAGTGTGAAAGCTATCAACATTATCCAATGCTGTTAAAATTTTAGAATTCCTGCCGTGCCTTTTTTGTTGAGGTCATTTAAATGAGCAAATATATCCGCTAGATATGCAGGTTTTGCTACCTATTTTTCTTTTTTAAACAGAGAAGCAAAATCTGAATCCTGGATCTATAAAAAGTCTGGGTCTCATCTTTTAGTTCCCTTGCGGTGAGGCATACCAACTAGTGTCCACGGTACACCAGTGTGCCGCGGCACACACTTTGCGGAACACTGTTCTAGGCCATCATTTAAAATTACAAAGAAAGGAAAGGTGAATTTATATGGTAATTTTATTTAAATGTGCAAATTTAAAAATAATATGGAAGATTGGAGTAGAGTTCAGACTTAGAAGAGGTGAAATGTTGAATGGAGGGGAGGCAATTTTAGATAACACTTGATAGAAGAGAGGATATTTATTTAGAGAGGGACAACCAAAAAATATGCAATCTAAACCATTCTTCTTCTTCTAGACCAACGATACTCAACCTGCGGCCCGCCAAGCTTTTGTGTGCGGCCCTAACCACTTTACCATCAGGAACTTGATTTAAAAAAAACTATCATTCTACATTTCGAATATTCGATTCGATTCGATTTATAATCTTGAGATTTGTTTGGACTTTGAGGCACAGGCCACAGATAGTGACACCCGAAAAGGATTGTCATTATGGCCCACACGATCTGGTACAAGAGTAAGATACTTGTTTAGATATTCACGGCCAAAAGGTTTTTTTTTGTTTTTGTTTTTGGGGTGTTATGCCGTGTTGTGCTACCTCCGTCTTTAGCCAACGTTTCGGACAGCGTTACAGTGTCCATCATCAGGGCAGATGTATAAGAGTGTTGCTATTTACACACGCTAAATTTAATCCCAAAAAACAAATATTTGACACACAAGTACGCGCGCAAATCTATAATATAAATATGAATCTCTGAATGTGTTGCTAAGCACAACACTTCCTAACGAATGCACCAAATTGGATAATTCTTTTTTTTGTGTTCGTTATTGTCAGGACAAGGTTTGTATAAAACCACTGGTGAGCTCTGACGTTATGAAATTTGTATAAAAAAAATTGAATAGGTGGCACACGAGCTATTTGAAAACTGAATGTACCGGGACTGAATGTATGGAGTGCGGGAGGGTTGGAGTGAAACCAGGGAAAGGGGAGGGGAATCTGGGAGGGGGGAGGTGAACTTGGGAGGGGGAGTGGCGGGACGGGGAAGGGGGGGAGTGGAGTGGGGAGAGGGAAGGTGGAGAAGGCGGAGTGGGAACGCGAGAGGGAAGGGGACGCGGGAGAGAAAGGAGAGGCGGAAGGGGAAAGAGACGAATGGTAAAGGACACGCAGTGAGAAACTATTTCCTTATTAAACGGCATAGCAACGCATGCCGTGTACCAGCTAGTAATTTATAAATAAAAGTGCCACTTCTAGAAACAACCGCATCAATTATAATACATAAAAACTGGTTAATGTCAATGGTTAGTCAGGTACCTACTAATTTTAAAAGCATTTCGTATAAAGTACTATTTTCTTATAATATAAATACGCATAATTAGGTAATTTTTCACAAAAACAGCGCTCTACAAATTATCCAAATATTATTATTATTAATGGCGGAGTGTCTTCAAAATTAAATCGAAAAAATGTTGGGGGGGGGGGGGATGATTTTTTTTCGTCATACCAGTATAGTGTTGCGGCCCGCGTAACTTTACAAATACATGTATGTGGCCCGAAGAGAAAAAAGGTTGAGTATCGTTGTTCTAGACCATATTAGAAAGAAAATTGAATATTCATTTAAACTTTTAGAAAAAGGTCAATAGGTCCCATATAAATAAAATCAGATATTTAATTTTTAAAAATCACCTTGTTAAACACCACTTTCTTAATTAAAATTATAAGCATGTTTCTAAACCAAATGTTTGATTATTTTAATAAAATAAATGGTGTTTTACAAAGTTGTTTGTTTTAATTTAATTAAAATGACGCCACTAAGTAAATTTGTAAATAATGAAGGAAAATAAATTAGTCGATGATAATATTGTTAATTCTAAATTGAATTATCAGATTGTCAGAAATGACTTCAAAATAACACGCGGTAGAAGAGAAAACTTCAGAAAACTAAAGTAGACAAGAGTGGGGAGGCTACGAAGCACCGCTTAAAGAGGAGACTGATGAGGCCTCCTTTGTGGAATTAATGGAAAAAAATTTTTTTATTGAAAACAGCTCTTTTATAAACATCTAGAATGTACAAAATATATTCTTTCTATTTTATCACATGTCATCGGAAAGAATGTTAATTTAATTCATATTTTTTTATTAAACTTTTTTAGGTGCTGTTAGGGACGCGCACAAATCATAAAATTCTGATATATCCCTCGTGGCCTCAGTGGTGAGCGTGTTAATATTCTATAATAATGTCATAAGAACTGCAAAACATAAAATAAAAGGTAACAATTATTATAAGCAATAATCATCTGCCTGAAACACTCATCCACATTGAAAAATCTTCCGAGAAAAGATACATGATGCCAACGGGACTTGAACCCGTGCCCTTCTGATTGCCGGTCAGCTGCTCTCCCAATTGAGCTATGGCGGCTTATCTTATACCCGCCAAATGATTCAATATATACTAGTGTTTCGTTCAACAATTACTGCTTATTATATTTTTTCCACCTGAAAACAACCAACTTTATTTTTGCGAGAAAGACACTGTTAGTGTTAAATCCCTCGCTAGGTGGCGTCGAGACAAATTAAAGCTGACCGGCAATCAGAAGGGCACGGGTTCAAGTCCCGTTGGCGTCATGTATCTTTTCTCGGAAGATTTTTCAGTGTGGACGAGTGTTTCAGGCTGATAATTATTGCTTATAATAATTGTTACCCTTTGTGCTATGCATAAAAATCTTCTCTTAAACGTTAGTTTAAAAATAAAAATAATAATTAATATTTGACAAGTTAAGTATTTCCCCAATAAATGAAGACATAATTTGTCTCGACGCCACCTAGCGAGGGATTTAACACTAACGGTGTCTCTCTCGCAAAAATAAAGTTGGTTGTTTTCAGGTGGAAAAAATATAATAAGCAGTTATTGTTAAATGAAACACTAGTATATATTGAATCATTTGGCGGGTATAAGATAAGCCGCCATAGCTCAATTGTGAGAGCAGCTGACCGGCAATCAGAAGGGCAAGGGTTCAAGTCCCGTTGGCGTCATGTATCTTTTCTCGGAAGATTTTTCAATATGGATGAGTGTTTCAGGCTGATAATTATTGCTTATAATAATTGTTACCCTTTGTGCTATGCATAAAAATCTTGTCTTAAACGTTAGTTTAACAATAAAAATAAAAATAAAATAAAAGCATTGACATTTATCGTTTGAGACTTTGTTTTCGAATTTTTTATGATTGTGTGTGAAATGTGGATATCCGCAAAGAATGTAAGGCTGATTTAAGCACAATGAGTAAGATTAAGAAAGGGACCCTCAGATGGTTTGGCCATGTGTAGTGAATGAACGAAGAAAGTAGTGTAAGATGAATGAATATATGACGAAAATGTGAATGATAGAAGAAGTCAGAGACGCTCGAGGAAGACATGGCACGATCAAGTGAATTAGATACTTGAGTCGGGCCATTTCAAAAGTCGTAATAATAGTATAGTATGTATGAGACGATGTATGAATGTGAGTGAGGCAAAGAGTGTGCCAAGACCAAGCTCTATGGCGGTCCGACCTCTCTGTCTACGCCTGCGGAGAAACGGCGTGATGGTTAGTTAGTTTATTATTTTATTTAATGAAACACTTGGCAAGAGCACCCAAATTTCTTATGTGTGGTTTATGTTAATTAATTATTGTTGTTTTTATTGTGAATTAGTGTTTTTGACTCTTTCCATAATTCTTTATGTTTGTAGATTCATAAAAGGAACGTTTAAACAATTGAAGACTGATAATTGTTATATTTCACTTTGATTTTGCTAGAAGAAGCCAAAATTTGTTGATTTCTTTAAACATTAAGTTTCAAAGCCTTGTTCCTATGATTAAAAGTTTATTACATTGATAACAGTAACATAATGCTCACAACGAATAATATTAATTTCCTTAAATAGATTCTGAAATGTGTGACATTATCTATTCCGGTAACAATTACCCGGCCCCCACCTCCGTGTAACAATAACCCGGCCCTCATATCGTGTAACAATTACCCGGCCCCCACCTGCGTGTAACAATTACCCGGCCTTCAGCTCCGTGTAACAATTACCCAGCCTCCACCTCCGTGTAACAATTACCCGGCCCCCACCTCCGTGTAACAATTACCCGGCCCTCACCTCCGTGTAACAATTACCCGGTCCCCACCTCCGTGTAACAATTACCCTTCCCTCAGCTCTGTGTAACAATTTTCCACCCCTATCTCGCCGGGTTAAGATTTATATTAGGTACCAAACTTAATTTTAAATTACAGAATGTAAACAAAATTAAAAATAATAAAAAGCCCTTCCTTAAAACAATTGATTCGACATATTAAAAATACGAAGTACTTCATTTAGATCAACTTAGTTCTTTTCTTTTGGAAGGCTAGAAATACCATCCTGCCATGACAGGCATGCGACCCATTGACCTGAGGCCTATTGATTGCAGTCAATGTTGAAAACGTAGATTCGCACATAGCAGTGCTGCAGCCTATTGTCGCCACAGATGCAAAAAGTTCATATGTATCTCTAAACGCCTCTCGCTCCCTTGTATTGTGCTTTCCGTTTTATCCTCGCGACGACTTAAATAAGCTTTGAATACAGCAGCCTCTTCTAGAGATGGAATTGTTAGAACTGAGAAATTTGTTGAAATTGTGCATTGGAGATAAATAAATTACATTTTGTCTACATCCACCTCATCGAGGCTCGCTATAGAATTCAGAAGATCGTCGTTGTCTGAAAACCTTCTTTGTTATTCAGCAATTAGTATGTCCAACGTTTGGAAATACTCAGATTTAAAGTGCTGAGAAATCTGGTCTTCTATATTTTGTCTTGCTGACGAACATGAAGGGTCATACACACGTAATCATCCATCCGATTTGATGTTTTGACTTGTGGGCCCTATTTTCGGAATTGCCACTTGTACATTTCAGTTATGAATTAACGCGTGAACTGAACTCCGTTGTTTGTCTTGTTCCGTCCTTTTCCCCATATAAGGGGTTGGACTATGGACCGTGTCCCCGCCTACGAACGGCTGGTCTTCTGGTTTTGGTGGAGCTGCACCTGTCTACTGTACTACCCCCCGTGACATGAAGAGGCTGGGGGAAGGCTAAACGGTATCCGATAGCTGTCCGTCCCGCCTCCAGCTACCCGACGCTTTTCTCCCTAGGGTCTTCTTTCATGTCTTCCATTTTCTTTCGTCTAGGCACCACCGGCTAGCTGGCTTAAGGACGACGCTGTCGGGTGTCGGGAGGTTGGACAATCAGCCTCCTTCATAATCTCGGGGACTGCCGGTAGTCAGGATGAGGACTATTTCTATTCTGTACATATCTGAAAAATAAAGTGATTTTTTCGTGGAATAATGTTCTTTATGTGTACACCTATCTATCCTTCTCTTTCACATCATGAAAAAAAATCTATCTCCCTCTTTTAGTAGCATCCAAAGTGCGCTGGGGAGCCAGTCTCAGTGGAAAAACGTTGCGCGAGCCGAGATGTCGTCTGTACAGCAGGTAGTTTCGGTGTCTCATAATATGAGTAAAGGGAAAAAACGTAAAATTTCTTTTGAAAACTGGAAGGATAAGAAGGCATTAAGAAATTCGGGTAAACCTTATACAAGTCGTAAAAAGCGGTTAGCGGCAAATCGCCCCCAACACAGGTTAGTGGAATAACGTTACACTAATATTTCTTATGTAAATAAGTTTTGTTTGGTTTTTTAATATAAATTTCTTAAGTACTTTGTTTATTATTTACATTATCAAATATTAATATTTTTAAACAAAGTATCCACTTCATTATATTATATATTTTCAACACTGACATATTTCTATCTGAGAGATAAACAATTCCTTGTCCATTGTCAAGTTCTTCAATATGTTTTTATTTATTTCTTATTGACATGTTTTTTTTTGACGTCTTACTGTTGTTGATAATATTGATTTAACTGTTTTTTTTTACAGGACTTTGCGTGTAAATGTCGATACCCAGATTGTAAAACTATGACGTTGCATAAAAAAAAGGAACTTTTTGAAAAACATACAATGAGCAGAGCCTTTTTTTGCAAAGCTGTATTCAAGTGCTGGAGCCAAAACGAAGAATAGTACCCGAAAATGTATCGAAAAGACATTGCTTTGTCAAATATTCCGTTGTTTCTGTGGACAGCAGGGTTCAAGTTTGTCAAAAATCTTTATGCAACATGTTAGATGTCACTCGTCGTCGTTTGCAAATATTAATAGACAAAATTAAATTTCGCCAATCGCTTTCTGATCAAAGAGGTTGCCATGATAATCGCCCACAAAAAATACAACATGTTAATTTGGAACTTGTGAAAAATCACATCGAAAGCTTTCCTGCCCAGGAAAGCCACTACTCCAGGTCATCCAGTAAGAAGAAGTGTCTCGATCCTTCTCTTTCAATTTTAAGAATGTTCCGTCTTTTTAAAGAAAAATATCCCGAATCAGAAATAAAATATGACATTTACCGAAACGTATTCAAATCAAACTTTGATTTGAGGTTTGGAATACCGAGATCAGATACGTGTAAAGTATGTGACAAATATTACATTCAACTTACGGCAACCGAAGATGTGCACGAATTTCCAACGAAACGGATAGCTGAAAAGGGATACAAAACCCTTAATGATGACGCAGAAATAGCTAAAGTAAATAAAAAAAAGTCACAGTTCTTTGCGTCGATTTACAACAGGTATTATTTACACCAAATTTAACACATTCTGATGTTTTTTACCAGAGGCAATATTCCAATTACAACTATGCTGTCCACAATATGGGAACATCACAAGTCACCATGTATTTATGGCATGAATCTCTTGCCAAACGAGGTTCAGCTGAAATTACGTCCTGTTTACCCCAGCATTATTTACACAATTTTGATGTTCTCCTACATGGACAAGAAAGAAAACTAATCATTTGGTCTGATCGATGTGTTGGGCAAAATAATAACTTTAAAATGGTTATACTTTGCACATATTTGGTTTACTTGGGGTATTTTACCGAAGTAAACCAAAAATTTCTGGTAAGTGGGCATAGTTTTTTACCGTGCGATAGAGATTTTGCACTGATAGAAAGAAAGAAAAAAACTCAAAAAATTTATGTACCGAATGATCTGGTGACACTCTTGGTAAGTGCACGCGCTTCTAATCCCTTTGAAGTATTTAAAATGGTCCAGAGGCACTTTTTGGACTTGAGTCCAGTTGAAGCTATTTTTAAAAGATATCCTCAACTGAAAATAACAGAAGCAAGGTGGCTTCAAGTCAACGCAAATGAACCTGGTGTTTTTCGTTTGAGAACGTGCCATAATATTCTCGAAGGTTGGAAAATTTTTGAACTCCAAAAAAAACAAAAAGGACGGTATCGACCCAATATTAATGTACCTCCTATTGCTGATCTGTCGATACTCTTCCGATTCTAATTACCCATATCAGCGGCAAAAAAGGCAGATTCAATGTCCATGTCTCAATACTTACCAGAAATCAACAGAAGCTTTTATGAAAACCTACCGGCTCAGTAAATGTATGCACTACAGTAGAAAAATGTTGCAAGTGGCAGCTTAAGCAACGTTATTCCACTTTTTGTTTTTGTTTAATGTCGATTATTTCCTTTATTTTAATGGTTTTTTAAAATATTTTTTCACATGTACCCTTGTTTATGTCTAAGTAATATAAAACTGTAAAAAATGGGATCTTTTCTAATTAAAATTCATTTAAAAAACGTTTTTTCTTGTTTCTGAAAAATCTTGTTTTGTTGTTTGCGACGTTATTCGGGCGATACATTCAAATGTAGAGCCGCTTATTCAAAAAAATTAGATTCTTGCGTGAACTCCGAAGGGGCGACCATAAGTTGCCTATACCGGGGTGGGACAGTGGTGGGTACTTCAATGTATAAATAACAATAATACTTGGATGATTTATATAGCGCCGTTTTTGCAAAAAATCACCTCAAGGGCACTGTAAATCACCTCAAGGGCGTATATTGATTAGCTTCTTCTAAAATTTTATGATACATTTCATCTGATCTCAGTTTATTTATTTCATTTTGCACACACTTTATTATTGTTATGGCATCTTTCAATCCTGTACTTGGGGCTTGCAAAGCTGCGTTAGCAGGTTGAAGCATGGATAAGATTCTTCTGGCCACGACCCACGACCATGGCCATTCGAAATTGTAAATTTAGCATTACTTTTTTAATACCAACACTCATAACAACGTCTTCGCCGTTAAATTTGTCTTTTTTAATTTCATCTAAAGTCGTCAAAATTGAAGAGTAATTATCATTTACAACTTTTGTAACCGCCAAGTGTCCTGACCAACACCGTTCGAGAAGCCGGCCAATTGGCGGAACTGATCCAGTGTTTCTATGTGTTATTATCGATTGTGTTTCTGAAAATAAAACTATTTAAAGATGTACCCTTTAATTATTATTTTTTAATTTATAAACTAACGTTTAGACAAGATTTTTATGCATAGCACAAAGGGTAACAATTATTACAAGCAATAATTGTCAGCCTGACACACTCATTTTTACATTGAAAAATCTTCCGAGAAAAGATACTTGCCGCCAACGGGACTTGAACCCGTGTCCTTCCGATTGCCGGTCGAATGCTCTGACCACTGAGCTATGGGGGCTTATCAAATACCCGCCAAATAATTCAATATATACTAGTGTTTCATTCAACAATTACTGCTTGTTATATATATATATATATATATATATTTTTTTTTTTTTTTTTTTTTTTTTTCCACCTGAAAACAACCAACTTTATTTTTGCGAGGAAGACATTGTTAGTGTTAAATCCCTCGCTAGGTGGCGTCGAGACAAATTATGTCTGCATTTATTGGGGAAATACTTAAACTTGTTAAATATTAATTATTATTTTTTAATTTATAAACTTACGTTTAGACAAGATTTTTATGCATAGCACAAAGGGTAACAATTATTACAAGCAATAATTGTCAGCCTGACACACTCATTTTTACATTGAAAAATCTTCCGAGAAAAGATACTTGCCGCCAACGGGACATGAACCCGTGTCCTTCCGATTGCCGGTCGAATGCTCTGACCACTGAGCTATGGGGGCTTATCAAATACCCGCCAAATAATTCAATATATACTAGTGTTTCATTCAACAAATACTGCTTGTTATTTTTTTTTTCCACCTGAAAACAACCAACTTTATTTTTGCGAGGAAGACATTGTTAGTGTTAAATCCCTCGCTAGGTGGCGTCGAGACAAATTACGTCTGCATTTATTGGGGAAATACTTAAACTTGTTAAATATTAATTATTATTTTTTAATTTATAAACTAACGTTTAGACAAGATTTTTATGCATAGCACAAAGGGTAACAATTATTACAAGCAATAATTGTCAGCCTGACACACTCATTTTTCAATGTAAAAATGAGTGTGTCAGGCTGACAATTATTGCTTGTAATAAATGTACCCTTTAGTTTTTAATTTTTCTAAATTCGTTAATATGTCTGCTTACGAGCATTTTTATATTTTTTAAATGATTTATTAGGCTAAAGAGTTAATGGAGTAGGTCAAGTGCCAGATAGACAAATGGCCTTGAACTTCCTTTAAAAAATATCGGGTCGTTTTTCGTGGTTAAGTTGATGACACTGATGACAAACCCTTTAATATGGAGAAGGCCCGAAGATATCGATCTAAGGATTGGTTTATTTATGACTCAGCATCCCCAAACTGTTTGGGAATTCCCCGTAAGCAGTGTGCACAATACGCGCAGTTACTTCAATGCCATCTATGGGCAGAATAAATAATTAGTATGATATGATTCGTTGGTTAATTCGAAGCTGTTTAGTTAGATGTTACACTAATAAGTAGTATTTTTTTTTCAATCATATCAAACTATGAACCAACAGTTTACTAGTATATTATCATAGTCGATTGTATTTCTTAAAGTAGGGAACAGGTATTTTAAGGTAGGGCATAGCCCCATTATGCCTCCGCCCCCCCTAGCTACAGCCCTGCATTCCATACTTACGATAGTTATTGGTAAGTAGTAATGCTGATATTAATCATTTGGTAGCGGCTGACAGCCAAACTGATCGACACCTGTTCTTTCATTTGAGCAGACAGGCTCACATGCACAACTGCGCTGTGTCTAACACGACCTACCTTACCCTACCAACGCTAATCGGTACACCAACGTGTGTTAGGGAATTCATTTTATGTATTGTTCGAGGAATATTTAAACTGTCAAATTGTGTTTCAGTGGAGTGAGACAGCAAAAGTTTACGGTTAATATATCGACGGCAGAAAGGCTAATTGACATAACCAACATTTTGTCGATTTTCACTTTTTGCCATTTTACTTGAAAAAAAATACTGCGTCGATTATGAAAATTTGAAAGTTTACCCCCTAAACTACCTACTGTTTTTTGCGGAAGTCCGACCAAAAATTGACGTAAGTGATGGAAAATCCGATGTTTTTTAATAAAATGCGAGATACTCCCTTGAACCCGGGCGTATCCAATGTTTTAGTTTTTATTTACTATGAAAAATTATATGGTTAAGTCAAAAGCCTCTCCATGTTTTAGGAAACATTTTCGCTTACGGCAAACGGCTGACTAAAGTTTTAAGTTTTATTTGGTTACAATAATCCTATAAGTTGTGCCGTATCGAATAGTTTTTAGTAACATCATTTTGTAAGTTTAAAAACTTTATTAAAAGTTGAATACTACCACAGATTTGAAGACTTTTATTTTGTGGAGAATGTTACACTGTTTTAATCGAAAATGCGTCACGCTCAAACATCGTGTTATTGCATCCAGCTTCGGCGTTCAGTGCGCATCCGACCGATGTAGGGTGAACGTGAAGACGTAAATTCGTGTGTGAATATTTGTGCTCATGATCATTATGAATGGTCTCATACGATAGGGGTCGATTAGTAAATGAGAAAAAAGCAGGTCTGCCGACCGGCAGCCTGGAAAACAACGGAATCTTCCGAATCCTGTCCGTTCCACAGTGCTTTCGCATACCCCGCTAGCAACGAATTACTGTAGTCTAGATCATCCCATTGAACAGTTCTTTGATCGGCCGACCACCAGCCTGGACGTTTTTGGTGTAAGATTGTTTAAAGTTTTGAATTTTTTCAATATATTTTTTTAAATTTTTTCCTATATATTTTTTATTATTTTTATTTAATTATGTTTTTAAAAATTTCCATTGCCATTTTAACCAACCAACTCGGCTGTCCCTCACCCCTGTCGCGTGACTATACATGGTGTCCGGGGGTAAAGTGCATTAACTTCGGGAGATGATTCTAGATCAGGGGTTCCCAACGTTCGGTAGGGTGGCGGGCGCCACCTCTTTATATTAACATTTCGGACAGCGTTACAGTCTCCATCATCAGGGCAGATGTCTAAAAAAAAAAAAAAACAACATTCTTCCATAACTTCTCATTTTCCCATAATATTTTCTTATATTCATAATTTAATAAATAATACACAAAAATGTTTCAAAATAATAAAATTATTATTCAAATTGCATACTCACAGAGTTACAAAACGTAAACGTCGTAAAACATAGTAACCCTATCTATAATTCAGCTTTATCTATAAGAATTTGGTCCGGTGTTGGGTAGTGTCTACTTTCTCCACGAAAACCCGAAGTAAGCCGATGATCGCCGAAGCAATCGGGACGGTACGAGCACTACGAGCACGTGACTATTGTTAGTTTGGCTGTCGGCCGCGGCGCTCGCGGGCTCATTGCTTTCACTGAGTCGCGTGCCGTGTGTTTTGTTTGGCGCCTCGGAGTTCAAAAACTCTGTCTCTGTCGAACAGTGGCGGGCGCATGCGAATCGCTCCACGGGCGCCATGGCGCCCGCGGGCACAGGGTTGGGAACCCATGTTCTAGATGATTTGATAAGTAAAAAAGATAAATAACTTTTGTCGAAATTCCAACTTTTAGGGCTTGTTTTGTAGTAAAAAGATAAAAAATTGACCAGCGTGTGCCGCCAGCTTTGTTATTTTCCGCTGTTACGATACGGGCCAGTCACAACCATGCAATGTTGCCACAACCGTGCCCGGCGGGCGCTCAGCAAGTAAGATCGTACCTCACACTAAGGATTTTTAGTAGGTACGCCTTTTTGTATGGGAATACGGATATAGATTTCGACCTCCAAGATGTAAAGAAGGAATGTTTGCAATATGCGGAGAATACACAAACAGCCAGTTAGTTACATTCAATATATTAAAAATATAGCATGTGTAATTTGGAATTCAGCTTACTTGTATTACTTGCAATAAGTTCTTGATTCCTCAAGTTTTTACCTTTTTTTATTTGTGACTTGTTATAAGTTACATTATGCACTATAAATGCGTAAATATTGATGTAAGTAAAAACCTTTCCATTGACTTCTTCAATAGCAGGGTCCTTCTGGAAGCATCGGTCCCTGAAGCGAACATCTGAGGTCATTCACGGTAATAAATTCTTTAAAAAGCTCTTCATCCACCGGCATTGACGAAATACCCAACAGTGTTCTTAAAAAAATTGCCCCGGTTATAATACAACCATTAACTCATCTGCTGAATATTAGCTTTCGCCAAGGATTATTTCCCGCCATTCTAAAACAAGGTCTTATTATCCCTATTTTCAAAACAGGCTCCAAACTTGATATTAGTAATTATCGTCCTATTACGTTACTCAATTCCCTGTCTAAAGTATTTGAAAAGATCGTTAATAATAGTCTTATGGAATACCTGGAAACCAACAACCTACTATCGCCGCGGCAATTTGGCTTCAGAAACCATAAAAGTACAAACGATGCCATAGCCACCGTCACTGACCACATCTCTGGCCACCTTGATAAGGGCTGGAAATGTCTCGGTATTTCTCGACCTGTGTAAAGCGTTTGATACAATATCACACATCAAATTAGAACGCAAATTGTTCAACATAGGTATTAGGAATAATGAATTAAGCCTCCTCTCCAGTTTCCTATCTGACAGATCCCAATGCGTTAAACTCAGAGCTACAAAGAGTCAGAATTTACCTATTAGTTACGGTGTCCCACAAGGCAGTGTTATAGGTCCAACGCTCTTCCTAATATACATTAACGAGTTGTGTAACCTAGATATCGATGCCACTATTGTCAGTTTCGCCGATGACACTGTACTACTATTTCAAGCAAAAGATTGGCCTAGTATATTCTAAAGCGGAGGTAGGAATTCAAAAGGTTAAATATTGGCTTGACTCTAACACATTAACTCTTAACGTACAGAAAACAAAATACTTACTGTCTAGTCTCACCAATATCACAAAACCAAACCTACACCCAAAATTAAAAATACACGAATGTAATAACTCATCTCTGAACCGGTATTGCAACTGCCCATGCCTAGAACAAGTAAAAACTATCAAATATTTAGGATTAACCTTTGATACACACCTAAATTGGAAGCAACATATACTTAACACTACAAACAAATGCGCAATTTCCTTAACCTACAACTTTTAAAAACAGTGTATTACTCACTGTGCCAATCTCACATCGAATATGGAATTTTAGTTTGGGGTAACACTTATTCTAATGCCCTCGACCCCATCATTAAAGCACAAAAACTAATAATAAAAATAATTCTTAAACTTCCTCTCACTACCAGCACCGATACGATCTTCAATACTTTCAACGTTATGGACATTAAACAGCTCTATGCAAAATCCATCTTAGTTTATTTACATAAAAGCAACAAAATCCTATACAAACCAACACAAATGATACACAATACCCGAGCCAAAAATAAAGAACTTCTCCAAACTCCCTTTTCTAAAACCACCTTTGGACAAAAACACTTTAAATACATAGCTTGCAAACTACACAATACACTTCCAGCTACGATTAGACAAACGGAATCAATGACTAAATACAAACAGGATATAAAGAAATGGATTATAAGTATTGGACGTCACACTACTGCTAACATCTGTAAAATAGATTACAAATAAACAGAATTACCATCTCACGTATGTCCTTACCCTTATTAAAGAACTTAAAATAGTAAAATCCTATATGTATAATATAACTCCCTATATAGATTCGACAGGATTTACTGCTTTATTCATCTTTTCCTTCACCTATATAATGCTCTCTTTGTGGTATTAACCCTCAATTTACATCATATTTCTGTTTGAATTGTATAAATCAGTATGTATCTTACCTTAAATATTCTTATGTTATAATTAAATATTCTTATGTATGATACTCATTTATGTACCTCTACGCCTGTCTCAACACAGGTATACCCTAGTGAGACAGGCATCGAATAATGTAATGCAAACATACCTTATATAGACAAATAAATAAATAAATAATAAATTCTATTGACCTTAAAGAATCTTTTCCAAATTCCCGCCTAAAAAATGGTAAATGATCTTTAATCTTTTAAATTTAAGTTTTTAATAAAAAAAATAGTTTGGTTGTATCTGTCTACGTACTATTGCAAAAGTGTGGTGACCAAAGAAAGAAAGTATTTGCCTGCTTTATTGACTACGAAAAGGCATTTGAGAGGGTAAAACATGCTGACCTAATGAAAATGCTTGCACATTGTAACGTTGACACCAAAGACCAGAATTTCATTAAAAACCTGTATTGGTTCCAAACAGCAGAAATAAGACGAGAAATGGGAACGAGAGATCTAATCCACGTGGAGTACGACCATACTGTATCCTGTCGCCACTATTGTTTAATCTCTGTTCCAACTATGTCTTTAAAATAGCCCCAAGTACCGAGTAGGGTCTGAAGATCAACGAAGTTGTGATTAATAACATAATATACGCAAATGATACTGTATTACTAGCTGACCGTATCGATGACCTCCGAGATCTATTAAATCTTGTTAATAATGCTGGTGAGCAACTGGGCCTAACAATCAACTTCAATAAAACTAAATGGATGACATTTGGGCGACTAGATCACTCTGGTTCAGTGATACAAATGGTTGCAATGTCGAAAAGGTGGAAAGATTTAGATACCTCGGCAGCACTCTCACGGAGACTCAGATCGAACACCATAACATGGCATGTGCCTTTTTTTTTACATGAGCTCCACACAGGAGGCCCTGAGGAAAATAATTTCCCTCAGGCATATGTCATCTTTGGAATGCTATGTGGAGGGTTTTTTTAAGGAAAGGAAGGAGAGGAGAGTTCTGAGAAGGCAAAGGGTTTAAGGGGTGGGTAGGAATCTGGGGTTCAGTGTGTCCTGGTCATCTGCATCAAAGACCTAGACAAACCTCACCCCATGAACCCGGGACCCCTGCTAAATCACCAAACGTAGCGAACCACTTAGGTGTTGGTTATCCAATAAAGGTTCCCGGGGCGGCGGTACCCATTCCCGCCTACCAAATTGGAATAATGAAAATTTAAATGCATAATGAAAATTTAATGCCTGAATAAAGAAAATTTAAAAAAAGGTGTAGAGGTTAAGTGCAGAATTGAAGCAGCAAGAACTACATTCAGTAAAATGAAATCCCTCTTCTGCAATGACAAAAATTAATTTAAAACTACGGCAGAGAATGTAAAATTATTATGTGTGGTCGGTCTTGCTGTATGGATGTGAGACATGGACTGTGAAAGTAAATACCATGAACAGGTTAGAGGCTTTTGAAATATGGCTTTACCGGAGGATGCTTAAAGTCCATGGACTGGCATGATCATTAACACAGAAATTTTCAGGCGGGCTAGAGCAGATAGAGAACTGCTCACATTAGTAAAAGTCAAGAAAATTTAATATCTGGGTCACATTCTTCGAGGGGGGAAATATCACTTGCTCCAATTAATATTAAAAAGCAAGATAGATGGTCGCCGAGGGTCTGGTAGAAGTCAAATATCTTGGCTGCGAAATGTACGAGAGTGGACCGGTATTAGAAGTGTTGAGGAGCTATTTGTGGCAGGGCAAGATAGAGATACATTTACCAGAGTGATCGGCGACACCGGAAGGATGAAGAAGAGTTCATATATATCAAAGAACAATGTATAATATTTTTTTTGCAGGCGGCACTAATGTGGAGACAGTGGCCATTAAGGCGGATCTTGGATACCGAGAAGACGCTGAAGGGAGTTTTCCTTATATGGATATTAACATAGAAATGTCCAATGTTAAAACGGAATGCTTAGAACGCGTTGAAAGAATGAACCAGACAGCAGGTAAAACCGATTTTCATTGTAAGATTTAACATTTAGTAGTATCCATTTTTTCAAATTATCGCATGTAATATGTTTCAGTGAGCCTTTTTTATCCGTATTATTTTTAAAATTTGTCGACAGATCTGAAGACACAGCCTGTAGATAAACGATTTTCTTGTCCTC